>JBBPDJ010000008.1:8936108-8957688 GCA_037974625.1 Cucumis cinereus | reverse complement strand
GTGTGTTCTCTATTCTTACTCTATTCATCCTGAGTTACTTATTTAGTTACAACTACAGATATAACTAAATAAATATAATAAATTAAACATATGTACTATTTCACAATTCACTTGCACCTATTTCAATAGAGATTGGAAGCTAAGGTGATGAGCCAATTTCATTTTTTTTTTTTTATAAATAAGGGATTATTAGAAATTCAATCCCTTCTAAAAACTTCTTTTCATATTCAAATACTTGGATATTTTCATATAAGAGATATAATGCAATTTTCGGACCAACATAATCCTTGTGGTGGGCGGCTAGGGAGAGAATATGCATTCAAAATATCTTTCCATTATTTACGAAAAGCTCTTAATTATGGAGTGAGAAAATATATTTAATCTAATTTTATTTATCATTGACATATTTTACGTATCAAAGCAACTAGTTTTACAGATAGATTCGTGATTATTTTTAACTATATCTTAGAACATTCTATTAGATGTTTGCAAATGTTTTAACCAATATATGAGGTATATCGATAAATATTTGTGATATGTACTCAAATACAACTAATTCCACAACAATTTGTTGGGTTTTCTAATAGATTCATGATTATTTTTAATATACCTTAAAACGTTGTTTTAGATGTTTGCAAATATTCCATCAAATATATGAAATATGCTGGTTGTATTATTATATTTAGTTGACGTAAAATCATGTTATAAACCAATATAGAAAATGTAACACAATATATAAATTACATATTGACTTATAAACCAATATATCAAAATATAGATTGACTCATTGTTCGACAAAAGTACAGTATAAACCAATATATATGAAATATACCACAATATATAAATCATAAATCGACTAAATTTTCCGCATAAATCATGTGTATATATCATAAAACAGTAAGTAAACAAAAAACCTATTGCACAACTATTAGAGTTTGATTATGAAGAGATAAAAGCACTTACACAGCAGAAAGCATTTACATAACATTTTCTCGTTGAGAAATAAAAATACTAATATATTAACAATTAAACAGACACAAATTTGCTATAAAACTTTGTCACCTTCATGAAAGAGGAAAAATAATATTAGGGTTGAAATAACATATATTATATCTATATTTTATATTGCTTCTGAAAAATGTCTTCAAAAGGAAAAAAACCAATTTTGTATGTTTTTAGTATTGAGTACTAAAATATCATATTTTGATATTTAGGTTTCCATAGTGTAAAGTTGGTTTAATTTCAATTCATATACTTTCAATAATCTAATTTTAGTTCAGTATTTTCAATAAATCATAAATGTAGTCATTTAAAATTATTTTTTTAAGAAAAAATTAGTTAAATAATAATAATAATTTCTATGCAAGGATATACCATATATAAATATGTTTAAAATTTTACAGTAAAAATTATGGAATAGAAGATCGTACTATTGATCTTTGAGATGATAATTTGTACTAATCTACTAAGTTTATGTTAGACAATGGTTTTCAAATTGTTGAAATCACTATTGTCAGGTTTAAAAATCACTTAAAAATACACTTTTATTTATTTAAAGCTAATTTAATTTAACATTTAACACTTTAAAGTGTAATTTTTAATTTTTTTTTTAATTTTCCATGATTAAAAACATTTTAATGATTAAAACATTTTTAAAAATTACACTCTAAAGCCTAACATATTAGTGAAGCACCTAAAAATAGGTTAAAGTTAATATTGTAATTATAATGTGTAACAATTTTAAGAATATTAATTAAATATATAGCAACATTAAAAAAAAAAAGTCAAATATAGCAAAGTCTATAAGTGATAGATTTCTATCGTTGAAAAACTTCCAAACTTTGACAAATTTTGCTATATTTAAAAATTTTTAAATGTTACTATATATGGTAATATTTTAAATCTAATTGTTATATTTACAATTATCAGTAACTTAAACTTTTCAAGTCCAAACTAAAAAAATAATAACTTAAACTACGAGCCCAACAAACATAACCTTAACCTATCACCTTATTTTTCAACCGTTCATTTTCACATCCAGCTGTCTCTTGTGTTCATTCTTCATTCTTCACTCCACCAGCCCACCTCCATGTTCAACTTCAGCCTTCCTTTTTATGTTACAATCTAATTTCGTTGTGAGAGATTCAAAGAATGGAAAAAAAAAAAAAAAAAAATTCCCATTTTCGACTTTTACCTTGACCTTCTAGACGATTGTCTCTAATTTAGAAGAAACAAAGGAAGTCAAACTAAAACTTGGAACTAAATTGGATAAGTAAAACAAGATGGAGGAGGAGGAAGAAGATAAACCAGACATTACAACGCCTCCGCCTCCCATCATTTGAGATCGTTTCCATGTCCACTCCCACCATTAAACCTTCACTTCCACTTTCTCCTTCCTTTAATCACCCATCTCCTTCACCCATTTCATGGAGTTTTTCCAGACCCATTTCAGATTCTTCCCTTTCTTCCCCTATTTCCACCTCCTCTCGCTATCGACCACAACTATCCGCCTCGGTTTCCTTTAATCCCTCTGGAAATTTCGACCTCTCTTTTCAAGATGATGATGATGGTAACTCCTCAAACTTCTGCTGCTTCAATTTTTTAATTTGTTCTGTACCCATTTCCATTTCTGCATTCCAGATGTAGTTGAAATCAGAATTGTGAGAACTGGAGATGTAGTTCAATTTTTCTTTTCTATCCATCTCCATTGAATGAAATTGTGTAGGACGATTATTTGAACAGAATTGCTCTGTTCTTTGTTGCTTAGCTGACATTTTCTTGATGATGAATGTTGAAATTGAAGTTCATTGCTGTATTTTGGAGAAATGGAGAATATAAACTGTTAGGGAAGATTTTACTAATGTTATCTAGTTCTTTCTTTCCCTTGAAATGGTATGGAAACCAAAGAGAAGGAAGAACAATTGTGGTGGTTATATATATGTGTGAGTGTGTATGTATGTATATGTAGGACGTTGGAGTATTTAGATGATATGATAGGTTAGATATTAATTTAAATTTGTCTTCACTCATCGGCTTA
Source organism: Cucumis cinereus (assembly GCA_037974625.1). Lineage (NCBI taxonomy): Eukaryota > Viridiplantae > Streptophyta > Magnoliopsida > Cucurbitales > Cucurbitaceae > Cucumis > Cucumis cinereus. Next base: position 8,954,651 of record JBBPDJ010000008.1, on the reverse strand, counting down.
AGCTTTTGAATTGAATTGGTGATTTAAGATGATATTAGAGCAATGTGATATAATTTGCATTCACCCATTAGCTCAGGCTTACAGTCAATCGGTGTTTACGATGGTATCATAGTGGATAATGTTATTTCTTTCCCAATTAATATTGATTTATACTTGTTGGATCTCCGTCATATTTCAAGCTCACAAGTGAGGATAGTATTAAACAATATGATGTTAAATTTGTTTCACCCATCAGTTTAAGTTTTTGCGTAATTGGTGATTCAAGAGGAGTTCTTGAAATTTTGATGGGTTTTAACTGTTTGCTAAGAACAGATTCTCCTAAAGTTGCACCTCCAATGCCACCCACTGAAGGTCGATTCGACGTGGTTATAGATAACGATGCAATTCGTCATCTAGACTTATCCTCATTTCAGAAAACAACTGGAATAATTTCACCTTTAGCTAGTAAGTTTTGGGTTGGTTGGTATGTTTATATCATTGTTTTGAAATTAATTATGTGATCTGATCCCTGATGAGTTCTCTTTCCTAGTATTGTTACAGCTGAGCCAAAACAATTCCTTGAACGTACAATTGGTTTTACCATTAACTATACTCGAGAAGATCCTTACGATCGACGTGAATTATCCGAATACCCTGACATAAGGCTGTGGTTTGTGAGACTTGATTCAGTCTATCCATGGCTACCTGTTCTGTTGGACTGGAGAGCGGGAGAGCTCGCACGGTACGCAGCGATGCTCGTTCCTCACCAGGTGATGAAATGTTAGGAAAATGATGATATTAAGGAGTGTGAGAGACTTATTTTTGGGATGTTTTTGGTTGCAGATAAGTATGAGAATGGGAATTGTGTTCAATCCTGAGGCTTTGGAGTTGTTTGTGATGAAGAAAGTTTTTATAGTGTATTTATGGTTGAAGCAACATGACATTCCAAAGCCAAGATTGAAAGCAGCTAATATGGCTAGGATGCTTGGGTTTGGAATTGGAGATGAACTATTTGACTTAATAGATCAACATCCAGTTGCCCCATCATGAAACACGACCTCAAAACGCTGGTTCGATACTATCGATTCGAGAATTGGTATTATTTTCTAAAATTGTAATCATACTCGAAAATAGAGTCGTAACCCTGTGATAGCATGTTCTAAACTTTCCAAATTTTTCATAGCTTATTGTTGATGAATGTGTAATTTATCTATGAAGTCATGAAAAAATGTTTGTTACCAAAAGAAAATAATTACGTGCATTTGGGGGTTCTGTTTTACCCATTTAATTCTGTTGTTTTTGTTCTTGTTTTCTTTTCCCTTTTTTGTTAAAATTTTCCAACTTGATATTGATTACCATAAATTTATATTTTGTTTATTTTCTTCCATATTTCTAATTAAAAACTGATAAACTCTTATCGTTATCGATAATAAATTTGAAAATGTAAATATAAATTATAATAATGTTATGGGTATTATCTTGTTCATGCACTTATCAAATATACTTTAGTTTATTTCTAGAAAGATCAAATATGTATCGAACATGTTGTGATGTATATATTAAATGTACATTGTTCTTTTATTTGAAACATTATTATCAATTCTTGCTTCATTTATGAGAGGATCAATTTTCAGATTTTTTTTATAAACTTTTTTTTACTTGTATAGGTTTCGTAAAGAAGACCATTTTGGAAAGTTTATAACTGCGAGAAGCTTTCTTTATATCTTTTTTTAGAAAAAGAATCGAATGGTAAGAATAGTCGAAAAAGTAATTGGACAAGACTTTTTACGTGAAATAATAGTTCTAAAACCTTGCAGTTTAAGTCATGACCTTTCGTTTTGGGCATAAATTGGTCGGAAAGTTGGATTTCTCTAATGTCTGGATTGAATTTGATTCTCAAACATTAGGTACGTTCATCCATGGCAATTCCATGTCTGAGTTATTTAGAAGGAGATCAGAGAAGTTGTCTGTAATGGGTTGCTTATAAGTTATTCGTGTGGACAACAATATGCATGTGGCTTAAGTCTCTCATTGATTTTGATGCTCACTTTTCTAGCTTCATAAGGGTGGTCTCCATTTCATAAAAGTTGATTTCATGTAAAAATAAAAAAATAATATATATATATATATGTGTATATATATATATATATGAAAAAAAAAAAAATTGTCCCTCCTAACCACAAATTTCATGGTTATCAACATACATTGATGTCAATTGAGCTAAGATCTTGTTGGCGTAATTTTAAGTATGTTTATTTCATAAACTAAGTTATGACATATATGTTTATCCGTGAACTTAAAGTTAAGTTATGGACTATTTAGGAGTATTACGTAAACGTGAGAGACTAAAAAGTTTTATTTTTAAAACCATACTTCATTAATTGAGTTAAAAGGTGGTCAGTTATTTAGTTTGATAACATAGGTATGCACACAACTTTCATTCGTAATATTATTTGTTCCTAAAGAAAATTGGCATAAAAGATTACTACTCTTTAAAAGAGAAGATATACTGCTATGTGGTTAATTTGATTTCTTAAAAAAAAAAAAATTCAAAATTTGTATTTGTGTGATCAAGAAGTGAGAAACATAGACTACACCAAATCATTACCCTTTTTAAATATGGATAAACAGCCGTTTTTTTAATCTTAATTTGCAATTTAAGTCTAAATAAAAGTTTTGCATTATTGTTTTATGACACACTATTAGATAATTATTCATAGTATATCATTGATATTTAATCAATTATTGAGCCAACTTAATCAATTAAATGTGATAAATAAGGGGTTGCATATAGGGCAATGGGACATACCAAGCAACAGTTAAATATCATAACTAATATTACACAATAGTTTAAGAGTAGCGTAGGTTATAATAGACTACAAATTGTAATAGTTTGTGATTGGGATACTTATTATTTTAATCGAGTATTAAATTTATAGTCAAATTTTAAAAATAAAAACTTTTTTTTTAGCTTTTAAATTTTGACCATTTTTTTTAATATATTGGTGAAATTTTTTCGATAACACACGAAGAAATTTACCTTCATTGGTATTAGAACTTTTATGGTATATATATTTATATTACTTCTTTAAAATACAATTTCTACATTTTAAACTCATAATTAAGCCAAAGTAAGTTTAACTCAGCAGTAATTGACATATCTCCCATCTTAGAGGTGAAAGATTTAATCCCACATTCCCACAGTTCTTGTACTAAAAAACTCAGCTAAGTTGAGAGAGTGATCAATTCTTCTCAAAATAATTTAGTTTATTTTTTTTAACTATTTAATAAAATATAGAAGAAAAATCCTTTATTTTTTAAGAAAAAGAACAATCCAATTTGATTATATAATTAAATAAAACAAGATAGTATATACATTTAAAAAAAACAAGATTCATGATCTAGCTCTATAGAAAAAGTGTAACCATAGAAACAAAGGACAAACATTTGTGTATATCATCTTCTTTATTTTGCTCTTTTTTAAGTAAGAAAACGATACAATGAGTTAGGTTTCAATCAATTCTCAAAGAAAATAGATGAATCGTCATTGAATTGTAACGTGTAACTCTAAGTTAAGTAACCGGATAGATTGAGACGGTGTCATATTGAAACAAATTGAGGTCATGTCATATGCATAGGCTACTATATATTAACAAAAAAACACATGTTAAGAGTTAGAAAACCCTAAGGCTAGAAAAGTGTGGAAGGAGGAAGAAGAGAAGATATAGATTTTACACATAGAGGGCCACCTTGTTAACAAAAGAGTTTCACACTCCCATGTGATATTGTACCCTTTTACACACCCATGTGAGGGTTTTATCTCATAGGCATGGCCATAAGAAACAAACCATCTTCAATCTAAGCTTTAGGTCTCAAAATAAACATATTTATGTTGAGAAACTTCCTTTGTATTTCATTCATTTCATCCATTATCCTTATGTTATCCATACCTACTTACAAAAGATAGGATCTTTTTAAAACTAAATTATCACATCAATGTAGTAGGCTTTTTTTTTTAGTTTAACAATACGAGGACGGGGAGAATTTGAACTTCTGATTTTTTAGTTGAAGTTAATGTTGTCCGACAATATTTCTAGAATGCATACATTATTATACTACTACTTTAATCCTTTTATTCAACTTGTCAATTACTAAAGTGCCATTGTCCAAACACAAACAAAATATAGAAGAGATCTAGGCTTATTTTATTTTGATTCATCCAAGTTAATTAAGAAGTGATATGTGAATTTCATATTCTTAAAGATGGAGAGAGTTTGATACACTACCAACAAAACTATTTTTAATGGAACAACGAGTGCCTCTATACATATATATACAAATTAAATTAAAATAACTTAGGGTATTTTTTTAATCAGATCCAAGCAACACTTACTGCTAATTATTTTTAGTGTTATAACAAATTTAATGTATCTCAGAGTGATAACTTTTTTTTTTTTTTTTGAAAAGGAGACAGTGTCTTTATTAATGAAAATTCAAAGTACAAGAGATATATACTGAGTACAGACAAAGAAATCTAGAGATCTAGAGACGCATCGAACATCTCAACTAGGTTGACACTCTTCTAGCGTCCTCATCATTTTCGAAAACAATGTATAGAAAACAATGTATTTAGACCTTTCGTAGAAGAGATTGAGAAGAGAGGAGAAGTAGAAATTCTTTTGTCAAAAACAATAAATACACATCATTCTCATATCATTTATTGTCAAACCAAACCCACACCATTTTACAATAAAGTCCACAAGATGTTGGTATTAATAATGCCTTATTGACCCGCACCATTAATACTCATGTTGCATTCTGTTGATATATACTCATTACATATTTCATATACCTTCCATTGTCTTGGACCCCATCTTTGGCAATCATGTCTTTTGGTTATATTTTCTCTCTCTCTCTCCCAAATGGGTCTCCTTTTTGTTGCTTTATGAGACCAAATTAAGTGAAGTGTTGTGAGAAATTTGATCTCTTTTGAAATAGCTAATAGCAAAATATATTATAAGACAGTATCAAATAATGGGAAAAAGCTAGCTTAAGGTCCTTTCAATGGTGCTAGAAAAAGACCAAGACTTTTGCACCATGTGCTTCTCTAAACAATGACCCGACAATGTCATTTGACAATAATTCTCCTCTCCCTCCTTGGAATAACTTGTTTTTTGAGAGCACCTACTCTCTACTTATGGATTGTTTTGTAGTAAGGTTCTTTTATAAGAATATTATGTGGAGTTTGAAAAGATTTGTGTGAATCGAAATGGTGTTGAAAAGGTACAACATATTTAAAATGATATTGTCTACTTTGCTCATAAGCGCTCATGGCTTTGCTTTTTTAAAACTAACTCAAAAGATCTTGTACCAATTAATAGATAATTGTCATAAATTATTTCCTTTTTCAACCACTGTGAGTCTCCCTTCATTTGTCCACTCCCGATCGTCTACAAGAGCTTAATTACTATTTATCAAAGTCCAGAGAAAATAGAGCACAATCACACGGATCACATTGTGGAATTACTCAATGTGAACCACCTATTTCACCCTTAATATTTCTTCTATGCTCAAACAAAGATATACTCTTCCTACTAATATTCGACTTGATAGGTCTACTTCCATCTGAATCCATCTGGTTTGATATAAAGCTCTACTTTACTTTGTCGCATCTAAAGTATTGTTTGCCCAATATGGAGATCCATTCATAAGATTCATTACTTTTGCTCGAAATCACTAAGGATCTCACCTCACAACTAGGTTTAAACTATAGCTCTAATACCAATTGATAAAGATAATTGAATCTTCACCTATCTCTACAATGGTATGATATTGTCCACTTTAAACATAAACTTTCATGTATTTGCTTTTTGGCAACGATCCAAAATGTCCTATACCAATAAAAGTCCTAACTTACATATCCACTATTATTCTTTCCTTAATCAGAGACTTTGTTTGCAACTAGCAATACTATCACTATCTTAGAGCTTAGAAAAAAGTCCAAACCAACTTAAACATAAACACACTGCTTTTTAAGGTAGGACATCATGTGAAGTATTTTTGTCCCAAAAACCATTAAATAAAAACGAAAAATACTCCCTTGTTCATTAATTAGAAGAATAATTATTTATATTTTGGAGCAGATTGAAATTAAATTGCAACCAGAACTTAAGGTAATTAATTAATGACCAATCACGTTTGCAAATGACAAAGATTTCTTAAAGCTTACAACATTTATGATAGATCCATCTACTTTTCTGACATGGGAATAAGCCCTCCACAACTTGTCTTTCTCACAAATACATAAATCGAAGGATTATAATAAACTTATTTATTTAAAAAAATTATTTAAATACACATAAAATTTACCTACTATTATCAGTAAATACGGTAGTAAATTGAGAAATGATAAATGTAAAATAGTAAAAACATGAATAAATTAAGGTTTTAAATTAATATTAATTGTAGTTAATTGAATACTATCAAATAGTATTCAATGTAGCCAGATATCATAGTCTTAAGATAGTTATTGTGCACGCTAATTAAAGTAATCAAACTTAGAATATGTAGCTACTGACTTGATTTTAAATGATTATTTTCACCTTTTTTTTGTCTAAAGTTTTGGAAACTCTAGGTAGAAATAATTAAATATAAAATGAAGAATTAGAATGTTATTGTTATGTTGTTGTTATGGTATGGTTTGACCAGAGACATTAATCCAAAAAACACGTACGAGAATGAGGAGCTAAGGTTTTTAATTTAATTATGCTTTTTATATGGCCAAATTAAACTACTAAATTAAACCTTATATATAAAATAGTTATAGTAACCATTACCAATATATATATATATATATATATATATATATATATATATATATTCACATATATTTTATATATTATTCAAAAGAAACATCCAGTTTCCGAGGAACATGTGCTGTCGCTTTGCCGGCAGAAACTTCTAACGACAGCTTTTACACCATATCCTTAATCCTTCCCATTTTCACTTTCTTTTTTCTTTTTCTGTTTTTACATACATATATACATACATATCACTACAATGCTGTATTGATACGAATCTGATATGGGATGTTATCTTAAATTTGCTGCCATTAAGATATAATGTGACAAATTAAACTCAGTGGCACATTTGCATATGATATTCTCCTCTAATAAAAATTGTTCTTGCAACTGCTCATGAACTTAGCCCTAATAAGGAAGCCACTTAAACTTATATATCCATCTCTTACCCGTTCTTGTTGTGGGCAATTTGGTATTTGTCGTAACAATCACACACTCCTGACAAATGAATTAAAATACATTAATATGTTAATGTGGAATAAGGATAGTTGTCGAATTAGGGATTGCAGATGTGGGTTATCATCATTAAGAATCTTCAAAGGAATAATGGATGTGTATATTAACACAAAGTACAGTAGATTCAGCTGGGATTTTCAACACCACTTTACACCAAGGGATAATCCTTTTAATTATTTGGTTGTGTTTCCGAGATATATTAGTATATTTTATTTGGTCAAGCGTGATTTACTTCAAAATAATAATTAATAATAACCTCTAGATTTCCATGACTTTTATTGGTTTAAATTTTAATAAAAATGAATTGTTTTAATAATGTTGAATAAATTAAACAAGTTGTTGAGTACTTTTAGGTAATTGTAATAGATCACCATAACCATTAAAGTGTATCTCAACATTTTAAAACAATTACAAACATAGCGAAACCTATTAATAATAGGATATATCGGTAATAGACTTTATTACTAATATGGTCTATTAATGATAAACTTTGAAAATTAGGATCTAATTTTTTTCTATATTTGTAATTTTTTTTACAATGTACTTTGATTGTTATAGTTATAACAACCTCTATATGTTAAAGCTCAATCACCTATTGAATGGACGTAATAGATATTTTTTAAACTTCAAGGATTTGAACAACGTTGATCTTATGGCAAAGTGTAAAATTGTTTAATCAGAGGGCTCATAGCATAAATAGCTTTTATTCATATTAAAAAAAACTAGTACAAGGACTAAGCCACGAAGTTTGTGTTTTTTAGCGGTGAAACCCATAAAAAATTTTAAAAATCATAAAGCCAAAGGAAGAATGGAATTAACAATTTCACACTCATACTTCTTAGGCCAATTATTGAGTAAATTTATAATTTAACATTCAAAGATCAAATGGGTTATTATTAAATAAAAAAAATTAAAGTCTTATTAGACGGTTAAAATGAAGATTATTAATGTATTATATACTTTTAAAATGTAGAGAAAAATTGGGAAATCAGTGAAATATTTGAAAACAATATTGGAAAGAAATTGCAAGAAGAAGCAAATTGTGTGGAGTGTAGGCGGTGGACTGGGGAGTGGGGAGTGGCGGTGCCTGCGTGGCGGAGATGCCACGTCAGTAAACGCGGGGCCCAAGATATGGACGTCCACGTGGAGAGAGCATGCCACCACGTCGGTAAATTTGAGTGAATTTTGAAAATTGGTTCCTTTCACCGTTTGTCTAGTCACATTCGCATGCTATGCATTAAATCTGATTGTTTCCCAACACATGCCTTTTGGCCCCACGAGCTTCCTTCCCTTCATAAATTGATGACGTGGATTTTCACCTCAAAATTAAAGGAAAAAAAGAACTTTTTTTTTTTTTTTTTTAATTCAAAAGTTTAGATAGAAGATATTATTCATGTTGATAGAATTTATATTAATTGAAAATTCAACTTAAAGTAATATAGTCATTTTTAATTATAACATAAATCATCCCAATAAAACTTCAAAATAATCCACTCAAGCGAGCTTACCTCGGTGACATTCTTCCTATAGAAGTTGAAGGTTAAGACTCCACCATTTTTTCAAAAAAAAAAAAAAAAAAAAAAAAAAAAAACTCAAGATTAAAAGATTGAAGTAGACGTCAAATTTTCAATTTTACGAATATATGATACCTTTTTTCGTTCTTTCTTTTTCTTGACAACATGTGGGTAGGAGATCAAACATCTTATATCCTCAAAATTATCATAAATACTTATGTCAATTGAGTTATACTTGTTTTAACATAAAATATCAATATCGACGAATATTTTTGTAAATCACAAAATTTATAAAATTTGTTTAGATTATTAATCTAGTTATTTTAACTCCTTAACTAAATTATAGATATCGTTATTAGTATTCACATTCGTATCAAACTAAATAGATCGCATTTTTACATTTTGCAAGTAAAGATATTACATTATTACATTTTTCACATTCGTATCATAAAAGATATTAAAGATATCAATTACTATCAATATCAAACTCCCTTCAATTTATAAATATATCAACAATTCAACCGATATTTTCGTCCTTGAAGAGGACATAATAACTATATATGTTTAATAACTAGTGTGACAAATAAGTGAAGGGATTGATCAAAAGAGGTAGCATTTTCCTTATCCCCAATTGCAAAGGGCATTTGAAGGGTTATGATTTTGCACATGATGGTGCCTCAATGAAGACAAGCCATTTGATTTGATCAATCATCCAAAACAGCATATGGCCCTACAATAATGAATTATAGCCACTTGATTCGATTAATCATTCTAAATAGAATATATGCAAGAAAATAAAATTTGATATTTAATTATTTGGGCACTTGCCAAATCGATGTGTCTTCTCTTAACAACAAGGGTTATTGGCCTAGGATATTGAATCGTGACTCCTAAAAATACTATTAACCATGCAAATGGGCAAAGATATAATGAAATTAAGTAGTACTCATTAGAGATAAAACTATATTATTGTCAACCAAAAATAATAATGTGTTCTTATTTTCAAGCATAAAATGTGTAATATTTAAAAAGGGCAAGCTTGTATGAAAGCCAAATTGGAGGTTTTTTTTTTCTTTTTTTTTAATGACGTATCATTTTGGTTTATATATTTTGGAGTTTGTTCAATTTAGTGTATGTATTTTTTTTTAAAAAAAATCTAAATTCAGAGGTAATTTCGTTGGATAATGCTTTTCTCAAATAATAATTAAATATATAATAACATTCTTAAACGATTGTAAATATAGCAAAATTTATCAGTGATAATTATCACTGATAGACTTCTACCAGCTGTTATATGGTTTATCACTAATAGACTTTTAGAACTTATCTAAAATTTACTATGTTTATATTTTAAATTTGATTGTTATATTAGTAATTGTTCCTAAATTTAGTCGCTCAAAGTTATATAGTTAATCGAAATTGGTTAAATCATAAACAAAAGTGATATTTGTTTGAAGGGTGTGGGTTTGAAATTTAAACCATTTCAAATTCAAAGGCATCAATGAATTTAGGGTTAAACATTAGGTTTTTATTCTGTTTCCTTTTGACAAATGGTGTCATGTATTTCTAAATAAAGGAAGACAAGTTAGAGTTGAAAGCTTTGACAAATCTTCAAAGTGGGACCCACACACCTCCCTTTATAATATATATATATATATATATAGTAATAAGCTTCCATTGCTAAGCCATCAAGCATTCACAATTTCCACATATTTCTCCTTTCAAAGTGCTTTCAAAAGAAAACCCTTGGTGACCCCCCAAACCAAAAAAAAAAAAAAAAGAATAATAAAAATAAATAAAAAGTTTAAAAATCCCTTATTTATATCTTCTTTTTCTGACCACCTTAAGGATTCCAAAAACTGTCTTACTTTTTGTATCCTTCGATTTCTTTTCTATTCTTTGATCTCCTCTTATAAACAAAGAACATAATTATAAAGTCCTTTTATCCAAAAATGAGATCCAATAATTATGCTCTACCTTCTCTTCTTCTTCCCCTCGTCGTCGTCTTCTTCTTCTTCTTGTCTAATGAAGCTCAAGGTATGCAAAATTGTTTCCCATTTCTGTTACATGGGTTTTGCTATTTTTGCTTTTGAATTTTCATTATGCATTAATAATGGAATTAAAATGATTGTGAATTGATTTTTCTATATTGTGAAAGGTATTAGCTTGAGGAATGGGATGATGATCAAGCTTGTTGGGCGGCTAGAAACAACCCTTGTGAGTTTTCTTCCAAAGCTGTCTTTTTATTACGCGTTCGGATCTCGTTGGATAACTACTTAAATTTCATTTTTTAAAATAAAGAAATTGGGATGTTTTTTTTTATAGAATTATTTGAATTCATTCCCGGCCAAGTCTAAAAATAAAATCTATATTTTCAAATTTTCAAATTTTTTACAAACTTTTCTAATAGTAGATAACAAAACCGTGAAATTTAATTGAGAAAAAAAGAAACAAGTGTTTATAACTCAACATTTTGGGTGGTTTTTTTTTTTTTTTTAATTAATTTGTTTATTTTGTGAAAATCTTTAATATTGATATGGGTACTAGATTGAATGCAGGAAGAAGAAGTAGAAGGTTTTAGGAAAACTACACCTACTTGTGAAAATGGGCATTGTAATTCAGGTATGCTATTAGTGAAATAGTGCAACTTATAAATTATAATATCTGTTTTGTTATGTTTTTATACTTAAAACCCAAATTTTGCTAACTGGAAAAGCAGTTCTTCAAAAATAATTTCATGCATTAAATTGTGCCCCAAAAGTGTTGATAAAACATCATTAATAAAACAACCCAAATGGGACATATTATTTCAAATATATATATATATATATATATATATATATGAAGTGGGTTTGACATTATTTAATATTTATGATGCAGGAAACAATAGAAAGCTTATGACTGTGACTTCACCACCAATACCATCATCTCCAACTCCTTCTACAAGGGTTAGTCATCCATCACTTCAATATTATTTATTTTTAAAAACATTAATGAATCATTTACTAAAATTAACTCTTTTTCTTTCAATTTTAAAAATTGTTACTTGTATTTTGTCACTATATTATCATCCTTCTCACGTAAACATTTGAGTATTATTTAGACTCATTTGATAATTATTTGATTATAAGATTATTTTTTCTTAATTTTTTATAGTAGTTTTTGTATATAAAATAAAGTTGAAATTTTTGTCAAATTTTTAAATCTACGTTTGATTTTTTCATAGTTGATAACAAAAGATGGGACGAGAGAGTAGTGTTTATATAGACTTGATCTAATAAACTTTTTGAAGAAGTAGTTTTGTAAACTTAAAGTTAAAATATTTCCATTATATTTCAGTTTCTCCAACAGTATATATATTGATGAATTACTTTAAACCCAAGAAAGTTTAATGATTGAATTAATTAATGGTTTGATTGTGCTCCTAATACAGAATAATGAAGAAGGAAATCACAAAAAGGGGAACCCCAAGTCATGGAATAAAGAAGAATCATCAAGTGTGAAAAAGAAGGATAACTTGGAGAATTCAGAGACAGTTTCTAAAAACCTTGAGGCAGCCCTTGACCTTATAGACATTGCAGAAATGGACTATTCTCCACCAAAAAGAAAGCCTCCAATACATAACTAATCCCAAAATTAAAACAAAACAACAACCAAACAAGGCAACAATAAAATACAAATTTCCAAAAAAAAAAAAGATATATAATTTGGCATATAAAAGACAGCCTTACACAAATGCTGCAGGTTTTTTAGGGTTTAGCTTAGAGAAACTGCCCTTTTGTACAAAGCATTATTATTAAAATGCTATATTATTATTATTATTGGTGTTATCAACTTATCATTACTTGTGATTGGATCTTAATACCAACTAATGTTTTTATTGTAAAACTAATGATCTTATTATTAGCGTTGTTTTTGCATGGATTAAGGTAACAATAATAAATTAATGTAATTATGATATTATTATATTATTTCACGAACTTGGGTGGGTTTTGTGTCTATATTAATATAATTAATTAATAAATTAATTGTGTAGTTATTGGGTAATTTTTAGTTTGAGAAAAGAACAAAAAGGAATGGAGTAGTAGTGTGGCTCAAGACTTTGGTATATATAAATTTATAGTATCAACGACAAGTAAGGTCTGAAAATCAATCATAACTCATCGTACTCATGTTCATGGAAACCCCAAACACGTTCTTATACAAATTAGATTCTAACAACGTTTTTTTTTTTTTTTTTTGTTCTTTTTTATGGGGGTAAAATTATTTTTTTAATATATATATATATATATATATATATATATATATATAATTTTTATACTACACGTATTATTTTAATAGATGTAGTATTATCTTTGACGTTTTATATAATATTTTAAAAACTACTCTTGAAGTAAAACTTTTTTAGAATGTTAGAAGGAAAATCAACATGATGGCTAATCTAGAAAATATTTAGATATGTTCTAATTGTTTTTCTAGTTTAAAAATAATTTTGAAATGTTCACCGAATGTTAAGCTTATAATATGTCAACTTTGAAAACAATAGGAGTACACTTCAAATAAACGGTGAAGTTCAAGGCATACTCTTTTATAATTTAACCATTTTATTTTATAGAATTTAAAAGTAAAATCATATAAGCTCAACACTTATTTTACAAAATGGGTAATTATAGTGTTGTACTTATTTCTATACAGTTCAAGGAGTTGTTCAGTAACAAAATTGCCATATGGAAGTTTTTTTTTCTTTTCTTTTTGAAAAAAAAAAAAAAAAAAGAGGATTTTTATTTTGTCTTAAAAAGGGACAGTATGGGATTAATTAGGTACAGTAGACTATACTTAACCATTCTCCTTATTATATAAGTCTGCTTTTAAACAAATGAGAAATGGAAATAGAAAACAGAAAACAAATATATTGATGCGAAAATCTTGACTCTCGTATGACAATTGGCTAATTTTTAGTTTTAGCTTTTAAAAATTGTCTTTTTCTTTCAATGTATTTTCATCTTGTTAGGTAAGTAGTCGTAACTTCCTAACTAAATTTTAGAAAGAAAATAAATTTTTTAGGCATAACTCATAGTATTTATAAGCATAACTTTTGTCCACTTTTATGAAAGTTTCTTTTTTTTTTGTTTTTGGGTTATGCTCCATCCTATAGATTTGCATGAATAAAATACTTATTTAGTTTTAAATTGAAATTGAGGGTTGGATCTCCAACCCCATTATTTATTGAACAAAGACAAAAAAAAAAAAAAAGAAAAAAAAAAGGAAAAAAATTAAATTCAATGAGTGCAACACCATCTCAAACGATGAGAAAAAGAGACAAAAATGGTTTGTAATTTTGAAGAAGAGTGAAAGAAAATGTTAGGTGTGGTGGATAATGGGTGGGAACAAGGGCATGGTGTCCCTTAAGGAAAGGGCAGAGGGACCCACCAATGGGCTTGTGATTGTTTTGTTTGAACCATTTTTTGAAGGGCTAGTCATCTTCTTAGCATACAACATGTGGGCTTCCCCATGTTGGTTTAGTCAAGAATTTTGGGCCCATTGAGCCGAAATTGCGCTCAACCATATGTAGGGGCACTAGATTATGACATAAATCATGATTCATGATGCTACCTTTTGTCTACCCTTTCGGATATACACTACATATACTCTCACTCACTTTGGTATGCCTAAAAATAAACCAAAACCCATAACCGACATGAGGTCATCGAACCAAGAAAAGACCAAACATAACTCAAATGATACCACCCTACCATATTGCTCAATGAGGCATGTTTTCGTTTGATTGGGACCAAGAAACCGTGTTTTAGATCACCTAGGTCAACACACTATATACATACACTATTATGACTCTTAGTAAACCTAAATTCATTCTCTCCAATCCAATCTATTTATAATTTTTACATGATTTCTAGCATTAACATCGACATGACATCGTGTCGACTTTGTTTCACAAGGAAAAAGTGATGGGGTGTTTCACAAAAGAAGTTTGTACTAGCACCTTTAGGCTTAGGGTTGACCTATGCCATTTATAAGCAAGTTCACCTATATCAGATTTGGAAATGGAGAGTTATGACTTTGATAACTTCAGCTAATATCATATCTACTTCCATTGCAAGTCATTTACTATAACACAGTAAAAAATATAAATTTGAGTCATCTTGTCACCTTCTATCAACTTGTACTACTGATTCTATAAACCAAACATCAGGAAATTCTGATTATTTTTTGTATTCTACACTCAATAACTGTGTATGGTACATGAATCTTTCTAAGGAATACAAAAGAATAGGATACCACCATGATGTACAAATACCGTCCAAAATTTCCTCAAATGTACTTTTTCTATCACAAATCTGCTACTCTTAACTGCTAACGTATTGCAAAATTTCTTAAGATCTCTTACACTACTGTTGGTGAGGTCTGATTATTAGAAAACCATCGTCCTTCGTCCAACTTTTCTTCGATTTCGGTTCTTACTAAGTGAACCAAGCAGAGAGCCGCAAAGAATATGGAAAGAACCAGCCCGGAAAACACACTGTTCCATCCAAATCTGGAACCATATCCTGCCATTAGAGGGCCAAGAGCCGCCCCAACAGATCCAGTCCCATCAATGATCGCGGTTACGGTTGCTAAAGCACGTGAATTCCCTCCGATTGAACTCTGAGTACCGAGATCAGCAGCAACCGCTGTTGCAATAAGCGAGTATGGGCCATTGACAAGTAATCCGGAAAGAAACATCAAACAGGCGTTGGTGATTGTGGAAATGCTCCCAAATACACGGTATAGAACTAGAGCAGGAACTGAAAGTACTAGGAATGTTATTGAAGTAACTGCACGGGCATCAATCAAATCAGAGATAAATCCTGCTAATATTCCACCACAAACACCTCCGATGTCAAAAATCGTTGAGAGGATGCCGGCTGTTTTATGAGATAAATGCACACCAGCAACAGCTAACCAACAGAGAAAAGACTAGTATAAGCAATTGAGACTACAAAACTAGAATTAGAAGATCATTTCTACATAATTCTGAACCTATTTAGAAGTATAGACCCTTCAAGATTGAGTGTCTAAACAACTAAGAACTCTCTAAGACACATTCGTTCTAAAATTCGTATTTTAAAGAATGTGAACATTCCTTTAGCAATAAGAAACAGGTACCTGTGTGCCTGATGTAAAATGGCAACCAGTAGAGAAAGGTGTAAGCGACTAGCTTAGAAAAGAAAAGACAAAAGGCAAATGGTGCAACGCCCGGTAACCTACATGCCTCTAAGAAACCAATTGCAGCCGTAGAATCTGAATGTTCTTCATCAAGCAATACTGCCTCCTCAGAATCTGAATGTTCTTCATCAAGCAATACTGCCTCCTCAGAATCTGTAGTCTCCGATGTTTCTACTGAACTCGCCTCAGCGTTCAATTCAGTCTCACTAACAGAATTACCAAAGCCAATGTCTGCTGGACTTACAACAAGAAACAGAAACACCAAAATGCCGACAAAAATCACTAAAGCTCCCGGTACCACAAACGACCAACCCCATCCAAGTTCTAAGATCCCGGAAGCTATAATCGACCCAACAATGTTTCCAACCGAAGTATGTGAATTCCAGATCCCCATTATCAGTCCCCTCCTAGCTCTCCCAAACCAATTTCCTACAATTGCCACCACACATGGCCATCCAATTGACTGAACTAAACCACACACAATCTGAACACTAATGAAAAACCACAAGACATGAAGATTTAACCAATATCCTAACCCGAATAGTATTGTACAAATACCGCTACCCATCATCCCAAAAACAAGAAACAACCTCAAATCAATACGGTCACCAACATGTCCTGCAAAATACATTCCAATGGAATATGCAGAAAGAAATGCAAGATCAAGCCCCCCAAGCAACTGGGTGCCATCAGGGCCATTAAAAGGAGCCCACCCAGTTCCATTGGAAGTCAAACCCGATTCAATTGAAGTCGAATTCAGCAAAATGGTTGATGAGTTTACTGGGATTGTTGGTCCAAGCACACTCTTGACAATGCTAGGAGGTTTTCTTGAGGCGTGGAAGGACGCATATGCAAAGAAAGTGATGGTCAGAACTAAGATTCTGTGAAAATGAAAAGTTCTGTGCGGAGGTTTAAGGTTTGGTATCAAATCAATCCCTGGAGCAACGGAGCGATTGGATAGCATCGTAACCAATCCGGGAAGATAATCACAGTAAAATACAGAACAACTAGCGAAAACCTTAGAACAGTCTCAAGATTAAAGAAGACGAACGCAAATCAATCAAGATCGTTGTACAGTTGCTGCAAAACCTATGCAATCTGTACAAAAGAAAAAAGAAAAGATAAGAAACTCTACAAAATTGAATTTTCCCTCTCCCCCAAATAACAAGAACAAGTACAGAAGATTACAATGTCTGATTCAGAAGATTGGCTGATTAAAAGATCCAAGAAGAAAAGAAATAGATCCCTGAATCAGACACTGAAATTTCCGGGAAAGAGAAGGAGGTAATGAATTAGGACACTGGCGGATTAAGATTTTGACCAAATCAATTGCTTCGGATTTAAGATTTCAATGAGAAGGTCGGAGCTAGGGTTCCGACGACGAGAAAAGTCCAATCTTACGGTTTCGGATCGGATTTTCTCGTCATCGTCGGTGACTTAACCGTTACCGAGTTTGGACTTCCGAAATGTAACCACTTTAAACTAAATTATAGAAAATATCCTAAATTTTATTTTCCAAATTTTCAATAATTATCTCTAAATTTTCATAGAGGTTTGAAAACTAACCTATCTTTAATTTTTTTTTTCTTTTAGGAAAATTGGCACCATTGAAGGGTGTAACGATGATCTAAAAATTAGATCATCGTACTATTTCAGGTCATTCTCACATCGTCTCAAATAAAATTTATATCTAGAATTCTAAAAGACTTTTACTCTAAGAAAATTTAGAAACAATTGCGAAAATTCATAGATAGTACTTCATCATTTTAAAATATATGAGTGTTTTTAAAAATTATGAGTAAAGTTTATTTGTATTTTCTATAATTAAGTTTATTTGTATTTTCTATAATTTGATCTGATTGTTGCACAAGAGATTTAAAAATTGTTTCAAAATTTATCGATGAACACAACTCTTTGGCTCGTTACTCTAGAAGTCCTAACAGTGTCTTTTTCTTTTGGGTTCAATTAGCTTAATTTCGAATGAGATTCGATTAATCCACCTATAACAAAAATGAAAAATTCAAATTGACACAATTGCTTATATGTTAATATTAACATCACTTGTAACATCATTTAAGTTGGCATGATATCTAAAGTGTAAATTTGGGTTTTGTGGCTGACATTCTAAATTTTGTCAAAGATATATGTTTTGAATTAAAATGAGTGATAAAAATGTTATAAATCTTCTATATAGTTGAAGTCTCAGGAGTTGTAAATGATGTTAATTATTCTTTCAAACTTTTACGATCTTTATAAAAATAATTGATGGTTATCTTTCATTTTGACAAGAGAAAAAAGTAATTCTTTCGAAACAATTTCAAAATTATAAAATTTTTAGAGTTTTAATGCATATCGTATATAACGGTACTGTAACGCCCCGAGTTTTCAACCTTAACCCAAGGTCGCTACTCAAGTAAAAATCATTAAAATCGTTTTAAAAAAAAACGAAGGCAAATCAAATTAAATACTTTAAATTATTTCAAATAATATAAGATTTCAATCAACTGTTA
>JBBPDJ010000008.1:8915106-8929824 GCA_037974625.1 Cucumis cinereus | reverse complement strand
ACAACTTTACCATAATTAATAAGATAAATAATGATATAGAATTACAATTTACCTTAAAAAAGTTTGGGATGTTACAGGTACTTTGTATAATTTAACCAAATTATTTTAATATACAATTTTAGGTTATTTTAAACTAATAAGAAAACTAACTAACTAAATATATATATATTACAACTAACTAACTAACCAACTTAGGCATGCAGTATGTCAAGTTAAACCCTAACTGCTGGACCAAACTAAATATAATTTTTAGAACAAATAATAACTTATACTCTTAAATTATGGGGTTGTATCAATACAGAATTTGAACTAATAATTATATCAATTTAAATTTCGAACTTTAGGGGTTGTATCAATTAAACCTCAAACTAATAGTTTTATCAACTTAAACCCTAATTTTTCACAAGTGCATCAAGTTAAACCTCAAACTTTCATAAGTGTTTCAATTTAAACTTTCAACGTTCGTAAGTATATCCAAATAGAACATAATAGAGGATTTAAATTGATACAACCATGTAAGGTTGGAGTTTAAATTGATACACTAGTAAAAGATTTGAGTCTAAATTAATACAATTATCAATTTAGGATTTAAGTTGATACAACTCTCAAAGTTCATGGTTTAAATTGATATAATTGTTAGTTCATGGTCTAAATTGAACATAACCTCATAGTTTAGGGTGCAAAGTGATATTTTTCCTAATTTTTAACTTCCTCCTACCCAAAGTGTTTGGCCAATGGATTTAGAATTAATGGATTTGATATTTAAAATCAAATCTATGCGTTGAACACTTGGAATGAATTCCTTGGGATTAAAAAATCAAACCCATAAATATGGAATAGAGTTTTTTTAAAATGATATTAGGGTGTGTTTAGAATACTTTTCAATTGATTAAATTAAATTAAATTAATTTTCACTTCTCAGTTATTTGAAAATAAAATTTTTCATCATTTTCAAATTAAAATAGAAAAAATAAAAACTTTTGACTTAAATCTACGGCCACATAATTTAAGTGAATACGTGTCAATTAGTAGAAACAAATATCTATAATTTAATATAATAGGTTAAAATGAAGTAAGTATGAAACTACTTCTACAAAGTATCATCACCACCATACAAAAATAATGAATGATGAAAGAGCATAGTGATTCGACAAAAAGAAAAACCTAACTCTAACTTCACAGTTGACTTTAAAATATTAGTCAACTAAGACTTGAGTGGTCAAAACCAAAACAGATCAAACATAAATAATTTTACTACATATGATTTTTTTCACTCTCGTAATTAGTGAAATGAAGAATCGAACCTCTCTTCTTGCTCGGTTTAGTTAAAAGAGGTTTTTTTTTTATGACTATAATAATCATCACTTTATGGTGTATTAATGAGTATAATTAAAGATAATGTTTTTATATGTTGAAAAAGAAAACATGAATTTGTGGCCGAATTTGTTCACAATCACAACCACAGCAACAACAAATTTCCTCCAAAAGGCTCATTGTCAAGAGCTATGGCGACATGACACCTCTGAACTTTATTTTTAATACCAAGGAAAAGCTTCGGAAACCCTTTTACGATAACAAAAACAATATAATAAAAGTTTCAGAAGGCAAAAGAATTATTAATATACATGGGTTCTATGTAGTGTAGCCCCAACAACAGCACGAACTTCCCATTCCCATCAATCAAATTATTGATTTTTTTATTGAATTTGAAATCATAGAGGTCTGAATTCAATTGGGTTTTCTTCAATTTCTATCGTCTTCATCGTCTTCATCCATTCCGACCATCCCTTTTACCACAAAACCCAAATGGGTTCGAGCTGTAGTCGTCTGGGGTCGCGCCCTTCTCGCTCCCGAGATTACCGCACCAACCGCTCCAATTTATGCTCTTTCTTTTGCGGTGCTTCCTCTTCTCGCGCGATTCATCAGGTTAATTCTTCATTTTTCATCATCGAATCTTTTGTTCTCTCTTGTTTACCCATTTCTTGTGTTTCTTAGTGAATTGAATCTAATTCGTCTTTGGAATCTTGTTTGGATAATCTGGGATTGACTGTCTTCGTGTTAAAGATTGACCCCCGATGGCTTCTTTTAGTTGGAGATGTTTCATGTGGTTTCGTTTGATTGAAGTCTTGTATCCGTTTGGTGAGCTTCTTAGTTGCTTGAAGTTTCGGGGTTGCTTTTAGGGGGATTTTGGATGAGTTTTGATCTACCAAGAAGTGAAGAAGATCGGTGTATTTCACAGATATTAGGTCCGAAATTGCTGTAGCTTTTGTAATATGTTTGTGTTTGTTTTGCTTGTGCGTGGGATGATGTTTTGTTTTCTTGATTGTTGGTGGGTAATGATCACTATCCGATTGTTTGGATTTTGAACCTTGAATCCTGCAAAAGTTGGTTGGTGGTTGGGGAAGATTGAAAGTTCTTTTTACAGCCTGGGATTGCTAATTGACCTGAAATTGAAATCTTGAATGCTCTGTTTGTGTCATTTTTTATGTTTATGTTGATATCGATCAAAGTGCCTCTCTGTTTTCTGTTTACAATCCTTTTGTAAACGAAAAATGACAATTCAAGTGTCGGATTATGTTACAATTTCTTGTTTAATTTGAAACTTTGTTTTTTAGTTTCAGGTTTTGGCAATTGAAATAGCTGTGTGTAAAGTTGTTTTATTTAATTTGCTTGTAAGACATGCAAAGTGGCCTTCCAGGTTTTGTGGACATGACATTTTTCTCAGTTAGTCTTTGAAAGAGTAGTTCTATTAGTCATTCTGATTTCGCGTTAATCACCTCATTGCTTATCATTGAGAATATGAATATATTGAGAAGATCCCATATAAGTTTGGCCAACAACTAAAGCTTTTGGTACTATTATAATTTAACATGGTGTCAAAGTAGGAATTTCTAAATTTAAATATTTGCAATGTTATTCCAGTTTATTTCTTACAAATAGTCTACGTGTTTGGCCACATGATGTTGAGAATATATTGACCAGAAAATGTTGTTTTCCCATTAGATTTTTTTATAGTGTTGCTAACCAAATAGCTTAAGCTTTCGATGTAGTGATAATTTAACACCCATGCTTAAAAGGTACCTGCGCTCTTTATTTTACTTATTTTTTCGAGAACAACAATGGAAGTTGGAGGATTTGAACCTCCCTCTAGGATGGAAAGTGATGCCAATTATTGCTGAGCTAAGCTCGCTTTGGCTAGTGCTCTTTATTGGCTATGCTTATATTGTTGCATTATGACAAATCTTTTAATCAATTACCAAGCCAGTTCATCTAGGTGGCAATATCTTCACTAAATAGAAATCTAATGGAAGGTAATTGTACTGTTCAAGTCCTGATTCTAGGCAATTATAATTAATTTCTAACCATTAAGTTGTCATTTGCTCCATTTTGCACGGAAATTACTTTCAAGTTTTATCAAGCTTAGATGACAGATTAAGTTTTAAGCTGACACCTATCTTTAATAGATGGAAGATTCTTCAGCTCGATTTCTTGTCCATCCGACAGAACATCAACAATGTAATCACAACATTGATGAAGTTCAACTCCCCACGAATGGATCTATAAGAATGGGACTTCCTAATGCAAGCGCTTATTCTGAGACCTCATTCGAGAATGGCATTGCAGACAGTGAGGAACGCAGTGCTGTAGATGATCCAAGAAATATTGATATCAATGTTCATGGGAAGTGTTTGTTTCAAAATAAGGAATTAGCTCCTCCTCAACAGATTAGTGCCGATTACAGTCATGATGAATCTCATAGATATAGTAATGCTCCCAATGGTACTTCATTTAAAGGACATCAATCTTCAGAACCAGTATCTGTAAATATTTTGGCTAACGAGGATCCAGTAAATGGCATTGATGATTCAGTGGACAAGGGTGTATCACCAGTCTGCGCAAAGGTCATGTTTGCAGCAAGCAGTTCGACTACTCAGGAG
Source organism: Cucumis cinereus (assembly GCA_037974625.1). NCBI lineage: Eukaryota > Viridiplantae > Streptophyta > Magnoliopsida > Cucurbitales > Cucurbitaceae > Cucumis > Cucumis cinereus. The sequence continues at coordinate 8,925,886 of JBBPDJ010000008.1, read as the reverse complement.
GTTGGAGACTTGTGTTCCAGTGGGCTGACAGGTTCCATTCAAGAGGGCGAGACTTCAGTAAACCAGGGCCCATTTTCGGAATCTTCTCCTTCTGGTTCTGGTCTTCCATTAACTTTTCAATCTCTTGGAGATGAATCTTCACAAGAGGAACCCTCCAGTTTAGACACTCTAGTGTCTAATAATAGGGAGTTGGGTGAAGGAGATGTGGGTTTGCCTCATGTTGATATGGTTGGTATTTCTTCCAACGTTTTATCTACAAGTAGCACGGATACAAGTTCTCTTGAGGTCAGAAGAAATAGCAGAAGACTGTTTTGGGATGCCTTTTCAAGACGTAGTTTTAGAAGACAAAGTGAATCTCCATTTGTTTTCCCATCTAATAACTTTAGCAATACAGGAGATACAGACAGGTGGCTCCTTGATATAAGTGGTGATTTTATTGATGACGAAGTGAGTGGTGATTCAAGACATTTTTCCAGCAGAATTCACATCTTGAATGAACAGCAAAGAAACTCTAGATCTCAGGTTACATTCTGAATATTAACAATTATGAATTTCTTTTGATTATTACTATTTTTTATCTACAGTATCTCTTCTTTTATCTTGAAAAGGCAGTAGATATGCAGTGATCTTTTGGACAGAAATAACAAAAATGCTTTTAGCAATTGTTAGTTTAAGTGTAGATAAGCTTCATTTAGCAGTCCAATGAACTGAAATGTTCCATGTTTCGTTTTACGTAGTAATAGAATGTAGCCGCAGTCTTCTTTTGTGTTTATTCTTAATTGCTTCTCATATAGGTGCAGATATGGGAAAGACTCCGTAGTAGTCTCACCGAAACCAGTCAGCAGAATGTATCTTGCCCATCAGGCATTCACCCTAATGGTCCTTGCTCGTGTGACTCATTCTCAAGGATAGAACACTCAAGTACCCGTGCAAGCATATCACGGATAATCATGCTTGCTGAAGCATTATTTGAGGTAGTTTTCCCCTGATTCTTTAAATTTTAAGATGATATTGTGTTGAGTAAACCATACATTAACATTATGGTGTAGGCATTCACTTTAACTGGTACTCTATGCCATCAATTTCTTTTAGGCAATTTGATATTTCTACTAAAAGTGAAGCACTCAAACATCGCCTACTTTTTGGAGTTCTATTGCTGTATTTCAACAGTTATCTCACTCTTGTTCTCTTTTTTTATCTGAAGGTCTTGGATGAAATTCATGGTCAGCCTGTTTCTCTTGCCTTGTCTATGGTTTCACTCCCAGCACCAGAATCAGTTGTTGACTCTTTTCCTCTGAAGAACCACGAAAAGACAACTAATGGAGGGGATGAAATTGAGCAGTAGGTTTCCTCTTTCCATTAACTAAGTCCTCTTACATAACTTGGAATCCTCTTAATATACTGCTATGCCATGCTTTGTTATAGCAAAGGTTCAAGACACTCCTGGAATTTTCTGAATAGTTTTCTTGCTTAAATTCTAATTTGAGAATGTTTACAAATATCTGTTAGATGCTACATTTGCCTGGCTGAGTACGAAGAGGGTGATAAAATAAGAGTCCTTCCTTGTCGCCATGAGTATCATATGTTATGCGTCGATAAATGGTTGAAAGAGATTCACGGGTATGTCACACATATACTTCAATTATTGCTATTCTGCAATCATTTTATTCATCAACTAATCTCCCTGCCTTGTTGTGTTTAACAGAGTATGCCCACTTTGTCGAGGGGATGTTCGTGCAGGCGCAAACGAGGAATGTTCAGTACCAAACAATGAAGTCCCAACAATGTGATAGAATTGTATATAGCAATAATAATAGTGATAACGGAACTCTCATTATCCCATCTCCTGTTAATACTGGGGATTAACTGAATCCCCATGATTTAATTTTGTAAGGCATCCATATTGTATAGCAGTTTCAGATGAAATATTTGCACAAGTTCATTTCCCTGAGCCTAAAAAATTGAATGAATAGAAGCCAGTTTGGTTTGAATGGTTCAAACACTTGTACAATATGGCAGTGACAACGTTGAATGACAACAGATAAACGAGACAGAGAGAGTAATTTCAGCTATCTCGGCTTAGCACTACTTGAGCATCAACAGATAAACGAGACAGGGAGACAGTAATTTCAGCTGTCTCGGCTTAGCACTACTTGAGCGTCAACAGATAAACGAGACAGGGAGACAGTAATTTCAGCTGTCTTGACTTACAACTACTTAGAGTGTCGAAAGACCAGCGCTTGGCCTCCAAAATGGATTTTCATAGGCAGGATCATATCTCATTTGATGAATAGAAGTGTTCTTCGATGTATCGTTGAAGAAAGGATTGTTTTGAAAGGTCTTCGGATCATTAATTTTGTTAAAGAGATTTGGCTGGCAGTTCTCGTCGTCCTCAAAAGTTGTCCATCGCATCGAATTGCTGCTATTGCGTCGTTTCTCATATGCTGCATTTCTCTTATTCTCCATCTCTCCCACATGGTCTTTGAACTCTTTCTTCACCACATCAATTACTACATCTCCATAACGATCGCACCATGACCTTATTATGAAGGCAAAACAATAACATATCAAATTATTGACTTTGATGCTTTTCTTACAACTATAAAATGAGGATTGGATCTTACTTTGGGAAGAAATTCTTGAGGTCAGCTTTATCAACAGGAAGCCTGGTGGAAATAGCCTCGATTTGATCATCCCTGAATTTGAAACGATTTAAAAGAAGAATAAACAGAGAAAGTGACATCAATGATAATCTTCGAAGATCTTACGAGAATTTAAGGTTGGGATTTGAAGTGTTGAGCTCTGATTGAATTCGTGAAAGCTCTTTCGTTATCTTCTCGCCTAAAACCTTCTGATTACTAACAAAATTAGAAGATGATAAAAAGAAAACAAGAACTTCAAATGTACAGGGGACCGCCATTGTCGCTGTTCATTACCTTGTCAATGAAGAAATCCGATGGAGACCCATTTGAATGCAACTTCCTTTTCATCATTTTAGTGTTAGGCCCTTCCCCGATTGGACTCGTTGCGAGCTGAGTCGAATTCGAAGAACCCCAAAAAGCTTCACTGTCGGATCTTTCATGGAGTGGCAATGGAGCTGTCTCATCTTCTGTTTCGTCTCTCTTCCATTTCTTCAACCCATTGAAACCCCATTGTTTCTTTCCAGATTTGTTCATCCTTTCTTCATAATCTGGACCATAATTGCCACGGTCGCCACCGCCACTGCCGCTGTGTCCCTGAAACAGAGTCCTAAAGGGTCGTCGTTTTGCCTTTTCCTCACTCATTTCCTTGTTCGATGAACTTTCCGGCATAAGAATTGAATGGCTCTCACTGTTATTGCACAATTGGTTTTCAGAATCGAAGATACTTTTCTCTTTTCCGTTCCTCTCTGATTTTTGTGATATCCCAAAACTAAAAACCGACGCGGCTCCTCTTATCTGCTTCATACTCAACATATGCTTTGATTTATTCTTCGAATTCGAGTTCGATTTTTGTGAAGTATTTTCATCTCTCAAGTCAATAATTGACCATTCTTCTTCTGAATTCTCTTTCAAATTCTCTTTTGAGTCAGCTAAAATCACATCCCTAGCTTCAATTTCAGCTCCTTGAATCGCTAATCTCTGAAGCAGAGGCCTCTTCGAAGAATGATACTCATCTACCGTTATGCATTTCGCATATAGAAGCTCCTGATAAGAAAAAGACAAATCCCATTTGGTTCCTAAAACAGAATCCTTCAAGAAAAACAGAGCACATACCCAAAAAACAGAGCATTTATAAACAACGAACCTGCAAGAACAACAGCTTATCTCTCAATATAACTTGGTGTTCATGTTCCACCGGCGAAGCGATCAGAGTATCGAGCAAATGGGTTTTGAAATCCGAAACTTCATTTTCAGCTAAAATACCTTCATTGTGAAGACCCATCAATTTGAGCATTTGGTGGAAGGAATCTTGCTGCCATTTGAGGTTATCAGACTGAAGCTTCGCCAACTTCTGATCGGCGGCCGGTAAGCAACGTTTCTTGAAGCTGAAAGGAAGAATGGACTTACAGAGAGAAGTGATTGAATCATGGAGAGTAGAATAATAAGTGGGTGTGTAAGAATACACCATTTTTATTCTGGTATGAATCTTTGAAATTGGAAAGACAAGGTGGAGAAAAAGAAGTTGAAGATTTGTTTGTGTTGTTTGAGTGTTTTTGTAAGAGATTTTGAGGGTGGGTCGTTGTTGAGTGTAAAATGTAGTATAGTAGTTTTGTAGTTGTTTCACAAATTTGAATTTGAGGGACTTTAGAAACGGTCATAAGAAAGTAGCCGTTGGGACTTTGGAGGCTAAAACAGTAAAATCACCCGTTTAGATTTTAGGCCCATTTTTTTGACTTTCTTCATGGTCCTTGCTTGTGCTTTCTCATTATTAAGATCCTCCACCTTTAGATTCTTTATGACATAATTGAAAATTCTCCTTTTATCTTTTTTTTTTATATATATACATATAGAAAAATAATTAGATCAATTTCTTTTAATACATTAATTGTGTTTTTGATTGATCATTTTTTTAACACTATTAAGTGTTTATTAGCAATTAGTTGAGAGGTTTATTGAGCAATCTTATAATTCAAATATATTTAGGTTCTTTCGCTTTACAATTAAGAAATCGATTCCAAGACCTTCCAAATCAACCTTTTACCATTTGTTTAAAAAACAAAGCCAAATTTTGAAAACTAAAAATATTAACTTCTAAAAACTTGTTTTTATACTAGTCAAGAATTCAACCATGGTATCTAAGAAAAATGAAAATTATTATAAAAAATGGAGAAAAAGTAAACTTAATTTTCAAAAACCAAAAACGAAATAGTCACCTTGCCTATTTAGGAAACTAAAAATTGAACAAACGTCATATAAATATTAAAATAATAATAATTAAAAAAACATTCTTAAACTTATCAATTCAATAACAATTCTTTTACAACAAGATTCCAACTGATATCCATCTAGACTTTTATCAGACACTATTAATATTTAAGTTCAAAACATCCTGAAGCCGACCTCTTAAAATACACACAAACATCTCCAACGGGAAAAGGAATAATGATCATCATGTGGAACAAAAGAAAGATAATTATCCCATGTGGGTCTTTTTAAACATAATTCTCATAATGCTAATACATGCCTAAAAAAATACAGAGCAATGATAGTTATTCTTTTCCTACAACCATGGTGCACTCTCAGCTTCCTTCAAGGCTTTGTGAAAGAATCAAAGTGTAAACAAGAGAGAACTGCACCAATAATATTAGCTTCTTCTAGACCGCTGAAGCAAATATGAGCTTCAATAAATCCATCTACAAATCACAACCTGAAAGCCATATGTTTCATTTCAAACCAATTGGTTTTCTGAGACAACTCTGTAAAGGTTTGCATGATACCAGAAAAGAATAGTGCTTAGGATATTGAGACCAAACCAATAAGTAGCAAGAAATCTCCAAACGAGCATATGATGAGTCCAATTGGAAGCTGAGCTTGCTCGAACACGCATATATCGGCTACTTTATCTTAAAGAAGACTAATAAAGGCTTGATCAAGATGATTGTTCTTATGACAGAAACCAATATTACCAATCAAGCAAGATGAATCAAAATAACTGTATGTAAACTATAAGAATAAAAGAAACTACTCACAGATTGATTGGTAGAACTTGTAACTAACATGTTTTGATGTGGTCAAGTTGCCTTCTAAACAGACCACCATTGCATGAAATATTGTTGAACCATTTGGCAATGTGATATAAACCAATTTCGAGTGTTTGTTTCACAGTACAAGGCACATTGTTGTGACTCTTGCTGAAATAGGAACCCCAAGTCATCATCTGGCTGTTGCTGTGCACTTCGCCTATTCCTAACATGAAGTATTATTCAAAAAGTTATGAGGGTGCTTTTATAAGATTACAAAACAGCACAAAAGGCTAACTAACATCAAATGTAATAACAGATATTTATAGATAACCCAAATTCATTTTCACAGTTTTCCCAAAAGCATCTTAGACAGATGAAGTGCAGCTTGACTCACTCATTCAGCTCTTTGGTTACCATTTTAGGGAACCCGAGAAATAACTCGGACGTCTCCTGAACCGCAGTATACTGTATACAACAGGTTGGAAGAGTTGTGAGTGAAAATTTGCTCGAAGAATACAAGGCCAACGGAGATATAAATTTACAAACAATTACGAGGGGCAGCAGGAAAAAGACCTTTTATTCGATGGGGGGTGAAATAACTACATGTTTTATAATGAATAAGATAGCTACACGACTTTTCAACAGTATTTTCCCATGTTCTACAATACAAAAGTAAGTCGCATCAAAATGGGGTTAACATTGACGGGAAACAAATTGGCTAAATTTGCAATACTGTGTTACAGGTATTTCGGGGAATTTTATTTATGAATATTAGAGATCAAGGTGACAATATCACTAAAAAACCCCAGCCTATTCGCAAGAGCTGTACTCTCTCTCAAAATTTCTCCATAATTATCAATACACAGATCCCTAACTCTAAACTAGCTAACCAACTTAGGCAGACGTACCACTAATTCTAATTAAGTACGAACCTGGATATAGTATATTTTAATTCCAACCCCATTACTGCAGCAACTCCACACACTTGACTATTTCGTCATCAGGTCAAAGCAGAGGTCTTTATATTGCTCAAGTAGATTTCAGTTGTGGAGAATCCAAGACCTGCAGAGTACAAAAAACTTGTATAACTCAAAAGAAGGAGAGAGGCAGGACGCAAGCCAATGAAAAGAAAAGAAAGAAAACATTGTGTACAAGGACTAAGCATAATACTTCATTTGAAAATTTCAAGGACTAATGCTACTCACTGTTATTCAGTAAAGATCTTGTGAAGTTGAATTTTCTTGGTTTTTAAAGTATGGTGTTGCAACAGATATGTGAAATTTTTAGGAGGAAGAATTCCCTTAGACGTCATTTCATAACAGAGGGTTTGAGCCTTCTCCTTATCTCCACTTCTACAACAGCCGGACAGAAGGGCAGTATAAGTCACTGCATCAGCCTCTATTCCTTGATCAAGCATTTCCTCAAAGAGAACAAAAGCATCATTAAGTTTGTTCAGTTTACAATACCCATCAATCAATACAGTATAGTAAACAATGTCTGGAGTAATCTTCATGTCCTTCATTTCATTAAAAATTGTGGACGTCAAAGCTAATTCTACTGAGGAGCACTTTTGTACTCTGGTTTTAAATCCACCATCAAGCAAAACTGTATAGACAAAAATATCAGGTTCCCTTCCCCGACTCTTCATATCACACAGAAGTCCATAAGCTTCTCTCAAGTAATTAATCTGGCAATAACCATTTATCATCATTGTGTAAGTGATAAGATCGGGAATCAAGCCAGCACATACTAAACAATCAAACAAACACTGGGCCATCTTCATATTTCTTGCCCGGCATAGGGAAGCTATGACTTTATTGTACACAATTTCTTTAGCCTCCACATTCATAACTGGAAGTTGTTTCATCACCTCAATAGCTCTAATGCTAGAATTTTCCATGCAAAGCCTGCTAACTAGCCTTACGAGAGAACTTCTTTTAATAAAAACTCCTTTCTTGGACAAATTAACAAAAAGTTTATAAGCAGATTTCGTATGGTTGGCTGCACAATACCCATTAATCATGGCAGCATAGTTATCTACCATCTTTACTTCTAAACTATTGAAAAATTCAGTTGCTTCTTTCACCTTGCCTCCTATGCATAAATTTTCAATTACCAGGTTGGGCAAACTAGGGTCTTCTCTCAAACCCTGTTCCTCCAAGTAGTCTAGAAGGGCTTGGACCTTAGATACAAGACCGTTTCTAGATAATCCAGCAGCAAGCACATTATAAGTGATGGTGTCAGGCTCAACACCGCTTTTCTTCAAAGTTTCAAACATCATCATTGCTTCATGAATTTTTCCTTGAGCGAAAAATCCTTTAATCATTGTTGTATAATGCATGACATCCATCTGGATCTGTCTACTTCTCATATCTTCTAACAACTCAATAGCTTCCTCCAATTTCCCTAGTTCACATAGGGCATGAACAACAATATTGTATACAACCTTGTCCAAAAATACCCCCTTTTCCTGAAACACTTTAAATTGGTTCACTACTTCTGAATACATTTGCATCCTAAGCAAGCATTGAAGGATAAAGCTGACAATCACACAATTTGATTTTATACCTTTTGACAACATGAGACTGTGAAGAGACAAAGCTTTTTGCAAATTCAACTTCTTGCAATAACCATTGATCAACACACCATAAGTTTGTGCATCTGGAACTACTCCATAATTTTCCATATCGAGGAACACAGATTCTGCTTCATCTATTTTCATCTCATCACAAAATCCACGAATGACAACAGAGTAAGCATATGCATCTATTGGGAATCGTTCTGCTCTCCATGCTTGTAGCAACTGATACCCTGAAGTTGAACAACCGTGGGTACACAACCCTTCAATATATGCAGCACAAGCAAAGGCATTAGGAACCACCCCAGATTTACTCATCTCCTCAAAAATGTCTATAGCTTCTTCCATGTTACCTATTTTACAAAGGGCTTTTATTACAGTAGCATAAGTGTAATCATTAGGTTGGCAACCAAACCTCTTCAACTGCTTGTACACAACTAGAGCCATATTCATTTTCCCATGCTCGATAAGCCGGTTCAAGAGATAATTACAAGTAAAAATATGTGGAACAAATCCCTTCCTTTCTAATCGGAAAAGTAAATCCACAACACTATCAAACAAGTTAACACTGACATAAGCCTTGATTAAGGCATCATATACTCGAATAAATGAGGCATCCACCGCACACCCTTGATTAAGTGATTCAAGCAAATCTAAGACATCAAATTCCATTTTCTTGGATCGAATAAGATTCAAAAACAGAGCTTCAAGCTTTCTCCCCAAACCCCAAGAGCACAATATCCTAATAAGAGCTGCATAAGTAGAGATGTTATGTTGAAATCCCTGTTCCTCCAAGTCGCGAAAAAAGGAAAAGGCAATGTCAGGCTCCCTTCGGAGACTTTCTAGGACTTGGATCACATTTGATCGTTTACATTGAACATGCAAAGTTGTGTTGAAGGAGGTGGTACTTTGTTCATCATCACTGTGTGAAAATGAACATGAGTTTAGTTGAGCAATTGCAGTGGAGGCGAATTTGACTAGATTGAGCTTTAATTTATTGAGCTTGGTGGGATTATTCACAGCGAGTAACAAACAATTCATGGAAGTGGGTCGGTATTTGCTTTTCCTTTGTGGTCTAGAGAAGGATAAAAACTGCAAAATGTTGCAGACATATTTCCTTCTATCCACTGCTTTTAGCCATTGCACAGTCTATAGCCGTCTATGTAGACCCCTCAGAAATCATACCAAAAAGTGCCCTGAATCATTAACAAATGCAATCTGAATTAACAATTTACCTGTAACAGCCCGTATTTTCCAATACAGCTATTAAAACACTAATGGATAAGCATAACTATTATAAACCTTTACAACTAATTACACAAATCAGAGAAAGCAAGTAATTACAAACAATTTCTAAATCAAACCAATCTTAATATACATATCATCACGGCAAAGCTTCTTTCAAACTTCAATTCTTTCAAAACCATCACCTGATCTGTCATCTAAAATCATTTTGGGAAAGCAAAAATGGGTACAAAAATACTCAATAAGCAAGTCACATATCAAGCTTTGAAATTCATTTCCTTTCAAAACTTTTGTAAACAAAATACGAAGTTTTTAATCGGTCAACACTTTCAATCAAACAAAACTCTCAATCTATCAATACTTCATACAATAGAGTCCTCAGTCATTTAGTGTAGGGAAGATGCATAGTTGAAATAGCCTACCATAGGTGACCATATTAGAAGTCAATTACTTGAGTGTAACGTCGTGTGACTGCAACACATGAATCTTCATTCCAAAAGAATGTCAAACCACTAATAAGTGCCTTCCCAGAAATAAATTTCAAGCAGATCATATACCGTCAATTCCACATTTAGCTACTACGACATAAGCATACAATCCCAAAAACAAAATTTGGCATATCCAAATAGCTCTATCGAATTGTCCATAAGCATTTGAGACAAAACATTAATTTCAAATAGTAATTTTCAAAATAAATCATCCAATCGAACCATTCAAACCTTTCAATAATTTTAAGAAGTAACAAAACCTAAATATAAACACTTTCAAGTCTCCAAAGTCACCGTCGAAGTCTCCACTTGCTTAGATGGTCCACTGCCCTTCTGCCGCTCCACAATTGCTGTCGTCGTTTGATGGGTCCGCCGTCCGGAGCTCCGACGTCATCGCTGTTGGGTGGGTTCTCGACGGGTAAGAAGATGTTCGCGCGCGCGAGAGGGAGGGAGATTGAATTTGATTGTGCTTTTAGGGTTTTTTTTTATCATTTTGTACTTTTTCATAAATGTTATTTATGAACCTAACAATATGAAGCAAAATTGTCTGTAAACACAAATAGTAGTTTATTCTAAAATATTATAAATAGATCAATTGTTGGAGTGAACATTTCGACCAGTTAAACGACGGTCGAAAAAGAGTGTCTAACCATTATAGTCAGTTAAGATAGTAGTTTATTTTATATATATATATATATATATTAATATTCTGTTATACTTGTAAATATTTCTATAAATTTTGTCATTTAAAATACTTTATATTTTATATATCTATTTATCTCAAAATTCGCCATGTTTAAAACT
>JBBPDJ010000008.1:8877847-8915006 GCA_037974625.1 Cucumis cinereus | reverse complement strand
ATAGATAGATAGATAAATTACGTATATGGTTTTGTGAATGGTTAAACGTGCACTCAAGATGATTTAACTCAAATGCTTTTGAAATTAATACCTATTCAAAGGCTCTTTCGTAGAAGCTTAGTAAATTTATATAGAAATGACGAGTTTTCTACATGTACTCAGATTGTTAATGTAAGAAATATAATTTTATCGTTTGAGTACAACCAAATGGTGTGTGTATATATATACACCTGAAAATTCAATATTCATTACGTATCTTTTTGTATTATAACTATTATGATGCATGTATATTTGTTGTTTAGAAAACAAAACTAATTATTAGGTTACATGCATGTTCTTTTTATTCAGCAAAGTTCCAAAAAAATAATAAGATAAAAATATCAAATTGCAATTTATAGAGAAAGAAATAGACCAAAATTTTAATTTAAAAGTTATCCAAAACAATCCATTCAAAACAAGTTGGAAAGTAAGAATAAAAGATTTAAAAGAAAAAAGAAAAAGTCAAAGACCGATAACCAAACCAAAATTAAACCGATCCAGATAAACCCAATCAATTGATTTTGTTCTTTAATGGACATTGGTCAGTATCTCTCTCCACATGATTGCTTCATTTGCACATATGGCCATGAAACAACAATTAGTCATACATCAGGACATTGGCAGCCTCATCTCATATACTCTCATCGGTCATCCATTTCGATGATCATAAGGATACATTTGTTTAGAGTTTAAATTAATAAATTACAAACAGCTAACTCCAATTACAATCTCACCCCCAATCATGTTGAAGAAGAAGAACAAACTCCCTGAAAATCAAGTCCAAGTCGTCTTCTTCACCAGCACTGACCGCACTTATCTTCTTCGACGCCAATCCAATTCAACTTTCTCCAACTGAATTTTCTCCCCATCATCTCTCTGCACCATCACATCCCAAAAATATTTCATTCTTCTTATCAACAATCTCAAAACCGGTAATTAAATCAAATGAAACGTTAATTCATAGATGTTGTTGTTGTAATCGTTTTTAGTACCTTCCATTATCTTCTGACTTCCTCTGCCTTCTCAACAATCGCTCATCCAATCTCCTCTTCGCTTCTCTCGCAATTCCATCAAGTTCATCCTCTCCTCCTGCCTCCATTAACAAACGTCCCTGCTGCAAAAAAAAAAAATGTAAAAATCGAATCAGTTTTCTATTACGAAATTTCAAATTCATTAACAGATCGATATCCGATTCACGAACCATAGATGGATTTGAAACGAGGAGCGCTTCGTGGTTACTTGTGTACAAGCAGAGAACGGATCTCCTGGTTAAAGCCTGAGCGGCGATTGGCGGTGAATCTGACCATATTTTGTTTTGATGACAACGTCTTCTTCGAGCACATTCTACACCAGGAAGCATTCCGGCCATCGGAGAAACTTAAGGAACAGATCTAGGGTTTTCTGTGGCGTTTGATTTGATTTGATTTTATAGGTCTTTTATAAAAAGAATAATGGTTGATTTGTGAAAGAGTTTGGTGGTTCGATGATTGGAAGGAGAAGGAAGAAAATGCGAGGTAGGAGACGGGAAGGTTCCATGAAATTTACCAGATTATAGTAAGTTTAGTTAGCCCCACCGGAAAGAAGATGATTGAACTCTCTTTTCACAAGTACCAAATTTTGAGTATTCTACTATTCTACTCACGCCTCATCTGGTTTGAACAAACATCCTTTGATTTATAATTTTGTCATTTAAACAACTTAAAAGAAAGAAATTTGCAAAGAAAAAAATTTGGGTGCATCGTCCATCTCATTTTATCTTGTTTTTGTGTGGTGGAGAGAAATAGAGAGCATGTATATTCTAAGATGCACCTAATCATTAGTCTAACTTAAATGGGTGAATTTTGACTCTAAATTGTAAATTTTATTGAAATTTGTTCGTGTATCAATTCTAACAATCTATTTTGTCAATTTGATATTCATACAAGTCTATTTACGAGTGAAAATTGATCACGCATAAAAAGTCTTTAAATGTAATCTTAGGACTTAGTTTGTCTTTGAATAGACAAGTGAAAACAAGTTTTTTTGAAAAGTTATTTTTATTTAAACTATTTTAATAGAAATAGTTCAAAAGACGCTTAAAATTACTTTAAATTTTATTTTGAGTAGTTGTTAAATAGAATTTTCTAAAATGACTTATTTTCTTAAACTAAATACACCTTAATAAATTATTTAAATTGATTCACTTATAAAACTTTTGGAAGTTGATTGAAATAATTAGAGAAAATATCAATTTATGCCTAACTTTAGAGTCGCATCAATTTATACCATGAACTAATAAATGTCTTGATTTAAACTCTTAAATTTCGTAAGTGTGTCAATTTACGCATCTTATTGCAGTTAGATTGAAAGGAAAAAGAAAAACCTTAAATTTTTTATAGTTACTTGTTCAAATATTGATAGCTACGACTCCCTCCTTGTACTAGATGCATGTATCCTTTGTTCATATGTGCTAGCTAACTTCCATATGTCAACTTGTCAATGTTATCACTCGATTAAATTTAGTTGTAAAGTAATTGTTTAGTTCCTACCGTGGGGGAGGAAAAGAACATCCAAGGCACATCATTCATCCATGAAATCTAATAAATCATCTAAACTAAGGGGCCCCTCACAATAACCAAATCATTATTGTTGGAGAAAATAGTGAACAAGGGAAATGCTCACCTAGTGCAATTTAGAGTGCATGTGTCGAAGAATTTTGCGAGCTTAATGAGTAGGAAGAGATGACACATGTTTAATATTTATGAGTGGTTCTAGACCAAAGATATAATCAACGTTAAGCAAGAATAGAAGCGATAAAGCTAAGAAGATAAAAAATTTCGAGTCAAAAGTGACATCTTAAGACCAAAATGGGTCTAAGAACGCGAGCTTGGACTTTGCCCCAAGTCAACGGACTAGGCATCGACTATGGTCGGGTTGAGCCTAACAAAGTATCCAATGGGACATGCCCCACGTATGACCTAACCTAAAAAATCTCCCAAGAAACAAAATGGGCCTAAGAGAAGGTGCTTGGTCGAGGTCAACCCCTGTAAAATGACAAAAGGGGCACATCCCTTGTATGCTTGAGTTGATTAGTAAAAGTATAGTTCCCGAGCAACTCCAAAATCCTATTGGGAAGGACTTAGGACAACTATACCTATAAAATAGATCACGATGGCTCTAAGAAAGACAAGTTCATTCTAATACTTAAACTCTCTACTTTAGATACATGTATACTCTTTTTTCTTACCTTAAGCATAAGAGCTTGTGTGGAAAGTCTCATATTGGTGTGCAAATCTTTCAATCTAATACACATCACATTCTTATTTGAATTACAAATTCATTGTTGGTGTCACGTAAATGTTAAATATATTTTTTCTATCTAATTGGACAAAAGCAATATGTCATATCAATTAGTGCTTGACTTTGGACACTCTCACCAGCATCGAGGAAATGGAAAGAAAAAAAAAGTCATTTTCTTTACATGTTATCATTTTATGCAAATTAATTTGACCAACATTCAAAAAAAAAAAAAATAAAGACAGAAAGGGCATGTAGAGGTGCAATGAGTTGAGTTGGTAATAATTTGAGTGTCGGCAATAATTGTCTGTATCTGAGGTGTGGAGTAAAGTTGAATTAATGATTATCTGTGGTTGGAGAGCAAAGTTGAGTTGAATTATGATCTTTGTTGTGATTTTTTGTAACCTATAAAGGTATATACGTTTCATAGGATTTTTAAATTTCTTTTGTTTTTTTGTTATACCATTCAACTAGACACATATTTTTCCAATTTTTTAACATTAAGATGTGAACTCAATAAATGAAAATACATTTACCATTTTTTAGAATAACCATTGCTCTCGATGTAGACAAAATACTATTATTAACTTAATCAACAGACCTACAACATGCTTTTATGGTTGTGAAATGTATGAGTTGACAAGCACAAAAAAAATATGATTTTTATTAATGACATATTTACATATTCATGTAACTATGGTGGTACTGTTAACAAGCAGTCAGTTTTCTGATTGTTTGTAATAAGTAGGGTTATATGAATAATCTGATCATCCTCGAACAATCTTTTAATGTCAATTATTATAAAAGATGACTAATATACACTAAATCAATAATTTCAAATACGCATTTAAAAACACTTTGACCAGTCAAGTTTTTTTTCCTTTTAGTACATGATATTGGACGAATTGATTCTTAGAGTTTGTTATTTGATACGAAATTTTTTGTTAGTGGTTGGAGTTGGGTGTCCAAATTGATTGTCAAAATTGGTTGTCAGAGGTGGTTGTTGCAGAAGTTAATCATCAAATGTGGTCTCACTAGGGTTGGTCACTTGAGATAAATATCGTTGTTGGTTGTTAGAGATGATTATCACTAGTGTTGATTATTGAAGACGGTCAACCCAACTCATGTTGATGATTGACTAACCAACATGATATTAATCTTACATGTTGGCATCCGTTAGTAAACTAATGTAATATTATACCAATTAGAGCATACACAACAATAGTTAAGTAACCAAGTTACTATTTTAGAAGTTGATGATTTGGTCTCATTAATGTAATATTAATATGATCTAATTTAAATAACTTATAATTTATTTAATAATTAAGGAGACCATTTCAACTAACTTCCACCCATGTAAATCTTTGTAATTTTAGTAATTATGTTGAGATATTTTTGAATGTGAGTTAAATATCTTTATTTAGAATGAGAACACTGCTTATCTTATGTGCTTATGAACACATAAATATACAATTTTTTCTCTCCAAATATCTGAATAAAAAAATCTTTTAGGTCCAGAAAAAAATCATTTAAAACAGAAACTAATGTGAATTTACGATACAAAAAGGTCCAATTTCTCAAATTGAAGGGACGTTTGAGAAAGAATTATCCTAAAACTATAATAACCCTAAAATATTTATTATTTTAACTCATCATGTTTTTTATTATCATATTAAAAACGTTCCTAACCCACCAAGCCCTTCCTTCGTAGAGTCGTGTATTGTAAGTGATCCGAACGAATTTAGTTTACATCTCAAATGCATACTATTATAAATTTATACTCCAAACACAAACTGTTATAACCTAAAACTATAACAAACAAATCATTATTTCAAAGCCCGTAAAAATCTATCAATGCTTAATAAAGGTCTCATTTAAGGAAAAAAAAAGTAGAAAAAAAAGGACAATATTTTTTCTCTCATGACCATATAACTTTGCATTTATTTTACCCCAAGTTGTTGCGTTTATGTGACTTAGATGTGACATGTGACCATGTGACTTCTTTAATGTTATTGGTACATGAAACTCCTCCCTTCCTTACACAGCTTGCCTTAATATATTATTTTAATTCCTCAATTTTTATATATATATATATATATATATATATTAGAAGTCCAATCAGAAACAAATATTTAGCACGGTAATTAGATAGAGATACTATAATTTATTAAACATGGTATAAACAATTCAATAAAGTCCAATTAGAATACATTACTTGATATGTAGCAAGTTTTTCTCTGACATGACATTTCAATTGACATTTTTTCATATTAATAATCACCTGTGGATTTAGTATAGATTGAAGAGCTCAAATCTCCCTAACTTTATGCTATTTATATAATATATATACAAAAAATTGAAATAATACAAATATTAGAAGATAGCCTAGAAGTAAAATTATTTCTCAGTCCCCTTTAGACCTAGGTTCAAGCCTATGTTAATAATTTAGTTAATCAACATTTTAATTGCAACCTAAACTAATATTTGAAAAATAGCAACCAAATGTAATTAATTTTGAAAAATATATAATTGAACTATGTCATTAGTTTCCAAAATACTACTGCACTTCTAAAAGTTGCGATATAAAATATAAATCAACTTTTATAAACGTCTTAAAATTACCAATGAATTTAAAATTATGTGACGATAAAATAATACAAAACGATATGATAATCCAAAATTTTATTTTAGATTATTGTCACACAATTTCAAATCTTAATTTATAAATAAAATTTAAAGAATTTATACTATAAATTCGCTATCCAAACGTTTATAAAAGTTTGATGAAATAAATGACAAAAGATGAAGATATTTATAATTAAGTTTTCATATAATCAAAATCTCAACCTTTCAACATTTTAAACATATATCCTAATTCATATCTTAAAAAAGAAAAAAAAAAACTTTCATAATTCATAAGGTATGGTTGACTTTCAAAATTGCATGTGACGTCCACGTGCCGTTTCCCCATGCCCTTTGCCTACGTGGCAGAAAAGAAGCTTAATCAAATTGTGAAATTTGCCACTTCTATAAATAGTAGACCCAACCCTCAAACGCACACATAATAAGATTTTGCTTATTATCGTCTCTTTGGTTTGAGTGCGTTTCCCGATAAAATAGAATCCGGCTAGACGAATTTTGTACTCTGCTGCTGCATTTTCCGACCATTCATCGAATCGCCCGAATAAGAAAATCTCTCTGAAAGGAGAGGAGGGAGAGAGAGGGAGAGAGAGAGAGAAGCTGAACGGAGACTCATCGAAATCCCTCAGTTGAGATTCAATTGCCGCTTCTCACCAGTGATTTCTTTCTCAAGTTTTTGTTTGCGCCACCCACCGACTGGTTCATTCTTGTCTGTTTTTCTATTATTCTCTGTCTTTTATCTCTCTCTCTCTCTCTCTCTCTCGGCGTGTGAGATTTTTGTTAGTCCGTTTTCTTCTTGGCCTGAGGAAACAGAGCCGTTTTCTCTTTCTTACCAGGGCAATTTTTAGAGCTTAGTAGGTAACGAACGATATTAGAAACCCTAGTTCTCGATAGGTTGTTGGTATTTACATTTTTAGTGGGTTAGTTTATTTTTCAACTCATGGCATTTGATCAGAACGCAATTCCTACAGGCTTGCGGCCTTTAAATGTAGCTAGAACTTTAGTTGAAGATTCCCATCTAACGCCGGTTGCTAATACTGGTCGAAACCCCCAAAGGGTTACTCCTTTGCATCCTCGCGACATTGCCAGTGCAGACACTTTGCCTGTTCCTTGTAAGGGGAATGCCTCTGATATGGGATTTGTTGAGCTAGGATATCGAAATGTGGTTGCTGGTGCTACTGCATGGTGCCCTCGAATGCCTCCTCCCCTTGCACATACTGCAACGGTTCCTGCCGTAGGACTTGGTTATGTCATGAGCAATCGTGGTGGTGCCAATGCCATTGAGCTTGCTAGTAGTTGCATGACAGTTGGGCTTAATCATAGTACAAATTTGGGTCATCGAGTTGGAGGAGGTGGCGTGGAATTTGTGAGCAGTAATATCTCAATGGGGTCTGGGGATAGTACCAATTTATGTAATAAGGTGACTGGTAATAATGATCATATTAGTAGTGATAGTACTTCTGGATTTAGCTCCTACTTAGGGAGTTCGGTTGGTGGAAATGCGGTTGATCAAGTGAGTGAGGAGGGTGGAGATGGTTCCATTTCGAAAAAGAAAGTTAAGTTTATGTGCAGTTTCGGCGGCAAGATTTTTCCTAGACCCAGTGATGGTATGTTGAGATACATTGGAGGCCAAACAAGGATTATAAGTGTTAGAAGAGATGTGACTTTCAATGAGCTTGAGCGAAAGATGGCTGATACCTGCGGGCAGGCTGTGGTTATAAAGTATCAGCTCCCTGATGAGGATCTTGACGCTTTAATATCTGTTTCATGCCCTGATGATCTTGATAATATGATGGATGAGTATGAGAAGCTGGTTGAGAGGTCTTCAGATGGATCGGCTAAATTGAGGATGTTTTTGTTCTCTGCTTCAGAACTTGACTCTTCAGGTATGGTGCAATTTGGCGATTTGCATGATAGTGGGCAGAGATATGTTGAAACGGTGAATGGGATATTTGATGGTGTTGGTGGCCGTATTACAAGGAAAGAGAGCTTTGCAAGTGCTACCTCAACTCAGAATTCTGACTTAAGTGGGACTGAGGCAATGGATATCACAAATAACGATCTAGGGGTTGTGAGTGGGCCTCCATCCACAACATTGCCCTTACCTGGAGGAAATTTAGGTACTGCAGTTGCTATTGGCCCTGGATTAGTGAAGGTAGATCCCGTCTCTGCAGTTATTGTAGATGCCTCTGCTGTTCCATCAAGCATTCCTGTAGTTAACCCTCTTCCTCCTGAAGCTTCTTTCCAGCCTGAGACAGAGTTAGGAAGGTCTGTGCCTGTTACTCTGATGCAGCAGCAACCGTGTGTTGACTTTCCTCTACCCGTGTCTCATTTACAGCCTACTGGTGATCCTCGACAAGCAGCATGTGTGGACTTTATACAATTTCGTCCACAACTTGGCTTTCCAAACTCTCATCATATAGGGGCATCTGGATCTGTGTTTATACAACAGCCAAATACTGTTGGAATTAATCCTCATCAGTTTGTCCCTGCAGTTCACATGACAATGGCTCCTTCTTGTGGCCCCAGTATTATGCCAAATGCCTATCAATCGTTGGTTCAATATCCACAATCCCAGACGGAATATTGTTCCAACCCAAGCACATTTGGTCCAAGAGCTGTCCAGCTATCAGCAGAACAAGGCTACAACTCACTCCAGGTTCCAGCTCCTCCAGTATCAGTAGGGGTTGGATTTGGTTTACATCAGGTACCTCGGTCTGATCAGACAGTTACATCTGATGAATTGGTATCTCATCGTCAGGCAACTTTTTATGAGAAGATCGAGAGGTTGGATGACTGTTACTTCTGCCAGAAAGCATTGCCACATGCTCATTCCAATTCTCCATTGCAGGATCAAAGCGAAAATTTGGCGAACCCTGTAACTGATTCAAAATTTTCATATTACAGTCATCACCCTGAAGATCATTTAACAGCCCATCCAATGAAAAATATTACAGGAGCTGTAGCTTTGGGGCAATCAACAATTGAACATTGTGTTGGAGTTCAAACCAGGATCTTTAATCCCATAGATCCAGAAGTTGAAAAACCTTCTGTGGAGGCTATTGGCTTCCCACATCATTTGGAGGATCGACATGAGAATGAAAACACTCTAAAAGATCAATGTAATCATGATCACGGTAGGATCTCAGCTCTGCAAGGTGCTCTTGGGACGCAAGGTGATATTCAGTCACCCCATGTTGCTGTTGTAGAACAGATTCCTCAGTCTGGTGAAGTTGATACTCTCCAGCGCCATCATGTAGCTGTAGAGAATCAGTTCCATCCAAATTTAGTCGTGGATAGGCACGATATTTGCTTTGGAGGTGCTCCTTTTCTTGCTTCAGAGTACAACACTCACGAAAATCCGAAAGAATACTCTAATAGTCATCATGGCATTATTTCAAACCAAAATGCTACCCACACTGGAAATCGGTATGACCATCTCAGACCAATTGTTGGAAATTTGGAAAGTCTAAGTATATGCCCAACTGATATTTGTGCTAATTTGGATCACTGCAAATCACCCATTGAAAGAACTAGGAAGGAGGACAATTTTGGCAGCTGTTCACAACCAGTCTCAGAGAGGGAAGTTCTACTAGATAACAACTTTGTAAAGCCAATAGCGTTTTTCGACCCAAATCACATAAAATCAACTACTTTTGCTGGCTCTTCATTAGAGGTTCCCTATTTGATGAATGAACGACCTGTTGAGTTCAGTGAAGTGGCACAACCTTCTGTCAGGGGCTCTCCCGGGACACCACAAACAGAAAATGGGATACAATATTTAGAATCCAGTGAAGTTTGTCATAGCAGAAATCCCCACCTATTTGACATGAAGACTGAACAAATAAATAATGAAGTCCCAGTTTCTGCTGAATGGAAGGACCCTTCTCTAATTGAATCCAGGATGGTATCTGGTGATGTTGAATCCGCATCTTTGCCTATCAGGACCGGGAATGTACAGGACACTGCAAATTCACTTTTCAGCAATCAGGATCCTTGGAACTTACAGCATGATGCTCATCTTTTGCCTCCTAGACCAAATAACATCCAACCGAGGAATGAAGCCCTTGCCACCAGGGAACCCTTGACAGAGACTCCTTTCAGAAATGTTGGTGAACTAAATGTGGAAACGTTACTGGATGATGGAGTATGTCATCCATTGGTCAATTCAAACAAGGGTAACAATTTCGAGACTGTCCAGTCCGACAAAACTAACCCTGTAGTTTTTAGTGGATTTGTATCAATCATCTTTCTATTATCATGTCTATGGGTGTGTTTAATCTCATATAATTTCCTGTAGGCTCTTCAGAGGAACAAATTAGGAAAGATCTCCAAGCTGTTGCTGAGGGTGTAGCTGCTTCTGTTCTTCAGTCAGCTAAATCCTCCAACTCCGAATTGAATGAAAGAAGCGATTCAGTGTGTGAGACTAGCACCGAAAGAGATATGCAAAATAATGATGTGGGTTTTTTACCTAATCTCATATTGAATTTGGCTATTCAACGGGAATATGCCATGTCTTCTGCCATAGTTATTGTTTTTCTCTGTTTGCGCAGGATGGCAGGACAAGACATTCAGATAAATCAAATCTTGGTTTTCCAATGTCAGAAGGCCTTGGCCGCTTGCAGGTAATACATGGTTCTCCATTTTCAACCTTAAGGATGCACTTTATGTTTTAAACAGAAATCCGTACATCCTTTGTTTTTTTCCTTTTCTTCTTTCCTTCAGGTAATAAAGAATAGAGACCTTGAAGAACTAAGAGAATTAGGGTCTGGCACCTTTGGCACTGTTTATCATGGAAAATGGAGGGGGACTGATGTTGCTATCAAACGAGTCAATGATAGATGTTTTGCTGGGAAGCCTTCTGAACAAGATCGCATGGTTGTTTTTTTTAAGTAATTGGCTTTTCTTTTCTTTTGTTATCAAGTGTTTTTCTTTTTGTTCCTTTTCTCAAGTCCTTTATATTGGTTTATATTGTACCAGAGAGAAGATTTTTGGAATGAAGCAATTAAGCTTGCTGATTTGCACCACCCAAATGTGGTTGCTTTTTATGGTGTTGTGCTTGATGGCCCCGGGGGATCTGTGGCCACAGTAACAGAATATATGGTCAATGGCTCTCTCAGAAATGCTTTGTTGAAGAATGAAAAGTAACAACTGTTTTCACTTTTCATATGCTCAATTTAATATGTTTGAAGTTAGTTGCAGTATAATATATCTACACCCTTAGATTAAGTCATAAAATGCAATTGGTGCAGGAGTCTTGACAAGCGGAAGCGCCTCTTGATTGCTATGGATGCAGCTTTTGGAATGGAATACCTGCACAGAAAGAATATAGTGCACTTTGATTTGAAAAGTGATAATCTGCTGGTCAATCTTCGAGATCCTCATCGGCCAATATGCAAGGTTTGTTGTATTGCAGAAAATAGCGGAATCATCATTGCAGTGCATTCCATTTAGTTAAACTTTTCATTGGCTTTTTAAATAAAGCTGGAGGATGTAAAGGGTGCTGTCATTTATCATTATCATTCTTGCCCAATAGACATTTTTGCAAATATTTAATGCCATAACTTCACTTAATACGCTCACATCAGTGAGATTGAGATGCAGTTTTATCATGTGTTTTAGTAAAGCACGATGAGGACAAAGGGAGTTGTGTTCGTTTACCAAATAAATTATCATATCTTGGGATGAATCTATTTTGGCAAAATTTCCTTCACGGTGTTGTGCAATCTTGGATACTTATTGTCCTTCTATGAAAATATCAAAGAAGGTTATTTAGGATCTGCCAGGCTGATTTTTCCTCAGCCATCAGGCAATTTGAGATGCTTTGTTGTAATTGTACTAAATAATGCTTTTTGAAACATAAAAACCACCCGGCTTCTTCTTAATTATGAAGTTAGTAAAAGGGTAGAATTAAGACATGTAATTAGGGGAGTTTTAGAAACTCAAAAGATGGCAGAAATGCAGAGTCATCTATTTCCAAATCCTTTTGGAGGACTGTAGAAGAAGAGGAGGAAAAACTTCCTATTTTCGTAATCCTTATGGAGTACTACAGAAGTTTGGCTTCTGAACTGGAGATTGAAAGAGTTTATTCCCCCCTCCCCCCAAAATGTATACAAGAGATTCTGTATATATATATACACCCTAGAAGGGCCTATATTGGTGTCATATCTTGTCCATGGGTTTTTCTTATTAGAAGATTATTGTTGGGAGGTATGGCAATAGAGGAGTCGTTGGAGATTTACCATCAATGAGATTGAAGCCAATGCTACTGAATAAGAGGAAAGGGCAAAGCTAGAAATAGAGGGATATGAAATTGAAGCATTTGATTGTGGGGAAGAGCAGAAGTAGTGAACCAAACACGAGAGGTGCATTCTGCACACAAGGAAATTCTAATGGGATTGTAAAAGACAAAATAAGAAGTATTGAATGAGTTGAATGGATTTCAATTGGAAATATTAGAAAATAGGAAGTTGCAGCACAAGATCGGAAAACCGTGAATCGGGGTGCTTATAGATGGAGAAATTTGAACCCAAATACAAATTGAAGGAGGGGCTAATAGACTATTTTTTTACACTAGGAAGGGAATGAGAGCTTAGGAAAATCTTCAGAGTTTAGTCTCAAATACAAAAGGATTGAGTCCGGCTGGTGGATTATGGACACGGTTCTGGAATTTGTAGAGGGCGGACTAAGACTAGGAGTGCGCAGGAAGGCCCATTATGGGAAGATAAAATAGATGCCAAACTACTGGCTTTGGTGATTTAACCTGTTTGTCATTTCATATATTTGAACGGAGCACAATGGGATTTGTTACAATGGGATTTGTTGTCGTTTCATCCTCATGCTGATTCATTATGAGCAATGGTTCAAAATTTTGTTTCTCATTCCAAGAAAATTATTAGTTTGAGTTTCTAAATATAAAATGTTTGGAAGAGCTTTGTTTATGCTGCTTTTTTGCCTTTAGGTTGGTGACTTGGGCCTGTCAAAGGTGAAACGTCAGACACTGATATCAGGTGGTGTGCGAGGAACACTGCCATGGATGGCACCCGAGCTTTTGAATGGTAGCAGCAATATGGTATCTGAGAAGGTATGCTAATACGTTTTACTCCTTGCGGTAGTTTGCCCTTGTATTACATGTGACATTAAAATAGATGACCTATTACTTGTGTTCACAGGTCGATGTGTTTTCCTTTGGTATTGTCTTGTGGGAGCTCCTTACTGGAGAAGAACCTTACGCAAATTTGCATTATGGGGTTATTATAGGTAAATTTTTTATATCTGCATCCCATCTTTTATGCAATTATTCTGTAAGCATTTTATTTGTTACAGACAAAATTTGCTCAACGTAAGCATCACAACTAGTTAAGCCATATACACTCAACTTTGAGCAAGAAGTTAGAGTTTAGATCTTCTACTCCCACATCTGGTGAACTAAAATTTTCTCAACTTAAAATTCAGGCGGCATAGTAAGCAACACATTGCGACCGGAAGTACCAGAATCTTGTGATCCAGAATGGAGGTCACTGATGGAGAGATGCTGGTCATCAGAGCCATTAGAGAGGCCAAGCTTCACTGAAATTGCAAATGAACTCCGCTCCATGGCTGCAAAAGTTCCTTCAAAAGTTCCCAACTAGCTGCAGTTGCTTTCTTCACTTAACTTCATCTTCAAGTTCTGGAGTAAATTTAAGCATATTACTTCTCAGATGGATCTTTCCTCTTCGCATTCGTCTATATTTCAGAATGGGGAAATACAAGTACGTTGCTCAAGTTTTGGGATACGGTAGGTAGGTATTAGATTTGTTTTTTTAGTACTAACAAAGAGAGAGATAGGTCAGAGTAGTTAGCAATGCATGCATAACCCCTTTTAATTTCTATTCGCAGCTATTTAGATTATGATTCTTTGTTAGCATTCTTTTGTTTTCCAAATATGATACTAATTTGTTTGACACTTTTTCTTCGTTGTCAATATTTTAAATGCTATACACAAAGAAAAGAGGAACAAAATCCATAGATCTGGGATTCTTTTCTCCTCTCCTGTTTGGTGGGGGGAAACTGGCAAGTAAGGTAATATGAGATACTAAACCTTTGGTAGCTGATAGAATGAGTGTTTTAAAAAGCCGAGTGCCTAGGCTCAAGGATCAAGTATGGCACCTTGCCTTGAAAAGGTCAGGTTCACCAAGGCAGGTTCACAAAATAAGATGCACTTCAAACATGCGCCTTTTGTGAAGCCCCAAGGCTCAAAACCCTGCAGCTTTTGATACGTTTGTCATTATTTTTAAGAAATAGTAATAGTTAGGGGTTTTTCTTCTTTATTAACCCAAAAGAAAACTCAGTAAACCTAAATGTAAGATGCACTCTAACCATGTTCTGTTCTCTCCTTAACACAGTACTTTTATGTATAGGGCGTTTTAAAAAAAAGAAGGTTTGCACCTTGTGCTTAAATCCTAGAAGACTAGCGCCTTTTGCTTTTCAGAACATCAGAACTCCTATTCTTATCTTTTAACGTTAACCGTTTCAATCTCTCACAACTGCGATCTCTATCATTTCTACTATCAGACATCACTTTAACAACTTTTTATACAATATTAGCCTTCTATTTTCCATATCCTAGTGGTGTTTTTCTTCCTTCCTCCATATAATCAATTCCTCTCTTCTAAACAAAATACTGTTTTTTTTCCTACTCCAAACCCTTCACCAAAGAACTATAAGAAACAGTTGGGATCTTGAAGATGTTTGTGTTAGTTCCAAACATGTTTCATTAATATCTTAGCTCTGTATGATTGAAAAATTTTGTCTCTGGAAATGGCTGCCACTTTTGGAAGTTCATCCAGTGAACTCTTGGACAAAAGGAAATTGTTCCCAGCATTTTTCTTTTGATAAAGATTGTGAATATGAGTCCTATCCTAACTGTATGAGCTCCTTTATGTCTGTTGACTTCAATTATTGATACACCTATTGACAGATCCATGTAGACCCCATAGAAATCCCCATTACATATGTCCAATTAATCATTTTAAAGTATATTTTTTTCATCCAAGACATCCTAACATGAATCTATTGAAATGGTCATGTGACATCTTTCTTCTTTTTAGGACACTTGAGTAGTAAGGAACATATTTGTTACTTCTGCACTTGTTTGCTTGGTTTTGATTATTATATGTTTTAGTTTAGTATACTTTGACAAGTTTTTCTTATTCGTTTCATTTGTATCTTACACATATCTATGGTATGGAACACGTATGTTGTACTAAC
The DNA here is from genome assembly GCA_037974625.1 of Cucumis cinereus. Classification (NCBI taxonomy): domain Eukaryota; kingdom Viridiplantae; phylum Streptophyta; class Magnoliopsida; order Cucurbitales; family Cucurbitaceae; genus Cucumis; species Cucumis cinereus. The sequence goes on along the minus strand of JBBPDJ010000008.1, from coordinate 8,899,802 downwards.
ACGTGTTCGGTGTAGAACACTTACTAAAAAGTGTAATTTTCTGTATCTTTCATGAAGAGAATGATTTTCTTAAATAGAAGAACAATACAAATAAGAAAAAATTAAATTTGACAAATATAATACAATCAATACAATAAAATATATGTATATATATATATAGAAAGAAAATGATCAACAACACGTTTACCAAACCGAACAAGTTGTAGACAATCAAATCAAATTTTCATTAACTTACAGTGAAATGCAGAGTTTGAGAGGGAAGTATCTTTAGCTTAAAGAGGATTTTCAAGGAACTTGAAGCCTTATCTTGTTGAAGATTTGAGAAGAGGGAATCCAATAGCTTAGTGATAAGGGAAAAAAATCCTCAAGAGTTGTCTGTTTCTTGACAAAATGTAGCATAGAGTAATTCTAAAATGGTTAAATTTTAAAGTTAATTGAAAAATACTTTCAATCATTTAAATTGTATAAAATTTGATCTAAATATGTGAAATCGAATATTCAAAATTTCAGTTAAAATTTGCTCATTTTAAGAAAATATAAAAATCGTTCAAATGGTAAAAGTATGAAAACTGTATTTAAAGAATGTAAAACTACAAATTGAATGATCAAATGTGTATTAAAGTGATTTTAAATATAATGAAGGTAATCATTTCAAAATCATTTTTAAAGATATATCTAGAGTGATTTTGGACATCTAGAAATCATTTGATCGTAGATATTGTTTTATGGATATAAAATATAAATATTAGATGTTTGATATTTAAATATTTAAATTTTAAATGTTTGAGATAATTAATGTATGTGTTTAGATACGTAAGAATAACTAATATTTGAAAACTAAAAACTAAATAATTATTTAATGAAATGGACGAGAAGTAATGTTGTTATAATTAACTTTACTTATTTAATCAATAGTGAATAATTTTTAATTAAATATTGCTTAAATTATTTTAATAATAAATATAATTTAATTACAACATTAATAATTAATAATAAAATCTTATGTTAAATAGGTAAGACAACATAAAATATAAATAATAATAAATGTATTAGTTGAAGTTTATTAAGTCTTAATAATAAATTTATATAATAATTAATTAAAATTAATAGTAATGATTAATTGATATTAATTTATTAACTAATCGGGCATAATCCAATTTTCAAGCTTAAAAATCCTTTGGAGAGTATTTAAAACTTCATGTTATGTGGGTTTTAATATTACTTAGATAATAATACCTTCGGTTTTAAAATTTAAAAGTCGTTTCACAAGGATATTTAGGAGTTTGAGAGGTACTGAAAATTAAAGAACTGTTGGAATTTGTGTAGAATTGATAGATAAACAAAAATGTAATCGTAAAGTGAAAACGGCGAAAAATATAGTTTAATTGAAAATTGTTGAAGCGAATAATATTACAATTCAAACTTAAAGCGCTTAATCCAAACATAAATTTTGAATTACATTACATTTCATTTCAATATTAATACGAGTGTTCAAATATTCTCCTAATATTTGTCTGAAATTTGATGTCAATACCTCTTAAACAAACGGGTCTTTTTATATATTTTTAATCATTCCAAAATAGAACTCAGAGTGATTCTAAGTGAAAATCACTTCTTTATCATTTTCAAAAACATTAATACAACAACAACATTCCTAATAATTTAAAATCAATTCTATCAATAGTACGAAACATTGAAATTAAAATGTTAAATATGTTTAAAATGATTTTAAACATTTCAAAATAACTCATATGAACGAACAAAAAGTTGCTACACAAAAGTATGGGTTCTACTACTTTTCAGAGTTGAATGTGATTTTAGAATGAGTTATGAATAAATGACAAAAAAAAAAAAGAAATTTGTGACATCAACTTATATAATTGTAGAAATTATACTAATTATATAATTTTTATGATTTAATTTTATCATATGTGGGTTCAAGTGTTATAATTATTGTAAGCATGAAGGTCGAATTTTAATATTATTAGAAATTTAAGAACTCAATTTTTATTATTAAAAGTTCGAGAATATTTGTAAAAAAATAAAAATAAATAAAATAATAATAAAATAAGAAACTCGGTAGCCTCACGTAGCTTAGAGAGTCTAGAATATGGTGTTAGAAAGTAAGTTAGCACGTGCGCAGCCGCCATTAACAACCAACAAAATTGGTCAACTTTGATGCCCTAATATTTTCAAACAATTTTACCCATTTTTAATTTTATTCTATATATTTATATCCACTTTTTTTTTTCTTTTCCTACTTATCAACTTTCTGCACCCACTTTTTATGTCCTTAAGTTGTATTATTTAATCGGTGGTGTCTATGACGCTAAATTGATTATTATAGTCGATGAGTTGTGATAGTTTGTATTTACAGTAGAGATTATTCTAATCGTTCAAACATCTAGACGTCTAATTGTTGTTTTTAGTCACACCAACAAAATTTAAAACTAAATAATTGTATCAGTTAAAATTCTAGAATTTATAAAAAAAATTAGTTTGGTAGCAATTTCTATGAAAACATGTATAAATTAGATCCATACCTCCCCTTGTTATGCTAATAAAGATGATTTTTTTTTTCCAAAAAATTAAACAAATGGTAAATTTGACTTTAGACCTAAGAGAGAATAGTTTAATTTATATTTTAAAAAATGTTTTTTTAAAAAAAAAAAAAAGTAAAAATACAAAACTTGCCAAATGGGATTTGCACAAACTTTCCCTCGACGTCATTATAAACTCATCTTTAGAAGCATTCAATGCCAAAACAGAGGAAAACGAAAATGGAACGAAGAACCCATTTTCCCAATCCAAACCCTTCATTTCTTCGTTATTTCGATTCTCCTTTATATCATTTCATCTCCTTTCAATGGCTTCCACAAAACCCATAACTCAAAAAACCTCTCCATCCCCATAATCCCACTTCACTTAAAACCTGTGTTTCTCTCTGTTCCATGGCGACCCATCAAACCAGACCACCTTCAACGCCTTATTCACCTCTAACCGAGCAACAAGACGACCTTCAAGACATAGACGAGTCCATTTCCTCAAATGGGTGTGGCTGTTTCCAGCTGTGCGATTTCGGATTCAATCGGAATAGAAATTACGAAGGTGGAAATCTTCTGCAACAGAAACAGGGGAGGGAAGAGGAGAGTTGGATGGTGAGGAAATTGAAGAAGATGAAGGAGGTTTCGGAAATGGTGGCTGGGCCGAAATGGAAGAATTTCATTAGAAAAATGGGTGGATATTTGAAGGGGAAGAAACAGAGGAATCGATTTCAGTATGACCCAGAAAGCTATGCTTTGAATTTCGATGGCGGCTTTGACGGAGAAGAAGATGATCATCATCCACCTATTGGCTTTTCTTCGAGGTTCGCTGTGCCTTTGGCTGCTAGGGAATAACATTGAAGGAATTATTTGATTGATTTCATTGTGATTGTTAATGGAATTACTTATAATGTTAATTATATACAAAAGCATTATCATGTGTTAATTGTTTATGTGTGTGTATATATAGCAAAAAGTTAGGAAATTTTTGTACGAATGACTTAATTTTTAAAAACGAAGTATCGTGTAATCGAGATTTTGAAAATAAAAAATGGAGATATTAGTCTTGTTCTTGCCTTATCCTCTCTCGTCGTGTTTGTGCCGTTAATTAGTATAAGAGTATTATTTTAACTGCTAAGTTCTCCTTCCCTAATTCATTCATAGTATCATTGGGTTTGCTACTTTGAAAATTTGTGACATCAACAAAAGGTTATTTTCTATTGTTTCAAAACTTGCGTCAAATGACATTTTGAATGTGAATGTTAGGTCATTCGTACAAAAATTTTAGAATTTTGGGTTATTAGTTCATTCGTTCTTCTATTTTTTTTCTTCCATCTCATCAACAATTTGGTTTTGTAGTAGTAGAATGTATTAGAAACTTTTCAAGTTTGTTTCCTAAAATTAATGTTGAACTCATCTATTGATTTGGAAAGTCTAGATTATTTTATACATGAAATTCTTTTATATTTAGTAAAAATATAAGAAGTAAGACTTGAACTTGAGTTTAGAAGGGACTGGAAAATAGTTTTACATGTGTATTAGATGTTATTTTTGTATTACTTTAGTTATATATATAAAGAGCATAAAGTTGAGGGGAGTTCGAGCCCTCCTGAACTATACTAAATCCGACGGTGCGTATATATAGATATCAATTGAGCGAAACTCTTGTTGGCTGCTTTAAGGTGTTCTTAATCTCATTCCTACGATTCATTGACAACAATTATATGACCTATTAATTCCTTACATCGTGGGCCCATGACTAAACAATTCAACCTCACATTTTAAATGTCAAAGTTTTTTTTCTTACTAATACAGAGCGAATTCAAGACAAACATTTTATGTATACTATATATTTTTTTGTGATATATACATTTTTGTGTAAGGTTGGACACTTTCGAAGATGCAATGTGATACATCTATGTTTCAATAGGTTTGATGTTCTATTTTGGCTAATGCTCCCGTGTTGATTGGGTGTATTTCATAAATTACAATTATAATCACAATTTTTACAAAAGAACAACGTATATCGATAGTCTTATACATTGTTATAGCATGTTTAGTGCCATCAAAATGCCCATTAAAAAAATTTACGAATATAACAAAGTCTATTAGATCACTAATGATATAAGGGTCTATCAACGATACAGTATATCATGGATAGATTTTGCTATATTTGTAATTTTTTTAAAAAATGTTGTTATGTATCTTACTATTTAACTTTTATTTGTTTCGATAGGATAAGAATTGAGACAAAATAAATAAATTGGAAAAATAGAGAGATTGATGTCAAAGAAGGAATGTACATCTGGGGTGGCTTACTTTTAAAAGAATGTTAAATGAAATTACAAATTTGGTCATTAGACTTGAAATTACTTTTCATGAATTTTTGCTGCTATTAAGATTAATTAAATAATCAATATCATAAATTTTAAACTGATTAATTCAAAGCTAACATAAATAACCAAAAGTAAGTATTTGTAGAAAGCTTGAAGAAGTAAAACGATAAAAGTATAAAATAATCTATAAATTTATGGACTTATCTAAACTTAAAATCTCGAACTAAAAATGTAATATCTTAAAATTTTGAAACAAAATGGAAACTAAATTCAAATTTTAGAGATAAAAATGTAATGTTATGAAACTTAAAGACTGAATGACAACTGTATTAAATACTTACCAATTCAAAAAGAGTTTGTTTCCCTAAATATGTGTCAAAGTTGAAAATTTAAAAATCACATAAACGGAATCAGATTGTTGTTCATTCTTCACAAAAACCACAGGAAGGGCCAATAACCAAGAGGTGGCATAGAAGAACCCACATCCCAAAAAGAAAAATTCATAGCGTCATTCATATTATGGGTGACCATTTGAGTTGGTAAAAATATAAAAATCGAAAAATAATCGAGCTAAGTACAGTCTGGCACCCTAAACCTCAAGCATCGTAAATCACATTGACATCGCTAGATTTATGCATAACCAAAGGCGATGACTATCAGATGAGGCATTATAACAACCACGAAGGGAAAAGTAAGTAATCTTCAAATGAGACTAACTGACCTTACTTCTTATGTGCTTAAATGAACTATACACTTTTTATACTGACTTATACGTCAAAGTGTGATAGGCTTGACACAATATCAATATGAGAATCTTTCACACATATCAATTTGAAAAGCAATACGAAACTAAATCAAGAGAAGCAAGTTGAAGGCCAAGCCAAAAAAAAGGCCCACGATGACGATGAGTGCAAGCGAGATTCGAGCACTAACCAAATCATAAAAACTAAACTAAAACATTTTAAAGAGAAAGTACTAAATTCATACCAACATTTTAAAGAGGCCCAAGACCTAAATTGGGTAGTTGAGAAAAAAATTATCCTTAGGAAGAAATGAAAACAAGAGATTGCTTCCCTTTTTCTATTATACCATTAGTCCATTATCATTATCCATAAACCAATCATACCATATCAACTTCTTTCCTCTACTCATATTATCCCTAGGAGACCTACAAATCTCCATACCTATTTTTTACCTAAGTTTTCCTTTTTTGGCCAAATTCTTTATCATAAGAAACCAATTTTTACAAGTTTTCTATAATTTTTCTCCAATGTTGAAATCGTTGGTAACCAAAACGTAGACATTAATAACAAATGTACTTTTTAATTTAGTAGGAAGATTTCAGACCTATAACATCTCGGTTGAGTATAATAGACTAACACATTTCTAGATTTTCATATATTAATATGACTAAATGCGTATTTGTAATAGTTTGTTAATGTTAGTGTCTTTATTTTATCATTAAAGCTACAAATTACTACTTTAAAGTCGTAATAAATATCCTTTTAGGAATACACAACTCTGTTCAATTTCATATCTTTATAAGCTTATTGCATCGATTGGTATTGAGGTATGAAGCTCTTAGAGTCTCTATTTATAATCTTAAAAAAAAAAGAAAAAAAGACAAGTAGGTAATTAAATTTAACATACCCATAAACTTAAATTAACAACTAAACTAGTATTAATTGAATTATATAAATAATCCTAGCAATCTTCAAATATAAATGAGGATAATTAAGAAATGAAAATAGTTAATATTTTGTATTTAAAAGATAAAATCCTTAAAGTGATAGACTTTTTTTTTTTAGATAAGAGGAAAATATTCAAACTTAAAATACATAATTAAAAAAGAATATACCAATATTGAATTACTTGAGGTAGGTCTATTTTATGAAACCACATGGATAAACAAGAAGACAAATTTACAATTTGCCCTTTTTCTTTTGAGTAATGACAAATTTAAATTGATTGAATAATCCAAGTTAATGCAATAAATAAATAAATAAAACATTTGAAACTTAATTAGTCTACCTTGTAATATTGTTACACGTAAAGTGGAAAAATAAAAATAAATTTAAAAATCATTTTCACACTAACGACATGTCGGCATATAAAGTCGATGGTTCCAAGGATTTCGAGATCAAAAGGTGGCATAATTTTTAGTATATTCTCAATAAATATCGTTTTGGACAAGAAGCCTTAAATATCGTTTATTATTTCCCTTTTTCCCTATTTTTCTTAAATATCTTTTTTGTACGTGTATCAAGCGTGCATTATGTGTATCAAGAGTATCATGTGTGTATAAGGTATATAATGTGTATTCGTAAGTAAGTGTATATCAACAGTGTATTATGTGTATCAAGAGTGTATAAAGTATATCATGTGTATTCGTAAGTCTGGACTATGAGTCTAATTTTTAAAACTTATTTTACCAAATTGGTAAGAATTACAAAAACTTAGGTTAACAATTTCTTTCTAGTTTTCTATTTTTGAAATTTATGCTTGCTTTGTTTCAATATCCAAATATAGTTGTAAAAATGAGATTAGTTTAATAATAGTTGACATGATATTCCATTCCAAATAATAATTTTATCTTGATGTATTCTGTATTTACGACACCTAGAACATGAATTAAACTATTCCAATAAAAGAGGAGTAAAAAGAATTTGTTCGATCGTAAACTAATATCAGAACGCGATAAGATACACGAAAATACGTGTTTTTGGGAAGAAAATCTATGATTGCACCATTAATTTCACACTAATAATAATAAAACTACACAAACTCTCAACAAGAAAAAACTTTGGCTTTTCCTTTGTCAAGATAAGTTCCATTCCCATTTGTACATAACAAACAACTAAAGAGAAGGAACAGACAGAGAGAAGAAGATCTGAAAACACATTAAAAACATACAAAAATCAATTACTAATTCCATGAAGATGTCGAAAATTGGGAAAGAAAAGGAATGAAGAGTTAAAATGTTGTGAAGAGAGTTTAGAAGAGGAATGAAGAATTTGGAGAGAAGTTATTGGGGATTTCTGGGTTTTGAGAAAGGAAACAGAGTTTTTGAGTTGGAGAGCATGAGAACAAGCAGCTCCGTTTTTGATCCGACCATCGTGTAATGCACAGCCACAATTGCGATGGTAAGGCCTTCGTTCAATCAAAAAATCTTTCATTGATAAGCTTCCATCCAACACACAGGATCCAACTCCGCCTCCCATCTTCTCCATTTTTCCTCTGTTTCTAGTTCCTGAAAACAGAGCAATGGACGAATATATATGAACTTTGAAGGTCGAGGAGTTGTGTGGGATTAGTTAACTAAAAAGGGAAATGGGGTTTCCAAATGAACACAATAATGTAATGTAAGAGCTTCGTTAAAGTCGTAAATGAAAACAACTTTTCTTTCTGGTTTACTTGATCAATACGGTTGTCAATTTAACTTACTTTGTAAATCACAAAATTCAAAGTTGAGTAATAATGTCTTTTGTTGGAAGAGTACAAAGAAGACCGTTGAAAAATCATAATATTTAATGAAAAAATTTGGGTGGTTTCCGGATGCATCTATTTATGTACTTTGGAGATGTACGGAGACAATTTTGAGAATTTTATTGTATTCTCTTCGTTTACTTATAGATTTTTCTTTATAAATTAATGTTTTAAGTTAGCGTTAGTGTAACGAACAATCAAATGAGAGTAGTATAGATTTTTTTGTCGTACGTAAAAACCCTCGTAAAGTAGGTTTTTTTCACTTTTAAGATTAGATACTTTACCCTCGTAAGAAGGGTAAGTTAAAGTTGATTAATGGAAAATGGCATTTCATTCTAAACTAGTCATTCTTAAATGTAGTGTTATGCGAGTCACTTTGTCGCAACACTCACCAAAAGCGTTTAAATATTTATAATAATAGAAAGTGAAATTCTTTGTGAATTTTGAAACATAAAAAGTTGGCTATGTAAATTAAATTCATTTCTTAGAAACTTCAAATTCGCTTGAAACCATAAAATTAAAACGTTTCATGTACAAATTTAAATGTCTATATTTTTGTCTCCTCTAAAACATTGGTACTCCTTGGAATCCAAACTCATAACTCAAGTTAAGAGTACTTAAGGAGTCTTCCACCTACTGATCTTAACAATGCGAGAATTTCGCTTGTAAATAAAATATTAATATATATATATATATATATATATATATATCTTTTTAAACAAAAATTTCATCAATAATGACAAATTAACCCGATTAAAAAATTGGAATGACTTAGTTAATGTCTACTTTGCACATGGGTCGGTTCAAGGCCGTAGTGGCAGTTAATAGAGAATGGGACTCCACATTGGACCTTACACTTGCACCATCATCTAATTTAAATTTAGGTTAAATACAACGTTAGATTCATTGTAATTTCAATCGTTCGTTTACATTTATTAAAACCAAAATAATAATAATTAATAATCTGGTTATTTTAATTAAATACAAAAAAAAAACTGACAAATATTTATAAATATAATAAAATATCACGAATGTAGACCGACTAAGGACTAGTTTGGTAACGTTCTTGTTTCTTGTTTCCAAAATTTTAGAAATATTTCTATAATTGTTAGAAATTTGTGAGAACAAATAAAAAAAAGTTTCTCCTATTTCGTTTCTTTTCTTCCTTCTTCTTCTTCCTTTCCAAATTTCTTTCAAAATATTTCTTCCTCTCCAGATATTTTTTCCTCTTAAGCTAGGTACACAATAAACTTTTTTTTTTCTTTAAATCTTTCTATTACTTTTAGGCACTCATGATAATGTTCTTTCTCTTAAAAGTTATGTGTTTGAATCATATTTTAGGCAATTTTTTTTGAATAATTTGTTTCAACATTTCTTTATTTTTATTTTTATTTTTCTTTATTAATTTTTTAATCACAAACTTCTCCAATATTTATATTTTATTTTATATTTTAAATTTTAAATTTTCTTATATTTAAATTTTTATAATATTTTAATTTTTAATATGTACATTAATTCTTTTACGTTTCAAATTTCAACTTCCAAGATCAACATTTATTTTTCTTTTTATACTTGTGTCCATATTTTATAATTTTTTTTATTAATTTTTCAATTTACAAAATAATTATGTTACATTTATATTTTATTTTTATTTTAAATTTTAAATTTACCTAATATTCATATTTATATCTTATTTTAATTTTCAATATGCATATTAATTTTTTTATATTTCAATTTTTTAGCATTAATTTTTTGCAATATGTGTGTTTATATATTATTAAACTTGACTCATTTTGAGATTATTAAATTTAGGTTAAAATGTCATTTTAGTCCATGTACTTTGAAATTTGTTCAATTTTAGTCTTTATATTTTCAAATGTTCAATTTTAGTCCTTGTATTTTTAGTCAATCTTAAATTTAGTCCCTTGAAGTTAATTCTTATTGAAATTAATTTAATAATCTTAATAATTTTCACATCAATAAACACAATATGCGAATTTATTTTTAAAATTTTTAGTGAAAATGCTAATAAAAAATAAAAAACAATGAAAAAAATATTAAACTAGTAGTATAGACTAAATTTAAGATTTATTGAATGTATATGAACTAAAATTAGATATTTAAAGGTACAAGAACTAAAATTGAACCAATTTTAAAGTACATAAACGAAAATAATATTTTAATCATTAAATTATTATAAAATTATAAATTTTGTTTTTCTTTGGAATGGAGAATAATTTATTATAAAAATATAAAATTTGATTTTTGGTAGAAAGATAGTCTCATGTTGGAAGTTAGTTGGGAAGGAAAGAGGAGAGGAAAACGAATCTGCCAGGCTGGTCTACGTGTCACCCTTTTCCTTTTTAATATTACATAATTTCCATTATCGCACCATTATTTATAGATGGGAAAAAAGTAAAATCTAATAAACAAATTAGTATTTTTCTTTTAAAATTTTGATAATTTCCATTGCTGCATCATTTAGGTGGCATTTTCTAATAAAGCCAAAAAAAAAATGAAACTATTAAAAAAATATATAGTTTTAATTCTTTTTTAAAAAGAAAATTAGGACTTTTTTAGTTACTTAATTGATTTTTTTAAAAATATTATATGGTTGAATTATCATTTTGGTACTTGTACACTAAAATTCGTCACGTTAATTTTTATTAAATTAATTAAATAATCGTGTGTGTGTGTGTGTGTGTATATATATATATATATATATATATATATATTTATTGAAATAAAGATACTTTTATAATCGCAGAGAGCAAGAAAAAAATGGATCGACGGTTTAAAGCGATCGGTGGATGCTTCGAGCTTCATCTCAGGGAAAGAGTGAAACAAGATTCGTGAATTTCGCCATAAGAAACTTGGATCCACAAGACTTCAATCTCAATTTGAAATAGATGAAATGATCTTCAAACGAGAACCATTTCATCCAAATCAACAACAAAAATCCATTCCATTAATTAATAAATCAATCAATCAACAAAGATCAGAAGAAGAAGAAGAAGAAGAAACAGAGTCAAAGTAATTAAAATCTACATTCATCACTTCACTCTTTCCAAATCAAGAATTCCACTAACCAAAAAAGGAAAAAGAATTCCAAATATATTACAAAACTAAAATCAAATTAGATTAACAGAACGAGAAGCAAGAAATAAAAATCAAACCAACACAGCTCATCTCTTATAACATCCAAGGCTTTCCACCTGATCCATGGACGGCGAAGAAGGAGAAGAAATGCCAGAAGCCGCAGAAGCAGCAACCATAGCCAAACATCCCTCACTCCAGGCTCGTCTGATCGGGTACGAGACGGACTTATGTTTAGACATGGAATGAGCACAGCGCCTATTATCTCGGTCGTGAAGAGCGCAGCTGCAGTTCTTATGGTAAGGACGGCGGTCGATCTCAGCGTCGCAGCCAGCGATGCAGCCGTGGTAGACGGATCTGAATAAGGCGTCGGCCATGGAGAAGTCCGTGGGGAATGACCGGTGCCGGAGGCGGAGGAGGGAGGGGCGTTGAGGGAAAGAAGGGGAATGGAGAAGAAGGGGTTTATATAGGGAGTGAGGACATTAAAGGGGAGGTTGAAGGGAAGACAGTTGTCGGGAAATTGGGAAAGGCAGAATTAAACGATGTGGGATCCGTGTGATGTGCGTATGAGTTTGTGCGTTGGGAGTTGGCCTACTTTGCTTCTTGCCGCCTTGCCATGTGATGCCAATCGGCCTTTTGGGTTGTACAAGACATTGACTCACTCATTATTATTATTTTTTTAAAATTTTCCCAATAAATTATTCATTTAAATTTATTCTAATGTAAGATGAAAAATAAAAACAAATTTTATATCAAGTAAGTGATACTCGTTTAGATCAAATTTAAACTCTCTGTAAAGTTGACGATCACTTACATTTTCATACTCAATTTGTTATAATGAAAAAAATAGAGAAGAAAGTACATTTTTTACTCTAGACAAGGCTTAAAATGTCGATTTCGACCGAAATATCGAGATCTTAATTTGACGAAATTTTTGTGGGAAGTATCAATAAAAATTTAATTTAAAATCAATAAAAATTTAATTTAAAATTTTTTAAAAATTAAGAATTTTAAAAAATAAATTAAATTAGTAAATTATAAACATTTTATGATTTTTAAACCCGTTGACAAGTTTGTAATTTGGAATATTTTAAAACCTAGGGATTGAATGAAAATTAGACCTTACACCTAGAGGGATAAAAAATGTATTTTTTTGCAAAAAAAAATACATACCTTTTGTTATAAACTTTAATTAAAGTATCAATATAATCCGAATATTTCCAAAAAAAAAAAAATAGTCCGAAGAGAATAAATAATATGTATCTTAAATTATTACATGTGTTTAGGAAACATCAAACATGTGTTTGTCTCATTATTTTCTTATTTTCTTCAACACACTCTAGGTACTTTAGTTTTACTTACTAATATTCTTTTATCTAATGAAATGCTTTTATGATTCTTTTTGAGGTGAGGAGTATCCGACTTTTGACTTCGAAATCGATAGTACGTGTTTGATGCCAGTTGAGCTTTCATAAATTATTTTGAATATATGTTTTTATAAACGGTTAAGATTGCACTTGTGATATGTTCATTTATGCAGATCTGATTCAATCTTTAGTACTTAATCATTTTGATTCTACTTGTTGCATATGCTTGATTTGAGGTAGCGTGTTAATGTTCTTGAAGTTGAAGTATTGGAACAACGTTTGTGTCTTTAAAGGACTTGCGTGAGTATTTAGCTTCATGTGTTTAGAAAGTCTTCTAATTATTAAGAAAATTCTCTTTAGCTTCACTAGAATCTAAAATCTCTTAAACTCTCCGTTTATAGAGTTCTTTTTGTAGGTTTGGATTTGGTTGGTTTATGAACCTAACACTTGGGCCTAACTAATTGAATTTTGGTTTAGTTGGCCTTTGGGACAAATTTGACCTATTTTCAGGCTCAATTGATAATGAGCCCACGTAGTCTACCAAATTAGTTAATTCGATCCAACAGTCATACGAAAACACGCGACATCATTAGAATCTATCAGCTCTTATCCTCAATTTCTACTTGAGAGTCATGACAACTTTAAGTAGCCATCAATTTGATAATTTGCAACCTCGTCGTTAATTTGAGAAATTATGTGACTATTTGTAATTAGTCTAAAATGTCTTATTCAACCAGTCTAAAATGTCTTATTTTTTCATCGTTTTAAGTTTCACCAAAAGCTGACTTTTTGCAATAAACAAAATGTCATATTCACGTAAATAACCTAAATATGTTACATCAATTAAAAAAAATTATAACCAAAATAAAGCAATTGTGAAATTAGAATACTAATTAGGTTTATATATATATATATATATATTAAGTCGGGTCTAGTGTAGTCAACTAGAACCTAAATACTACATCTTGGTAACCCAACTCAATTTGCAATTTTACAATCCAACTCAACGTTTTGGGTCGGGTTGGTTGGGTTATCGTATTTTTTGGACACTTTTAGTCTTTATTAGCATAACAATTGTAGTGTTGGGGATTGAACCTCCCACATTTAGTACGAAAATACCATATCCAATGGTGATAGAAGATTCGACATATAGTTGAAATTATACTAATTTGAATTCAACTTTATGGAGTTCAAACTTTAAAATTTTGTTTATAGATCATGATTAGGGTTTATTTCAATGAAATTAGGGTTGAAAAGAGCCAGATTGTGTTAAAAATAAAGTTGGGCTTAAACGGGCCTTAAAGAGGAATTGAAGGCTTTGAAGCTTACTTGCCCAGAAAGCAAATGGATCCGATTTTTCTTTTTTATGTTATCCGTCCACCGAGTCGACGCCGCAGCAAGGTTCCGCTTTGTGGCGGTTTGCTTAAGAGTTCGGGAATTGGATTTCTACCCTATCTTTCAGAGGTCTTTGATGGCCGGAGGAAGACGAAGAACGAACCATGCCAAAGCCAATGATAGCTTCAGGAAGAACAAGACTAATTCCGCCAGAAGAAGATCGGACCCGCCATCAAATTTGTTTGTCGATGGAGGGTTTCTATCCGATTGGCAGTTTCAGTTATCGCCGCCGAATTATGCTCGGGGTGCGATTTTCTCTTTCTCTGCATCTGTGTTGATAATTTTCTTTCTACTTTTATTGATTTTGCTTTGCCATATTTTCTTTAGAGGGAAATTCTAGGGCAAAGGGCAAGTCTGTATCAAAATCCGCTACCTTAGATCGTAAAAAGATTGCTTCATCAAGTGGGACTAAACAATTCAATGGTAATGCCATTGGCTACGATTACCCTTCTGCTCGGAATCAGGTATTTCTTATTTGGTTTCTCTCCATTTTTAGCCTTCTTTATTTATTTATTTTTTTCTTTATGTTGAGTTTTCTTTTCCTATTTTATGTTTTCATTTCTTTAATTGTTTTTAGCTTTTCTTGACGCATTCTTTTCCTAGTGTGTTAGAAAGTCTGGTTACATGAGATATATTTCTGTCTTGGCTTCTTGATACATTCTTTTCCTATTAAATGTTTTCTTTTCTTTAATTGTTTTTAGCTTTTCTTGACACATTCCTTATCCTAGTATGTTGGGAAATTTTGTTTATTTCGAAGGTATTTCCTTCGTGTTCTTTTATTATGTTACTGTTCTATGACATTATGTCTTCTTAGTGAGTTGGGGGACTCTTTTAGATTCATTTTGAAGATTTTCTTTTGGCGCTTTTCACAGGAAGATTTGCATTCGGAATTCTCGGGTCTGCGAAATGATCCAGAGTGTAGCTTGGATGACTCACAGCCTTTTATATTACTTAATTCTAAGAGTAATCAAATTGTCGCATATGTAGATGAAAATCCACCACTAAAGGCGGATAATTTGGAATTTACTTATGATTATGGTACCAGTTTTGTGTTAGGTGACAGTTCACATAGAGGACTAGGATTTCACGATGACGATGAACTTGTTACAAATCAGAACACAGATGACGATTCAGCCACACAAGTGGAAGAACAAGGAGGATTGTGTACTGGTTCCTTATCCTCCGGGAAGGAAACTGGTGCTGATGCGAAGGTTGGTGTCAGGGTAGGAGTTGAAACGGCTAATGAGATGATAGCTGAAGCGTCACCTTCCAAAAAATATTCAGATGATGTGTGCTCTCCAAGAAATTCAGGTTTCTTGTCAATTGGTGGTGTGAGATTATACACCCAAGATGTATCTGATGAAGAAAGTGATGATGATGGGGAGTCATCTGATGGAAGTTCCGAATACTCCGAGCCTTTAGAGTCAGATGAATCGTCTGAAGGTGATAGCTCTGTGGAAATGTCTTGCAGTGGTTCAGATATTGATGACGAGGTGGCTGAAGATTATCTTGAAGGGGTTGGTGGAAGTAAAAATATTTTAAAATCCAAATGGTTAGTAAAACAAGAGTTGGTAGAATCTGGTGATGTTTCTAGCAGTAGCCTTAATGATACTGTAGAGAAATTAGGCGGTATTGCTTTGCAGGTAGCATCAAAAGAATATGGAATGATGAAAACTCCTTCAAGAAATAAAAGATCCGTTGTTTCAAGAGATCATTGGTCAGCACTGGCTCTAGATGACTTGCTAGTAAAAGATACTCGATCTACATTGGCTAGAAAGCAAAAGAATGCTTCTCAGTTCGCTCGTTCTTGGCCTCCAAAAGCTTCAACAAGTAAAGCTACTAGAAAGTATCCCGGTAAAGATCTCATTTTCACGGAAAATTTATTAATCAAATACTGTTTGTTCGTTGGTGAAATCATTTTCTGTGCTATAATGGTTATAGGATGTCTTTCTTTTTCTATGATAAGTTATTCGATCGATTGAACGAAGCACATATAAAAGTAGGAAAAAGACCCAATTTCACTAGGGGAATTAGAAAAAAAAAGGACTTGCAGTGTAGTTCGTACCCAAATTTCTGAAACTAATTGAACCTTAATTGAACCTGCGAGAAAAGGAAGAAGGATTTGCTTCATCTAAAGAGCTCTAGGTTATTTACCCTAAGAACCTTAACTCGATTCTCTAAAATATGGCCTCCAGGGACTAAATAAAGCAGAATGCAGAATAAGGTCTACTCTGTGAAATGGCTTGTAATTCCTTCATACACTATCTGTTGAAGAATATCAGACTTAAATATGGGAATGAAGGGAAAAGTTTTAGTATTCCTAATTGACTTCTGCTCTTGTGTCGTGTGCAACTCATCTAGTAAACTTTTGATATGCAATAATATTGCAGTTGTTCTCAGGTGAAAAGAAGAAATATCGTAAAGAAGCAATTGCAGCAAAGCGTCGAGAAAGAATGCTTAATCGGGGTGTTGATCTCATGCAAATAAATCTGGTATCATTTATGTATTTTTTCATCTGGTGTTGAATTTTCTCTAAAGTTTTGTTCTACAAGGTCATAAATCACTTGTGTAGTATGCACCTGAATTATGAATAATTAAGAACCTTGTTCTACTGAACATCTGAAGTCTAGTACTGCATGGTTTCTTTTCACAAGGCCTTTAACAATATTCTCATTGCTCCTTCATAAAAGCAAACTGTACTTGTCTCGAAATCTTCAAGCCATGGTAGAATTTGTAATTATAAGCCTAACTACTTGATGTACAATGTTATTAGATTTTATTGCTACGTTATATAAATAATAGTGCGTAGAGTGGGAGAGGAGGGGGGGGGGGGTAAAATGGTTTGAGAATAGAGCGGGCGGGCTCAAAGCGTAAGAAGACAATGAGATTGAAGAGGGTTTTCTTTTTTTTCAGAAAAAAAAAAATAAACTGTGTGCTCCGCAGTCATGCATCTATTTGTAGCACATACTTCACTTTCCACAAATTGCTTTCTTTCATTTTTGCATAACTAATCTTCCAGTTTGTTTGAATTGTAGAAATTGGAGCACATGGTTCTCAATAGAGAAGATATGTTCGCTTTCCAACCTATGCATCCCCGTGATTGTTCCCAGGTATGTAGCATGCTGCTTCACATGCAGTTTGTTATCAGTTGTTATCAGTTTGTGCCATGGAGGGGACAATGTTCATAGTAATATATTTGTCCTTTTAGGGTGTAAACTTGATTGGTTCCTTTAAGCTGCTCCTTTCTGGATTCTTTTATTTTGCCAATAATGACAGTTGTATATCATTAGGTACGGCGATTGGCAGCAATTTACCGCTTGCATAGTGGATGCCAAGGTTCTGGTAAAAAAAGGTAAATGTTAATTTCTTTTCTTTTTTATCATTTCAGTCATTAACTGCTGATGCGTAAAATTGCTATTATATTTTTTCTCAGGTTTGTAACATTAACTCGAACACAGCACACAGGAATGCCTTCAGCTAGTGATCAAGTTCGGCTTGAACAGGTTGTTAAAATCGATTTTTTTTCTGAATGTTGTTGGAGTCAACTTCAAGATGGTCCACGAACTTACTGTTTTTATCCCCCTTTTCTTTCCGAATCCCAGCTAATTGGAGCAAGAGATGAGGATAATGACTTTTCTGTTGCTGAAGGCTCAAACATAAAGTCACGGGGCGGCAATAGAAGCAGAGAAAAGAAGAGTACCAAAGTTCGTGGTTTGCACACATTGGAGCTTGATCAATCTGCAAGTAATAAGTCTAGGTCGAAGGGTTCTGCAGGTAAGGGATCGAGTCAGAAAATGACCGGTAGAAAGTATGCTGATCAACCAGTCTCATTTGTGTCATGTGGAGTAATGCAACCAGAATCAATGGAAGGGGAACCAACCAACAATGTTAATGATGGAGATAAAGGTAAGGACATTGTAGATGCATCCGAAATGATTGAGATGACCATTGGTAATGTCAAGAATATGGATATAAGTAGGGATAGTCTTGGTTCATTTGAGCTGCACACCAAGGGTTTTGGGTCCAAAATGATGGCAAAAATGGGATTTGTAGAAGGCGGAGGATTAGGGAAAGATGGTCAAGGAATGACTCATCCCATTGAAGTGATGAAACGGCCAAAATCACTAGGGTTAGGCATCGAGTTCTCCGAGGTCTCAACATCTGTTGCTGGTGATAACCAGGCAAGTTGTGTATCCTCTGCTAGAACGAAGTCCGGTGCGTTGGAAAAATCTAAAAAAATTGGTGCTTTTGAAGTGCATACTAAAGGATTTGGGTCGAAGATGATGGCAAAGATGGGATTTGTTGAAGGCATGGGATTGGGAAGAGATTCACAAGGGATGGTCAACCCTTTGCTTCCTGTTAGACGGCCTAAAGCTCGAGGATTGGGAGCCAAAAGTTAGTTATTCAAGAATAGATGTTCATTTCATCACATTGCTAATACATTACTTCTCTTAGATTCTCTCATTTTGTGTCATTGTTCCTTAACAAAGTAAATTTAGTCCACTCCTTATTTTCATTGACTTTTCCTCTTAAATTAATGATAATGAAAAAAAAAAAAAACTGTGTTTTCTTTAAAATTAAGAACAAGGAGACGGGGTTGGGTTTTTGGCTTAAAGTCTACAAACTCTGACTATAGGCCTAGGTGAGGATAGAACGTATGGCTAAGGTAATTACAAGAGGGTAAAAAATAAATACTAAATACTTGCATATAAAGTTTGGATAAATTGCAAGAACTACTCCTAAAGTATCATTTTTGTATAAGTTTGAAGGTTCAATACTATTGAAAATTTGAGAATGTAATTGTAACTACTCTCGTGTTTTAAGAGGCAGTTTTTGTCCCTTTGTGTTTAAAGTTATCTCTTGAATATAACCTTAGACAAAATGTACTTGTCTCTAAATCTTTTTCATATATTGGCGTTAGTAGGAACACAATACATGCAATCGATGAGTGATACAAAAATGATATCTACATTTTTATTGAAGAGTAGTGAGATGATCAAACTTACTTACAACAATTACAAAGTTACATGACATGCATCTTTTATTAGAATCTGATAATGCAGATGAGATGAGATTTATTTCTCGAATGATCTTGAATTAAAGCTAAAGAAAATAAATGCTAGTTTTCATTGTAATTAAATGAAGTTTCCTTTTTCAACGAAGTTCTCTTCGTACTTTGTGTCTTTCCTTCATATTAAACTATTAACTAATTTTAGCTTTTTTAGTACAAATTTCATAAGTTAAAAGGATAACTGAAATTGCATATTAAAATATCACCAAAATAATTTAAAATATATAATCTGGTATTTTAACAGAAAATAGTACTTATATTTAATATCTAATTCAATCTCCAATTCTTGGATAAAATTCAAGAATAATGTTGTTTTTCAAAGTAATGACGAAAATATGGTACATAAGAAAAATATTTTAAAAATATCGTGCTTGAAGATTAATAACCCAAAATTAGAGTTCAATGGCTAACTAGTGTCAAACAGAGATGAAAATCTTATACTCGGTACACGACTTTCATCAATCCAATGTGACTTGCCTGGTGGTCATTAATTAGTCATCCAATTCATCGTTGAACTTGAAAATCTTGAAGATATTTTTTTTAAAAGAATCATTTTTAAGTGAAATTTTAAAATAGAATCAAAATATTTATAAAAAAGCAGCAAAATTTTATATCTATTTTTATAGAGGGTGATAGAAAGTCTATTTAAACAATTTATACGTTTCTCACTTACTCGTGCATTATACATGTAATACATACGACATTGTCACGTGCCAACCTGGCGCAAAGCTTCGTCATTTCCATTTAAACTAATTTACACTTTTGCCCAAAAAGTATTCGTTATTTAAACATTTACCCACGCGAGTAAAAATTTATAACAAAAGAACCCCGAACGTTTGATTATATTAATTAAAATAGAATTTTCTATAAATTTTGATTTATTTTAATAATGACGTCATCTTCTTCCTCTATAAGACACTCCCTGGCTCAAGTTTTCTTTGGTATTTCTCCATTTCTCTCTTCCTCCAGTTTCCTTCTCATATGGTGGTTTCTTTATTCACACAAAACGCATTTGGGTCATTCATTGCGTTCATTCTTCAAATCTTCTCAACCAAGATTTTGAATCGATTTTGAATCGATTTCAAATCCTCTGTTGTTTTGTGTTTTCTCTGATCTGATATTGTATCATCAACAACCTCTATTAAACGCAGTGTTCTTGGGACAAGATTTCGAGTCTTGTTTGACATAAGAACTCTGCGTTTAAAGAATTTGCACCCCTTTTAAGATTTCGAGTCTTGTTTGACATAAGAACTCTGCGTTTAAAGAATTTGCACCCCTTTTCTTTAAAACGCCATTTTCGTTGGCTTTGTACTACTTCGAAGAGTTTAAAGAAATCCATATAATCCACTTTTATTCTTGTGGGTTGAGTTCTTTTTACCCATTTTAGAGAAATGTGTGGGTTGTACTACATACCCGTGTAAGGAATTAACTCCTCAGTCTAAGAGCAACTTAGAGAGATTCTTGGAAGCCACAAGGCCTTCAGTTCCAGCGCAGTACTTCTCTAAGGTAAATGCTTAGAATCAAAGAAGTTGATTACATACAATATTGAATGGTTGCTGATAAATATTTCGTTAATGACCAAACTATGGATAAAATTTTACAACTTTTTGACCTCTAAACCTTTGTTCCGTTTTTGCATTTAATGGTTTTCATGCCTTTGTTCAATATTACGTTCGATATTTGTCTGTTATCCAAATATATGGCGAATGTGTTAATCTTTGAGTGGAATATCTGTTTTTAACGAACTGTGAGTTTGAGGTTTATTTTACCAAGATTTGTATTCTGCTCTAACCTGGGTTTCTTTTAGATGTGATCAAGAACTTTTCCTATCATTCTTAACGTATGAGAACATTGGTTTTCCCCCCGAAGGTAGTTTATTTTTTGTTTCTTTATATTTGGTAGGCTGGCTTGTGACTACAGTGATCTTGATTCTTCTAGAGATACAAGCAGCGATGGAAGCATTGACTATGATTTTGGAAAAAGTGCTGTAACTTTTCTAGAGAGCAGTGGATCATCACCATTTAGCTTGTGAAAAACATGCTGAAAATGAGAAAGACGTCTCTAATCGATGAACGTAAAACGGTGCAAGAAGGTTTTTCTGAGTGATGATGGGGATGCAGGATATACTTTGAGTGGTTTGCTCTTTCAGTTTCTTGAGCAAGATCTTCCTTGTCAACGTGTACCATTGGCTGATAAAGTTAGTTGGTTTCTTCTTCGTTCATTTAGTAATTATATTGTTTCGTATTTATGATGTGGTTTACGATGGACAAGGCTTTTTGAAATGCACTAAATACTTTAATCTTACGTGTAGTATCCTTTTGTCCGTCATGTTTTTCTGTGCTTATCATATACTGATTCTGTTTTCTGGAATTTTCTTTCAGATCTTATGATGCTTTATTTAGCAGTCCTCTGTTACTTAAATTAATTCCAGCAGCTTGTGTCATTGCTTTTGCTGCTTGGGGTATTGGACCCCTTATGCGCTTGGGGAGGATTCTATTTCTTCATGTATTGATTTTAGTATTTTATTTTATTTTATTGCTCTGAGCAAGCACCTGATCAGCCTTATGGAAATTGTAAAAAAGTTGTACATACTATGTTACGACTTCTTATGTTCAACCTCTACTGCTATGGACTGGAGCTACGCTGATCTGCAGGTAAGCT
>JBBPDJ010000008.1:8840965-8877747 GCA_037974625.1 Cucumis cinereus | reverse complement strand
AGTTCCAGCGCGGTACTTCTCCAAGGTAAATGCTTAGAATCAAAGAAAGTTGATTGCATACAATCTTGAATGGTTGCTGATAAAATTTTAGTTAATGACCAAACTCGGATCATAATCTTTGTTCTGTTTCTTGTGGCCTTTTAATGGTTTTCATGCCTTTTTTCTGCATTTACAAGTTTTTTACCTCTAAGTAAATAATCCCGTCTGGGAGTCTTTTGTGTTTGTTTTTCTTGTGAGATTTGAATTTGTGATGATGATATTGTCTTCTTTCCAGACAACTGTGACGGATTGGATGACTTGTGATATTGAGTTTCAACCTTGTTTCATTCTGAATGACCTGTGGGAGTCTTTCAAGAAGTGGAGTGCATATGGCGCTGGTGTTTCTTTAGTACTTGATGGAGGTGACTCTGTTGTTCAATATTACGTTCCATATTTTTCTGGTATCCAAATATATGGCGAATATGTTAATCTTTGATTGGAATATGTTAATCTTGAATTCTTTTGCTTGAAATCAAATATTTCTGTTTTTAACTAACTGCGAGTGTGAGGTTTATTTTACGAAGATTTATATTCTACCCTAACGTGGGTTTCTTTAAAATGTGATCAAGAACTTTTCCTACCATTCTTAACGTATGAGAATATTGGTTTTCCCTTGAAGGTGGTTTATTCTTTGTTTCTTTACATTTGGTAGGCTAGCTTGTAAGGCCAGTGATCTTGATTCTTCTAGAGATAGAAGCAGTGGTGGAAACATTGACTATGATTTTGGAAAAAGCTGTAACTTTTCTAGAGAGCAGTGGGATCATCACCATTTAGCTTGTGAAAACATGCCAAAAACGAGAAAGACGTCTTTAACCGATGAACGTAAAACGATGCAAGAAGGTTTTTTGAGTGATGATGGGGATGCAGGATATACTCGGAGAGGTTTGCTCTTTCAGTTTCTTGAGCAAGATCTTTCTTATAACCGTGTACCATTGGCTGATAAAGTTAGTTGGTTTCTTCTTGGTTTATTTAGTAATTATATAATTTCATATTTTGCTTTTTTTAGAACCCTATTAGTTTACTACTAATGTTTATGTTATGACAAATATTTGAACTTGCTTACCAATTTCCTGGTTTAAAAACTTTAAGAAGTTGTGACATCCTGCCGGCCCTTTGGGTCTCTGTAGCATGGTAAATTTTTGGAGATAGAATGTTATTACTAGTTTTGTAAAACATGGTATTCAGTTCCTCCACTGGAATTGTAGGTACCCCATATACCGTACCCACTGGTCCAACCTTAAAAGATTTGGATGCTTGCTTTTTGACATATCATTCCCTTTCCACACCAAAAGAGGTAATATGACATTCTTAGTTTTCTTTTGGTTTGTGCTTGTAATTTTTTTGGTAATCTTCAATGCATGTGTTCTCTAAGCTCCCATTCATTCGTTTTGTCAACTGAATGAACCCATTAACTTCTGCTGAGCCTATCACAAGATAAATTAGAAAAGGCAATTGTGCCAGAGTTCTTCCGACTTCTCACTCTCATAAAAATGTTGTTTTATTTATTTATTATTTTTTCTTGTAACTTTTATCTTATTATTGATGAATTTGTTATTAGCCAAGTATATGTCAACCCCATGTTAAACGATTGTTTAAAATTCTTACAAAGTAGATCCAACCAAGGATTTTTTATTTTTTTATCCTTGAAGAAAAGGAAGTGTTTTGATTAAGTAAAGAATTTATGTATGTTGATAGAGGAAAAGTAAAAAGAAGGAATTGGATTCTTCGTTTGGTGGAGTGTTTCTTCATGTTGCTTCACTTGCAATTTGTTATCAGTTTCTGCCATGGAGGGGACAATGTTTCTAGTAATATTTGTCCTTTTAGGGTGTAAAGTTGATTGATTCCTTTAAGCTGCTCCTTTCTGAATCTTTTAGTTTGTCAATAATGACAGATGGATATTTTGTTGATTGATTGATGTTTCTTCATGCTGCTTCACTTGCAGTTTGTTATCAGTTTATGCCATGGAGGGGACAGTGCTCCTAGTAATATTTGTCCTTTTAGGGTGTAAACTTGATTGATTCATTTAAGCTTCTCCTTTCTGGATCCTTTATTTTGTCAATAGTGACAGTTGGATATCATTAGGTACGATGATTGGTAACATTTTACCGCTTGCATAGCATTAACTGTTGATGCTTAAAATTGCTATAATTGTTTTCTCCAGTTTGTAACGGTAACTCGAGCACAGCCCACAGGAATGTCATCAACTAGCTACTGATCAAGTTCACCTTGATTAGGTTGTCAAAATCGAATTCTTTTCTAAATGTTGTTGGAGTCAACTCTGTGGATGGTCCACAAACTTACTGTTTTTATCCCCCTTTTCTTTCCAAATCCCAGCTAATTGGAGCAGGAGGCGAGGATAATGACTTTCTTGTTGCTAAAGGCTCAAACATAAAATCATGGGGCAACAACAGAAGCAGAGAAAAGAAGAGTACCAAAGTTCGTAGTTTGCACACATTGGAGCTTGATCAATATGTAAGTAATAAGTCGAGGTCGAAGAGTACTGCAAGTAAGGGATTGAGTCAGAAAATGACTGGCAAAAAGTATGTTGATCAACCAATCTCATTTGTAACATGTCTAATGCAACCAGAATCAATGGAAGTGAAATCGACCAACGATGTTAATGATGTAGATAAAGGTAAGGACATTGTAGATGCATCTGAAATGATTGAGATGACCACTAGTAATGTCAATAAAATGGATATAAGTAGGGATAGTATTGGTTCATTTGAGCTGCACAACAAGGGTTGTGGGTAAAAAATGATGGCAAATAGGAATTTGTAGAGAGCAGAGGATTATGGAAAGATGGTCAAGGAATGACCCATCCCATTGAAGTCATGAACAGCCAAAATCACTAGGGTTAGGCATCGAGTTCTTCGAGGCCTCGACATCTTCTGCTGGTGAGAACCGGCAAGTTTGGTATCCTTTGCTAGAACAGGGTCCGGTGCTTTGGGAAAATCTAAAAAAAAAATGGTGCTTTTGAAGTGCACATTAAAGGATTTGGGTCGAAGAGGATGAAAAGGATGAGATTTGTTGACGTCATGCGTTTGGGAAGAGATTCACAAAGGATGATTAACCCTTTGCTTCTTGTTAGAATGCCAAAAGCTTGAGGATTGGGAGCCAAAATTTAGATATTCAAGAATAGATATTTGTTTCATCATATTGCTAATACATTACTTCTCTTAGATTTTTTCATCTCATTTTGTGGCAATGTTCCTTACCAAAGTAAATTTAGTCCACTCCTGTTATTTTTATTGACTTTTCCTCTTAAATTAATGATAATTAAAAAAAAAGTTATTTTCTTTACTATTAAGAATGAGGAGTGTTCATGGGATTGGGATTTCAGCCTAAAATCTACTAACTCTAACTATAGCCCTTGGTGAGGCTAGAACTTAAGTTAATGACAAGAGTGAAGACTCGGTTGAGACGAGAATTTGAAATTGGACGTATAAATGTAAAAGGAGAAAATAAATACTAATATTAAAACTTGCATATAAAGTTAGGATAAATTGCAAGAACTACTCCTAAAGCATGCTGGTAATTGTGATTACACCGTCAAACTTTCAGGTGTAAAATTGAGTCCTCAACGTACTTCAGTTTTTATTATTTGGGGATCTAATTTTACCTCTTGCATAAGTTTGAAGGTTCGATGCCATGGAAAGATTGAGAATGTAATTGTAACTACTCGTATTTTTAAAGGCGAATTTTGTCCCTTTATGCTTAAAGTTATCTCCTGAATATAACCTTAGATACAAGTTTTAAGCTTTTCTTCCAAATAAGTTTTTTTTTCTTTCCTCGTGCTTTCTTGTTCTCTTCTTCTTTTGCCTTTTTTGTCTTTTTTTTTCTTTTTTGAAAATTTGAATGCGTTGGAATCAATGATTTTATTTCAATAAAATTTGATAAAGAAACTATGATTTTGAAATAAAAGAAAGGTTTCATTTTGTCCTTCAAATTTTAAAGCAAACACTTTAATCTCAAGTTTGAAAAATAGTTTTAAATGGTTCATAATCTGATCTTGATTGTTAGTTGATTGACAGAAAAATGATGCAGTAAAATGAGTAATATTTTTTTTGTTAAACTTTTTATATTAAATAGAGATAATGTTGACTTTATTTTATTTTTCCTCTACCATTTCCCATGGATCTTCTCCTTGAATAAACTAAAAAAATAGTGTGTGGCCACAGAGATTAAGCTCTATGATACTGTCAGGGTCCTGCTCTCCATAGTTGTCGTTCGTAGGTGACATTGTATCCTTATAATGTATCTTCACCAATGAAATGTTTTTAGATCTTTTTTGTTTTCTAACACTTGATAAACCATATGAGTTTATGTTATATTGTATATTGATTTTTTCTGTTATTTATTGATGAATATAAATTGTATGAAGAAATTATTTTCTATGACTTTTTATCACCGTGAATTTTGTTGAGTTTAGGATCTTTTTCACAAAGAAGTAGAGAAAATCAAGTGATACACTATTTACTCTTAATAGTAAAGAAAATCAAGTCTTTTTTTGTTTTTCTTTGTTATTAATTGAAGAGAAAAAGACACAACAAAAATAATAGGAGAAAACTAAACTTACTTTCTTAAGGAATATTGACAAGTTATGACGGAATTTAAAAGAACGAATGTATTAGCATTATGATCATGAACAAACACCTATTTTTGTAAATACCTAACATTTGGTTTCCAACCCCTTGAGCTTTAGGCTATCTAATAAGAAGCAAAGGGTTGACTATCCCTTCTGAATCTGTTTCCAATCCCATGCCTTCAACAAATCTCATCTTTACCATCATCTTCCAACCAAATTCTTCAGTATGCTCTTCTTAACATCATTTATTTTAGATTTTTCCAAAGCATCGAACTCTGTTCCAGCAAATGATACCAAACATGTCTGGTTATCACCAACAGTATATGTCGAGGCCTTGGAGAACTCGATGCCTAATCCTAGTGATTTTGGTCATTTCATCACTTCAATGGGATGAGTCATTTCTCGTCCATCTTTCCATAATCCTCTGCCCTCTACAAATTCCATTTTTTCCAACATTTTTTACCCAAAACTTTTGGTGTGCAGCTTAAATGAACCAATACTATCCGTACTAATTATTTCCATATTATTGACATTACTAGTGGTCATCTCAAACATTTCGACTGCAACTACAACATCTTTACCTTTATCTAAAACATTAGCATCATTGGTCGGTTTCTCTTCCATTAATTCTGTTGCATTATTACTGCACATGATACAATTGAGGCATGTTGTTCAACATTTATTTTTTGCTCATGATATCTGATTTATTTTGTCAGTAATGACATTTTACTGCTTCCAATAGTAAAGTGAAATATCAAATTCTTTTTTTAAAGTTTAGTTATGGTATCTTAACCCATTGAGATTTGTGGTTAAAAAAATTTAAGTTCTTTTGAATGATTGCCAAACACTTTTTTAAAAAAATCAAAATGACTTATTTTCAAAACTAAACACGTGAAAACTGATAAAACACATTCTAAAAGTGAAGATTAGTGATGTTGTGGGCAAAAAATCAAAAATAAAAAATACAAGATAAAATGGACTTATTTCAAGATCATCACATGTTTATCATTATACTTCTTTTCTTTTCTTCAATTATAATCTCTAACTTGAGCGTCAAAGCTTTTTTTTTGTTTTGCAGGTTCTTCTTTTTCAAATTACGAATTTTCGGTTACTATCAAAGTTCAGGTGCCTACGGTCACATTAGGTACTAAAGATTATAGGAAATAAATATATAGAAATAAAAATGTGATTACTAATTGAAGAGGACAAAATGATCATTTTCAGAAATTGGTCACGACTTCTTGTCTTCGCCTTCACCAGTTTACCGTTACCTTAATTTAACACGCCGGGGAGGAAAAGATCAAACCTATCAAATTCTTCTTCAAGCTTTTCAATTTGTGAATTATCAACTATTTCTCATTTCAAGAGCTCAAGGAATTTGGAGCAGCAGCTGCAAATTTCCTTCCTTCGCCCGAGATTTTCCTTTCACTTTTCTATGTCTCAGGTCAGTCTAACTTCGTTCTTTCTTTGAATCCTTCTTCCTGGGACTTCCATTTCTTGTTCTCTTACTTCGTTTTTGTTTCCAGTTATATGTTATGTGAATTCCTTTATTTATTTTTTGGTGAATTTAAGAGTTGTCATACTAATTTCACTCTTCTAGATCTGACTTTAAACGACCTCGTACTCTTCAAGGATGGAGTTTTTGGGTGGATTTAGGATCTGGGTCTTAACCCTGAGTCTCATTTTTCAATTTGGATATGGGTTTTATCTTTCGAGGAGTTATCCTCTCAAACATGTTCTGGGTGATGACTTATGCCGTTCCAAATTGCTATATTTTTTTTCTCAGGTTTGTAAAGGTAACCCGAACAGCACTGAGGAATGCCATCAGCTAGTGATCAAGTTCGTCTTGAACAGGTTGTTAAAATCGAATTCTTTTCTAAATGTTGTTGGAGTCAACTTCTTGGATGGTCCACAAACTTTCTGTTTTTATCCCCCTTTTTTCCCAAATCCCAGCTAATTGGAGAAAGAGACGATGATAATGACTTTTCTGTTGCTGAAGGCTCAAACATAAAATCACGAAGTGGAAACAAAAGTAGAGATAAGAAGAGTATCAATGTTCGTGGTTTGGAAACGTTGGAACTTTGATCAATCTGTAAGTAATAAGTGGAGGTCGAAGGGTTCTGCAGGTAAGGATCGAGTCAGAAAATGACTGGAAAAAGTGTCCTAACTAACCAGACTCATTTGTATCATGTGGAGTAATGCAACCAGAATCAATGGAAGTAAAATCGGCCAACGATGTTAATGATGTAGATAAAGGTAAGGACATTTAGATGCATCCGAAATGATTGAGATGACCACTAGTAATGTCAAGAATATGGATAGAAGTAGGGATAGTATTGGTTCATTCGAGCTGCACACCAAGGATCTTGGGTAGAAAATGATAGCAAAAATGGAATTTGTAGAGGGTGGAGGATTATGCAAAGATGGTCAAGGAACTATTCATCCCATTGAAGTGATGAAACAGCCAAAATCACTAGGGTTAGGTATGGAGTTCTCCGAGGCCACAACATCTGTTGGTGGTGAAAACAAAGCAAGTTAGGTATCCTCTGCTAGGACGGGGTCTGGTGTTTTGGAAAAATCTAAAAAAAATGTTGCTTTTAAAGTACACACTAAAGGATTTGGGTCGAAGCCATGGGATTTGTTGAAGCCTTGGGATTAGAGAGAGATCCACAAGGGATGGTTAACCATTTGCTTCCTTTTAGATGGCCTAAAGCTTGTGGATTGTGAGCCAAAAGTTCGATATTCAAGTATGGTTGTTCGTTTAATCATATTGCTAATACATTACTTCTCCTAAATTTTCTCATTTTATATTAACGTGATTCAATAAGTTCTGAAAATCACATTAAATTCTATTAATAAAAATATCTCATAAATAAGTTTTGAAAATTATTTGATATTATCTAAATATCTCTTTAAATAATACTACGTATAATTAACGGTGAGGACTATGTATGTGGATTAATAATTTATCACATTGGGTTATTTTATTAAAGCCCTATCATGTGATCCATTTAATTAAGGCCCTAGATTTCTAATTGAGTATAGACTAATTGGGTAGAAGCCTATTCCTAGATTGATTAGGATGTAATGGGAACCCTAATTGAACTAGTATATAGAGAGACTTAGGGCTATGGTCCTTAACACACCAAAACAATAAGCACTCAAATAATAAGCCCTCAGTCTTTCTTGAATCTCATCTTCGATTAATCTATTATATAGAAAAGTAATTATGCTAACAAACTCAACTCACTTTGGGTTGTTAAGCACCCCTAAATATCACTCAAATCTGAAAAGTGAAGAAAGAAAACATACTCTAAATGAAAAGAAAAAGGTGGTGAGATACATGAAAAAAAATTTAAGAAGAAGAAAAGAAACATTAAAAGGATTTTCTATTAACAAAAATATTCATATACATACATACATACATATTTATACATAAGTACATACATACATATTTATACATAAGTACATACATACATGTATACATACGTACATACATACATGTATACATACTGTAACGCCCCGGATTTTCGACCGTAACTCAAGGTCGTTACTAAAGTAAAAACAACTTTTAAATTTAATTTTTAAAAGCAAATATAAAATAAAACGAAAGTAAATACTTTTATTTTATTCAAAATAAACAGTGAAAAGAACCTAGACGGGATCTCTGAAATAGTTTGTAACCAAATTTAATATATTAAAATCCAACACACAGTTGTAAGAAAACATCAGAATAAAAAATTCATAAGCGAAAGCAATTAAGTTTCATGCGCCCTCCTGGTTTGATCACTGGTTCTACTTGCCCTTTGCCGGTCCATTCTTACCTTTGCCTGAAATAAAACATGAGAAAGGAATGAGTATAAAAATACTCAGTAAGGAACACCACTATAGACTCCACTAGGTAACTGTTAACTTTCCCTAATGATTTGTACTTTACGACGTTCAGTCGGGTGGTTGAGTATTGACAAATATGTCGGAACAGGACTCGTATCAAGCCCCTTCACGATCCTGTCACAGTAAAACGCCACACAGACTTGCCCTCAGAACGAATGTAGGAACAGGTCACGGTCAGACCCCCTTCTCGACCTTCAGTGACGTGTGCCACACAGGTTGGTCGACTAAATGCCACACAGGCTAGTCGACGAATACGCCACACAGGCTGGTCAACTAAACGCCACACAAGCTAGCCGACGAATACGCCACACAGGTTGGTCAACTAAACGCCACACAGGCTAGTTGACGAATACGCCACACAGGCTAGTCAACTGAACGCCACACAGGCTGGTCGACTGTCGCCACACAGGCTAGTCGACGAATACGCCACACAGGCTGGTCGACTGTCGCCACACAGGCTAATCGACGAATGCACCACACAGGCTGGTCGACTGTCGCCACACAGGCTAATCAACGAGTACGCCACACAGGCTGGTCACTGGCTAGTCAGAATCCAATCGTCACACGACTTGAAAACTGACCTGTCGTTTTCCACCAAGTACAAACTCATTAAGTGAGTTAACAGAAACCGTATTCCATTAAATCCCTTACAAGCATTATGATCATAATAATTCCAACATGTCTCAATCAGCAGATAACACAGATAAACTGTAACACAAATCATGCAGCATCCAAAAAGTTTTATAAGTCAAATAACCCAAAGTCAACACTCAAAGCAGGTACAGAAACCATCTTAACACCTTATACGCCGAAAGCGTAGATTCGGTAGGAGTAATCCTTACCTCAAATTATCGAGATTTCATTGATCGAATTAGCTCCCAAAAGACCCTAAACACACAAGAATTCAAATTAATACTTTTTCCTTCCAACAGAAAATATTAATCAATTCCAACCGTCACTACTCACTTCCGAACTCACCAACGAACCAACAACGAGCAAAAAGGCAATGGAGATAAGAAGTGACAAAAATCTTAGAGGCTCGGCTCAGCTCGGCTCGTGGGAAGCAGATCTGGCTTTGGTTGCAGATTTGGGCGGTGCGCGGTTGTGACGAGGCTTGCGGATCCGGGCGTGGATTTCGGCTCGGAACTGGCACGTGGACTGGCGCAGGAGATGGGCAACTCGAACTGGCGCGCGGATGAAGATCGGCACGGCTTGAAGATCCTGTAGTAGAGGAGACGCAGGCAAGACGCACGCGACTGAAGGCGGCTTGAGTTCTGGCTGCAACTGGCGTGCACGGGGGGTGTCGCGTAGCAGAGCTGGGCGGCTTGGCATTGGAGGAAGAGCGACGCGGATGGAGTTCCTTGGTTTGACGCGGCTAGCGGCGTCAGATCTGATGCGTGGAGCAGCTCGGCGTCGCGGATCTGAGAGGAAACAGGTGGCGGCTAGAGCTTCGGTGCGAGGGCAGCTCGCGCGGGCGATGGAGTCTGGCGAGAGGGCTTGCGGCTTGCGATTGAGACGTGGCTGCAGACGGCTTGTTGACCTCGACTGGGCACGCGGATCTGGCGTGCAGCACTAGACGACGAACGGCTGGCGGTGATGGGTGGCACGCGGCGTTCGGCTCGGATGGAAAGGCGTGCGACTTGACGGGCTTCTCGACGTCGTCCGGTTCGAGTGGCGGAGGTGGGCGGCTGCGACAACAATGGAGGAGGAGGCGTGAAGGTGCGGCGACTAGGGTTTCTTTGATGGTGTAGATGAAGTTTGGACGAGAAGATGAAGAAGAAGATTGGGGAAGGAGATGAACAAATAGTGTTTTTAAAATAATAATAAATTTAATAATAAAACCATTATTATTATTATTATTATTATTATTATTCCTTTTTCTTTTTCAAAACCCAACATCCCCCTTTATGCACCATAATATTCTCCACTCTCTTATTCTTTCACTAACCCATTAACTCGCCCTCCACTCACATTAACAAAAATAATAATACATAAATAAATAAAATTCCAAAATTTAAAACAAAAAAATTATTTTCACACTTCAATTCCAAATTCTTAAAAATTTGGGATGTTACACATACGTACGTACGTACGTACGTACATACATACATATGCATACATACACATACATACATATACATACATATGCATACAAAGATACATACATACATACAAATATACATACATATATAAATATATATATACAAAAAAATAAAAATAAAGCAAATAAGGTGAGAACAATCAATTAACAAAATTAAAAGGAAAAAAAAAAGAAGGTAGAGGAGATACCCATGAAAAAATGAGCGGTTGAAATTAGCTATTTTTAGAGAGAATTCACATTTCAAATTATAATTTGATTTTATTTTTAAATATATTATATTAACGGATAATAACATGATTTTTATATATAAAATGTGATTTTAAAAAAATTGTTTCCTGTAGTAGAGATTATATTCTAAAATGTTATTTTAAAAAAAAAAAATATGTGAATAGTTATTTTTTAATATTAAATATTGAATCTTAAATCAAATATTGGAGACAACAAAATGTTAAACTACTTGTTTTAAATTTTTTAGGCGGAGTACTAGTTTTTTATCGTAACGAAATTTTAGTTTCTCTTTAATAATATAAACCATATATTAAAGATAACCAAAATCTTTTATAGGGTTTAGGATAAATTATATATAAACCATATATTAAAGACAACCAAACTTCTATGCACAAAAATAGGATAAACTTAATTTCATTCTTTTAAAATTTTGTTCTTTTTATCTAGATTTTACGTGAGAAGCTAAATAATTGGGAAAATTGAAAATGTTTTGGACAATTTTTTATTAAACTTTTTTTATTATTTTAAATATAAAATTACCTCAAAGATCCCTACAATCAATCAGTAAGGGGAGAAAACAAATATATCTTCCCATAGCTCATTTTAGATAGTATATAAATATAGAATATTGTTGATTAATCAAAGCTATATATAATAGAATATGAAAAAGAAAAGAACATTTTTTTAAAAAAAAGTAAAGTTTACACATGAACACAAATTATTTTTTAAAAATAAATCTACATTTTATGAACTGATATATTAAAAATTATAAAATTTAAGGTAACATATATTAATAAGGTTTGGTTTAACCAATTTCAAGCAGAGCTCCAATCATCTAAAAAAAATTCCTTACCCAATTCGTCATTTAGTGGTATTCAGTGGTATTAGTATGTGGAAAGTTCAATTCTCTGCCCCTTAAAAATGTTAAAAGCTTGTACTTCATTTAATACTACAATTGAATATCGTTCTTAAATCCAACACAATTGTTTGTTCATTTTCTCTCGTTTTTCTAACAAGAACTCCCAGAAAAATAAATAAATTATATTGCCACATTTTTATTTATGGGCATGCTATTCTTAATCTAAAGTGCGTAATCTTCTAGAATGTACTAAATCAACATAATTTAACAAAAAAAATTTAAAATACTAATACAAATTTAGAAATGAAATATCATTCTAACTTCAATAAATTTATCACACGTATACATGTATTCACTGATTTATTTATTATTAGTAGGTGGAATATTTTCAAGTATAACAAAATGAAAAAATGAAAACTTATTGTTATTTTGTTATATATGTTAAAGTTAACACGAGTTTACAACATTTTGTTTAGTACAAATTGGAAGTGCGAGATTTGAACACGAAACCTCATAGTACTCAGAATATATCATTGTCAATTGAATTAAAATAATATTTATTGTTATTATTATAATTTAAAATATAATTGTAGATTTTAAAAGTAGATTTTAAAATTTTAAAATTGAATTTTGGAAACAATAAAATATAATTTAGGTTGGCTATTATGATTTTGACTAGATGTCATTTTCTAATCCCTGATGAATTTGTTTGAATATTGGAATTTTTACCCGAAGCTTTGTTTTACGGTACGAAAATACGCACGTGTTGAAGCATAAAACATTTTTTTCCTTTCATTTTGTTTATGTTTAACCAAACAAACTATAGTTTGAATTTTCATTCAAAGGTTTTTTTTTTTTTTCAAAGTTAATAAGCGAAAATGAATCAAATTTCTTTGACCCAAGAAAAAAAAAACACAGTAAACTAGAAAAAAAAAATTGTTTATTTTAGGTAGGGAAAACTTCTTTCTAGGCAATTTATTTATTCTTTTGCATCAAATTCCACTTTCAAATTCTTAATCCCACGGAGTAAATCTTAGATGCTAGCCGACTGTTGGGTAATTTTTGCAGCCCCGCCTGCCATGTGGCACCCTTTGATTGGTTCATTTGTTTTTACTTCTTTAATAAAAATATCATTCACGTTGTTCATGTTTTCTCAATTCTGTCTAAAGTTACAACATTTATTGTA
Source organism: Cucumis cinereus (assembly GCA_037974625.1). NCBI lineage: Eukaryota > Viridiplantae > Streptophyta > Magnoliopsida > Cucurbitales > Cucurbitaceae > Cucumis > Cucumis cinereus. The sequence continues at coordinate 8,864,852 of JBBPDJ010000008.1, read as the reverse complement.
ACTCTGGAAGCTGAGTGAAGTTTATGTGATAATAATAAAGTTGATCTCTTCATGGTGAAAATCCCACAGATGTAGGCTAGATTGTCGAACTGGGTTACCAACGCCTTGGTGTTTGTCTCTCTTTATTTGACTATTATTGTATTGCATCTATACTTATATTATCGGTGTAACTACTGATTGCACGATCCTAATCAGTTTTTCAATTGGTATCAGAGCAAGGTTGTGGCAATTTTCATTATGGATGCACCCAGAGAAGGCAACTCCACTACAAGACCTCTTGTGCTCATTTTCCACAAAAAACGCGGTTTTAGGAAAAGACGATACTTTTTTTCTTCTTTCATTTCATTTTCATTGTTGAAAAGTGTCATTGTAGGTGGCTTTTCTTGTAGTGTGAAAATTAGGAACCCAATTGGTGAACCTCTAATATCAAATTCTAAAACCCCCAAGTCAATTTGACAAAAATCCAAAGGGAGGGAATTAAATTGGATTACTTTTTGATCGAAGACCAAGGGATAAGATTCAAGGTTTGAAGACTCCACAAGCAAGATGATCAAACTTACCTAAATGCTCAAGCATGCAACCTTAGATCAAGAATTGTAAAGGTTGGTGATGAATCTTCGTCATCAACACATAGGAAAATCTCATTCCAAATTCAATGTGCCAAAAACTGATTTTACAACCTCATAGCAAGGCTTAAATAGCCTTCTAATAAAAACCCTAATCCATCATAAAAAAAATACTAAATTAACACTACTTAAATATTATTAAAAAAGGATAAAATTGAAAAAATATTAAAATTACATCACAATTATTAAATAAAATTTAATTAATAATTTGATGCTTGGTCGGTTCATATCATCGTCTCCTTCTTTGAAATGATTTGTCCTCAAATCCAAATCAAAGCCTTGTAAAGCAGTCTTGAAGTCATGAGAAGAAAATGATGTCAATCTCCTTGAACTTCTCTTGGATGGTCTCCCTTGCAAAGCATCATTGAAGTCATGAGATGTCAAAGGTAGACACCATCTTGGATTTCTCCTAGTTTTGAAAGAATATTTGTTTTTTCAATCTTCATTCAATTTGTGACCATCAAAAGAACTAGGCATAACCATTGAACTTTGTTTCATAATCAAAGCCTTAAAATCCTGCAAAAACTCAAAATAGAAACTAGGCAAACTTGGTGAAAACTCACTTATTAGTAAACCAACTCTTTGGTTATCCTCACAAACTTTCAAACTCACATTTTTGGTTTTTCTCTCATTAATGTTTGCATTTTTTTGTATTTTATATATTTTTGTTGATTTTTTCTTAATGTCATTCCTTTTGTTTTCCAACTCACACTAAAATGTTTTTCTTCTCTTAGAAGCAATGATACAAGAGTAGGATTATATATTACTTTGGACTCTAATGGACTAGAAAGTATGTTAGTTTCAAATTCACTATCATTTACTGTCTCTACCCCACTACCATTAACACATGTTTCTCCAGTAATAAGTGGTTCAACAGTGCCAATATTCCAATCATGTGAGTCCTTACAATCTAATGACTTAGTAGACAAAACATCATGTTCATGCATTGACACAACATTATTACACTTTTCTTTACTAGTGGTGACATTAAAATTGAGCTTGGATTTAGTGTACTTTGAAGATTTCCTTTGGAGTAGCCTTTTTATCTTGATGGCAACGTGCACCATTTTTTTCAAGTCTTCACAAGGTCGAATTTCTTTTCAGTCGGCAAGCACATCAATAATTTTCTCATTAAGTCCATTGTAGAATAGATCCATTAGTTTTCTGTTTCTCTTATATGTTAACCTCCTCAAGTAGTAACAACACCTCTTCAAGTAAGCGTTCACACTTTTGCTCCCTTGCTTCAAACCTTGCTATTTGTAGAAACCTTCAGGAATAAAACACTTTCTCTTTAGCACCTTGATTTCTTTCTATAAAAGTTTTGCATGATTTTCACTTCTCCTCCTTTTTCGAAAATAAATACATCCACCTTGTTAGTGCATATTCTTCAAACGTAGAAACAACAAGTTTACCTTTTTCTTTTAAGTGTAATGGTGATATTCAAATACGACATCAATTCTCTCCTCCCATAAAAGATACACATCTGGATTTGAAAATCTTGCAAAGAATAATGGCAGTATGATTTGATGTACATAATTATTTCTCAAACCTCTTCAATTTGTACACTTTACTTACAAAAATTCAGTTGCTTATAACTCATAAAATTTCAGTAGCTTGCTTGACCTACTTGCAATTTGTTTTTAACGTCTCAGATTTTTCACGCAATTCTCACCGCCGATGATTTTTTTTTACAATTCTTCGTAGTGGTCGTCTCAACTTTTTTTTCTTTATTATTTCAATTGTTTTAAGATTCAATCTGAATTTGTTCTCAATGTTTTTTTCAAACTATAATTTTTTTTTTCTGATTCCATCTGACTACAATCTTAACTTTTTTTTTTCAAATCCTCTTTTTTTTATTGAACCTGATGCCAATCTCAATATTTTTTTCCAAACAAGAACAGAAAAAAAAAAAAACCCTAATTAAAAACTAGACTCAATCAAGAAAGTAATTAAACATATACCCAATCTAGAGCCTAGGCTTTGATGCAAATAATATGAAAACCTTAAGATTTGAAAATTAGGAACCCAATTGGTGAACTCCTACTATCAAAATCTAAAATTTCCAAGTCAATTTAACAAAGGGAGGGAATAGAATTGGATTACCTTTTGATTGAGGACCAAGATATAAGATTTAAAGTTTGAACACTCCACAAGCAAGATGACCAAATTTACCTGAATGCTCAAGCAAGCAACCTTAGATCAAGAATTGCAAAGGTTGGTGATAAATTTTCATCATGAACACAGAGGAAAATCTCATTCCAAATTCAATGTGCCAAAAACTGATTTTACAACCTCATAGCAAGGCTTAAATAGCCTTTCCCATAAAACCTCTAATCCATCATAAAAAAGACTAAATTAATCCTACATAAATGTTATTAAAAAAGATAAAACAAAAAAAAAATATTAAAATTACATAGCAATTATTAAATAAAATCTAATTAGCAATTTGATGCTTGGTCGGTTCATATCATTACAATTTCTAGTATTTAATACTAATAGTAATAATTATTTATCGTGAGTGGTTGATGTCGAAATACATCGAACTACCATTAAAATATGATCGTTGAAAAAAATTATTCCTCCTAAAGATCGTTATAAATGGATGCACTTGAGGCTCCAAAATTTTAAATTGATATGTTAGAGAAGATATTTTTCTACATTTCGAATATACTCCTGCAGTAGCAATATCGAGAGAAATATTTTAAAAAATATTATGCACTTATCTAACATCTTTTCGTGGCTAAATGAAATACCAGGTTATTGATTGAAAGAATCATAAATATCAGTCAATTAGAGCAACAACATTTCATGAAGTGAATGTTGTAAATCATTGTTGGCATGAATTTTGACCAACTAGAACAAATCATTTCCCTGAAATGAATGTTCTCAATTCGACAGTTATGATCGAGGTTGTGACCACAATAGAGGAATAAATAATTATTTTTCATGTTTGGTCGTTATAATCATCCAAATTTAAAAAGAACTACACAAAATTATGATTTTAAAATAAAAGCTCCACAAGAAAAAGAGAAAAATGTGGATGTAGATTTTGTATATCATATTAATGATGTATTTAACCCATTCAAAATGACAAATATGGGTGTGCTAGGAATTTGAATTTTTGAAGAGAAAATTGGCATATTTGATAATTCATATTTTTTTCTCTCATTTTTTTAAACTATTATATTCTAAGTTTTGTTTCTCTCATTGTAATTATTTTGTTTAATGAAGAAGCATGAATAGTTTTCTTATGCCGAAAAACTAAAAAATGAGTAATTAAGATATATGTGTGGTAGATAGTGCAACTATGCACACAATACTCACAAGTATAAATTTATTTTCCAAATTGACAATGTTGGAAGCAAAACTCAATACAGTATCAGGTTCTGCAGACCTAATTGAAGGATTTGGAAAAGAAAATATTATTTTGCCTAAAGAAACAAAATTCACAATTGATAACGCATTGTTCTCTAGTCAACCAAATAGAGATCTATTGAATTTTTAAGATATACAATGCAGTGGTTATCGTATTTAAACTGATAGAAAGAGAGATAATATATCTCTATATTATATCTATTATCTCATATGAAAAATTTATACTGGAAAAGTTGTCTGCTTTATCTCCTGGATTATATTATACTCATATACAAGTAATGGAAACATATGCAACAATGAACCTGTAGTTCATGAACCCAGACATATTTACAATTTTGTATGATCTATTGGGTCATCCAGGGTCTATAACGATGAGAATAATTATTGATAATTTTTACATGGACATCTATTGAAGTGCCAAAACATTCATCAATCTAGTGAATTATTGTGTGATGCTTGCTTTCAAGGCAAATAAATAATTAGACCATAACCAACTAAAGTGAAAATTGAATCACCTGCATTTTTAGAACGAATTCATGGTCATATATGTAGATCGGTTGACCCACCAAGTGGACCATTTAAGTATTTTATGGTATTAATAGACTCATCTAGCAAATGATCACACATGTGCTTATTATCAAGTCAAAACCTTGTATGTCTATTTGGATAAGTGTTGAACATCATGTAGCTAATGTTCATATACAAATGGTGGTTTATCAAAGTCATTTATAAATCATTTACAATTAATTGTTAGATTATTGCTTATGAGAGCTAATCTTTCTACATCTGTATTAAGACATGTTATTTCGCATGATGCGTCACTTGTGCATATTAGGCCATCAACTTATCATAAGAACTTACCATTACAATTAACGAAATATTTCTCATTTGAAAATATTTGGATGTGCAATATATGTTCTAATTACTCCACCATAACGCACTAAAATGGCTTCTCAAATGAGGCTAGGAATATATGTTGGATTTGATTTTCCATCAACTAGTAAATATCTCTCTGATGTATTTACTGCAAAATTTGTTGATTCTCATTTTAATGAGATAATTTTTTCAATATTAGGGGGAGGAATTCATAAGTTGTACAAAGAAATTTCATGGAATACATCCTTATATTCTAATTTAGATTCTTGTACAAATCAATTCAAACTTGAAGTTCAGAAAATAATTTATTTTCAAACTATAACCAATCACTTACCAGGTGCATCTATATATGCAAAGAAAGTAAGTAAGTCACATATATCAGCTGCAAATGTCTTATAAAAATTGATATCCCAACACAGCAAATTGTCATTAATGTATCTGGAAGACACCAGAAGCTTAAGGAATTAAAGCCCTTATGCAGCGAAACATTTTATAGAGACCAATTTCTTAAATTAATTGCAAAATTTAAAATACCAATTGGCAAATACAGAAAGATAAACCTACTGTAAAATGAATTAATGGTTAAGCATGCTTTTAAAATTAAAATTAAAATTACAGAGAAGACGACACCTTACTCTCATTGTCATATCAGAATCTACAATTGACAAAATTTCACAGTCACCACCGCTTAGAACTTCTCCTATTCTCTGAGAAATTTGAGGTTTTGACTTGTGGGAACCCGTTAGATTTGAGAATATTGAGAGAAAATCTTAGAGGGCACAATATTCTATGTATTTTCCAAAAGAATGAACAATAATCCTATTTTGTTTTGTAGGTGTTTATACGCAGGAAATAGAGAGGAGTGGAAGAACATGGGATGATTCCCACGTTTTAAGTAACTCCCACGTGGGGGAGTTACTTTTATTATTTAATAAAATAATAAATAATTAGTTTAATTTGGTTATTAATTCAATAATTAATATTTAATTAGATAATTAATTAAATCAAATTTAATTAACAATTTCTTTTAAATCATATTAAAATGAACATTTTCCACATAACTTATAGTTTTAATTTAACTAATTTAATTAAATAAAATAAAATTAATTAATTCTCCAATTAACTAATTACCAAGTTAAGTATCACATATTTGACTTAAAATACAATTTGAATCATATTCAAATGCATCTTGCTCTCTCATAACCTATAATTTTAATGTGTATTATATACACATTAAAATTTAACCTACAGTTTTAATAAGAATCTAATTCACATTAAATTAATATTTGAACTCATTCAAACATTTTATTATCTCATAAATTAAATTTGAGTCATATCCAAAGTTAAATTTATATGATAAAGTTTAATTAACATATAAACGTTATATTATAATGTATCACCATACGTTATATTAATTTTCTAAGTAAATTTGAATATTTCAAATTATATCCAATATGTATTAACCTCATTATCCTTTACGATTTAGTATGATGGGCCTACAGATCAGAAGCTACAACAATATGAGATTAATTAGCTAACCACATTAATCAATATTCGTTAATTGTGTGTACACTCCATTAAAGACTCATAGTTGAACTATGTTCACTGTAGATATATTTTTTATGTCCATGGATATATACTAATAACAGTAAGTTAATACTTCACGAATGTTCATAATACCAGTTGTGTAAAATTACCATTTTATCCATTGGTTACTTCTTAGTCCTTAAATATCAGTGCTCATCTAATGAACAACTTTTTTATGGTCCAACCAATAAATAGAAACCCCTCTCGTGTCATAGAGAGGGTAGGGTTTTTTGTTCAAGTCCTGAGACACCATTTGATAAAACACTCATCTATTTACCATAAAGTCGAGAAAGAGTGAATTTCATCTTATGTGATTATGTTTTCAGCTCCTCACTCTGTCTTGTCCCAAAATGGTAGGCTTATTGAATTAGCAATCTGACCACTCTCACCCGTACAAATCAAAGGACAATTTCTCGCAAACAGAAGTTTATAATACACTCAAGATTAAGACTAAGTTACCTAGGTCATCCTAATAAAATAGAAACCTAACTAGTTAACGAAGTTACATCTAGTGGTTACTATATCATGGCTTAGTCTTATGCAAATTCATTACACAGGATACCTCCACTCGTATGTCACCTACACGAGTGTGTTGGATCATTGTGTTTGTATCAAATACAAAGTGGATCGTATCAATAATGTTACCAAGATAAGGTACCTAACCATATCCCTATACTATAGACCCTTTAAATTGTATGTCGAACATTGATTCCTGTATGTATCTATATACAATTCAAGACTCGTTAAGAAATTTAGGATGTTAGTTTATTGGATTTAGGTTCTTAAGACAAAACTAATAAAATAATCAATAACATTTTATTGAAATTACAATAAAAACACTTTATTAATAACGACCAATGGATTAAATTTACTATCTTCGAGTTTTAGAACATAAAACCTAACAGAAGCGTGCTAGACAAATTGGTTCTGAAGATAAAAATCCTCAAAAAAAAAAAAGTCAATAACTCAATTAAGAATATGGTTGTTCTAGAAGAAATCCAAAAATTGACTTCTTACAAGAATATCGAATATGATAAAACAACTGAGAAAAAAGATTTCGATAAAATGTCATGGTAGAAAGAAGATGGAATTGAACTAATGTAATTGTTTACAATATTTTTGCATATAATGTTGCTCTTGATATTATATCTAAAAATGTGGATCTTGAAGTAAAATCTGTTGAAGAATATTGACGAAGAAAAGATTGGTTTTTGTGGAAAGAAGCAATTGAGACAAAATTAAATTCACATTCAAAACGTCAAGTTTTTTGCTAGTAGTCTAAACACTAGAAGGTGTTAAACCTGCAGAATATCAATGGTTATTTGTTAGAAAAAAATGAAAATAATGAGGTCACAAGATATAAAGCAAAACTAGTTGCATATGATTTTTCACAAAGACCCAATATTGATTATGAGGAGACATATTCTCTTGTGGTGGATGCAATCACATTAAGAATTCATAATTGGTCTAATTGTGTATTAAAATCTGAACATGCATCTTATGGATATAGTCACAATATATTTATATGGATCTCTTGACAATGACATTTATGTGAAAACCCAAAATGATTTAAGATACCTGAAACATATAAATCAAGTTTTTTGAAACTATATTCAATAAAGCTACAAAGGTCAGTATATGGATTGAAACAATAAGAGCGAATGTGGTAAAATCGTTTGAGTAAATATTTGTTGAAAGAAGGATATCAAAATAATCCAATATGTCTGTGTGTTTTTATAAAGAAATTGCAATCATAATTTGCTATTATAACTCTATATGTGGATGATTTAAGTATAATTGGAACTCTTGAAGAGTTTCAAAGACAATAGAATATCTTAAGAAAGAATTTGAGATAAAGGATCTGAAAAAAAAAATAACAAAAAATTGCATTGACCTGCAAATTGAGCATTTAACATATGAGATATTTGTTCATCAATCAACTTATCTAGAAGATATTTTAAAAAGATTTTATATAGACAAAACACATTCATTGAATATTCGTTCACTAGATGTAAAGAAAGATATATTTCAACCTCGAGATGATAATGAAGAACTTCTTGGTCTTGAAGTACCATACATAAGTGAAATTTGTGCACTTATACTAATAATACAAGACTAGATATTGTATTGTCGGTAAATTTATTAGCTAGATACAGTTTTTCTCCAACAAAAAAAACATTGAAATTGAATTAAACATATGTTTCGTTATCTCTAATGAACAATTGATATGAGTTTATTTTATTTATATAAATTAAAATTTTGATTTAGTTGGTTATGTAGATTCATGATATTTATCTAATCCACACAAAGCTAGATCTTAAACAGGTTATCTCTTCACATGTGGAGGAACTGCTATATCATGACGCTCATTGAAACAACCCATAACGATCACCTTTTCAAATCATGTTGAAATGCATACAATGTACTAGACAAGTCGAGAATGTGTATGGCTAAGATCGATGTCTCAACACATTTGTAGTACATGTGACTTGTCTTCTAGTAAAAATATTCCAACGACACTATACGAAGACAACACAACATGCATAACACAAATCAAAGAAGTATATATTAAATAAGATGGAACAAAACATATTTCGCCAAAACTTTTCTAAACTTATGATCTTGAAGAAAATTGTGACATCACAACATAACAAATTTGTTCGAAGGATAACTTGGCAAACTTATTTACAAAATCATTACCTACCGAAACCTTTGAAAAATTGGTGCACAACATTGGAATGTGCACAACATTGGAATGTTTCCATCGTGGGGAGTAAATTGTATTTTTGTAAGTGTATACATTATATGAAATATGTACTTTTTTTCTTCACTAGCATTTTTTTTTCCATTGGATTTTTTCCTAGCAAAGTTTTAGCGAGGCATATTTCATATAATGGACATCTGTGGAGGAGTATTATAAATATTATTAATTAGATTTCCATTATGCTTAGTGTCAAAATGCATGTCCGTCCTCCCCACCCTCTCATTTTATCTTTCTTCTTTCTTTCTCTTCTCATTTCTTTTTTCTCCTCCATCAAACGCCGCCCACCTTCCTCACCCACCATCATTTTCGTCGTCATCCACGTCCGTCGAGCCAAGTTTGAAAGCAAGCACCGTCTTGCCCAACCTTCCGTCTACGTCGAATCTGACACAAGCTCCATATCGCCCTTGTTGTAGAACCATGAGTCGTCCATCTAGATCCGCTTCGGATCCTTCACGCCACGACATCCATGAGCCACCAGTTTCCCACACCGCGTCGTGCCTCACTCCAATCCACACACCGTGTCGTACCCTGCTCTAGATTATGGCACCACGCATCACCCGAGCCTTCGCACGATGCGTGCATCGCCAGTGTTTAGGGTCTGTGCTGCTTCGAGCAGCTTCTTTCCACGTCGACCCAAGCTGTGGAGTTTTTATTCTGCGCCACCACCAAGCCGAGTTCTGCCGCCTTTCTTGAAAGTTTGGGTAAGTGCAGTAAGATTCTTGTGCAACGATTACTTGGGGTTTTGGTTAACCATTAGAGTTTTGTTTGGATAATTTCTTGATTGATTAAGATGCTTACTGTTCTTGTAGGAACAAATTGAGGAAGTAAATTAGAGCATTGTTTGAAATTTGTTTGTAGCGTTTAAGCAACCGTTGGGTAAGTTTTGGGTAAAGATGTTAAGGTTTTCATGTTTTGCCTTGAGAATTCATTGTTCGTATTGTTATGTTTAGGACAATTTTTTAGGAATTATTTGTGCGAGTCTAGTTTCCAATCGATATTTGAGGTAAGGCGTTAACACTCTGAAGTGTATGAATGTTTAATTCGATGTGGTGACAGTGTGTTACTCTTTTGTGATATGAGATACCTTTGAAAATATACGGTCGTGTACGGATACCGTTGAGAATATACCGATGTGTGTGAATACTTTTGGGAAAATACTGTTATGTATGAATACCTTTGGAAATGCATAATTGAAAAGTACTATCGAATATGTGTCGATGGGTGCAATGCTACCTAGGTTATATATGTTGTGGACTTTGTAACCTATGGTATAATTATTATTGTTCATAATGACTAGCATGTGTAGCATTTTGCTATTATGACTGTGTGAAACTTGAAAGCATGACTGCTGGTTAGTATTGTATGTTGATTAGGGTAGGTGTTGTTTCTGTCCCATTTGTTGTATCCTGTAGTGGGACGGGCTCGTTACTGTGTGGCACACGACCTGACGATACACTATGCTATTTTTGCATGTATTTCCACAGGTTCCAAAGTTGACCCTTGCATTTTGGTTGATATGGGCTTCCCTAGTGGACCATTATACTGTATGAAACAGGATACGGGCTTAATGGAGAACCAACAACTACCTAGTGGTGCGAGTAGTGAGTTCCTTATCGAGTATATTTTTATACTCATCCTTTTTTGTATTTTTTTTCAGACAAAGGTAAAAGGAGACCGACGAGGGACAAGAAAGATCAGTGACCACGATACAGGGACCACATGGATGAGATGCTTCCGTGCTTGTAATTTTGTTCTTTTCTGGAACTTTATGGATTTATTTTACTTTGTTTGTCTTGTTGTTTTTCTTATTGAACTTTTTTTGAAATAGGAGGGATCCCTACAAAGATGTATTTTCAGGATTTTGTTTTCTACTTTCTAAAGTTTGAATTACTTTTGAAAACTCGTTCTAGTGTTCTCTTTAAATGAAATGATTCGTTTTATTCATTGTTGGTTTGAAAATATTTTGCAAATTTTTTTTAGTAACAACCCAACTCATTTCAGGAATTTGGAAGGTTACACCATGGGTGGAAATTTCATGATTTTTGGAGAAAGTGGAGATAAGTGGAGGAATTTTCTAATTTCATAATTTGTTTTTGTTATTTTATTTTATTTATCGATATATTATATTATATTTATTTTACTGTTATATTTTATTGGCATCTGTGTTTCTGTTGTGCTTCTCGTTTTACAACAAGAACAAAATAAAAATTTGTTGGAAGAACGTAAATAAGGACAAAAAATGAATGTAAAATTAGAAAGAGAGGTAAAAAAGAAAAGAAGGAAGAGGAGGAGAGAAAGACAAAAAAAATGAATACAAAATTAGAAAATAGAGAAAAAGAAAAGAAAGAGCAGAAGGTATAAAAGGTACGTTAGAAACACACAAGGTTATGATGATGAAAAAAATTAAGGCCAAAGAAATATTAAAATATATCTTCCTTATTGTTGGAATTTTGACCAAGTTATTGGAATTGAAGAATCACACATTGGATAAGTTGAAGAATTGGGATGGACACTAACCCTATAAAAGGAACCCATGCCCTTGTTTTTAGTTGTTCTATTTAGAAACATTTTAAACTTGGTGTGCAAACTCTAGTTAAATTCTCTTTTGTATTTTATAATTTGAGAGTGTGAAAAGGGTGTGAGTAATATAAAAGCTCTCTTGTAATTGGGTGTAGATAGACATGCATAGTGATTTTTTCTTGTCCGATAGTTTTTCTTCGAGTTTAGACTTTCCATGCAAACTATTGTGTTCCTAGTTTTTATTGCTTTTTTTTTTTTAATTTCTCTATTATGTTTTTTTTTTACTTTTTCCTACGGTAGTAGTGGGAGATTGTTTTTCCAAAATCTGGTATCAGAGCATTAGGTTTGTAGTTTCTAGAGCTTTTGAGTATGGTATGTGGTAGGAAAATTTGTATGAACTTTCACATTAGAAAAAGATTATTGAAAAAGGTTGTGTTGGTAAACTTTCATGTGGATAAAATTGATGGAAGGATCAACTATGACTTGTGGAAAGTCCATGCCAGTCAATGATGTGTTGGTATAATCTGGGTTACATAAGGCTTTGAAGGGAAGACCAAACAATGATACTTTTGAAGAGTTAAGCGATGATGATGGTTCAAAAGAGTCTAGTGGTGATTCTAATAAAAGTTCCAAGAAGTCCAACATGAGGGATAAGGATTGGAAGGAGATGGATTTGAGATTTGCAAGTGCGATCAAATTAAATTTGGTTAAGACTGTTCTTGCAAATGTGCATGGAATTTTGATAGCCAAAGAGCTTTTGGAGAAACTTGAAGCAATGTATCTAGCAAAAAACATGTTCAATCTGTTGTACCTGAAGAAGCAGTTTCACACATTGTGAATGTTGAAATGTACAAAAACCTTAGATCATCTGGGTATTCTTGATGACATCATTTTTTAGTTGGAGGTGATAGGAATGAAGATAAAAGATGGAGATAAGGCACTCAAACTCATCTGATCACTTACTTTTTCCTATATATGAACACATGAGACCAATCTTGATGTACGAGAAGAAAACTGAAGCGTGAGAGACATACACAAGCGAATTTTAGTACTAGTAGTTAGCAAGTGGAAGTAAAAAAGAAGAGTGTGTCCAAAAAAGGGTTTGTTGGGAATGGGGAAAATCTGGGCCACACCAAAAAGGATTGTTCTAAAAGTGCATGTTTGTCAAAAAGCTTTTAGGTAGATGCTAACATGTCTCTAACGTCACAGAAGATGGTCTTCCATTGAAGCAAGATGGTAATCATCCTCGTGGCATGTCTGCTTTACCATAATAGAAGGTGTCATTTTAGCATAGTTCCACAAGTTTACACACGGGCATTAATTTGGCGGTTATGCAAGGTGTGTGGTGGAAGTTATGTCGATGGTTGAAAGACTTCAAGGTAAGTCAAACAAGTAGAAGTTGCACCATAAATACCAGCAAGGTTTATCAACATGTGAAGAAAAAAAAAATCTTCTAAGGTGGTATTCCAAGGGGCTACTTTTCATGGTGGAGTAGGTTATAATTCTATAACTTTGTTGGTGATACTAGTAGAAAAAAGGGTCTTTCTTGACGTTTGCATTTCTACATTCTTGATGTGTTTTGGACAAAACGTCAAGGAAGTGGTGATTTAAAGAAAAAAACGTCAAGAATTTTGATGAAAAGGTGGAGGTGGGCGAATTTTTGGAAAATTTTCATACTTGCACATTACTCTACAGTTTTAAACTATCAAGTGATATATACATGTTCTTGAAGGTTTATAAACATCAAGAATTGTAATAAAAATAAAAAAACATTTCCCCAAAATTTCTCCCTTCATTTTACTTTTCCCCCACATTATTAATTAAAAAATTTAGAAAAAATAAAACATAATTAAGAAAAAAAATAAAATTTCCCAAATCTTCCATTTCTCTCCATCTCACGATGGACAACATTCCATTCCTCTCCATCTCATGACGACATTCCACGAGGAGCAACGATCCACGACCACGACTGACGGCGAGTTCGACGCGAACGGTTCAACGAGCTCTCACTCGAAGCTTCATTCGACGAGGCTAGGGACGTGTTCCAGCTATTCTCCCTCCTCGGTCTTCTACTCCGACGCCCGCTAGCGAACAACTGCAACCCACTCCAACGAGATGATAAGGTTTTTTTATTCTACTCGGTCTTTATACATCTATTGTTAGATTTCACTTTATCGATGATTTGGTGTGTGACTGCTAACTATGACCATAACAGGTGAATGCCGGCATCTTGACTACTGGTCTGATGGGGCTCTACATAGTATTTATCTACTAGTGTGCCATTATGGGGTATGATAATCTACTTTTATCCCCATCTCTCATAGTCATCATGAGTATCAGTTTAGTACTTATGTCTACTTTAATACAAAAACTGTGTTAGTCTTGATGCTATTGCAGGTACTTATGTCTAGCTAGTTGATGATATATATTCAACATTGTGTAGGTAGGATATTAAACTCAGTAAGTTTGAGTTAGAAATAACTTCCGGATGTTGTGTTTTTTAAGTGAAAGTTTTTTGATAAGTGATTGTTTCTTTTTTGCTTTTTTACTCCTTAAAACTAGTTAAAAAATTGCTTCTTTATAACTGAAAAGATATTTTTATTACTACAAAAGTCCTACCAAGTCATATTCAAACTGGAGTGTGGGTGGGTGGTGAGGAGCCTAGTTTTTCTTCAGTCCAAGGGCCATCCACTACAATTCTTTGATATTCTAAAAGTGCAAGTGCAAGGCTACATCATCATGACTTCATCATCATTAAGCCAAGGCCAACATTGAAATTCATTTTAGAGATTGAAATATTAATTCTGTTATGCTTTTTGAAATTTTGGAAATGCTGCTAATTTGGACAATTTTCTTTGTACTGAACCAGAAGGAGGAAAGTGTGTTAGAGATGCAGAGACTTCAAATAAAACCGACGGGTTTTCCATTATAGTAAGTTCTAATTACTTCTATAACATCAATTAACTATTTTAAGTAACAAATAGTTGACCTTGTTTAATAAGCATTTTATTTTCGAATTCTTATTTTCAATAGTTAAGTTATAAACATTAATTTTACCGATGAGTTTCATTTTGTCTACTATTGTTTTAATTATAGAACCATAGTTATTGCTATGACTATCCTAAAGTTATGGTAGTCATAGATTTGTATTTGAGCTTTAATTAGTTTCTTTTGAGTTGGGTGAGTATCTTGATGAGTTTAACACTTTTAAGTTTGACATGCCCCTCCTCCTCATTGTGATTAGACCATAGTTTTGTTTCCTTTTTCAGACTTATGTTTGTATATTTCAGTTTTGTTTAGTTTTGTTTGAGGTTATTCGTAGCTTGATGAACTAACTTAAGTTCTTTCAATGTCGATCTTGGTTTGTTATTGAAAAAGTGAGTTTAGTCTTAGATTTGTATTTGAGTTTTATTAAGTTTCTTTTGAATTGGGTGAGTTTCTTGATGAGTTTGATGCTTTTAAGTTTGATATGTCACCCTCTCCCTTTTCCTTATTGTGTTTAGGACCATACTTTTGTTTTCTTTTTTAGTCTTATATTTGTGTTTTTGAGTTTTATTTAGTTTCATTTAAGGTTATTCATAGGTTGTTGAGATAACTTAAGTTCTTTAAATGTTGATTATGATTTGTTATTAAAAAAGTGAGTTTAGTCTTAGCTTTGTATTTGAGCTTTATTTAGTTTTTTTTTTTTTTGGTTGGTGAGTTTCTTGATGAGTTTGATGCTTTTAAGTTTCACATGCCACCCTCCCCCTTTTCCTCATTGTGATTAGTACCATAGTTTTGTTTTCTTTTTTAGTCTTATGTTTGTGTATTTGAGTTTTGTTTAGTTTCGTTTGAGGTTATTCGTAGGTTGATGAGCTAACTTAAGTTCTTTAAATGTTGATCATTATTTTTTATACAAAGGATGATTTTAGTCTTAGATTTGTATTTGAGTTCTGTTTTGTTTCGTTTGAGTTAGGTGAGTTTTTTTATGAGTTTGATGTTTTTAAGTTTGACATGCCCCCTTCCCCTTTTCCTCAGTGTGATTAGGACCATAGTTTTGTTTCCTGTTTAGTCTTATGTTTGTGTATTTGAGTTTTATTTAGTTTCATTTGATATTTTTTGTAGGTCAATGAGCTAACTTAGGTTTTTTAAATGTTGATCATGGTTTGTTATACATAAAGTGAGTTTATTTAAACCATGCTCTTGCTTTCTTGCTTGTAATGTTTTTTGGTATAGAATTATAATGTAACATCCCAAATTTTTTAGATAATTCTTAATTTGATTTATCAGTTATTTTGTTAATTATTGGTTGATATTAATTTGGGATGTTTGTGTAGTGATAATTTGGTTTAATTTTGGATTATTATGAATTTTGTTTTATTTGTGGGTGGAGAGAGAGTTTTGGGTTTATTGGAAGAAAGAGAAAATAGGATTTAATTGAGGAGAGAGAAAAGTAATTTAATGAGGAGAGTGGAAAGAATTCTTAAAGAGGAAAGAGAAAAGGTAGGAGATTTGGAAAAATAAAAAGGGAAAAATAAATAATAATGTTAATAATAATTTATTATTATTATTATTATTATTATTATTATTATTATTTATTTAAGCACCTTGGGCCTCGTGCAAGTCTATCTTTTCAAATTTTATTCTTTTTGAAACCCTAGCCGCCACCCCCCATCTCCCCCGTGAACCGCCGCCGCGCACACCCTTCACCAGACGACGCCAAGCAGCCCACGGTTAGCGTCGCCATCCTTGTCGCTCAGCCACGTCGGGGAGCCCACGTCAATGTTGCACGCTCCGTCTATGCAAGCCGAGCCGACGCCCCCTTGTCGTGAAGCGCCCCACTTTGCGCCTTTAGCCACGCCTTTCGGAGCTCCATCTCGCGCGATGCCACTATTGTAGATTAGTTCGAGCCGCGTGGTCCGTCCAAGCCGTCTTCCCAAGCCTCGAGTCGACGTCTCATTTGTGGGCCAAATTTGTTTCCAAGTCTTGCCTGTCGCCCAGATCCGTAAGCCGAGCCGTGAGCCGAGCCAACGCTGCCTTCCTGAGCCGCGTCGCCTTCTATCACCGCTGCCACTGCTGTTTGTGGGTGTGTTTGATATGGTTTAGGGAGAATTTAATTTGGGTTTTTAGAGTACCCAATAAAGATTTATTTGAGGTTTTATCTTGGATTAATTGGATATTTCTTTTATTGTTTGAAGGATCAAATTGAAGGTTCAATTTGGAGTGTTTGTGGTGCAATTGACTCTAGAATTTGCTCTACGAATTGACTTGGTTTCGTCTTGATTGTTGAGTGTGAAAGCAGGTTAGAATTAATTAATAATTCTTTATGAGAATAAATTATTAATTAAAAGTTTTGTGTGTTTAGGGACAATTGAAGGCTACTTCGAGCTAAGGAAATTTCTGTAATTCGAGGTAAGGGATACTTCTACTGACTCCACACCTTTGGCGAATAAAGTGTGGAAGGTGGTTAGTTTGCTTACATTGTGGCGTTAACTCGGATTCTTGTATATGTTTTGTGTGGATTATGTATAACTTGTCGTCTATTGAACTGTGTTATCTGTTACATGAGGATTAAACTGTTGTTGTGATCACTATGTTTATTGAATTGGTTTGTTGGATATGGTGTCTGTTAACTTTACCTAATAACTTTATGTACTTTGTGGTGGAACGGTTTGACAAGCCTGTGTGGCGTATTGTCGCGAGGGTCGGTTAACAAGCTTGTGTATCGTATTGTTCCGATAGGGTCAGTTAACAAGCCTGTGTGGCGTATTGTTCTGACAGGGTCAGTTAACAAACTTGTGTGGCGTATTGTTCTGACAGGGTCAGTTAACAAACCTGTGTGGCGTATTGTTCTGACAAGGTTGGTTAACAAGCTTGTGTAGCGTATTGTTCTAACATGATTTCTTTTACATGTGGTTCCACTGGTTTGCTAGGACGGCCCTGGCATTGGGCTGTATGGGCGTTCCTACTAAATCAATTGACTGTGTGTCGTAAAGTACAAGTTATTAGATATAGTTAATGGTCACCTAGTGGGATCAGTAGTGGGTCCCTTACTGGGTATATTTTTATGCTCATCCTTTCTATGTTGTGTTTCATGTAAAGGTAAGAAGGGACCGGCGAGGAACAAGAAGAACCAGTGACCATATAGGAGTGGACCTTTAGACCTTTTGCTTCCGCATTATGTTTATTTTGGCGTCTTTACTCTTTGTCTGATTTATTCTTTCGTCTTAAATATTTGATTTAGAAAACTATTTTAGGGATCTCGTTTAGGTACTTTTCTTTTATTATTTTGGTTAAGTATTTGTTTTGATGACCCGTTTAAATGTTTATTTGGATTAAATAAAAGTATTTTCTTGTTTTACTTTCGTCTTTCAATATTAATTTTTCTAATTTTAATTAAGTAACGGCCCGATTCGGATTGAAAATTCGGGGCGTTACATATAATGTTCTTGCTTTTCGTTTTGTTTTCTTGATTAGTTTTGTTTTGCGATATGTTTGAGTGAATTAGTTTAGTTTTGTTCAATTATTTATCCTTTTATGCTTACATATTTCACTTTTTTATTTGTTATATTTGATGCATAAATTGTCTTTTATACAGGATTTTGATGTTGACTTCTTATGGAACTGAATAGAGTTTTGGTTGGTATATCTTACAATTTTGTTTGAAAAATTCATTTTGTAGGAGTTTTTTTTCATACAAACTATGATCATAGGACTTCTTGTTATACAAACTAGTGGTACCCAGAATTTGGAACTAACTTTGTACATTATTTACTTGATGTAACTTGATAACTATAATTTAGAATGACATTGTTCGGACTCTTTCTCAAATTATCGAGCTGGTTGACATAATTATTCTCATCTAAACTCTCGAGCAAGTTGGTGTGTGTGTTGGTGGAGGAGGGGAGATATTGCATTTTCTTCGGTTGCATGACTTTTAAGTTGGTAATGTAGTAAATGCATCAATATGGAAAATGACACACAATAAGTGTGTGTTTTTTGAATAAACAAAAGTGTGTATGTGTTTTCATCAATTTTGAATTTCATTAGATTGCATGACCCTTGTGTGTACTATGTTTTAAACTTTCGCTTATTTATTGCCAAAACAGGGCAATAGCAATCTTTCAGTCACAAAAGAACATTCAAAAAAGCCGAAAATAAACTTTATGGTGCAGTAAAAGACAAGTACAAACATTACTATATATTCATTATATTTTGTAGATTTCTAGCAATTAAGATTACTTAACTATTGTAATTTATTGTTTTTTTTTAGTGTCCTCTACAAGTAGGGAGCACCGAGTGAGGATAATATGTCATGAGGTTTATGAGGAACATTGTGACTAGAAGAAGCATTGTCATCTCAAATTCGGTATGTTATCAAAATATTTCGACAATTCATATAGTGTACGTAGGGGAAAATAGCTTTTATTTTAATATTATGTTTCATTAGTATATAGATTGACACGTTGAGATCAAACTCACAGATCGAGTTGGATGAGGTGCAAGTTGAGTTTCTGATTTTTTGGTTCGTACATGTGATGGTATTTTCTGTTGCTTTCATTAGACATTTTTTGTTCAATTTAGAAGTAAATTTTGTTGATAATTTGGAACTATTCATATGGGAGGCTGGGGGGTTGGGGTTGTACAGTTTGGAGGGAGGGGGTGTTGGTTGACATTTTTGAAAGGAGGAGTTGTTCATTGTAAATTTTGAAAATACTACAGTATATTGTTGGTTTTTGTCCATAGTGGAGAAAATAGACTTATGGTTGATTGGAGAGATTAGATTTATGATAGTTTTGGCTATAAATATGTAAATGTCACTTTATAATTGTTGTTGACTTATGTTTTATGAAATGATATTCTTTTCGTAAATCTTCAAGATTGAGGTTTTCCATATTGATCTTTCATGGAGTTGTAAGCAGTGGCGGATCCAAAACTTTAGGTCTAGAATGGACTAGAAGGTAATTTACCACTAGGCTACCACCTAATATTGATATTTTATCAGTTTTATATATATATATATATATACATTATATTATATAAAGACCATAAAGTTGAGGGGGGCTCGAGCCCCCTGGGCCTACACTAAATCCGTCGATGGTTGTAAGGTTTTGTATATATAACAATAGTGAACAAATGTAAAGTTTTGGAAATTTTCATACGGTGAAATGTTTGTTTTGTTCAAGTTTAGGAATTGTATTTGATGAATATCATGCATATTTATGTGATTGTTGGACCACACTACAAGTACTATAGGGTCAATATAGGAACAAAAATGGACTCAAATTGTAGGAAAATATACAAATTGCAATTTAAAAAAAATCATAACAGACTTGACGATTTTTAACTATCCTAAATAAATACATTCTTGACGTTTTTTAAATGCTTAAAACACCCACATTCTTGATGCTTTTTAAATGTCATAAACGTCCACATTCTTAACGTTTTTAAAATATTATAAAAACATAAATTCTTGATGGTTTTTAGTATTAAGTAAACAAAGTTTTTGACGGTTTTAACTGTCATAAACTATCAGATTCTTGACATTTATTAACTGTCAACGTTCAATTTTCTTGACGTTTGTCAACCGTCGTGAACTTTGACATTATTTCACTGACTTTAAGGACGATTTTAAAACCGTCAATAATATGGATTCTTGACAGTTTAAAAATGTCAAGAGAGTACATTTTTGTAGTAGTGTGAAAACAATAGATGTTACAAAAAAAAAAATGTGAATTTTTCAAATATCTTGCCAATGTGGAATATTTGGGATTTGGGCAAGTTCTTGGAATTGAAGAATCCCGCAGGGGTTAAATTGAAGAATGCGGATGGACTCCAAGGCTATAATAAAGGAGTCAATTGTCCTTGGTTTTCAGTCGTATCAGTTAGAAACATTTCTAGGTTAGTGTTCTAACTTTAGTTAAATTTTCTTTTATATTCTTTAGTTTGAGAGTGTAAAAAGAGTAGTATATAAACTTTGAGATGGTGCTCTTGTAATTGGCATTAGAAATAGTAGTTTTTTCTTGTCCATTGTTTTTCTCCAGCTTGGGAGTTTTTCACGTAAATTTTCTTTGTTATTTTTCTACTTTTAATTTTTCTATGGTAGAAGTGTGAAAGGTCTTTCCTAACGCTGATAACCCGTTTTAATATATTATAGATTATATAGATATAAATTTGTTATTTTTGCGTGCACAAACGTGTGACATGCAGATACACTTGCACACACCATATTTGCATTAAATTTGAATTGAATGTTTAAGCAATTTCGTTAATTTAATTTTACCACTCTCTTCAAATAAGACCAAAATAAGTATGGAAAAAATAATTATATATTCTGATGTTGTTTGAGTTAAGAAAGAAATATATGTTCTTATATTGTTTAAGTTAATTAGCCTTTGTCTAATATTCTTCTTTTTATTTAAAGTCGTCTTTCTTTCTTGTTTATTACTTCTCTAACTTTTTTTAAAAAATGAATAAAAGGTGAAAGTATATATAATAAGATTAACCAAAGTAAAGAAAACTCAAAACAAAATAATTAAATAAACCATAAAAAGGACAAGAGGGAGAGGAAAATAATTGTCGGAGAACTTATTGGATAATAATTCACAAGTATAACACGTCAACAATTATCTAAAAAGTCAACTAAAATCAAGTTGGAAATTAAAAAAAAAAAAAAAATACATACACCAACCCTAATAATGATCACAATATAATATACATGTGGAAAAAAAAAAGCATAAACAACGACCATGGAGCATCAAATTGGCCTATAATAATAATATAGGTTATTTGTTTGCACTTATATGAAAGTTGGCTTATACAAATACATTAAATTAATTTATTGATGAAATGAAAATTATAAAATTTTGAGATTTAATTAAACTATTAGGTCGGGGGAGTGAGAGCCGCATAAGTTTTCTTTGGCGACACGTAGTTTACGTTATCGTTAGGTTTAGAAACGTGGGGATGAAGATAGTGATTGTTTTTACAAGGAATGTAAGTGAACGACATGTCGTTCCCGCAGTATTTGGGCCTACATGCAAATTCTATACATTCTTCTTTGGATCTCTGCTTTGGGAGTCCTGGAATGCAATTGTTTGAAACATCTAGAATCTTTTTCTTTATTAGTTTTTTGCATTCTGGTCCCACCTGAAATTACAAACAAAAAAAAAACCAAAAAAAAACCATCTAAGTAAAATGTTAACCATCCTAAATTTAAGAAAATTACAGGTTTCGACCTCGAACATAACAACTTATATAACCAAATTGAAACTTTAGGGACAGATTAGACATAAATTTAAAAGTTAAAGAATCCATCAAATTAACAAATATTATTTATCTATGTCAGCTGAGATATGCTTAATTTCGTAAAATTTAGAGACCAATTAAATATAAAATTGAAAGTTTAAGAAATTATTGAAGTCTTTTTACTAATGTTTAATTACATACCTATTAAACAAAAATTCAAAATTCAAAAAACCTACTAAACAGGAAATTTAAAAATTCAAAGACATATTAACACAAAATTTTTTAAATAAAAATACACTTTGATACTTCTAGGACAGGACAATGCCTAATTTTGTGCTTCACACCAAATAGTCTAATCAGCAATCTTTCATAATTTGACATTTGACAAATTTTTCTTATTTATCTTCTTAAACATTTTAATTCTCTTTTTGTGTGAATAGTAAGATGAAATACATCAACATAGATACAACTTAGGATGAATCCAAGTATTACCCAAAATTAAAAATTGAGACTCGTTCAACTAGAGTAAGACCATGACCTTAGTACCACAAAATTGAAAACATTAAAAACAACCTTTTGAATCTCTTACCTCAAATTGTTGTACTTAAAAAAACATAAAATTAACAAACGAAACATAGTTTGATTGACATATGAGAGTGTGTTAGTAATCAGGTTTGCGTTTTAAATCTCTCGATCTTTTTTATATAAAAAGAGAAAAACATAAAATCAAGAGTTTAAATTCTTACCCATGCAAAAAGTTAAAAATTTATATAATTTAAAAGTAAATCGCAACCCTAAATTCAAAAACTAAATTTGTATTTTAACTCAAACAAAGAAACATACCTGAGTAAAGAAATTATTCCTCAAGGTGAAGTTACCAAGATTAGGCAACTTGCAGATTTCTTCTGGCACAGGACCGTAAAATTGATTATCAGCCAAGTAGAGAAGCTCGGCCTTAGCCAAGCAAGCAAAGGAAAGCGGTATGGGACCGGTGAGGCGATTCTTTCCAGCATCGAACAACACGGCATTTTCCAACGACCCGATCTCGAACGGCAAACAACCTTCCAATTGGTTATCGAAGAACACAATTTCTTCCATCGTCTTCTTCGCGTCCCCGATGCTTTTGGGGATGGATCCAGAGAATTGGTTGTGGGCAAATGTTAGGTACTTGGCCGGAGTTTTGCCTAAATTGTGGGGAAGATTTGAAGTGAATTGGTTGTTGTTAATGTAAATAGCACTGATTATGTCCATGTCGAAAATTTGCTCCGGGATTGGGCCGCAGTAGTTGTTATATCGAAGGTCTAGAAATGTTAGCTCCGACGCTCCCAACACGTTCGTCGGAAATCCCCCTGACATTTTCAGTTCACAATCACTTCTGAATTTATTTGGATATCCAAAGTACAAAAGCTGGTGTTCTAACCTTTTTTTTTCTTTTTCTGATAAAAAAATTGTTTTTCAAACTCATTTCTAAATTGAGTTTAAAATTAAAAATTTAGAAGTGTATGACATACAAAATTAAAAGTTTAAGAATAAAGTAACATTTTCAAGAAGGGAACTATATTGAATAGAGAATGTGTTATTGATGAAATAAAGATGTTTTTTTATGGACTAAAATTGATTTTTTTTTTTTTTTTTCATTTTAAAGCTTTACCCTTTTATTTAAAAACATATTTTAAAAAAGTCAAATTTCAGTAGTTATTTTAATTATTTTTTCTGTTTTAAAAAAATAGGCTGAATTTTAAAAAATGTTTTAAGGTAAGAGTTTAGTTCTGGAAAATCAACCAAAATAATTATAAATATAACCAAATATAACTGTTATTAAAAAAAAAAAAAAGAAAAAAAAGGGGGGGGGGGGGGGGGGCCTTTTCAAAAAAAAAACCCCCAAACCCCCTTTCCCAATTTTCAACAAAAA
>JBBPDJ010000008.1:8760593-8837115 GCA_037974625.1 Cucumis cinereus | reverse complement strand
TTTGTGGTTTGCACACGTTGGAGTTGATCAATCTGTAAGTACTAAGTTGAGGTCGAAGGGTTCTGCTGGTAAGGGATCGATTCAGAAAATGACCGGCAAAAAGTATGCGAATCAACCAATCTCATTTGTATCACGTGGAGCAATGCAACCAGAATCAATGGAAGTGAAAACTACCAATGATGCTAATGATATAGATAAAGGGAAGGACATTGTAGATGCATCCAAAATGATTGAGATGACCACTAGTACAGTAAAGAATATGGATATAATTAGGGATAGTGTTGGTTTATTTGAGCTGCACACCAAGGGCTTCGGGTAAAATATGATGGCAAATATGAAATTCGTAGAGGGCGCAAGATTATAGAAAGATGGTCAAGGAACGACTCATCCTATTGAAATGATGAAACAACAAAAATCACTAGGGTTAGGCATCGAGTTCTTCGATGCCTCGACATCTTCTGCTGGTGAGAACCAGGCAAGTTGAGTATCCTCTGCTAGAACGGGGTCCCGTGCTTTGGAAAAATCTAAAAAAATTGGTGCTTTTGAAGTGCACACTAAAAGATTTGGGTCGAAGAGGATGGCAAAGATGGGATTTTTTGAAGCCATGGCATTGGTAAGAGATTCAGGATGGTTAACCCTTTGCTTCCTGTTAGATGGCCTAAAGCTCGAGGATTGGTAGCCAAAAGTTAGATATTCAAGAATGGATGTTGGTTCATCGTATTGCTAATACATTACTTCTCTTAGATTTTCTCATTTTTGTGTCAATGTTCCTTAACAAAGTAAATTTTGTCCACTCCTAATATTTTTGTTGACTTTTTCTCTATGATATTGTCATCGTCCTACTTTCCATGGTTGTCGTTTGTAGGTCAAGTTGTATCCTTATGATGTATCTTCACCAGTGATATGTTTCCAGATTTTTTTTTTGTTTTCTAACACTTGATAAACTAAATTAGTTGATATTGTATGTATATTGATTTTTTCTGTTATTTGTTGATGAATATAAATTGTATGAAGAAATTATTTTCGGTGATTTTTTGTCACTGTGAATTTAATTGAGTTTAGGATCTTTTTCACAAAGAAGTAGATGTGGTTGGAAAACTACAAAATTTGGGGGACCAAAGGTATTCTTCTAATATCACTTTTAACACTTCTTTATATACTCAAAGGGTGGTTTAATTTTTGCAATTTGTCTTAACATTACATAAAAGTTTTAGTATTTAATTTTTTTTAATTTTTCATTTTTATAAGTTCAATTTTTTAATTCTCATGATCTCAATCATGTCTTGACTCTTTTCATTATCTCAAGTCCTATCCTCATCAATTGGCATGTAATTAGAGTTTTTAGAATTTAGGCGTTAAACTCAACCCCAAAACAACCTATTTAGGAGAAAACTAAACTTATTTTCTTAAGGAATGTTGAAAGATTATGACAGAATCTTAGAGAATGAATGTATTAGCACTATGATCATGAACAAACATCTATTCTTGTTGTAAATATCTAATGTTTGGCTTCCAACCCCCTTAGCTTTAGGCCATCTAATAAGAAGCAAAGGATTGACTATCCCTTGTGAATCTTTTTTCAATCCCATGCCTTCAACAAATCCCATCTTTGTCATCATCTTCCACCTAAATCCTTCAGTCTGCTCTTAAAAGCATCAATTTTTTTAGATTTTTTCGAAGCACCAAACCTCGTTCTAGCAGTGGATATCCAACTTGCATGGTTATCACCAACAACATATGTCGCGGCCTTGAAGAACTCGATGCCTAATCCTAGTGATTTTGGTCGCTTCATCGCTTCAATGGGATGAGTCATTCCTTGACCATCTTTCCATAATCCTTCGTCCACTACAAATTTCATTTTTGCTATCATTTTTTATCCCAAAATCCTTGGTGTGTAGCCCAAATGAACCAATGTTATCCCTACTAATTATATACATATTATTGGCATTACTAGTGGTCATCTCAAACATTTTGAATGCAGCTACAATATCCTTACCTTTATATACAACATTAGTGTCATTGGTCTTTTTTTCTTCATTTAATTCTCTAGTTGCATTATTACTTCAAATGATACAATTGTGACATATTGATCAACAAATACTTTTTGTTCATCATGTCTGATTTCTTATGTCATTCATGACATTTTACTGCTTTCCAGTAGTAAGTTGAAATATCAATTTCTTTTTTTTAAAGTTTAGTTTTGGTATCTTAATCCATTGAGGTTTGTGATTTAAAACATTTAAGTTCTTTTGAATGATTGCCAAACACTTTAATAATAATTCTAAATGCTTATTTTCAAAACTAAACACTTGAAAAGTGATCAAAATACATCCTAAAAGTGAAGATTAGCAACGTTATGGGCAAAAAATCAAAAAAAAAATGAAGATAAATACAAGATAAAATGGACTTAAATCAAATAAGTTGTAATCATAATCCTATTATGAAATATCCATCACATCCTTATTATTATACTTTTTCTCTACTCTTTAATTTTAATCTCTAACTTGGGCGTTGGAGTTTTTTTTTTGTTTTGCAGGTTCTCCATTTTCAAATTACAAATTTACGATTAATGTCAAAGTTCAGATGCGTTATTGTCATATTAGGTACTAAAAAAGATTATAGGAAATAAGTAACTATATTAGAAATAAAAATGTGATCACTAATTGAAGAGGACAGAATGGTCATTTTCAGAGATTGGCCTCGACTTCTAGTCTTCGCCTTCACCAGTTCTCCGTTTCCTTAATTTAACACGCCGGGAAGGAAGAGATCAAACCTATCAAATTCTTCTTCAAGCTTTTCAATTTGTGAATTATCAACTATTTCTCAGTTCGCGGGCTCGAGGAATTTGGAGTAGCAGCTGCAAATTTCCTTCCTCGGCCGGAGATTTTCCTTTCACTTTTCTATGTCACAGGTTAGTTTAACTTGGTTCTTCTTTCTTTGATTCCTTCTTCCTGGGACTTCCATTTCTTGTTCTCTTACTTCTTTTTTGTTGCCAGTTATATGTTATGTGAATTCCTTTATTTGTTTTTTGGTGAATTTTAGAGCTGCCATAGTAATTTTACTCTTCTCTTATCCACTTTTGTATGTCACTCTTCTAGATCTGACTTTAATCGAGCTCGTACTCTTCAAAGATGGAGTTTTCGGGTGGGTTTAGGATCTGGGTCTTAACCCTTTGCCTGATTTTTCAATCTGGATATGGGTTTTATCTTCCGGGGAGTTATCCTCTCAAACATGTTGTGGGTGATGACTTATCTGTCAAAGTTAATTCTATAACCTCAATCGATACCGAAATGCCGTTTAGCTATTACAGTTTGCCTTTCTGTAAGCCTCCAGGAGGTGTTAAGGATAGTGCTGAAAATCTTGGTGAGCTTCTTATGGGGGACCGGATTGAGAACTCGCCTTATCTGTTTAAGATGTATAAGAATCAGACAGATGTGTTCTTGTGTCAAACGGATCCATTGACTGATGATCAGTTTAAGACCTTAAAGGAGAGGATTGATGAGATGTATCAAGTGAACTTGATCCTGGATAATTTACCTGCAATCCGGTATACGAAGAAAGAAGGCTATCCTTTGCGTTGGACTGGATACCCTATAGGAATCAACGTCAAGGGTTCCTACTATGTCTTTAACCATTTGAAATTTAAGGTTCTTGTTCACAAATACGAGGAGACCAACGTTGCGAGTGTAATGGGAACGGGAGATGCTGCTGGTGTGATCCCATCAATCAGTAAACAAGAATTAGATGTCCCGGGATACATGGTTGTTGGATTTGAGGTTGTACCCTGCAGTCCTTTGCACAAGGTGGATTTAGCTAAGAACTTAAAGATGTACGAAAAGTATCCAAATCCTGTGCAATGTGACCCTAGCAGTGTATCAATGCAAATTAACAAAGGGCAATCTATAGTGTTCACGTATGAGGTTACATTTGAAGAGAGTGACATCAAGTGGCCTTCTCGATGGGATGCATATTTGAAGATGGAGGGTTCAAAAGTTCATTGGTTTTCAATCTTGAACTCTTTAATGGTGATAACATTTCTAGCCGGTATTGTTCTTGTAATTTTCTTGAGGACTGTTCGACGAGATCTTACACGTTATGAGGAACTTGACAAGGAGGCTCAAGCGCAGATGAATGAGGAGTTATCTGGTTGGAAGCTTGTTGTGGGGGATGTTTTCCGTGCTCCAGCCAATCCTGCACTTTTGTGTATAATGGTTGGTGATGGGGTTCAGCTTCTAGGGATGGGAATTGTGACCATATTGTTTGCTGCTCTTGGGTTCATGTCCCCAGCATCCCGTGGAACACTGATTACAGGTATGCTATTTTTCTATATGATTCTCGGTGTCGCAGCAGGGTACGTTGCTGTACGTCTTTGGAGAACTATCTGTTGTGGTGACCACAGAGGATGGATCTCAGTCTCATGGAAGGCTGCTTGTTTCTTCCCTGGCCTTGCCTTTCTAATTCTTACTACACTGAATTTTCTATTATGGGGTAGTGGAAGCACTGGTGCCATTCCTTTTTCGCTCTTCGTTATCCTACTTTTGCTGTGGTTCTGTATATCAGTTCCTCTTACTCTAGTTGGTGGGTATTTTGGTGCCAAGGCACCTCATATTGAGTATCCTGTTAGAACCAATCAAATTCCAAGGGAAATTCCGCCCCAGAAATACCCATCATGGCTTTTAGTCCTTGGTGCTGGCACTCTTCCTTTTGGTACCTTGTTCATCGAACTCTTCTTCATCATGTCTAGCCTCTGGATGGGTCGTGTTTATTACGTTTTTGGGTTTCTCTTCATTGTGTTGGTGCTTCTTGTTGTAGTTTGTGCTGAGGTATCCTTAGTTCTAACCTATATGCATCTGTGCGTGGAAGATTGGAAATGGTGGTGGAAGTCTTTCTTTGCTTCTGGTTCAGTTGCCTTATACATCTTTTTGTACTCAATTAATTATCTCATCTTCGATCTTAAGAGCTTGAGCGGGCCCGTCTCAGCCACCCTCTACCTTGGTTATTCACTCTTCATGGTTCTTGCAATCATGTTCACAACTGGAACAGTTGGATTCCTCTCATCATTCTGGTTCGTACATTACTTGTTCTCTTCTGTGAAGCTGGATTGAGTAATCTCATCATGCCCAAACTCCTGAAACCATTAAAAAGTGCAGCAAGCTATATGCAGATGTTCTATCATGTCTTATTCATTTTGTCTTCTTTTTTACTTATCACTCAGATTGAGCATGGATCTAGATAATCTAGCAACAATACTTGGTTAGAACTTTTGCTTCCTCTTGATTTATGAAGCTCACTGTATGACATTTTGAACCTGAGTTTACTTTCAGATTTGTTATAGAAAAGACCAATAGTAGCTCTTGATAAATGGTGGGTAGTTTACAACTAAACGGTTGACATTGTATTTTTTGCTTTATGAAAACCATATTATAGCACTCCAAAAGTTCTGTTTTTAACCTTTGGGATATGTGGTAGAGGGGCAATAATCCTCGTCCTTCCTCGATTACTTGATGTTGAAAACGCTTTTGATCCATGACGTAGATCAAAATCTATGAGCTGTATACATATATATATATATGTATTTCATTTTTTCACTTATGATAAACTTTTGCTCGTCACACATGTTCAATGAATTATGAGCATGTATATAGTGTAAAGTAGTCGAGTTGGAGTGAATTAGCCAACATTGAATTGATGGTCTTAATTGCACTATTTATTTTAAGTCTTAATCCAAAGTTTAGGGTGAAGTTTGATTTAATCTAAACCAGTTTAAGACTACAAGATGAATTATTTTCCCATTTACTTTTTATAGTTAATTTGAAATTGAATAAAGAAATAAATGGTGTGGGGTCCAAAAGATACTAAAGTCCTTTGATTGTTTGCTGATTTCAAAATTCAAACAAAAGATGAATCGACAAATCGACGTGGAGCATAAACAATCACATCTCTATTTTCACTCTTCACACTAGTTTCTTTTTTTAAAAAAATACATTTTAAAATAATAAAACTATTCAAAATATTTACAAATATAAAAAATATCAGTCTATCTACAATGGACACATAAAATACAAATAAATACATATGGTAATTTATCGTAGCCTATTACTATAATATTGTAAATATTTTTAGAATACCGTTGGATATTTTTAGAAATAAATTGATCATTTGAAATTTAATTAAAGTAAACAAAATTCTTAACTTCAGAAGCTTGTATTTAAATTGTATTATTTTAGTTGTGGAAGAAAATGATTCCATAATTTTAGGGTTTTCTTCCGTTTTTTCGTGATTGTTATTTTAACGTTATTAAAAACTAAATAGAGAAAATTGAAAATTTTTAAATGGCCTTCATGATTTCTCGTAGATATTAAATTTAAGGGTGGATGTCAAAATGGATGAAGAATTTAGCCCTCGTTTGAAACTAAAAAATAAATTTGTTCTATTTTATAAAAAATTTCTAATGAACATATCAAAGGGAGCTAGTTCAAAAAAAGGTTGAGGATGGAAATAAGAAGAAAATGGATGATGAGATTGAGAGTAGAGAGCTGGTAGTGCAAGGTCGGAGGAGCGTGAAAGAGAAACTATCAAAGAGGAAGAGAGGAGCTATGGTGAGCGTGCAATGAAGGGGGGAAGAAAATCTTTATCATTCACATATCGACCATGACTGGATTAAAGAAAATAGAGTACCGAGTACACGATTTTGGTCCCCACAAAACCACTCTGTTTTTATACTTTACATTTCTACCTCACTTTGAGTTTTACTTCTTAATCCACTATATTTTTTTTAATATTTTCCTATGTATCTAATTTTTGTTATTACTTTGAAAAACTACATTATTCTTGAACTTTTGACCGTTTCTTTTTTTTTTTTCGTGGAATTAAATATATTTCAAATTTTAATCATTTTTAAAAATTTAGCATATATTATTTTATGTTGTTTTCATCTTAAATTTGTCAATTTGTCTAATCAACTCATATTCTTTCCCAACTCTTATCTTAAAAGAAAGATAAGACAATGATATAAAATGTAAAAGCCACTTTATATCAGTGTATTTCAAGCGAGAGTATTACAATAACATGTTTCAGTTATGAAAAATCAAACTCCACTATCCATTTTTATCTTTAATTTTGAAACTTTAAAATCATTTTAACAAATCATTGCCTTAGACAGTTCATCTTTGTAAAAATGATCTTAGAGGAGATTATAAAAGGTGGAGTAAATAAATTACATTGACATAGTTTTTAATAAATTATACGTTAATTTGAACTGATGTTTATCTCCAAAGTGAACTTAGTTCAACTCAGTGTGATGGACTTGAGCACGTAACTACTGCAAGCAAAAGTATTCCCACATTAAGCACGTAGCTGCTGCAAGCAATAGTAATCAAAGTATTAACTTAGAGCATAATTCAAATGGTTAAAATATAGGTTGGTAACTAAAGATTAAAAGTTCAAATCAACCAACTGAATATTGATACAGTGAAAAAACGACAGCAAAAGTTAAGCATAGCATGACATGACATCTAAACAGAAAGCAAGTCTGGACAAGTTTTGATAAATAATTCAGAATCAAAAGAGAGAGAAAATCGAACACATGCAACAAGGACCTTGAAATTATCAATATGTCCAAGTGGAGCTTATCTCACAATTATATAACTTACAAATTGTTGATGCCAAAGAATATTTTATTTATTTATTGTTGTTTTAGAAAGTTATTAGAGATTTAGGATGGTTTGAAAACTATTTAAAGATTTATAGTTGTTTAGGAAAGAGAAAAAAAAGGGCGAGGGTTGAACCCTCACCATAGGAAAGAGAAAAACGTTAAAGAAAAAAGTACTGACGGTTCAACCCTCACCCAAATGGAGAGAGAAGAGAGAGAGAATTGAGGGAAAAGAAAGGGGAGGAAGAGACGAATGAAAAGAAAAAGGAAAGAGAAATAATTGATAAATTTTATAAAATCTACTTATTTACTTTAATTTTATATATATATTTTTTCTTTTACCTTTTTAAATTATTTGGTTTTTTCTTTTATAATTTTTATATTACTGTTACTAGTTTAATGCTAATGCTTCTTTTTTTAAAAAAAAAAAATTGACGATAAAATATAAATAAAAAATCTATAAAACTATAACAAAAATGAATTAAAATATTTACCAAATGAACTAAATTTGTGTTAATTTTAAGATTTAAGTTCGATTTTTATATAGTTTGTGTTTTAAAATGTTTAGGATTAGGATACAATTTTATAATTAGAGTTTAATTTAAGATTAGAATATCTTTTTATGACTAAGTTAGTGTCGATTATTTTTTCATATAGAAACATTTTAGCGGATCACATGGGTGCGTTAATCGCATTTGAAAGTGAGTAGGAAAGATTTAGGTATAGACCTAAATGCAGAACTACAAACATTTACTGAGTTTATAGACACGACTGAATATGTTGATGCTGAGCCAGAATCAGTTGCGCCGCCAGGATGTGATGATGAGGAAATAGTTGTGAATAATGAGTATAGGGATTTTAGAATAGAGATTGATGATGAATTTGAAGATATGGACTTCGATGATCGTGAACACGAATATTACATTTGGTGATGCGATGAATAAATCGCAGAAGATTTATTGTTGTTGGGCCTACAATTGAGCAAATCGACATGAATGTTAATTTAAAAAAAATTACAATTACAATTCAATAAAAAATATAATTACAATTCATGACGTTAATTTTAAAAAATAATTTGAAGAATAACTTTTAAAAATTACAATTAACGTTAAATAATTTTTTTTAAAAAAAGAGACAAACATTAGGCTATATTAACAAATAATAATAATAAAAAAAAGTAAAGCCCAAGTGTAATTGTTAAATAATTAAAAAAAATTGGTGATGATTTAACTTTTTGTCATTTTGAATTTGATTTTTTTGTTAAAAAAGTTAATTTTGATTAC
Organism: Cucumis cinereus; assembly: GCA_037974625.1. Taxonomy (NCBI): domain Eukaryota; kingdom Viridiplantae; phylum Streptophyta; class Magnoliopsida; order Cucurbitales; family Cucurbitaceae; genus Cucumis; species Cucumis cinereus. Next base: position 8,828,181 of record JBBPDJ010000008.1, on the reverse strand, counting down.
TTTTGAAATTTATCTTAAAAAACGATTTCAAATTTCTTTCCGGGATACTAGGATGTATCTATCATTGTTGTTTTACATTAATCAAATTACATTAATCATTAGATTACATTACATAGTTTGATGGCAGGAATCATATTAGAATATGTGTGTTAGATGTGGGATAGATTATTACTCTAGTAATGTCGATCGATTTATCGATATTTCTAAGTTTATATAATTTTGATATTGACATAGAATGCAAATCGATATTTCAAAAACACAAAAATCGATATTTCAATTAAAATTAGCAGTTCACATTCTATCAATATTTTTATCAAAATACTTGTAAAACGAAGACTTTGATATTTTTGTGAACATTCATATTTCAAACCTTAATTATTACAACTATTTTATTCACGATGGATCTTGAAGTTTTTGTCAACCGAACTATTAACAAATTGATATAAAATTTTCTCAGCAGAACACAATGATGTAAATTGATATGAATTTATATGTTTTGTTGTTAACAATAATAACAACACTTATTAGTCTTGCTGATGTTATTTATAGGAATGGAATTTATTTTAATTTATAGGAAAAAAAATCAGTTAAACATTTGAGTTTCGATGTGATTTAACAAAATTTGAATTCAAATGGTGAAATATTTTGGCCCAAAATTTATTGGATTAAGGCAATTTTCATAGAAAAATAACGAGAATCATATGCAACAAGATTATCACAAACCAAATCGTCCAATTCAATTACCGATAGATAAATAACCATAAACAAGCCCAAAGTTTTATGAACTAAATTGATAAATAACGATATCAACACTATCAATATATATTATTTATATGTTAGTCCATCGTAAAATTTATGACTAATTAATTTTTTTTTTGTATTTTTTGTTTTTGAAAACATACCAAGGAAAATTTAAAAATACATAAACAAAAAAAATCTCTAATCCTAAAATTTAAAAATACATAAAATTTAAAATTAACTAAAATTTAAAATACATAAAATTTAAATTAAACTAAATTCTAAATTTTAAATTAATTAAAATATTATTAATTTTGATAATAATGTAAATTTAGTTGTTGATCTCATCCCTCCTCTTTTTTCTCTCTCTTTCTCACTCTTCCTCCTCTTTTTTCTCTCTCTCTCTCACTCTTCCTCTTTTTTCTCTTTCTCTCGGGCTAGGGTTGAACCTCGCCCTCTTCTTCCCTAGCCCTCTTCTTCTTTTTTCATTTTCTCTCTTAAGGGCGAGAGTTCAACCCTTGTCCTTTTTCTTTTTAATTTCTTCTCTCTCAAGGACGAAGGTTCAACCCTCGTCCTTCTCCCACTTCCAGTTTCAAAACTACCATATTTTTCTAAATACTTTTTAAAAGAACAATATTTGACTACATCCTCCGATGCCAAATGCCAACTCAGAGAGACAAGGGACTCTTTTCCAAGGACGCGACTTTTCTCCAGACGTATACACATCACAAAAGTTCAACAAACCTGCAAAAGTAGAATGGTCATCTTTTTTCTATTGTCAGACAAGGAAAGTATGGGTTGAATGGTAAATTTGGTTCTCAATTATAGAACTTTAAATTTTAGTCATATAATTTATAGTTAAAATTGATCTTTATAATTTGATAAAATACTCTAAAATAGTCTCTACGATAAGAATTATTGATGTTTTATCAAACTACATAGACTAAATTCTAAGTTTTGAAAGTAAATTCTATGAAAGGTGTAATTGTATCTCTAAATCTCTGAAAGATATGATATAATATATAAAATTGAAACTTTAACGATAAATTTTTTTCTTCATGTGTGCATTGTGTGATTTCATAGTGGAAGATGAATAATTTTAGTTTCATTGAAATACGGAAAGATTTACAAAAATTGTTTTGAAAAATCACTTCCTAAAGCATGTACAGATAACAAATTAATTTCCTAAAACATTTAAAACCCACCTTCATTTTAGTAATTTTAGGTAAGCAATAACACAAGTTCTTGGAAAAAATGGGTTTAAAGACAAGTGAAGAATAAACAGCTCGATCCCCTCTTGATGTTTGGGCCCTGCCTGTTGAGGAAAAAAGTTAGTGGGTGACGACTTCGCTTTGAATAAGACAAAATATACCGATGTAATCAACAAGAGATATTATTCAATGTTAGTTAAGTAAATCCTCCATGGTCCAAGCAAGAAGATGAGCCAATCAAATCAAACAAATAAGTCAGCATAGGAAATGAAAGAAAAATTCGACTACTGAACTTGTAACAGATACAATGCAATTGCCTACTTGAAAAATGTAAAGAACAGAAAAGAAAAGAAAAGAAATTAGAAACAAAATTGGTCTATGAAAGCTCTATGATTTATTTAAAGGAAAATGATGACCAAGACACGGGACTTAATTTCCCTTGACTAAAATATTTTAAAGTTTGGTTTCTCATCCTTTCCTTCCCTATATAGTTGAATATGAGCAATCTCGTCACACCCACCAATAAACTGAAGAGATCCCGGGAAGGTTAGAAACAGATAAAAGCAAGGTTCAAGATAGTTGAAGGTTGAACTGAGGAAGTAGAGAATTTTGTTGAGAAGGGAAGGTCGGTGAAGATGGCAGGTGGGTCTTCTGCTCCTGCAGGAGTGGCCAAGGAGAGAGCAGAGCAGTACAAAGGAAGAGTAACGTCTTATGTGGTTATTTCTTGTCTTGTGGCTGCCGTTGGTGGCTCGATTTTTGGTTATGATATTGGAATTTCAGGTACTTTCTTTTTTCTGTATCAAGCTTCTACTGAATCTCTTAAATTCTCTCCAGAGAAGTATAGGATCTTCAAGATTATATCAGGTTGACTTTCTAGCAGAGTGATTTAGCTAACAAACAGGAAATAAACAAAACACAAAAGTTATACCAACTTCGAGAGGTGATGGTGCTAAAAAGCACCTTTCATGATTTTATGATTTTTCTCCTCATAAAAATAATATAGAATAGCTCCATAGGACCTGAGTAAATGAATTCTCCCATAGTAACTATTTTGTTTTTTAAAATTTAAGTCTATAAGTACTACTTTTCTTTTCAATCTTCTTCCTTTGTTATCTATATTTTGGTTTAAAATACTAAACCAAAATATGAAAACTAAAAAAAAAGAGTAACTTTCAAAATTTGTTTTTGCTAAGAGTAGCTTTCAAAAGTTGTTTTTGCTTTTAGAAATTAGCCATAAATTCAACCATTGAATTTAAAAAATATATAAATCTAAGTAAGATATTGAGATGAAATACGCTTAATTTTTTTTTAAAAAATGGTTATCAATATCCAATTTAGAACTTTTTGAAATGTTAAGTTAATGATCAACAGGTGGGGTGACATCGATGAATCCCTTCCTTAAAAAATTCTTTCCAACGGTGTACAGAAACAAGATGCGTGCACACGAAAACAATTATTGCAAGTACAATAATCAAGGGCTTGCAGCATTTACCTCATCCCTATATCTTGCTGGACTAGTTTCCTCATTGGTGGCCTCCCCCATCACCAGGAACTATGGGCGCCGTGCAAGCATAGTCTGCGGTGGAATTAGCTTTCTTGTTGGGGCAACTCTAAATGCTGCCGCCGTCAATATTGAAATGCTCATCCTAGGAAGAATAATGCTTGGTGTAGGCATTGGCTTTGGGAATCAGGTATGCCTCCTGCACCCGATAATGAAGAGAATGGACTGCCTTGCACATGCTTAAACACCTTCATTTGCAATCATCTATTTTTTTTAAAACAGAAACAAAACTTTTTATTGATATAATAAAAAGAGTCTCATGCTTAAAATACAAGATATGATCATCTAAATTTAAATGCTTAAATGCAAACAATCAAAATATTTTGATGCTATGGCTAGATAGGAACTCAATTTCACCTCATTTCTCCTAATGCATTAATGCTTGTTTGTTATTGAAGGCAGTTCCACTCTACTTATCAGAGATGGCACCAACTCATCTTCGAGGAGGCCTGAACATGATGTTTCAGTTGGCAACTACTCTTGGGATCTTCACGGCAAACATGATCAATTATGGTACACAGAAGATTGATCCGTGGGGATGGAGGCTCTCCTTGGGTTTGGCTGCATTTCCAGCTTTGTTGATGACAGTGGGAGGCTTCCTTCTACCTGAGACACCCAACAGTTTAGTGGAGAGAGGAGCAAAAGAAAAAGGAAGAAAAACCCTAGAGAAAATTAGAGGAACAAACGATGTGAATGCAGAGTATGAAGACATCCAAGAAGCAAGTGAATTTGCTAATTCTATCAAACATCCTTTTAGAAACATCTTTCAAAAGAGAAACAGACCACAGTTGGTAATGGCATTCTTCATGCCAACATTTCAGATTCTCACAGGCATAAATTCAATCCTATTCTATGCTCCAGTATTGTTTCAGAGCATGGGGTTTGGTGGAGATGCAGCTCTCTACTCCTCAGCCCTAACAGGAGCAGTTCTAGCATTTTCAACTCTGATTTCAATAGCAACCGTCGACAGATTAGGCCGAAGGGTACTACTAATCTCAGGTGGAATACAAATGATAACATGTCAGGCAAGATTTCATCATACTTTTCTTTATCATACTACCGAACTAAAAATTCAAACCCTTATTCTTACTGATGAAAACAACAAAAATGAATTGACAAACGAGAGATTCTTGACTTACATTTGCATAGGAAAAGACAGAAATCCATCAGAAGTCATGAAAAACAGTCCAAAATTGCTTATTATTGACTTTTCTTTTCAACAAACAGGTGGTGGTCGCCATTATCCTGGGGGTAAAATTTGGGAACAATGAAGAACTATCAAAAGGGTTTTCGATTTTGGTGGTGATAGTGATTTGTCTATTCGTTTTGGCCTTCGGATGGTCATGGGGGCCACTGGGTTGGACAATACCGAGCGAGATATTCCCGCTAGAAACAAGATCGGCGGGACAAAGCATCACAGTGGCAGTGAATCTTCTTTTCACATTTGTAATTGCACAGTCGTTTCTTTCATTGCTATGCGCATTGAAGTACGGAATATTCCTGTTCTTCGCCGGTTGGATAATTGTGATGACGGTGTTCGTTTATGTATTCTTGCCGGAAACCAAGGGAGTTCCCATTGAAGAGATGATACTGATGTGGAGAAAACATTGGTTTTGGAAGAACGTTATGCCTTCAAATGTAGACGATGATCAAAGTAATGCTAATGCTATCTAATTCTTTTTCAACCCTCTCAAATCAACGAGGATCAGTTTGCAATTATGCCAATTTGCAAGGGTATAAAATATAAAGAAATTTTCATTGTGAAAATTATTATAATGTTTCAAACGTCAAACAGAAATATTGATGTGTTAATTTTATGAAAATATCCATATAAATATGACAGAAGGTCAATGTAGTTAACAAAAACATTCAAAATAAATAAGTTTAAATTAGTAAATAAATATTTTATGATTTTTAAACGATTTGTCACTATTTATGTTATATAAATTATCATGTTTCATGATTTTCTCTATGATGTAATGAAAATATCAATTCAATTCTCATGTTAATGTTGAATAAATGAAAACGTGAAAATACTGAAATGAAATATCAACCTGTCATCATATCAAATACTATGATTTATTATTTGTGTTTGATACCACGTAGAAATAAATGTTAGGGTAAAATATCATTTTGATTATTATTTTTTTAGTACATAGGGGATTCAAACCCCAAACTTTATAGTTTTTTTTTTTTTAATAGAAAAATCTCAAGGGCATAGCCCAAAATACCCAAAGGTGATTATAGAAAAGAAGCTAATGAGCGACAAGATAAGAAAGATTTAAAAGCTTAAAATGATGCTTATACTTACACCAATACAAAGCAATAGAAATAATCACATCCATGAAAAGCTCAAAATTGGAGCAGATATGTCGAAAGAATAAAAAGCTCAAAATTGGAGCAGATATGTCGAAAGAGACGCTTAATACACTCTTCCAAAGAGTCCATATAAAAGCCCAAGTGAAGTCCCTTTTCTTACAACCATGGCTAGTGACCAACCAACAAACAATACAAAGTGCTGGTTTGAATGAATAAAGATGAAACGATTCCTTCTAAAATATTATATACAAGAAGATGATTCAGCTTCAAGTTCATACATAAAATGGCGATTGAATTTACTGTAAAGAACTTGAAATGTTTTAGAACTTACAAAGGGTTCTGTTCTAAGCTCTGCCAATTCCAATGAAGAGCATCAACCACACCATTGAAGCTATCAAATTTAGAACTCACCAAATCAACCTTAACGCCGAGCCTCTCAGCTCCAACCGCCGTCACCGGCCCATGCGCAGCCACCACTATTTCCGGCCATCTCTTTCTCATCACCTCCCACTCCAATCCCAAATGCCCCAAGCTTTTAAGCAGCCCCTCCACTTCCCCAGTACTTGTAAACACAATGGCATCTAATTTCTCGTCCTTCCCTCTCTCCACCAGCTTCCTCGCACAATCGGGTCCGGCCCATCGGGTCTCGTAAGCATCGACACGAATCGGAACCCAACCTTTCGCCTCCAGGTCACGGAGGAAGTTCGGAACCACCGGGGGTTCGTTCAGTCCCACGACGCGAGGAACCGGACATAAAACCCTACGGTGGTTTCCAACTCCAAGAGCTTCCACTAAACCAGTTGGAGTTGCAATTTCAGGTACCACAACTCTAATTCGACTCGTGTTAGGGCAAATTGTGGTGAGAAATTCATGGTCGAGAAGCTCAGAGTCCTTACCCAGGGCTGCGATTAAGAAAATATCACCGCGCGACGGTAGCAAGGGCTCACCGATTTCAGTAGCGGCGTCGAGGAATGCCATAATGCCGGAGCGGGAAGTGAAGGCGACGGCGGAGAAGGAATGGAGAATGGGCGGAAGGAGATGAGATTTGATGGCGAAAGGAGTGGGCTGGACGGTGAGGGTGGGACACCAGAGGGGTTCGAAGCCTTTGAGAGAGAGGAGGTGGGAGAGGCTACCGGCATAGTTCTGAGGCGTCGTGAACGCCACCGTACGCGGAGAGGAGTGGGTGGGAATGGCGGGAGAAGGAGATGAAGTGAGTAGATTAAGGTAAAATGGGCGGTTAGGATGCGCGGCGCCGGTGCTCATTTGTGATTTTTTGGAGTTCACATGTTCATAGTTCTTTTTCTTTTTGGGGGGACAAATATAGTAAAATAGAAAAATTAGGCACTTCATTTTTATTATGATGTTTAAACTTATAATAATCATACATGTGGATCCAAAATAATAAAAATTCTATAACTTTAAGGACTCAGTTTTTATAATTAAAATTGTGTGCTTTTTTACAAGTTGACATATAATTTTATAGTCTTCTTTGTAGACATATTGTTTTAAGATTTTTTTTCTTTCTATTTTACTATATTTATAAATAAGTTAGCTTCCGTAAATAAAAAGATTTCTTTTAAACAATGGTATAAAGTTCTAATTTTACCATAAAACACGATCATTTCTTTTACAAGAAGTGTAGGAGAGTTTAAAACAAAAAATAAATATATATTATAGTTATTAATTCATGCATATGTCAATTGAGTTGTCTTCACTTAAATTTGAAGTCAGCTGTTTTTTTTAACACATTCATATTAATGGAATTATATCTATCTTATTCTTAAAAGCACACAAATATTACTATTTAAATATATATATATATATATATATATATATAAAAGTATGTACGTATATCAACTTTCAATGTACACCGTATATCAACTTTCAATGTGGCAAGGTTTACGAGGTTGGTGTCAATCTTTGAAAAAAATGTCAAAGGGTTGAGGCCCTTAATGTTACAAAAATATATTAAAAAAATATTAGTAACATTCATGACGTTGATGAATAACTTGGAAATAATAAAATTTAAATGAAAATAAGTCAAAATGAATATAATTTATATACCAATATTAGTGATTTTGTTGATTTTTTTAATAAAAGATAGATTTTTTTACGAGTTCGTGTTAATTTGTATTGAGTCGAATTGTATTTGACACATTAGTGATTTTATTACGTATGCTTCGTTGATTTTTTTTTTTTTTTTTACATAAGATAAGGATCGATTCAACCATTTGTGAATACATGAATCTTTATCCGTTTATTTTTTTTTTCTTGACAAAATAACATATGCAATTTATATGAATCACCTTTTCATATCTTTTGTATTTTTTATATCACCAAAATATCAAACTTCATAAATGATCGTATCTTAAAATTGCGAAGCCATTTTAAAAATAAAAGATGCTTTAATATTTTGTTTAATTTATAATCATGGTTAGAAAGAAAACTATAAATTTTTTTATGAAAACAAATGACAATTCAGCTAAAACGGAGTTACATTAATGAAAATATGATCAAAACAAAAATCAACATCCGTGCAACAAAAAGTGCATAATCGCTAAGTTTGGATGTGCATCGTATAAGCATAATTCTCACTTTGTGATTTTGTTTTAGTCATGTTCATATCAATGCAATTTCATTTTAGCTTAAAGACCACTCAGTTTTATACGTTTCTTTTTGGTGTTCTATCCAACAACGCTGGTAAACGTAATAATTTTTTTAAAAATAATTTTGTACTTTAATAATACTCTAAACTTCAAATAAGTTGTAAAGTCGTTACATTATTTATAGCTAAAATTCATTCAACTTTCCATGTCCAGGTTGAACCCTAGTATAGAAAACTAATACTTATTTATGTTAAAGGATCAAATTTCTTACGATTTAACATTAAAAGAATTGAGAAACAAAATAGAATTAAGATTTTAAAACTAAATCGAATATAACTGAATTAGTAGTATGTAAGTACAACAAATCCTCCAACGCTTAGCTCTACTAAAAAAATAATAATTACGTCCTTGGTTTTCAATTTTGAATAATATGTGTTTGGTCTCTGAATTTTAAAAAATCAATATTCTTTAATGGAATATTAAAAATCTATCAAATAACTTTATACTGTTATTTTAAATAATTATATAACATTTCAATTGGAAGAATAATTTTTAAAAATCATATTCTTTCTAAAAACTAATTTCTTTTAATTTCAATTATCATATTATTATTTTTAAAAAATGAAATATTATTTAAAGATCTTTTCAACATATTCATATGAATGTAAGAACATAAAAAATGTAATTGTTCAAAACTAGAGAAGTAATTTTTTTTTTTTTAAAATATAGAAATTTCCATTTATTAAAAGTTTAAATAGGTTTAAAACAGACATTTTCCAACAGTACAGTTCCCACCCGCCCCAACCCCTAGAAAAACGGCGGTTCTCGTCACGCCGTGGAGAAAGAAACGGCGACGACCACCGCACGACCTTGCAAGAAAGAACCACAACTGAGATTGATAATAGGAAGACGAAGCAAAGCAACATTCTTAATTATTATTATTAAAGAACCAAAAGCAGATTGACTTTGCCAAACGTGTATTTCCATGACAGAACTTCAGTGTGACCTTGAAAAACCTCGCGAACAAGCAACGAAACTTACAGTACCAACAAGAAACCCCGCTTTTCCGTTCAGTGTCCAAAAATTTCTATGAACAAACCCCACAATTTGCTTTTCAATCATCGTCTTCTTCATTGATCAGAGGACCGACCCCTATTCCATTCCATGGTGGTAATAACTTCTAGTGGAAGGAAATTAACTTGCTCACTAAGTTTGGAGTGACTGTATAGACTTTTCTTCTTCTGGGTCTTGGCTTTTGGTCTTCTTCTACAACTGGGGTCCCACTCATTGTACGGATATTCGTGTGCCCATCCCAAAATCAAGACATTATTCGCATACAGAAGCACGTAGCGTAGTGTTTTTTTTTTCATTTTTACAGACTCCCTTCTTCTGCTGTGCTCTGCTTATTTCAGTATCTGACAAAGCTCATTCATCTCTGTGGTGTCTTCTTTCTTTCCCATTTTTTTTTCTACTTGGAGTTGGGTTTAGATGCCTGATGGGGAGACCAATTCTACGACTGAGGTCAGCGACAATTTTCAACCCACTAGTTTTGTGCCGGTCGAGAGATTAATGGGCTCGTCTCTGATGAAAGATCAGGATGCGGATTCAAGTACAAGAACATCAGAGAAAGATCCCAGGAGAATCGCAAGGAAGTAAGTTATTTAATGTCATCTCCAATGGTTATAAAGCTTTACTGTCTTTGTTTGGTTGTCTTACAAGCAGGAGAGTTTCTGTTTCTTGAGTGATTGGTGCCACATTTTCAGTCACAATGTCATACTTAGAATTTAGAATTTCTTTAATGTATCCATGTTTTATTCATATACAATAACTATGAACTCTGTTTCTAATGCTTTCATAAGTACAGATGATTGTTAATTTAACGTTCTAAGTTATGAATTTGTCAGATAGTTGAAGTGCATATTTACGTACCTCATTCTTTAACTTCACATTGTATGTAATTTTCTTGAAAATACTTGCCAAGTGAAACGTTTGACTGAAGGTCATGCTTTTCTTGGACTTAATCTTAGGATCCTACTTAGCAGCCCACAACTACTTGTTTGTTTTTAAAGGAGCAGATATCGTAGAACTGCATAATGTTCCATCACTATCAGTTGTTTTTCCATTTTCCATTTTAAATTTCATGCAGTATCAGTGCTCTGCTACAACCTGAAAATGTTGTTGAAACATCATTGTTTTCATCTTTCTTTTTGTAGATATCAATTGGAGCTGTGCAAGAAAGCTTTGGAAGAGAATATCATTGTGTATCTTGGGACAGGCTGTGGGAAGACTCACATTGCTATACTCCTGATATACGAGTTGAGCCACTTAATCAGGAGGTCCCAGAATGGTATCTGTGTGTTTCTGGCTCCTACGGTTGCTTTAGTTCAACAGGTGGCGAAACTTGAAATTATGCAGAATTTTAGTGGTTTTTAATTTATTTATTCATTTTGATTATTATTTTTATGGGAATAAATTGTTACACTTGTATCTCTGCCTTGTTGATGCGTAATGGTAGGTTGGCATGATCTCTTTCATCAATTGGCCCCTCTAATTTTCATTGGTTTGATGTGCACTCTGATTTCCGTCCTTAAACTGGGTTTTGAAGTTGTTTTGTTCAAGTTCCACCAATTACAACCATGCATTATATTGTAGTCAATAAAAGAGTCAGAAAGTTTCATTCATGTGAAGGTTGGGCCTTTGAACCTTATAACATGTGGGGTAAACTAACTGCCAAATTGCAACTAAGCAAATCAAAAGGAGGGCAAAAGTTTGTATCTAAAAGAAAAAGAACCACATGTAAGAATTCGTTTTATACTTTTCAATAAGTGACTGCAAAAAATGGATTAGGTTATATTTTGTTTTTTTTTATTAAATATCTGGGAACAAATGAAAACCAAATGAGAAAGTGCCTCTATTTCTCAATATGGGCAGAGAAACAAAAAACGGTTTAGCGACTCCTTTGACTTCCTCACTGAGTTAATGAGAGGTGAGCTTCAGTAATAGTTAGACCCACAAAGAGTTAGGTAATAAGTTCTAGCTCCTAGATCCTAATATAGGCCATAACCTTTTTACCACTGTCTTAGATTATCTTTGTTTTTTCATCATAAACTTACTTTCTATATAATAATTGTTCGGTTAATATCAAAATTTATTTGCTTATATAAGTGATTTTAGATTAAATATTTTGATCAATTTCTGCATGAGTGGTTCCAAAGCTCAATATAAAGGCTTCTTTTTGTTCGTTATCACATTTTAGCAAGCAAAAGTTATAGAAGACTCCATAGATTTCAAAGTCAGGGTCTACTATGGAGGTTCCAAAAGCTTGAATAGCCATTATGATTGGGAAAGAGAGCTGGAAGAATATGAGGTGACTATCCATTTTTATTGTTCCTCTTAATATATCTATGATAGTTGCAAGGCTCGAGCAATTATTTTCTTTTCTAGTCAGCCATACATCGTTGTTATTTTTTCTTGAAATTGGAAAATCGTTAATATCATTGCATTAAATACAGTGAGAAAGGATGAAAATAACTATTTTTATGATCATTTTGCTCAATAGAATTGGATATTTTTCAATGCATTAAGAAAAAGGTTTCTTTAGCTACTTCTCCATCTCATATACATGCTTGATCTTGTGTAGGTTTTTGTCATGACCCCTGAAATATTTCTGCGTAATTTATACCACTGCTATATCAAGATGGAATGTGTTGAGCTTCTAATATTTGATGAGTGTCATCATGCTCAAGTCAAAAGTGACCATTCTTATGCAGAAATCATGAGAGTAAGAGATTTTATATGCATATAATGCTTGGGGCAGATGGGTTGATATGACCACTTAATTTCTTGATATAATTTATTGCCACCTCTTATATAGGTGTTCTATAAAGAAAATGATCCTAAACGACCTCGGATTTTTGGTATGACTGCATCTCCAGTTGTAGGAAAAGGTATTTCCTTATATTAAATTTAGAAATTTCATTAGGTTGTGAGCCTGTTCGTGGGCTCTATTGGTTTATTTTTCCTGAGTACTCTTTTTTAATAACTGTAAAGGTTCTTGAGTCAGTACTGCTATGAATGCTTGGAATCTTTTATCATAAAGATGTCCATTCTTTTCTGTGGTTTTTTTAGTACTAGTACAGGAATCTTGACTACGAGCTTTTTGATCGTAGGATCTGGTGCTATTTCATGTCTATGTATATTATTTCCATGATTGTTGCAATTTGTAAATGATGTTATTTTATTTTCCTTAGATCTATTTTCTCTAATTTGAAAAGGGTTTTTGGTCTCTGGGTTCTTCTCCGGTTTAAAACTGAAATGGCCAATATCTTGGTGGGACAATTGTGATCCTCACCTAGCAGTTGGTGGGTTGTGAGGTTGTTTTGTTACACTGTAGGCATTCCGCCTTACTCTTGTTGGCTCTTGATTTTGTTCTTTCTGGGATCTACTGGTGTTCAAGGTTTAGATACACCTTTTTGTGTGGAAGAAGTTCTTCCTCTCATGGGGGAAGGCTCTTTTATTTTCTGATGATAGTGGGGAGGCTAATTTTGGTCCAAACTCAGTTAAGTGAGTTTCTCTCCGTTTTTTGCCCACCCTGGTTTGTTGCATTTTAGAAAAACATTTGGAATATTTTTTTTGGAAATGATGGATGGAGAAAATTGCATCCGGTTTGGTGGAAAACAGTTCTGAGAATGTTTAGTAGGGAGCACTTCGTATGGAGAACCTTGCTGATCATTGTGAGTATGAGCATTATTCCCAATGGTTTGGACTCTGTTCGTGACAATAATCCTTGGATGTTTTAACTTTTTTGCTTGGGATACTCTACTTGATTGCAGATGACATGTCTTGACTTTGCTTTCCAGCTTGGTTTTATTCTGATTTTTCTTCTACTTCTACTAATTCAGGTGCTTGCAATCAGCAAAATTTATCTAGAAGCATCAATAGTCTCGAGAAGTTACTTGATGCAAAGGTGGGTTGTGGAGCAACCTGAGGTATATATATGTATATTTTAATCGAGAACTATGAAGTTATTCTTTTGAATTGGAGCACTTTTCTGTACTTAGGTTTGGACTCCTTTTTTTTCAATCTTTTCCTCCTTGTTTCTTTCATTTTTCTCAATCAAAGTGCAGGTTATTAATTTGATAAGGACACAGTAATTTTCATGTAGAAAATTGTAAATAGTACAGTGTAATAAATGAATCCAAAAAAGTAATTACAATGTGAGGTCATAAGAAAGTCCACCTATGTAAAATAAACAAAGATTTATCAAGTAGCGAACTGGACATCTTCTTTAAGAAAAGAACATTTCCAAGGAATCAGGGATTCATAGATCAAGCACATTTCCAAGGACATCTTTTTTTCTTCAAAAAAGAATATTTCCAAGGATCAGTTCTCATTTTACGTGTCAAAGTTTGAAAGTAACTCCATTGAAGTATTAAGGGTCTGTTCGGTAGAGAATCTAAAAATAGAGATTTGAAAACAAGGGATTCAATGAAAACAAAGTTGTATTTTATGTTTTTAGATATGTGTTTGGAGGCAGATTCAAAAATTGGATTTTAGTTTTAAAAAATGTTTAAATATGTTTCATACTATATATTTATTAATCATGAAACTAGTCTTACTTATCCACTAAGATTTAGTTGACAATAAGCTATTATTAATTTATTATGAATATAATTTATGTTTAAAAAGTTGGTTAAATTTTAGTCCCTATTGTTTGGAGAAAGTTAGAGTTTAGCCTATAGTTTGTTAAAACCTCATATATAGTTCTTATGATTTGACAATATTCATAATAGTCCCTATGAGCGAGACTATTTTCTATGATTTTATCAAATCAAAAGGACTAAATTCTACTATGATTTTATCAAATCAAAAGGACTAAATTCTAGTTAAAACCATAGGGACCAACTTTGTAATTTAACCTAAAAATCTATATAATTATTATTTTGTATTATTATATAATTTATACATATTATATTTAAAAATTAATTGAGTTTATAACATGACATACTGTATTTCTAAATGTTTTTATATTTATTTAATATAATTATGCTTTTTAAAATGTAAAATTCAAATTTTGGATACAATGAAAATATAAAAAAGTTGTTTTTCAGAATTGGCACTGTTTGGATCACAGAATCCAAAATCAATTTTTAGAAACAGAATCCAGATGTTTGCCAACCGCATATTTGCTGAACTCAGTGGAGCTGGAAACATAAAACAGAATCCGGATCCTCTTCCAAACAGGCTCTAAATTTCCTCAAAACACCTAAAATTTGAGCCAACATTGACTGCTGCGAATGAAACATTGTTTAAGAAAGTTTTTTATATGATCGGTTTTAGTATGAGCTTATACTACCCTGATGCAACATTGCAGGATTATAATCTTTTATGAAGTCAAGGAAAATACTATGCTTTGTATTTAAATTGTGCTGATTGTTGAACAAAATGTAGGAATAAAAATGGACTTTTCTTTCGTAGGTTTATTCAGTTGAAGATAGGGAAGAACTGCATGCATTTGTGTCATCACCACTTGTTAACATATATTATTATGGTCCTGTTGCAAATGGGTCTTCTAGCTCATTTATGACTTACTGTTCCCGACTTGAGGAAGTTAAACGCAAGGTATTTTGACAATCAATCTTCGTTATAACTCTGTTATCGAGATAGAATTTCACTTCTTCCTTATCTTGGACAAGAGCAGTGCATAGTGGCTCTTGGTCAGGTGAAAGGTGAGCACGAAGTTCTGCTGGCCACCAAGAAATTGTTGTTCAGAATGCATGAAAATATCATATTTTGTTTGGAAAGCCTTGGTGTTTGGGGGGCGTTGCAGGTAAAATTTTTCAGCATCTAAATGCCGTTTTATTTCCCTATTCTTGTTATCATATTTTTTCTTTACCTGATGTGCGTGGCAATTTTTTGTTTGTGTGTTTCTTTGCGGTTAGAAGGGGCATATAGAAAGAGTCAAAATGCTCTATCTATAATAGAAAGGGTTTTATTTTTTGGTGAGCCCGGGTAGCAGATCTACATTGCTTTTAGTAGACAAATTTTTACTCAAATTCACACATATTATCTTTTGCTCTTGTTGTTGATGCACAAATAAATAAAGGATGTAATTGTCTTTTTTTCTTTTTTTGTGCTGGAAAATGTACTTCCCAACTCATCTCTAGAGGGGTGGAAAGAAAAAAAGACTATAGTGAAGGTTTCTATGTTTATAGAAATAGGTTCACGTTTCATCTGAACATTATCTTGAGTAATTTTGTATCAATGTTTGGGCCCAAGATTGACATGAACAAGTGCTAATGGTGTGTGTTAACATGTAATTTCTCTAACCATTTGGGTTTTGGAAATTGTGCTTGTTTTCTTACATTTTCTCCACAACGTTTTCAAATTTTTTGAAGAAACATCTGAATTCTTACATCAAAAACAAAAACAAACTTTTAAATTTGTCACGAAAAAGTTTCTAAAACAATTTATCTCTTTAGTTTTCACAAAACCTGACATTAACCAAGAAATCTATGGGTGGAATGAGTGTTTATAAGTTTAAGTTTCAAAAATAAAAAAATTAAATGGTTATGAAATAGGGATTCATTAATTGATTAAACTATGAAAATTCCCGCATGCATGTGTCAATGGATGGATGGGCCTTGGGTTAAAAAAAAAGATTAAACTATGAGAACGATTAGAAGAAAGTAATAGGAATAAAGAAATGCAAATGGACAAAAGAAAAAAATTAGTTTGGCAGATAATAGTAGGGCATCTAATGCATATTATTATTTACCTCAATTAAAATTATTCATGGTTATTCTTATTGAAAAAAAAATCCTGGTTATATTATGTCTTTGAAGGTCCTTTGAAGCTCTAAACTGATGGCTGGTTATCTTTATTAATGAGATATTTTGGCAGAGGCCACCCATATTGTTTTTTTTTTTTTTTTAAAAGGGGACAAGCTTCTTTATTAATAAAACTCAAAGTACAAGAGAATTATACAATGAGGAAAATAAATAAGCCAAAAAGAGAATCAGGCGCACCCGGACATCTCAACTAGCTTGACACCCCCTTAGCGCCCTCATCATATTCCATAATACAAATGATAAAACGAGAAATAAAAGAAACAAGGTTACAAGGGAAGATAAACAATACAAGAGCTAAACATGGCCATGAAAAGATGAACAGACCAAAAGAGCAAAACCAATTACAGAATCCAACAAACAAGACAAAGGACAGCAGCAAACTAAACAAAGAACAGCAGAAGCTTCATCGAACTCTCAAGGACTTGGAGAAGGAGCAGGAGCAGAGACCCCAGGGTATGGGTAGTTGTTGTTCCTTCTATAGGATATGGTTTCCGGTGATTTGATTTTTCTGGTAGTCGTACAAATTATTAGATTGTAGCAGAGGGGAATGCTTATCTAGTGGGAAGTGAGCAAAGACAGTTGAAATTATTTTTGTAGAAAAGTGTAATATCATCTTGCTAAGATCGTATTGACAATAATTCAAGGAGTTAATAGTTCATTACCAGTTCAAGAGGATGGCACACTCCCTTGCTGTGAAATACTAATCAACAGCTATTACATGAAATACTTAGATTCTGCAAATACACGAAAAACATTAATATATACAAACAGCAGCCTGAGCAACTAAATAAGTGGGTGAATTTTCACTTTTGCCCCTCCTAACATATCTATTAATAATTGAGGGTCTAACAAAGAGTTTCAAGCCTCTTGAATGCATGAAGTTCAAGAGACTTCACCTTTTGAGATCTAAGATCGATGATTCTTTGTGGAAATTTTCTGTTGCTTCTTTTCTATCTGTTTGCTACATACTATTTTATGTGTCTTCTTGTTAGCTTTACTTATTCTCTTTTCTTGTCCTTTTCCTTAGGCTAGTAAAATTCTCCTTAGTGGAGATAACTCTGAGCGAAGTGAATTGATAGAGGCAGCAGAGAGAAACCCAAAAAATGACTCCTTAAGTGATAGATTCCTTAATCAAGCTGCTGAAATTTTTGAATCAGGTTGCAAGAAAGGTACTTAAAATTTCTTATGTAGCAGATTAGATCTGCATTCCTCTCTGATTTATGGCTGCTATCCTTTTTCCTATGTTCTGATGCTCCATTCTACAGTTAGGCACTATGTACAGTTTTTAATTGATGTATCGGTGCTATCAACTCTAACTGTTATCAGTTATGCCATGATAACTTTGTGTGCCCTTAACTGAGATATTTGCTGTTTCTTTTTTCTTTTTCTCTTCCTGTAGATGGTGGAATCTCAGATATGTTAAATGTTGATATTTTGGAGGATCCCTTTTTCTCAAAGAAGCTTCTACGGCTTATTGGAATTCTTTCTTCCTTCAGGTCAGAATTGAAATCTGTTACTGTCTACTATTGCTTTTATGCTTTATTGTTGTCTTTATGGAAGTGATAGATACGTATATGTTCTGCAAATGAGCAGCGGCTGTTCTCCAATTATCTTCAATTTGTATATTCCAAAAGGTGATTATATCTCTCTCACTCTCCCTCCTCTTTAACATATTCGACAATTACCCCCTCCCCCAAGATAAGAGGAGGCAGGGAGAGAGAGAGATGTAACCACCTTTTGGTATATATATTGAAGATATTTGGAGAGCAGCTGCTGCTCATTTGCAGAATATATTTATATCAAGGTTGTTACTGATGAATATCTATTATTAGTATTATATGTTTAAAAGGGATTTTGTTTATGGCAAATGTGTATGCTGTAATTTTATTACTAAGACCCAATATATAACTACGTACAATTTTTTTGGATAAAATATAACTATGTACATATGTACACAAGTATTAGAACGTTGCTGGATCTTCCTAGCAGCTTTGCACAGCTTATGTCTTTGGCATATCCTTAACTTGTATTAAAGAAGGTGAATTTCTTGTAAAAGTTACTAAAAACCTGTTACTTTCTCTTTGTTTCTACATTTCAGGCAACGACTCAATATGAAATGTATAATTTTTGTGAATAGAATAGTTATAGCTCGGTCCTTGTCATACATACTTCAGAATCTCAAATTTTTGGCATATTGGAAGTGTGATTTTCTTGTTGGAGTTCACTCAAAATTGAGGAGCATGTCAAGGAAGACCATGAACCATATTCTTACAAAATTCCGATCAGGGGGGGTAAGTTGTAACCCCCCCCCCCCCCCCCACAAATCCACACACCAAAACACACACGTGCACACCCCCTTGGATAAGTGTGGTCTGGTATCTTCTTCTTTTGTAAGATTATTTGCTTCTTCTTGGCATTTTCTGTATTATTTATTTTTGTGGGGTAGGATGGTTTGATTGAGAATCAAGTCATCAATTCAGTTGTTTATGAATGTTCTTGACTAACCATATGATTATGAATGTTCATGGTCCACTGATTCAGGGAAAAAAAAATACAATAAAAGTAGGTATTGGGGTAAAGAGGAAATCACCAATGATCGCTACATAAGTAATATTTTTAACAATAGTTCCCTCTCTCTCTCAGCCTCTTGATAAAAAACAAGAAAAGGATATAAGTGTCTTCTTTAATTATTATTTTGTAATAATAGTTTATTATCACCGTTAAATATTGTTGAAAGGAAAATTAGAGTTTATGGATTATTAGTATTTTTCATTTATGAATTTTCCTTTAATGGTTTCTTTGAGGTCTATTTATTACCTATGTAAAAGATCATTTTGTATTCTGAATTATTATAATTTGTTCAATATTATAGAAATTTCAACATGGTATCAGAGCTATAGGTTTTGTCTCGTTGAACCCCACCCGCCATATTCTATCCGTTCTCTGCCTCCGTCGATCGCCCGCAGAGGCAGACCCGTCGCCCACTGGGGTTTTGAGTATAGTTGTGACGCCGTATCTCAGCCTCTAGATCTACCGCTGCACTCCGACTCCCGCAGCCCCAGATCCATGTCCGGTCATGTGCATCCGTCCAAGCCACATCTTCTGCCAGCCGCTTGTCGCACTCTTTTAACCCAAGTCAATTCGGCGCTGCCCAGTCCTTCAGGAGTCACCCAAATCCGTGTCTGCTCGTCCCAGATCCATTTTGCCGCCGTCGCTCACAGATCCTTATGCCTAACCCATTGTCGTTTCTCCTTCGTTGCACACAACTAGACATTACTCAGATTCGTTGCACTTCCGTCCAGAACTGAGGAGACCCTCGCCATCGTCTGTGCCGGCGCTGCCAGTTTCCGCTCACTCTCGCGTTTCGCCGCTTTTGTCTGCAAATGCGCTCATGCGTTTTAAGTTGTGCCCTAATTTTGTGTTTTAAGTAAACCAGTTCAAACCATGCCTTTTAGACCGGTTCGGTTCAATCTAGTTAATTTAATGTGGTTCGGTCGGTCTGGTTCAGATTCAGTTCGATTGGTTCACTTTATTTGGTTTAGTGTTCAGCCCAATTTGGTCAGTTTGGTTCGCACGTTTAGTTTGTTCAGCTGTTTTCCATCATGAGCTTCAGCCTTTGTTTGCATTTGTGTTTCTTTGTCCCGTTTTCAAATCAACTGTTTGTAGATGTTGTTATAGATCTCTCTATGAGGATCTTTGTTCATGACCAAAAGTTCTTGTTTCGTTCTTCGTAGGTTTTGTTATAGATCTCTAAATGAGGATCTATGTTTCTATCCCAGAAGTTCTTGGTTTCGTTCTTCATGGGTTTGTTTGCCTAGAAGTTCTTGTTTTCGTTCTTCGTGGGTTTTTGGTTCTATTCTAGATCTGCTGATTTGATTCGAAAGTTTTCTTCGCAAACTCAAGTTGTTCGTGATTTTACCACCTTGAGTTTGAGGGAGAGTGTTGAAAGGAAAATTAGGGTTTATGGATTATTAGTATTTTTCATTATTATTTTCTTTTTTGGTATTTTCCATTTATGAATTTTCCTTTAATGGTTTCTTTGAGGTCTATTTATTCCCTATTTAAAAGATCATTTTGTACTCTGAATTATTATAATTTATTCAATAATATAGAAATTTCAACATATATTATATTAAATTTGCATTCACCCATAAACTTAAGCTTTTGGGATGAATTGGTGATTTAAGATGGTAACAAAGTAGGTGGTCCAGAAGGTTCTGTTTTCAAGTCATTGCATTGTTGTTTCCTCACCATTTAATATTGATTTCTACTTGTTGGACCTTTCTTCATATTTCATCAAGCCCACAAGTGAGGGAGAGTGTGAGATATTATATTAGATTTGCATTTATGCATAAACTTAAGCTTTTGAGATGAATTGGTGATTTAAGAATCAATTTAGCGACTGTGGAGTAAATACAGTAACTCTTCCAGAAACTTCAGTCAGTTAGGAAATCAAAATACACTAGGTCCATATAATCATATGCATTTTCCTTGGAATCTCTTGATAATTTTTGCTTATTCTTTATAACCCCATTCTCAAAAAAAGGTGCCCTCGACACATTTACCTACACAGTTCTAGCCCTTTTCCTGAAGCTGCAATCTCCTCTACCACCTTCATACGCTTATGATTATTATTATTCCTATTCTTTCTAGCAATGTTGGGTCGTGACACATCATGGTTCAACCTTTCAGAGTAGTTCCTGAGGGGAAGTATGGCCTGTGGACCATCATAACTTTACTTTCTGCATGGATTTTTTCTTCACTTTGCGTTAGTATGTCGTGCTCGAAAATTCTCCGATGTATACAAAATGTCAAACGATACGAAATATCATGCTATGAGAAGTTGAATGAAAATGTCATAAAAAGAGGAGTAATGATAACACAGCACTTGTAAAAGAGGATGAATCCTCATCATCTACGAATAACTTGAAATAAGTTGATTAACCTTGTTCTGGCTCCTTTTGGAGTCAATATATGTATTTTCATTTTTTCTTAGTTCTTAGCTATTAAATTACTCATAATCCCAAAGCAAAACTTCATGTTTTTAAGTTAGGGTAAATTTAGATATTTAGTCATATGAGCGCAACAAATAGGCTGTAAATACTGGAATGAGCATTGATAATGATTGAGTTTTTTACTTAACGTCTCCTATTTCAACATCATGTTAAACTATCATCAATTTCAAGCTCAAACCATTACAATATGATGAATTTATTTAATCATTTCACTTATTTTTTATATTAACGAAACCCTTGTTTCTGATTATTTTTAACCTCTTCTAGATGTTGAAGCCAATGGTTGTTTTGAACTTGAAGGAGTTCAATTTATGATTAATCCTTATGGTTCATTGCTCTGGCAGCTAAACCTCTTGATCGCTACAAAGGTTGGTGAAGAAGGGCTTGATATTCAGACTTGCTGTCTTGTCATACGATTTGATCTTCCTGAAACAGTATCTAGCTTTATCCAATCAAGAGGTCGAGCACGAATGCCTCAGTCCGAATATGCATTCCTTGTTGATAGGTTCTCTTATCTTTTTTTCCCTCTTCAAATTACAGCCATTTTTTTTAATAATATTCCTTAGTTGATCAAATTATTTCACTTCTCAGTGGGAATGAAAAGGAGCTAGGATTGATAGAGGAATTTCGAAAAGATGAAAATCGGATGAACAGAGAAATTTCTTCTCGCTCATCCAATGAGACATTTCATAGTCATGAAGAAAGCATCTATAGCGTGGTTTCAACTGGTGCATCTATTACTTCTGGACGTAGTATATCTTTACTGCATGAATATTGCTCAAAGCTTCCGCATGACGAGTAAGCGAATTTTTCTCCTGTACTAGATTATATATTCAATAAATTAAAATTCATCAAGTGTGTTTAATTTATTTTTAACAATGTATAAACTTTTGCAATATTCTTCTACGAACAGTTACTTCGACCCCAAGCCAAAGTTTTTCTATTATGATGATTTAGGAGGGACTGTATGTCATGTAAATCTACCCTCCAATGCACCGATCCCCCAAATTGTCAGCAGATCGCAATCTTCTAGGGATGCTGCTAAAAAGGATGCTTGTCTAAAAGCTGTAGAGGAATTGCATAAACTTGGTGCTCTCAGTGACTATCTCTTGCCCATGAGAGGCAGAGGCAGTGCCAATGAACAGGAATTAGGACTTAACTCCTCCGATTCTGACAGCTCCGAAGGTTCACTTGAGTAATTCCCTGGTTTTTATTTTAAGTTTTATGGATCTTGGTTGATATTTATAAACCTGGATGCAGATGAGACTTCACGTCGAGAACTTCACGAGATGATATTTCCTGCTGCTCTAAAAGAGTCTTGGACTGGTTCTGGATATCTCGTTCTTTACTGTTACCATATAAAATTTACGCCAGATCCTAGAGATAGAAACTACAAAGAATTCGGTTTATTTGTGAAGGCACCACTACCCCAGGAGGCTGAGAAAATGGACCTTGAGCTTCATCTTGCACGTGGAAGATCTGTAATGGTAAATTTAATGCCATCAGGGGTTGTGGAGCTTTTGGAGGAGGAGGTAAATGGTTTATCTGCTGACTCTGGACTAGATTATTCTCTTATAACTTTTTCAACTTACCCAAGTATCTTTGTTTTCCAGATTACCCAGGCAGAGAGTTTTCAGGAGATGTTTCTTAAGGTCATTTTAGATAGATCAGAATTTGTTCAGGAGTACATTCCTTTGAGGCATAACGCCTCTAGATCTGTTTCATCAACATCTTACTTGTTGCTTCCTATGATTTTTCATGATAACGAGGGATCACTTTTCATAGATTGGAATGTTATTAGAAGATGTTTGTCCTCCCAAATTTTCCAGAATCATGCATGCTCTATTGTCAAGGGAACTGCTTCCTCGGATACCCACCTGATGCTTTATGATGGCCGTAGAAGTTCAAGTGATATTGAGAATAGTTTAGTGTATGTCCCCTACAAGGGTGAATTCTTTTGTGTTACTAACATCGAGAGGGGGAAGAATGGATACAGTCAATACAAGAACTCAGGCTTCTCAAGTCATTTTGAGCATTTAAAGACAAAGTAGGTTTCTAGTATTCTGGACTAGAATTTATCTAATGCTTCTAAAGTCTATATGCAGTAACATAGTTTCTAGTTTTTGTAGTTTTTTCATTGTTGTATTCCTATATCTTTATTAGTTTTTATCTGTATTACATTCATAAAGTTTTTGTATGAATGTTGTGGTCAGGTTTGGCATTCATCTTAACTACCCTGAGCAGCCTCTTCTTCGTGCAAAACCTCTGTTCCTTTTGCACAACTTGCTACATAATAGAAAGCGGGAAGATTCTGGTAATATTCTTAGTTTTTTTGTTACATAGACTTGTAATTTTCATTTAAGTCCGCTGCATTCAATGTCTGGATATAGGTGCTTGAACAGTCAGATTGTGCTTTCATTTCTGTACTTATTTTTGGTCATCTTTTGTCACGTTGCTCGGTCAGTACTCAACATTAAAGTTTTTCTTTTTTTTTTTTTTTTTTTTTTATAGTTTATTTCGTTTAATTGTTCTAATAAATGATATTTTTTTGGTTCTTTGCCTGAGTTATAAAGTCACTTTGATGCTTGATTATATTAACCCAATGTTTTCCTTTCGGTTAGATGGCTTCTCAATTGTGTTATATTTTCGATCTTTTATCAGGCTTTCCCTTGCAAGATACTTGTGTGAACTGGGAGGTCCTTGTAACTCCTTCTTAGTTGTGTGTACTTTTATGGTTATTATTTTCTTTACGCTCTCATTGGAAGTATATCTTTGACTTCTGCTTTTTCTCATTAATTTAGTGAGTTCCATTTTTATTAAAAAAGGGAACTGATTTTTTCTATGCTGAAAGAATCACCAAAAAGAAATAAAGGGTGTTCTGTTTTTTATTTTAAAAGGAAACAAGTCCCTTTATTTATATAAGATATATAATAAGAGACTAATGCTCTAAGTACAATGAGAGTATACAAAGAGCTTAATGCTTAAACATAAGTCTAAGCTGAGTTAGGATCAGTAGGCGCACCTGGATATCTCAATTAGGTTGAACCCCCTTAACGCTCTCATCATATCCTTAGTAGTGAAACTCACAGAAGTAGCGAAGGTTTATAAGTTTAGCCAAATAACACAAGAAATACAATAGGTTAGAAAAGCAAAAACCACACCAGTAGTAACTAAGAGCCAGTAGAGTACTGGAGTTAAAACTGATTAAAGGGAAGACAGAATACAAAAGGTGGGAAAGTGAACTATCGTTGGGAAATGAAAGCTCTCCAATTTGGGTTAATTTCCTGAATCTTGTAGCTTGAAAATGATTGTAGAAGGGAGCACCATGAGGCGTTTCTATGGGCAATTTCAAACCTTTTTGAGCATCCCAGCCCTTTATCATGGAATACTCTTTGGTTTCTCTCAAACCATATCTCTGCCAACATTGCTTTTACTGCATTTACCCAAAGGAAAGCAGCTTCTTTATTTAGACAGGGGCCTGTTAGTAGGGACCTGACACAGTCCTTGAAATCGCCTTCAAAAACCCATAAGAGATTAAATTCTTTGAACAAAAACCTCTCAACATGTTACCGAATAAGTGATGGGGGTCGTCTTGGTTTTTTAGACACAGTGGGTAGGTGGAGGGAGAGAGATAGTTGTTGGGCAGTTTATGTTGCATAATTGATGAGACATTCAAGTTCCCAATCAGCATAATCCAAGTGAGAATGTTCACCCTTCTTGGGCTGTTGGTTTTCCAGATGCCCTTAAAAATGGTGCTGTCCATTGGGAATGAGGGAGAAAGATGATGAGTAAAGGGTGTTTCTGTTAACCTCAACATATGAAAGTATTCCATCGTCCAAAGTTTGTTGAAAGGAAAGTTCGAAGTACAGTCCCTTCCTCGATAAAGAATGTTTTGCCTCTCCCTGACCACAGTTAACGTTTAAAATTCTTTACACCCTTCCCTTCTAGTAATTTACATAATTCCCTAGACCAATCACAATGCATTTATCACGTAGATCTTTCTTCAATTACTCACACTTAATGGGTATCTTTCTGCTCTCTTCCCAACCTTTCTGTCGAAATACATGAAATGTATGGGTGGTCAATCAGTTTCCAATTTTATTGTCACAATCTGGTGTTAATAAATTCAATTACAATACAACTTTTAATCAGTTGCAAACTAAATTTAATTAACCCCTCATTAGCCACAACCACATGCTAACTGTATTAGGATCAAAGTATCTTAGATATTTAAGTCGAGGAAGCTTAATAAGAAAGGTTTGTCTCTTTTAATAAAACTAAAAAGGCAGATCAATAATCAATAATTAACAAAAAATGCTCTTGTTTAGTTTTGAAACTGGATTAGTCCTTTTATATTTACAAGTTCTATATCTTGCTTGATACAGAAGCACATCATCTGGAAGAATATTTTATTGATTTGCCTCCCGAGGTTTGTCAGTTGAAAATAACCGGATTTTCTAAAGATATTGGAAGCTCCATATCTTTGTTGCCATCAATTATGCATCGTCTGGAAAATTTGCTTGTTGCTATTGAATTGAAGGGTAGGCTAGCGGCTGCTTTTCCTGCGGGTGCTGAGGTTACTGCTAACAGAGTGGGTTGTTTTGTCTAGCACTTTCAATTTCTCTAGATATTTTGGTTCTGTTCATGCCTTTAATAGCTGTGAGTTTTCTTATTAGATCCTGGAAGCACTCACCACTGAGAAGTGCCAGGAACGCATTTCCCTGGAGAGGCTTGAAATACTTGGCGATTCTTTCCTTAAATTTGCAGTAGCAAGGTACCTTTTTCTTACCCATGACAAGTTCGATGAAGGAGAACTTACAAGAAGACGTTCTTATTTGGTGAAAAATTCCAATTTGCTCAAGCTAGCAACTAGAAAGAATTTACAGGTATGATGGATGTGATCTTCAATTCGTAGGTGCTATTTTGAAGTTGATTCACCATTTAGCTGTCTATGTCTTTTGTTTTTCTTAAAAATGTAAACAGAAACGAAACTTTTGCTGTTTATAATTTATTATTATGATTCCTCTGTTTGGTTACTTTTCTATATACTCTCTGAAGTGAGGTTGTTAGTAATTGTTTGATCATGTGTTCTATCCAATGAGTTGAAAGATTGGTGTTGAAAACTTTGGAGCATTGATTGTGGACAAGTAAATCTGACTTTTAGTTGCTTTATTATTCCTTTACTATGATTAGGGGTGACATCAACCATCATGGCCGCCTAGTGGTAAAAAAGGAGACATAGTCTCAATAACTAACTAAGAGCTCATGGGTTCATTGGGTTGTTTATAGAAGTCTGAATACAAATGACAAACTCCAAAGAAAGCTATCTAACGCATCGCTTAAGCCTTCCATGTCAGTCTTTGTTACAAGGAGGAGTCTCTGGATCATATCTTCCTTCACTGTGTTACAAGAAAGGGAGTCTCTTGATTTTCAGATTTAGAATTTGACTTTATTTGAACAAGTCTGTAGATTCAGCGAAGAGATTCTTCTACATCTTCCCTAATTGCACACCTTGTTAGGTCAAATCTCAATGACCATGAGCAAATCCTTTTATAAGCAATTCTTAACAACCGGGCTTGACATTGTGCATATTCATCCTGAGATTGATCAACAGATGTTGACATTCACGATTTCCTCTTTTTTTATACGGATAGGCATTGGCATTTATTAGTCACTTGATTACACACTTTCCATGGATCGTAATATCAGTGCATATCGTTTCTTTCTTCAGGTATATATACGTGACCAGCCATTTGAACCTAGTCAATTTTATTTACTTGGTCGTCCTTGCCCAAGAATTTGTAACGAGGAAACTAGAAAAGATATCCATTCTCACGATGATGCAACAAATAATGCAAAAGCCATCGAGACCAAGTGCAGCAAAGGCCACCACTGGTTACAAAAGAAAACGATCAGCGATGTGGTTGAAGCTCTGGTAGGAGCATTCCTAGTTGACAGTGGCTTCAAAGCTGCAATTGCATTTCTCAAATGGATCGGCATACAAGTAGAATTTGAAGCTTCACTAGTTACCGATGCTCTCATGGCCAGCAATGCTTACGTCCTACTTGCAGATAGTATAGACATTTCTGCACTTCAAAATTTATTAGGCCATCAGTTTCTCCATAAAGGTCTACTGCTTCAGGCACTCATTCATCCATCTTACCACAAGCACGGAGGAGGTTGTTACCAGGTATGAACTTTCTCTTTCCATCTCAAATGGTACGCTATAACCTGCATTTCTTCTTAACCACTTGTATTTCTACTTAACATTGCCATTTTATTGATCATTGCTCTGGGTTTGACCAGAGATTAGAGTTTCTTGGAGATGCTGTCCTGGATTACTTGATCACATCATATCTATATTCAGCGTATCCTAAGCTGAAGCCAGGTCAATTGACAGATTTGAGATCAGTGTTTGTGAGGAATGAGGCTTTTGCCAATGTTGCCGTAGATAGATTCTTCTACAAGTTTCTGCTTTGCGATTCTACTAGCCTTCTAAATGATATAAAAAGTTATGTACACTTCATTAAAGCACCACCTTCTGAAAGGGATTCACTTGAGCAGCCGAGATGTCCAAAGGTATTTGATATGCATCGAAGGCATATCTTTAAACAATACAAGGATTATTATGTGGATTTTTCTAGTGACTAGGGATGTCTATCAAATAAAGTTCAGTCTCTAGATCATACACGTTCACTATTGTTTCATTTCATTTATATTTTATAGTGACCCTCTTGCATTTAGAAACAACTTTTGCATAATTATTCTACTTTACTTAGAAGCATCAGAAATTCCATTTGCCAAGCATAGCTCAATTGACATGAACATGTACTATCAACCTCGAGGTCTGAATTTCAATCCCATACCCCACATATTATCAAGAAATTAAAAATAGAAATTTCCATTCACTTAAGTTGTCAAAGAACCCTTATTTACAAATCTCTCGTGTCTTTATATATGTAAATCCTGAGGAAAAGATAGTACTTTGACTTTCTTTACATCTTTCAGTTAATTGAGAGTGCTTAGCGTTTAGGGAATGACTTTGTCATGTTGGAGTTTCAGGAAAGTATTTTCGTTTGTTTCTAATTCAGTGTTGCATCTTACATTGCAGGCTTTGGGAGACTTGGTTGAATCTAGTGTTGGGGCCGTTCTTGTTGATACAGGGTTTGACATGAACTATGTTTGGAAGATAACGTTATCTTTTATGGATCCTATTATGCGCTTTTCAGGCTTCCAGCTTAGTCCTATTCGGGACATAACAGAATTTTGTCAAAATTGTGGCTGGAAACTACAGTTTAATTCATCAAAAATGGAAGGATATTATTCAGTCAAAGCAGAGGTGAAAGGAGGCAACTTTCATGCCACTGCTTCTGCAGCCAACCGTCGAAAGAAAGATGCCGAGAAAATTGCTGCGAACTTAATACTCACAAAGCTGAAGGTGGGTATTAGTATAAAATACTTATACGGTGCTTTTATGCCAAAGAACCATCTGCATTCTTTTTCTTTACCATAAAAAGGCAATGAATATCACTGGAGTTTGTGTTTGTTTACTTTTCAATTTTTGGAAAACCTTTTTTGGTAATTATCTGAATCAGTTGTCTTTTTGGTGTTTCCCTTATTTCATTTATCAATGAAATGTTTCTTTATCCAAAAAAAAAAACATCCTTTTTATTATTCTTAATTGTCGATCACCATCAAATAACTTTAGCTGTCTTTCGGAGTAAGGAATCTTACAACTCTGGAATTTAGATCTTCTTGGAACTAATGTATTGTCATTATGAGTTGGATTATTTGAGGACATGAAAAACCAAAATCAAGATTTATTTATTTATTTTATTTTTTTGTGGTCTGATCAACTATTTCGATTATTTATTTTTATACCTGTATTATTATTAGATGTCTTTGGAGTATTGCATGAACCCTTGACTTGCTAAGCGTATCTTTTCCTACCTCTAAATGGTTTTAGCAATTTTCTTAACTTATCGCTGCAGGCCAAAGGATTCATACCTGAGGTCAATTCATTAGAAGAGATCTTAAAGTCAAGCAAGAAGATGGAACCTAAGTTAATTGGTTATGATGAAACACCCTCGGTCACGATTGATCAAGTTGATAATGGTCTTGGAACATTAAATGCGCCAGAATTTTCTAGTGAACACTCAGATCCTCGTATGCACTGTGAAGTTGACAATTCTCATCTAGTACGCATTACACGGATAAGCAAAATGCTGGTTTCTTCATCTCGAACTGTAGGGGAACAACTGAAGCCAGCTTTTGAAGGTCATGATAGTCCAACAGACTTGCAGTCATCACCAGGTTAGTACGATGACCACTACTATTCTGGGAGGGTTATTATTATGTGTTGAATTATTTTCTAATGCAGAGTAGTCTTGGTAGGTCGGTCGGGGAAAACAACGGCAAGATCCCGTCTGTATGAAATCTGTGCTGCGAACCATTGGAATCACCCTTCATTTGATTGTTTGAATGAGGAAGGACCAAGTCATTTAAAAATGTAAGTCCTTGCTTTGATGAATGCTACAATCTGGGAATATGCATAGCAGAAGAATTGAAAAAGGCTGGGATTTTATAGTCTGGTTTTTTGAAAGTTGTTCAATCATTCTTAAAAGTAGGTAGTCCAATTATGATTCAATTTTCTTTCAGGTTCACTTACAAGGTTGGATTAGAGATTGAAGAAGCCCCTGATACGGTTTTTGAGTTCTTCGGAGCACCTCATTTGAGAAAGAAGGCTGCAGCCGATCATGCGGCCGAAGCAGCTCTTTGGTACTTGAAGAAGGGAGGATACTTGGCTGGGACAGATTGATACAATAAGCAATGACTGAAAGCCATTCCCTGTGGATAGCTAATGTACAACTCTAGTAGAATAGAAGCGTATGGATAGCCATGTAAAGATTGTATAGAACAGTTAAACTATTTTATCAATTCTGGGTGGGAGTCTTGTGTACTTAGGTGTTGTAACTTGTAAGATGTAAGTTTCACACAAACTTTTGGACAAATTTGTAAGTTGCAATACTCATTATTATTAAAGCTGATTGAATTACAAAATTCAGTTCCGAATTTCGATGTTTGTATTTATTTAGTTTTATTACAAACTTAGTTTCTAATGTTTGATATCTTATTCACCTCTTATTTTTTGAGTCTAACAATGTGGCTGAAGTTCGTAGTAAAGACTCAATAGTATGTTTATCATTTTTGAATTCAACAAAATTCAGACTTCAAACATAAACGACACTAATAGTTAGAATTTATGTCATCAAATCAATCATATATTTTTAAATGAAAAAAGTGCACAAAGCATCTCGGAATTATGAGATTTGTTACGATTACCTTCAACTTTTAATTTGTGGTATGTTACAATTATATCTCTAAATTTTTAATTTGATCTAATAGTCTTTTATTTTTCTATATATATATATATATGAGAGATATATGAGGTGGAGAAATCAAAGCACTAATTGTCAATAAGTAATTGGTCAATCGTTGACTTTTCTAAACCTATCATATGCAAACATATGTTTAAAGAAAGGAAAAAAGAAAGTGTAGTGTTTTAGTCACTATTCCCCTTTATCATCCGTAAGAAAAAATGGTGTGTGTGAGTGCAGGTTCCACCTTTCAGGCTGCCGCTCCAGTGTTGGCATTTTCTTCTCTCTCGCCGCGTCCTCTGAGGTTCTTCTTCAACCTTTACCTTGTTTCTCAGTTCTACTTCTGCATGTATTTACTCACAAACTGCTATCCTTTTATAGATACGCAGTGCTTGGAGCTGGTTTTGCTGGGCTTTCGGTTACTTGGCATCTCTTGAAGGTACGGTTCGTGGGCTCTGTTTTTCAACATTTTGCTTTTGCTACATACAATGTTTTCTTCTTCAAACCCTTTTTTTTTTTGGTTGTTGAATTGTGGTTTTTGTGTATCAATTGGCAATATGAATTTGTTCCGATGAATTTCTTACATTTTTACGTGTTTGGTGAATGTCTCTTATGATTTATGATTGAAAGAAGATATATAGATTCATGAAATATATTTAATTCGTTCCTTCGATTCTGTCAGGCCTCGATTCAATGTCCTATTGAATCTTCGTAGCTCTTCAACTTTGATTTGGCCTCTGCATGTTCTATCTAGAGGCAGTGAGCCCAAAAACCAATAAAATGGGATCTCACGTAATCATAAATTTAGTTAACTGAACATATTTCTGAGTCAATATGTACTTATTGTAGGCCACAACAAATGATCCTTCACATATCTTCGTTATGTTATGATATTGTCCACTGTGAGCTTGATTAACTCTGCTTTTAGTTTCACTGAAAATGTCTCTTATCAGTTGAGATGTTATCCATCAGTTATATACCTATGATCTTTTTATCTAGCCAATTGGGACTTTGATGCGTTCGCAACATTTATTACTTAATATTGTAGATCATCTTATTGTGTTCATTGCAGCTGTGTCCTAAGGATGTACCTATACGTATTGACATATATGACGAAGCTGGCATAGGTGGAGGGGCGTCTGGAGTCGCTGGAGGGCTTCTTCACCCTTATTCTCCAAAAGGTTCCAACATAATGATCCTCCTTTGCAAAAGCTGGCCTTTAAATGCGGCTCACCCCTTGAAATTATGTCAGTTAAACTTCTCTGGAAAGGTGCTGAGTGTTGGGCTGAGTGCTTAAAGCTTTTGAGCGTTGCAGAATCAGCACTTCACCCTAAAGAGTTGGATGGTGAGATGGATGAATTCCAGAATATGAATGAATTCATTGTTCTAAGACGGTATGTTCCTTCATTTCTTTTGGATTCTTAGCGATATATACTTATCTTTACGTCTGGATATTCCCATCACTTAAAGATCTGTTTCTTTTTTTTACCATTTTTCTGGTTAAAGTGGCAGATGAAGCATTGCCTTATGGTTTATTTTATTTATTTTAGGGGCATCTTGAGGCCTGCAATCAGCTTGAAGAATTTGATGGTGTTTAAAGAAGTATATTTTATATTCTTGCTTCTATTTATGTTTCATTACTCTAATTAGTACGTCTTAACAGATGTCAATAATGTTAATTCATTGATGTGATTAGAATGCTCAGAATGGCCTCGATAGCTGCAGGATCGAAACAATTGATGAAGATGCTGCCCGAAATCTTGTTCCTGAGCTTTATGTTCCTCTAAATACAGCTTTTTACATGCCTCAAGCAGTAAATATCAATTCTCAACGTTATCTTGAGGTCACAACTTCTAAGCATTTGACATCAAAGTTTTTCTTCCATTTGTTATATTATCTCAAGATAATTCTTTGATCTCTGTTCTTCCTAATCTTATGCCTAGGCGCTATTTATAGCATGTGAAAATCTGACCAAGGAAACATCCACCTCAGGTTTTGGTAATAAGGAGTTGTATTTGCGGAAGAAATCTATTAATGAACTGCGTGAACTAGAAGGCAATCGAAGTTTCTCCTGCCAAATCTTCTCTCGGAATTAAGCTCTTTCTTTCTGTTGTGATAAAACTTTCTGGAAAACTTGCAGGGACATACGATGCTGTGATTGTTTGTCTAGGTGCCAAAATGGTCATGCTTCCTGAACTTACTGGAAAGCTTCCTTTGAGAACTTGCAGAGGTGTAGTAGCTCATTTTCAGCTACACGATGATATCAGGTACCTGTTTTTTATGCCTAGTATGTACTCTCCCTCCACAAAATTCATAATTTGGGCCATAAGAATTACTTCAGCTAAGTGATAGTTGTCATTTATCATCATGAGCAGATTGTCGTGCATATAGGATGATTGCTTTTCAATCAGTCCTAACTACTAAGTTGTGCTGTCTTTCACATTTTGACTTAAGATATTAAATACCTATGAAGCTAGACGTCAATTTCTAAAAAATTAGAAGACAAATATAAAAATGTTGATGATACGTTTAAAAAAAAAAAGCTAGAATATATGTAAATTTAACATAAAGATTCAAAATGTAATCCACTAAAAAACATAAAATGTGAATGTAAGAACAATTGTATATGTAGACTTCTTTTTTGAACTGTTGAAGATATTCAAGTGGGTTGTTTTTGTATGACTTGGTGGGGAGTGGGGACTAAGGCATGAAGACGAAGATTAGATATTCTAGGGTTTGGTTTTCTCCCTCCTTTTGTTTTGTGCTGGGGCAGTGGACTTTTTTTTTAAATATTTTGCTTAGTTTTGGGTTGTGAAAGTATTAGCTGAGATACTTTTAAGGTCTAGAGTATCCATTTCACGTCTCTAGAAGGACTCCGTATCGTACAAAAAAAAAAAAATCAAATAGATTTCTTCCTCACATGAAGTATCTGAGAGTATCGGTGCCTGATACATATCCGATACTGATTGTGTGCTTCATGGTCAAACACCTAACAAACAATTTGTTAATTTGTTAATGGGGGATAAAGGGCCAAATATAATTTTCTTGGACTGTCCTGAAATAATTAGGGAAGCCTAGTCATGAACAATCTTCTATTGTATATAGGAATTTCCTATGCTTTTGTTAAAGCGAGCATAGCTCAATTGACATGCAATATGTGTTATTGAGACCCATGGTTTGAATCCCCTCACTTCCAATTGTACTAAAAATATTTGGATAGTTTTGAGAATTTTTAGCTGCAAGGGCATTGCTATGAGGTGCATTATTATTTTCTTTTGAAATTTCAAGAAACACATTGATAATTTTTTCCTCTTTGTCTGATATCTGGTATAATACTATAATTTCAGCAATGCATACCCAGAACTTGGGCCTTCTATATTGTCAGATGCATGGCTAGCCATACAAGGTCCAAGAAGTTTATATATGGGTTCAACATGGGAATGGAAATCAACAAATTCATCACCTGAAGTTTCAGAAGAGGAAAGTTCAAGAGCGATTGCAGAACTTTTACCAAAGGTGTCTGCCATTTATCCCTCAATAAAGGAATGG
This sequence comes from Cucumis cinereus, assembly GCA_037974625.1. Classification (NCBI taxonomy): domain Eukaryota; kingdom Viridiplantae; phylum Streptophyta; class Magnoliopsida; order Cucurbitales; family Cucurbitaceae; genus Cucumis; species Cucumis cinereus. Next base: position 8,793,955 of record JBBPDJ010000008.1, on the reverse strand, counting down.
AGTTTCATAAGAGCAAAGGGTGGTCTTAGGGCAATGCCACCACTCACCCCTCATGGATCTCTTCCTCTTATGGGTTGTATAGATGAGATTGTAAGACACAATAGCTCTTGCAAGTACTGGGTATTTGGAGGGCTTGGTTCAAGGGGATTATTGTACCATGGTTGGCTTGGGAAATTAACAGCGCAGGCTGTGCTTTCATGTAATGATGAACTAATTCCATCTGAACTAACCTCTTGGAAGAAAATAATGAACAGTTAATTCGTTCTCTCTTTCCCTATTCATTCTCACCCTCTTTCTTTTAAGACAGAGAGCTGTCTTGCCGCCATTGATAGATTGCAATGGCAGATGTCCTATAGTCATATTTACGTCCTTTATTTGACTGACAGGTTGACTAATATTCAAATATTGTTTTAAGATAGAGAGCTTTGTTTTGGAGTTATTAATATCACTGATAGGTTATAACGATGGATGCCCTATAATCATATTTTCCCCTCACACAGTGCACTATGCGTGAATCTTGTGCTAAATATCGATGTATTTATTCGACTGATATATTTAAACAACTGTGTGGAAAGAGTTAATGTCCTTCCTATAATCATCTTTCCCTCCTCATGGTGCACCATGTGTGAATCTAGTACTAAATATCTACATCGTTTATTTTTGCACTGCAACTCTCTTTTGGAAAGGTCTCTTGAAGGTAATGCTTCCAATAACGTTTTGGACTTTCTTGCTTCTATTTCGTGGTACTTTTATGATTGGCCTTTGTTCAAACTTTCTTCTATCTGCTTTGGAACGAAAGAAATCATAGTCAGCTGCTTTGGAATGAAAGAAATCATAGTCTTTTAAGAGATGTTTCTTAAATCAGTTTTTGAGAGATGTTTTTCTGGCTTTTGAATATTTCGTCTCTCGAGCTTTTGTGAGATGTTTCTTAGGCTTTTGAATATTTCATCCATCAAGAGAATTCATACCATTGTAAAGAGTTTCCACTACTTTCTAATAAGGAATCAATTCAAATGAAAACGTCCTCTTAACAAAAGTAGTCTATCTAGCCAAAGAAAAATTGCATACAATTTTTTTACATGTCAAAAGTTGATTTGAGCAAAATTTTAGCTTAGCTCAATGAAATTGGTATGACATCCCATTCTAGAAGTAAGAATTGAGTTTCGATCCCTGATTCCACAATTACAATTGTTGTATAAAAAAAGAAAAAAGAAAAAAAATCTACAAAACTCATTCCCCACAATTCATCCCATGAAATCCAATTGCAAGGAGAGGTAAAGCTTCTCTTCTACCTCAGAAAGTAATTGTTGGTTGTCAGCACTGATTAGAAATGGATGGAATTCATGTACAAAATTCTCATTCTATCCACAAAATTCTTAACCTGAGAATTCTGCCACCAGCAAATTATATATCTCGACTCATTGTCCACATATAAACCTGGCCCCCACTCGTGGCTCCTGCTAATGTTCCAACATCATAAGGGTGCGCATCGAACCTGCACGGTATTGCCGATATGTGGGGGCTCTGCAAAACAAACACTCTCTTCCGATATGCCCGTGAAATAACATCTACTGCTCTCTTCATATTTCCGATGAAAATGTACGAGTCATCCCAACCCCATATTGCTCTGCTTCCAAATAGATAGAATGACGTTAATCTTCTAATAGAAGGGCAAAAAACATCTGAAGCCTACTTACGATAAACGTGAAAATAAAAATAGCAATTAGAGAACAACATACAAACAATACCCTAATAATTCAGCCCAAGAACCACGCTTAAATCCCTAATTGCAGGGGCATCTGAAAATCCAATTACTTTATGCAATAACTCATTCATATGTTGACGAAAACACTAGCAAAATGTAAGAAACTTACCAACTGGTGAGAAAATAAAATTGTGGTGTATTATCATTCATATTTATAAGAATGTGATCATCAAACGTTTGAGAGTGAACAAAATAAGAAAATAAGATGCTTAATAAAAGATATTAGTGAGACATTCTCATTCTTTTGGCACAAGATTCGAATTTGTTATCAACATAACCAGAAAATTAGTCATTCATATATATATATATATATCTCAATGAGTAGAGCAAGATGAATCACACAAGCAAAATTTGGATGGAAATGGAGGGGAAAAATAAAAGGGAAGTGATAAGGACAGGGTTACAAAACTTGCCTGAAAGAAGAAATCCATCTGCCTGTCTGATTATCATGCTGTATCAGCGAAGTATCTTTAAAGTTAACTCCACCATATATGCCAACAGTGTCGTCAAAACTACATGAAATGAAACCAATTAATCTCACAACTATCACATAATACTATTAAGCCGTTAAAATCCTACCTACTACTACACCTGCCTAATTTGAGTGCTTTGGTTGTGGGGTGGGGGGAGGGAGGGGGGGGAGAGAGTCGTGAACAATTCATCGTTCTTCTGACGTAACAATAAAAGAGCCTCGGGTTTAATTAAATGCACAAAGTGCAATTTCAAAATATTAAGTGTACAACATTTAGAAAGTTCTACTGCCTAGAAGAATCCATCGTCGCCATAAACAATCATTGTTGTTCCAGTGTAACAATAACAGAGCCATCATTTGAAATGCAAGCTTGAAGTGTAAATTAGAAAAAAAAATGATACGAAACTGTAATTTCAAAATAGTTGTGACAGAGAAAATCCTACCGTCTTAGGACACATTAATGAACCTGAGCTATAGGACACATTAATGAACCTGAGCTATAGGACACATTGTTAATTTATTCTCTCTTTTACCCTTTTTCTGACTCTATTACTACTGTTTGCCTATCAAAAAGTTTCAAAAGATGATCAATTTACCTAGTAGTTGCAAGGAAGCGTCCAGAGGGTGAGAAGTAAGCAGAATGAATCGCCCTTTTGTGGCTGATCGTCTTCAAGGTTTGGGGCTTTTCAGCATTCACACTTCTCAAATCCCAAATACAGGCAGTTCCATCACTAGAACTAGTAGCCATAATGTTGCTATTTTCTACATTAAAATCGATGGAATTGATCCTATCTTCATGCAACGTCCATTCCATTGGGCAGTTTCCAGTCCTTTTATCCCATATATTCAACCCTCCACGACCCTCAGAAAAATATAAGCAGTTTGCATCATTTGATTGTTGAGAGAGAGAATATATAGTATCTTCATTACGATATACAAGATCAAACATCTCTTTCTCTACATCCATCAATCGTATAAATCCATCATAGCAACTGGTATAAACCTGAAATCATTACAAGAGAATCATAATTAGCAGATCCAAAACTAATTGCATAATACCAGAATAAGTACCCATGCAAAATTCAGAATTAATTTTCTAAACCATAAAAAATATTATGACAAAGAAAACGACCTTGCAAAATCTGATCCAAACATAGCCACAAATGGTTTCTCCTTAATTAAAAACAGCATTTTCAATCACTCATGCACATTCCAAAACTAGTATCTTAATTGGTCAAATATCTGGTTCGCAACTGACTACTGAGAAATGCCATTAAATACAGAAGCATGGGAAACAACTAGAGAGCAATTCTACAATTAACTGAAACTATATTGATACATGAAAACTACTTCCTCCTATGCCTAACTGAACCTTTTCCATCACAATGATAAGTTACCGAGAAACATGAGATCGCATAATTTGAACTCAAGCAAAAAGTAAAACAATGGACTTTTACGATAAAACCTATCGAGAAAAGAACTATTTTTTCTTACACAGTATGAATTGTTGTACGCAAGAACCTAGAACTTTTTCATGCTAACAACAGACCGTAAAAATAACAGATATTTAAAAAAATCATATTCAAACAAATATTCTTCGTCTTTAAAATCTTCCTAGAATCTCCTGGGTAAATGATACCTTCGACAATGCATGTCGTTGAATTGAAATCCCAGAAATGGGACCCGAATGAGGGTGATATAAATAAACTCCATTTCCTTCCTCTCCCTCGTGATCAGCATTCCAAAACCCAACTTCCCCAAACTTGTTACCTACAACAATCATTCTAGAATCAAGACAAGGGAAAAACTTCACGGCCATTATTCTCCCAGGCACAACCCGAGCTATGTTGTCGGCATTAAGAACCAAAGATTCAGGCTTTAAGCGACTTCCATCATTCGTATGTTCCATCTTAATCGAACTCATCAAGGGACCTTTAACGTCACTGACAAGTTCTTCAGTCTCCCTCTTAATTAAATTCGAATAATTATCAATAGGCTCCATCTTCAAACAATTCCCATCTCCCCCTCCTTCAATTTTTACCTCATTCGGGAAATTCCCATTCCCTTCCTCCAATTTAAAATCCTTAACATCATCAACTAATTCCTCTTTCCCTGACCTACTCAACAGAGACTTACTCAAAAGACCCAAAATAGATTCAATCAGAGATCGATGAGACTCCCTCTCACTACAAACTTCAATCATTTCAAGGGGGCCTAAAACACGAGGCGAAGGCTTGGACTTGGTTTCTGACTTCCGAATCTTAGTAGCAGACTCCGTAAGATCATCTACATCTACAAGATTTTTGGCGTCGGGGGGAATTCCTCTAGCGCGTAAAGAGCGTCGTAAAACCATCGGAGTCTCGTTTTTAGGTTTGGTTTTCGCATAAACCTTTTCCGATTTGGTTACAACTCTGGAAGGGGAATAACAAAGAGATCACAAACAAAACAGAGTAAAACGAAGCAGAATAAAGAGATTAACACAGAGAACGAAAACGAGAGAGAGAGAGAGAGAGAGGGAAAGACACCTTTGACGCTTGGAAGCAGCGGAGAGTTCAGAAGCTTTGGATTGGAGCTTGAGAGCGGCCATCATTTCATCGTTGCGGCGAATGTTCTCGAGCCTTTGGCGCTCGTAGTCAGTGAGAGCTTGAGAAGCCATGGGAAATGCAAAGGGTTTTAGGGCAGACGGCGAAGGGAGAATTGGGAAATTTGGAATTGGGAATTTGGTAAGGGATTTTATATACCGTTGGCGTTGGCGGGAAAAAAGCAATACGGCGGGACTCAGTGACGACGTTGTCTATTTAATCGCCACGTCACTCTCATGCTGTGGTTAAAATATATTAATATTATTATGTTATAAGTTTGGTGGTCGTAAATTATTTTTTTTAAGTCAATTTAATTTATTATTTTTTTAATTCAGCAAATATTGAGGTTTAAAGAATGTAATTAGAAATGGTTGTAAATGACATCTAACAAATAAAAAATAAAAATTCAAAGTTTAAATATTGTTTTATTTAGATTAAAATATTATTTTGCTCAGATACGGTAGAGTTTGTTCTTTTAAATGTTCAATTTTAGTTCTGAATTTTCAATAAATATCACATAAGGTCCCTACTACTAGTTTATTGTTGTTTTGTCATAACTTCTTTTATTATTTTATTAACATTTTCACCGTAAACTTTAAAAATGTATTCACATATTATATTTTTTTCGCATGAAACTTATTATGATTATTTAATCAATTTCAATAAAATTAATGTCAAAGACTAAATTTAAGATTTACTAAAAATACAATATTAAAATTGAACATTTAAAAGTACAAAGATCAAAGACTAAAATTAAACAAATTTCAAAGTATATGGACTAAAATAATATTGTAACATTTTGTTTATTGATTAATTTTTCTTATACATTGAATTTTACGTTATCTTTTACTTTTACTTTTACTAAAATTTTGAATTTTTCTCCTAACTACTTTGTCCTCACACACATACATTATTTCTATGAAGAAATTAATGAAACATTGATAATGAAAGAAAAAGAATATAATATTAAAAAAGTACTAAATATTTTTCTTAATACTTTATATTGCAAAATCTCTCTATGATTTAAACATCCATAATTTTATTGGCACTTGTATTTTAAAGTTTGATCTAAACTAATTTAAATATGATAAATATATAAAAAAAAGTTAAGATTTTGTCATAATTTATAATTTTAAAACATATTTAAAAGTGGTGGGAGAGTAGAAATTAGAGAAATAGTTGGTTTTTTTTTCACTTTTTCTAATATAAAATATTTTCTTACATTAGATTAAATAATCTTTAAATTTTGAAGGTCATGCTCATATTTTATCCAAGTTGGTCACCAGATAAAAAATGTAATGAACATTCGAATATTTGACTTTCTTTAACAAGAACATATACATTAATGGTTCACGTCTAGAATAGAAAATTATTTAACCATAAAAATATTATAACGTAGAAGTGCATATTACTATAACTATATATAATATATATTCCAGCGTTCGATAAATTTCAAATTATCAAATTTTTTTCTCTTCTTTTAGAACTTCAATCTACAATACATTTTCCTTCACAATGGCAAAAGAATTGCAAGCACAAAAGGAAGAAGAAAAAAGAATCACAATAACCCATCCACCACCATTAAATTTTATTCCTATTTTTTTATCTTTTTCTTTTTTTTTCCCCTTTAAAATTCTTACTTCTTCCTTTTTGGTGCAAGTCAGCCAAATGTTGTCCTCTCCATTGCAAGTTAAACAGTGTAATGTTGTTGGATGGTTTCAATGTCCAATCCCTTCAACTTCACTACTGACTCTACATGGCCCTTTAGAGTGTGAAGCTCCCTCAACCTGCACCATTCAACGTTTACCAACTTTATAAAATTTTCATTTGGAATGACTTTTTAAGTGTTTAGTTATGGATATGAATTCGTTTTCGAAGTTACCTGGCAACTTCAGCCCTTTTCTTGGCTTGTTCTGCAATCTCTGAAAGCTCCTCGTAGTTGCTCTTTTCATGGAATATGGTTTCTGGTGGTTCTAGACCGTGCATTGTACGTTGTGCTATTGCCCATTGTGCCTCTCTTTCGCCTTTTCCGTAGTCTTTCTTAGTCGTAAACGCCGTCTAAATGGTCAAGAATATCCATTAGTACAAATTGTTACAATGGAAATGACATTATAGAAGTTTGATCACACACCTTATTCTCAAGCATGTTGTCCCAAGCCTTTCCACTTAGACCGTAACGAATGGCGAATTTAAGAACATCAAGTGGGAAGTAAGTAACAATACTGAATACCCAGATAGCTCCTGCCCATCCCCATCCAATACCTTCGATCCTTGCAAAGTCCCATTTAGAATATACAGCAATTAAAGTGGCAACCTGAAAGTATAGGTAATAGAATCAGTAATCATGAGATAGATAAATGAAATTTTGGAAAATGATTGAGAAACAAGAAGATAAATGTATGTGTTCTTACCAACTGAGCAGCAATGAAAGCAATAACTAGCAAGAAACCAGGGCACTCAACAAAAGACCAACTTCTTGACCTGGTGACAAAGATGAGAGCTTGACTGATGATGCTAACTTGAAGATAGAGAGCAGAATTGATCTCAGCAATATCTTTGAGTGGTTTTACACCAAATGTATTCTGCATACAATGTTAACATGGGTTAGACCTCATAATGTTAGGAGAAAAAAAGGGGTGAATAGTAGTGGGTAGCCATTAGTCAGTCGAACGTTTTAGGACAAATGTTGTATTATGGGCTGTTAGGATAGTTCTATTTGCCACAGAGGTCTATTAGTACGTTTACTTGTTTTGGGTTGGTTAGATTTTCTGTAATTTTGGAATAGAACAGTAGTTCTTGGGAGAGGTCCGACGCTCTCAGAAACAACTGGTTATCTTGTTTATTGTATTTCGTACTTTGAATTTATAATAGTGGAAGTAAGACCTAGTATCTTCATTAAATGTTAGTATACATTATCAATGTCATATTTGCACTTGAAGAAGGGATAATGATATTGTTTTCTTACCGAGAAGAAGTCGGTTTCATTGGCGAGCCAAAAGAAAACTACGGTCATAAGGGCCATGTATGTTCCAAGTACAATACCAGTAGCGAAAATTTCTTTGAGTTTCCATGAGTCTGGCACAGGTGATGGCTTGACCCTATCCTTTGAAATGGTCATAATGGTTCCATCGTTTAGGATGGCAATGATCAATACCATAAAAGGCGAGAAATCGAACTTCCAAATGAGAGCAACAAGCAGGAATCCCAAAACAATACGGATTGTAATGGAAACTGCATATATTGTGTAGTTCTTCATCCTCTGGAAGATGGCCCTACTAGTCAATACAGCACTCACAATCACGCTTAGCCCTGGCTCTGTCAGGACAATATCTGATGCACTTCTTGCTGCATCGGTTGCATCAGCCACAGCAATACCAATATCGGCCTTCTTGAGAGCAGGAGCATCATTGACACCGTCTCCTGTCATGCCACAAATATGATTCCTCTCTTGAAGTTTCTTGACAATCTCATACTTGTGTTCTGCAATCAACAAATGAATGTAGTTTAGTTGATGATGACTGATGGTTTCGTCTATCTCATTGTAGTTAAAAGTATAATGTAATTACCGGGAAAGACTCCTGCAAACCCATCAGCCTTCTCAATGAGTTCATCCACAGGAATGGAAGAAATTGACTCATCTTTGCTTTGGCCAAGCAAAGACGATGATGGATACATATTGGTGCCCATGCCAAGCCTTCGACCAGTTTCTTTTCCTATAGCAAGTTGGTCACCAGTGATCATCTTAACATTAACACCGAGTTCAAGAGCTCGACGAATGGTTTCTGCACTATCATGCCTTGGAGGATCAAAAAGCGGCAAGAGACCAATAAATTCCCATGGTTCTCCAGCACTCTCTTTGTCCTTATCTTTAACAGTCTATAAAGAAGGAAAACAAGGTTCGGGATTAATAAGAAAGCTCATTCATTCTACGAAAATTAACGAACCCATTACATATATATATATATAATGTAATATTCACATATTCACCTGTCGACAGACTGCCAAGGATCGAAGACCGCGGTTAGCATAATTATCAATAATGTCATGAGCTTTCTTTCTTATTTCTCCTTTAAGCTCACAAAGGTCAATTATCTAATACCACCAAAATGACAAAGTTAGGCATCTAAAAAAAATGTGATTCAACCCAAGTGATATTGCCTATCAAAAAAACAACACTACCTGTTCAGGAGCACCCTTGCTGCTTCTATGCCAGTTACCATCTCTATCAATGTAGGTAATGGCGGTACGCTTGTCGACGGGATTGAAAGGCAAGAAATGTACCTCAGTTATTCCTGCTCTTGCCTTTGAAAGCCAAATGTAAAGTAAGCATAGTTTAGTATACCACAAAAGCTTCAATAATGAAAATAAAAATAGAGTTGAGCGATTAACCTCTTTAGGGTCACCCAACATTCCAACAATGCAAGCATCAATAGCATCTTGATTTTCAACTCTGGAAGCTCTTGCAGCTAACAACATAACAGTATCTTTGTCCATGTTTGGCACAAAAACCTGCAGTCATAAAACACACCATGATGAGCCATGATCAAAGTCAATGACCAAAACTACATTTCTATAGGTTACAATCATGTGAACTCGACCTCAATCAATGACTTGTCTACTGTGAGCTTATTGAGGGTGAGAGTTCCAGTCTTGTCACTGCAAAGAACATCCATCCCAGCCATCTCTTCAATGGCTGTCATCCTCTTGGTAATGGCGCCTTGTTGTGAAAGGCGATGCGATCCGATGGCCATGGTTACTGACAGAACTGTTGGCATTGCAATGGGAATACCTCCAATGAGAAGCACCAACAAGTTGTCAATTCCCTCTCTGTATGCCCTATGCTGAATTGGATACATCACCAAGATCTCAATGACCATTCCCACAGCAATGGAGCATATACAGAAGTTTCCGATGGCCGTCAACACCTGATCGATGATGAACCAATGTTAGAACCAAAAATCTTGCCACAAATTCCAAGTTAAGTTGGTTGTATGAATTAAATAAGTTTTCTTTGACCTTTTGGAAATGGCCAACTTGGTTGGTGCTGTCCACAAGGTGAGCTGCCTTTCCAAAGAAAGTATGCACACCAGTAGCAATAACAACGGCCTCAATCTCACCTTGCTTGCAGGTGGAGCCAGAAAACACTTCATCACCAGGATGTTTGGTGACTGGCAAAGATTCACCTGTAAGAGCAGATTGATCAATCTTAAGAGGATCGCCTTCTAGGAGACGTGCATCAGCCGGGATAATATCTCCCAATTTGACACTAATCACATCTCCAGGAACAAGAATTGCTGCCTCCTCTTCTTTCCACTTTCCATCTCTTAAAACCTACAAAATTCATTAAACAACAATTCGCATAAACCACCAAAAGTTCCTATATAGTGTTAAATCACCACTAAACTCAAAAGTTTAAGTTGATGAATTGTCGTAAATTCAATCTCTTATTCATACTTTGACCCAACTAGTCAATTTCAGAGGACATCCAAGAGTATGAATACAATATCTCTTGTTTTGTTCAATGACTAGGAACTAGAAAAGAAATGGAAATACCTTGGTTTTGGGGGCAAGACCAGCCATGAGAGCAGCAGCTGCATTTCCAGCATTGTTTTCTTCAATGAAACTAATGGTAGAGTTGATGATCAACAAGACAATGATACCAACAAAATCTTGCCAATCTGGTGGTTTCCCCTGGAAATTTAGAACATAATCATACCAAAATACAGTTATTGTGCATGAAATTACAAGAATAGAAGAAGAATTGAACAAGAAGTTATATACCCCTCCATTGGCCAGAACAATGGCCATGATTGCCGCAGATTCCATGACCCATGAGAGAGGGTTCCACATAAACCCCAAAAACTTCAAAAGTTTGCTCTCTTTTTTCTCTTCTAGCTTGTTTGGGCCAAAAATTTGGAGTCTTTTTTCTCCTTCTGCTGTAGTCAATCCTTCCTTTGTACATTTTAGTTGCTCAAACACTTCCTCAACCGGAATTCGTTCCTACAAAAACAAAATAATAATAATAACTCAAACAAGAAGAAGAAGAAGAAGAAGAAAGAAAGAAAATTTTTAATCACCTATCCTCACAAACCAACCATATCTAACATTATGCTTACGTGAAAACACAATTTTTACACAATATCCACTGTATTACTGCATTTTAACGTAAGCATGCAGAAAGTTAAAAGAGGCAAATGATTAATCATTTCTCACAACACAACTAAGAATGAGTGGTGATTGAAGGCAAGAAGAATGTAATTACTAGATCAATATTCTCATTCTTGACATCTTCCAGTGAAATGTCACCCATAGCTGACCCAAAAAACAACCAAAACAAAGAAGATCAAAATATCTAAGAAATTAAAATGAAAAATAAAAAATGAATAATCCTTTTGTTTTCCTCCTTAATCCCTTTCCCTTTTCCATATGCTTGTGTTATTGAGTCATATTTAAACACCCTAAGGAAGAAGGAGAGGGAGAGGTAGAGCTTAAAAAATAGGTAATATCATGCAGATGGAGTTGGCAACATTTTTGACAGCAAACCCATCCTTCTTTTTATAGCTAAATAATTTGGACAAAATGAAAGTATAATCTCATGATCCCCCGTTGATTTCTATACAAAATCACTTTTACTTGGACAAGACACAACTGAGTTTGTTTGTACTTCTCGTGGTTTACCACACTCCACGCCTTATTCTACCAACAATAGATTAACTTTCATAATTTTTTTTTTTTTTTTATAATTTTTTTAATATCTATATTTCGATGAAAACAAAATAAATTATTGGTTTTTTTTTTTTTGTCCAAATTATCCAGTCTAATTTCCAATTAATCTCATTATCTTAGGGAAAAAATTTCTCATATTTAACCCAAAATGAGATTTAAGACGTAACTACGAAAATTATACGTATTTATTTATTTGAGCAGTGGAGTATATGAATTCAAACATTAATCTATTTTGCTTGTACTGGTTGTGAAGAATGTATTGTTCAATGTGCATTGCATCACAATTTGTAATGTCAAATCTTATAAAATGTGCGCGCACATCAAGTTTAACTCTTTTTCACGAAATTATTTAAGATAATTTAGAGCATTTGTACATTATTAAAAAAATTGTAAATATAGCAAAGTCCGTTAACGATATAATTCTATTGCAGATGGACTCTTATGATCTTATGGTCTATCAGAAAATATTTGCGATATGATTTATCAGAAATATACTTCTATCGTTGATGGACTCTGATAAACTTTGTTAAATTCACAATTGTTTAAGAACATTGTTATATATGTCAATACTTTGAATCTAATTGCTATATTTACAGTTGTCCATCGTCAAAAGGAGGTCCTAAAATCTTTTATAATAAGAAAAAATTTAAAATGTCAAAATTCATTGTAGTTGCTTACAAATAATAATAAAAAAATACATGAAATTAAGAACATGTTACTCAACGACTATATAAAAGTGCTATTTTATTATTTAAAAAGTGTCATACTCCAAACTTTCTTTGAACTATTTATATCCAACTCCTCTAAAATATCATTCTCAATCACTATTAGTACTACCCAATTAAGTCTTGACAAAGAACTTATCAAAACCTCAAAAATATCACTATTTGTGCTAACCATTAAGCTTTACTAAAGAACTTATCAAGAGCTCATCTTTGAGATTGAGTTAACTTTTATAGTCTCTTTTTTTTTCCCAATCTTTTTCACATCTAGAATCGTGCTTTGATTTAAGTACGAGAGAGATTTTTAGAGAGGTTAAAGACCGAATTTGGAAAACTATTCAAAACTAGAAACAAAATCTGTTCTATGTAGGTGGTAAGGAGGTTTTAATTAAAGTTGTAGTGCAAGCTATTTTTGGGTATCTATGAGTTGTTTCAAGCTTCGAGATGATTTTTACCTTTTAGTAATCAATTCCTTAACAAACTGTTTTGTTTTCCTCTCTGTCTTCAATGCATTCATCAGCAACATTCCACCACCAGCATTAAATGATCTTGAATTTTATGGAGATATATCTTCCATTCAAATTGAACGCCAAAGTAAATGAAATAATCATCACTCTGTTCAAAATAAAAAACGGTCATTTTGTGAATTCTCTTTTAATCCATGCATTATTTAAAGGGTTGAGTTTTGTGGCTTACATAAGCTATTATAGGTAGCTATATTTGTGGGTAGTTATCAAACAATTCCATTGTTATCTATGTCCCTAGTTATCCACTTGTCAAATTTGAGTGTTGTAAACTAAGATTTAAATTTAAATACATAACTATTTTCTTATTACTCCATTAATATGTAATTATAATGTAATAAACAGTATAAGCCACGTAATAAAAATCCAACCAAACAAAAACAAAACACAAAACCATGTTTTTGACAAGTAATATTGTAATGAACGCAGTCACAGTCACGGCCGGCCTCAAACACAAATGTCGATACAAACACAGCCATTCCATTTATAACCAATCTTCATTTTCCTCAACAAATTCAACTCATTAATTCCCTCTTTTCATTAGTTTCAACCATGCCCCACATCCACAATTTCGTTCTCTCCCACATTTACGCTCTTCTTCTACTTACTGCTGCACTGCTCTCTGTTTTTTCCCCTGTTCTTGCCCATGATTCATCGCCGCCAACTTCTGATATCCGAGGTGGTTACTGGCTTTCATGGCTAGCCCAAAACTTCCCTCCCTCCGCAATCTCCACCTCCTATTTCACCCACCTCTTCTACGCCTTCCTCGAGCCTAATAACCTAACCTTCGAATTGACAATCACTCCCAACGACGACCAATGGATGAGAAATTTCACCTCCACCATCCACGCCCTCGACCCCCAAATCAAAACCATTCTCTCAATCGGCGGTGGCGGCTCCTCTGTTCCCATATTTTCCGCAATGGCCGCCACCCAGACCACCCGTTCCGCCTTCATCGCCTCCACCATCTCCACCGCAAGATTGTACGGCTTCGACGGCCTCGATCTAGATTGGGAATTCCCAAATTCCACAGACGACATGTCCCATTTGTCTTTGCTCTTCCAAGAATGGCGTCAAGCAATTGAAATAGAATCCTCCTTCAACACCGACCGACCTCCACTGGGCTTATCGGCGGCCGTCTCGTACGCTTCCAGTTTTCAATCGCCGCCGAGATCGTACCCCGCCGACGCCATAACCAAGTACGTCGATTTCGTCAGTCCGATGTGCTTCGATTACTTCGGAAAATGGACGCCGTCGGCTACCGGATCACAGGCTCAGCTCTTCGATAAAACGAGCAATTTGAGCACCAGCTTCGGCGTAAGTTCGTGGATAGAGGCTGGGGTTCCGCCGGAGAAATTGGTTATGGGGCTGCCGGTGTACGGGAGGACGTGGCGGTTGAAGAACGCGTGTCATCATGGGATTGGAGCGCCGGCAGAGGGAGTGGGGCCAGGAAATGATGGTGTTATGATTTATTCTGACGTGTTGGAGTTTAATTCGGCGAATGGTGCCACGGTGGTGTTCGATACGGAGTCCGTTTCGACGTATTCGTTTGCGGGGACCACCTGGATTGGGTATGATGGGCCGAGTTCTATTGATGTGAAGGTTAAGTTTGCGAAGGCCCATGGGCTTCGTGGGTACTTCTTTTGGGCCCTTGGATATGATAAGAATTGGACCATTGCTGAAACAGGTAGATTTCTAAACATTTTTTTAGGGGTAGCTTTGCAAATATATCAAAATGCATTAGCCTCATAATTTGGAAAGTTTAAGAAATGATTTTAAATGCTATGGTTTGAAATCATATTGAAAAAAATATAAAGTTAAAAGAATCTACTAATATAGATTTTTAAATGTGTTAATTGAAACTTAGAATATGTCAAGATTAATTAAGGTCCAATTTGATAACTATTTTGTTTTTTCATTTTTTCTAATAAACACTACTTCCACTTTCAACATTCTTTCTTTGTTATCTTCATTCTACAAATAGTTTAAAAAACCAGGTCAATTAAAAAAATAGCTTTCAAAAAGTTGTTTTTGTCTTTTAAATTTGCCTAAAAATTAAATAATTATATTTAAGAAAGATGCAAATTGTTGTAACATGTGAAAAGAAAATAGACTTAATTTTAAAAAATAAAGACAATAAATTATATGATTATCAGATGACTCCTAAGTAATATATTTTAAATGCTGTCAAATCAAAGCATTCTAGTCAAGAAAGTCTTTTATTTTTTTTAATTAAAAACAGGATTTGAAATCACTTCTAATTTAAAACCATTTCCTTTTGCGATAAAGACAACATAATTCATTTGATATAAGTTATGAATTGAAGCCCTCTTAACGATCAATATTTCTAAAAAATTTCACTTTTAGAAATCTTTATAGTTCTAATTAGTTTTTTTAATAATGTTTCTCGAGTCTACAATAAATAAATGTTATACAATTTTATTTTATGTACCATCAACTTTTAAAAGTTAGATAACATAATAAATTTTATTTTAATGCTTTCATATTAGCGTTTTTCCAAAAAAAGCAAAAAAAAAAAAAAAAAAAAACTTCTATCGAGTTTAAATAGAGAAATAGTTGTTCTAGTAATTAAATTATTGAATTAATATGTTAATAATTCACTATTGTAATACATATAATGTAATAAGTTGTAGAGGAATTATAAAAATGTTAAATTTGACAAAATATTTACACTTTAAGGTAAAATTGCGTGTAGTGTGTTTTCTTTCTTTAGTGGGTTTTTTTTCGTGTAAATATTTTGTTTTTATATTATTCATTAGAAAAATCATAATTTTTGTTCTAATGTTTTTAAACTCGAAATAATGCATTATTTTATCATATTAATTAATACTTTCAAACTATATGTTTTTTTTTTCTAATGTTTTCTCTAAACGTTGGATCTCATTAAATTACTTTTTTTAAGAATATAAATGCAAGTATTTATTTTTTTTATTTTACACATTCATCTCACACATACATTGGTGGAATCAATGCACTAACGTAACTACCACCACGCCAAACATATGCATCCAGTGGGCATTAATTTCATCCTATCTCGAAGAGTCACGTCCCATCAACATCAAATGTACTAAGTCACCTAAAATTTTATTTTTAAATAAATAAGTTTATTTTGTAAAATGAAAATTTGAAATGTCACCTCCATTGTCTTTCAAATGAATACCTACCCCCGAAGAATGAAAATTGGAGGTAAAAAGGATTTAGGTAAAGATTCTCTCTACATAGCTTCTTTTAATATAGTAGAGATATCAAAGAAAAGAATATGAACATCTAACCAAATAAATTTTCTTTTGGGCAGCTCAAAATGCATGGATGTATGGATGACGATAAATCAGATATACAAGAGATTCATTTTTCTTCATCTAGAGCACAACAAAAACATTGTTCAAATGACAAGGTATACATACTCTTTTATTATAGATTCTTTATTGGAATCTTTTTTAATAGTTTTTTAAAATAAAAATATCGATTCACTTAGGTTGAGTTGTATTCAAAGTGACATTGTATACCCATTAAAATGGTTTGTATCAAAGTTGTTTCATTAATGCAAACAATTACATTCATTTCCATCCTTTATAACGTTTCAGTCTTTAATATAAAAATTTTCAGTTCTAAATTTTAGGTCTTTTAGACGTATAATTAAATTCTATCTTTTTAGCTTTTTCTTATACATTCGACGATGTAAAATTGTCAATCACATCAATACTTTTAGTACAAAGACACTAAAAGTGTGTTTGGATTGATTTTCTAAGTGTTTAAATTTTTTTTGCACTTATAAACACTTTTTTAAATACTTATAAAATCAATCCAATCATGCCCTAGACAAAACATTTTTAATCCACTTCTAAGTAAAAAAAAATTGGGATTTGAATATATTTATCTTTAAAATTAAAAAAAAAATACCTCTGACTCATAACTGAGTCGAAGAAAATTAAAAAATTGTATTAAAAAGTCGAGTTCAAGACATTAAAAAAGAAAAAGAAATGTATTAATGTTGGAGAATTATTGTAAATGAGAAAACTATTGAAAATATTTACAAAATATAATAACATTTCAAATTCCATCGATGATAGACAGTGGTAGATTTCTATCGATGTCTATCAATTTCAGGTTGATTTTGTTATATTTGAAAATGCTCCTTAACGTTAACTTTAAAATTTTGTGTAGTACTATTGGTTGAAAAATAAAACTTGAAAAAAAATAACAAAAAGAAGTTAAGGATTGAAAAAAAAAACATGACATACATTGGTTAAGAATTTGTTGAGAGAAAAAACATAACAAACGGTAAGGAGTTCGAAAAATTTGAGAAAAACATGTCAAATGACCTAATTTTTTTAATAAAATGCGAATGACCATTTGTTGACGTCAAATTCGAATGAAGTTATCAAACTACACTCGTGCGCATGTGAAAAAGCAGTCTCGCTTTTGTTTGTCTGGCTCAAAATCAGTCTCTCACCAAATTTGGTGTCGCGGTCGCTCAAACTCAATGTCGCTTGATATTAATGTTTAAATATTATATTTAACACATCATAAGTTTACATTTTAGAGATTTACATTGTGAAAATAAAGGATGGAAGTAATACTTGCGAGAGTTGGCTGTCAGAATAATGGTGATAGCTACTAGAGTTGATTGTCGTTGGTGGTCATCAGGTGGATGTTGTTGAAGATGATTACCGAAATTTCATTGAAGTTGTTTGTCATAAATTATATATACTAATTAGAGATTAACTATTAAACACTAAAAAAAACCATTAATTTATAAAGGTTGTTTTCAAATATTTCTCTTAAACCAACTTATTTCATACTATTTTTTTAAATAAAATAATTTATACTCAAAATTAAACATAAACAAAACACACCATATATATATATATATATATATATATATATATATATATCCCAAATTAAGCTTATTAAATGTGGATATGGAAGTGTTAGCAAATAATTTTTTTTTTCAAATAAAATCATAACACTAATAATAACAATGCTTTGTGAAAAAAAATATTATTATAGTTGATCCTTAAAATAATAATAATAATAACAATAATAATAATAGTAAAAAATAAATAAATAAATAAATAAAAAGGCAAAGTGAAACCCAATATCACGTGGTATTAATCTTTTCTTCCTAAATTTGTGTACTGTCCATGAATACCAATAATTATGCTAAACAATTTCTTATTTTAATTCCTATTTTGGTTATTAATTTGGTTGTGTATTTAATTGACAATTACTTTTTTCAAAACTCGTGAGAAGTATTAAAATAAATAACATTAATAATTTTATAGATAACTTCCTTAATTTGTCAAATAAATTAAGGTGTGTAATTGGCTATGTTACAAGTTTTTATTATTAATTACTCCATAAAATTTCAACATTTTATATAGTTTTTTATTATCAAAGTTTAAAAGTGCTTTTTGCATGTACAATGCTGAGTTGTGTAAGAAATTTTCAAAAATAAATAATATATATAAAAATACAACTTAATGAAGTTAACTTAATGAAGATATAAAAATGCTGAGTTGGACATTAACTTAATGAAGTTACAACTTGTGAAAAATGATGTTGATTAACCATTATTAAGTCACTAAGCATGTGAGATTAGGTCACAAAGTGCTTTTGGTTTCTTGCTTTTAGTATGATTTGAGTGTTTATATGGAAAACGAAAGCTTCCATTTTCATCTATAAAATTATTGATTCCATTGAGAGCAAAACTACTTCTAAGGCACTTCCAGACAATTTCAAGGCTCTCCCTCTTCGTCCAATTTCTTCTCTCATTTTAATATCCTTCCTTGTTCTTTTCCAATGGAATTTTTCAAAATCATTGTTGCTATTTTTCTTTTTTGCTTCTTCATAAATTCTGTTTGTTCCATCAACTTTAACGCAACCGTATCATTAGATGGTTCTAAAAATTTCAAAAGTATTAGTGAGGCAATTGCAGCGGCTCCTATCTACTCAAATACACGATTTTACATCCGCGTAACTCCTGGAACTTACAATGAACATCTTCAAGTTCCGAAACCAAGACGTTTATCGCTTTAATTGGTGATAATGCTCTTACAACCATTATCGTTGACAACCGAAGCAACAACACTGGATTCAAAATGAGTGACTCAACGACCCTAAGTAAGTGTCTCTTATCCATTAATATTCCACCCCAGATGTGTTATGTTTTCAATTAAGTCTCATGTAATTTAGAATTTGGACACGTATGAGATTAAAATTTGTGTGATAATACATAACATTAATTCGATAGGGTTCATTATTATTGTATTCTTATTATTATTATTATTATTATTATTATTATTATTATTATTATTATTATTATTATTATTATTATTATTTTGTTTTTAAATTTTCTGTATGCTGTTGATTTATTATTTCTGATTATTTACTTGAATCAAATGTTGTTGCTTGTAGGTACATTTTAACTATGTTCACTCATACATATTCTTATTCACTCATACATATTCTTTAACCATTTTCATTTTATGTAGCGGTTAATGGTGACAACTTTATAGCACAGTCGTTGACTTTCAAGAATTCTGCTGGACCTCAAAACGGTCAAGCAGTGGCTGTCCTAGACCAAGCTGACCACACTGCTTATTACAAGTGTAGATTCTTGGGTTTCCAATACACCCTATATGTCAAAGGCCAACCTCAATTCTTCAAGGAGTGTTGACTTTATTTTTGGATATGGGCGAGTTATGTTCCAAGATTGCAACATATATGCTCGAGAACCAAACAGACCAATCACAGTCACAGCACAATTGAAAGAGCAACCACAAGAAATCAGCGGCTTCTCCTTTCAGAATTGCACTGTCACGATTTCATCGGAGATAGCAGCTAATAAAGCTAATGTTAAAATCTATCTAGGTCGACCATGGAGACAGTATTCAAGTGTTGTCTTCATGGAGTCAATATCTTGATGACATGATGGCACCAGAAGGGTACCAGTAAACAACTTGTTTTATGCAGAGTTCAATAATCGTGGTCCTGGATCTGATGTCTCTAGAAGGGTTAATTGGACTGGGTTTCATATAATAGATAAACAGTTAGCCAATCAATTTACTGTAGATAACTTTGTTAAAGGATCTGAATGGCTGCCAGAAACTGGCTTTCCATTTAGACGTAGACTTCTTTCGTAATGACAATTGGTTTGGTTAATTACTTTATTTTATGTATGGATTTGGAAATTATTACTAACAAATTCATTTATAGTAATGTTATTTTTCAAAGCAGAAGATAAAATAAAGAATGCAATTGAAATTGACACCCTCAAACCAAATCTGAGTACATTTGAAAATAACATTGGAATGTAACTGAAATTGATATATGAGTAGCAATCTGCATAAATGTAATATAATTTTATCAAGCATATATCGTGGTGTTTATCATTATATTATAAAAATATACTCTACTGTTTATAATAAATTCATATATTTTATGATATATAGATCATTATAATATACCCAGTTTGGATGTATAGATGTGATGCAAATAATATATACCCAAACAACATAGCGACAACATATATTAAATTAACTTGGCTACACTATATACCATAAACATACTACAATATATACGACAACATATACTAAATTAACTTGACTACACTATATACCTTAAATATACTACAATATATTAGATTTTGAAAAGATATGTTTATACCCTAAAAAGGAATATATGGGATATGAGTTTTAATTTCAAAAAAGATATGTTTATTTTCAAATCAAGTTAATTATTTTAAAAAAGTATAAAATATTAAAATATTCTAAAAATAAGTGATTTTAGGGATTGCTAACTTAGAAAATCTTGTAATTAATTGTAGGATAGGGTCTACATAGTAATTTTGATCTAATATTTTTGTAATTATTGAAGAAAGTTAGATATTATTGTAAATAATCCAAAACATTAACATTATTGAAATATAGGTCCCTTATTTGAGTCTAACATAGAAAACCCCTTCCTTAAATTTAATTATTATACATCAATTTTATTGCACGTTTTTGTTTTAACCCTAAAAAAAAAGACATAACCCAAAAAAATTTAAAAAATAAACAAAAACAAAAACAAAAAAACTCGGTTTACAAATTCATTTTTTTTATAATTATTATTATTATTTTTATTTGTATAAAAAAGAATTGAAGATTTGTTTACAGACGAGTAAGAATAAGAAAGAACGAGAATAAGAAGCGAGAAATAGAAACAAGGAGATTTCACCTTCAATTCCAGGGCTCTGATTTCATCTCTTCCATGCACCATCATCTCCTTAACCGGCTGCTACTTTAATTCAATTTTATTATTCAAAATAAATGATTTAAAGATCCAAAAACGTTTTTGAAGGAGGATTTTTACATTTTTTTTTCTTATCAATGCAAAATTTCTTATTGATTGTAATTCTTGTTTGACACAAGTGCTGTTTGAAGAGAGTGTTATGTTAACTTTGGGTAGTAATCGACGACAAACGATTCTATGCAAAAGTCATGCTGCTGTTTGCTTTCAAGACAATCGACACTCCACTATATAGCGATTGATTTGTTTGAGATTCCGTTCTAGCGATCATTTGTATTTGGAAGTTTGGCAATGGTTACATTTATGATTATTGTCAAAGTTAGTTGTTGGAGGTGGTCGTCCAAATCCTCGTAAAACTGATGGAGACAAGTAGTGTGAGAGTATTTCGATAATTTTTATATTTTATGAAAATCAAAGAGATTACCATTAAGCCTTTAATAACGATATTTAAATCAAAGAGATTATTTTTCGTAATAAATACTTGAAAATGAAAAAAAAAAAAACGATGACCTTCAATTTCTTTAATTAATTTCTTTAGAAGATTTTGTTTAAATAATTTTAAAAATGTTCTTTAAACAATTAAAAACATGTTGTTATTAATATATATAAATATTATATTTAAATTTTAAATTTTATTGTTTAATGGTGAAAATGATATGAATTGGACATTTAAATTTACATTATAAATACAAATATTTTGATATGTAATTGTTTTATTTTCTACTAGAAAATTTGAGTAAATTCTGCTCTAAATTCAAACTTATTATTATGAACTACCGATACTGAACTTTAATTAACAAATTTATTTGTTGCATTCATAAGAACTATTACATTTAATGAGATTTATTATTGACAATAATACCTAAGAAGCTTTGTATCGAGAATGTCACTCACGAGGGATAGTATAAACCCCTTCAAAATCTTACAAACACCCTGTTAAAAGATGATACGTGTGGTTGATTAGCGAGTAAAATACATCTACACCACCTCTTCTGTTTCCTAGTTTTTCCAAAGTTTCTTGTATATCACTCGATCCAATTACATAGTTATCCGAACAAACCACATACATTTGTTTAGTGTCACCAGCAATCTTATTTGAATCGAGCTCTTCGTTAAGGAACAAAATGTCATTGTTGATATCGATGATGCTATGATTCACAAATATCCTTAAGAAACCACTCAAACCTGTCTTCAAATCTTCACGAGTGTTTGAATTTATGAGGAAAAGACACAAGTTTCTGAGTTCATTGGATCGGTTGCAAGTATGTTGAACTAAGTTGTTGATGGTTATATTTTATATTTTCTTCGCAATTTTTATTTTTTTCATTCTTTGAGAAAATAATCATACGCATTCTACAATTAATTGCATAAAAGAAACCAAATTAATTCCTTCAATTTTGTAAATCTAATTAGTTATTCATTAACTTTTGTTTCGAAATTAATTTCGTATCATTTTTAGGAAAGTTTCGTGAAAACTTCCTAAACTTTTAATTAAACTCCTTCGATTCTTTAAGTTTATTATGTGATATTATATTAAATTTACATTCAGATACTAACTTAAACTTTTGGATCAATCAGTGATTTAAGATTCATCCTTTTAAATAAAGGAGAAAATTTAAGTTATGATCAATTCTTAAGTTAGATGGTATGATAAATTTTTCTTTTTTTTTTTTACTTCGAAACATAAATCATTTTGCTATTTTATTATGATACAAATATATATAAATACTCATTTTTTTAAAAAAATTATTATTTTCATTTTTAAAGGATCAAAATGATGATTAATGGAAACTAAAACAAAATCAAAATGAATCGAATTTAAAAATACAAACATCTAAATGAATATCATAAATACTCCAAATTTTTTTTAAAAATTATTATTTTCATCCTTTTATTTTTATTTTTAAAGAATCAAAATGATTATTAATTAAAATTAAAAAATTCAAAATGAATCGAATTTAAAAATACAAACATCTAAATGAACATTTTAAAATATTGAGACAAAAGTCGAGAACCAAAGTAATATTTAAACATTTATTTTCCAATTTTATCGAGATAAAATTTGGTTACATGGGTTTAAATAATATAACAAATAAACCTTTCTTAATTAATTGGATTAAGATCGAAATATTTTAACTAGGAAGTTAAGGATCACATCAATTATATTTATATAATATTTTTTAAAAAAACATATAAAAATAGATATTAATTGAGCACATTTATTTGATTTTGATTGGAAAATGAAAACACATGCATATCAATCCATTCAAATCTAAACAATTGAAGGTGACATTTTAGGTCAAACATGAGTTTATGGTTTCAAATAACCCATAATTGAAATTAAAATAATAAATTTCTAATTATATCCTTAATCAATATAATTAGCATTCTAATAATATATATTATTCAATAATTAAATACTAAACAAAAACATTACAGCTCCCAACAAAGCCATTTATTTGAAACTTCTTTGCATTGGTCATCTATCTCAAATCTCAATATTGGTCATCAACCCATGCGTTTGAAGCTGCAAAATTATAATTTTTTTTTAAAAAATAAACTATAAGTTATTAATTAATTATAAAAGAAAAACAGAGATTAACGAAATTAATTAATGTTAAAATAAATCTAGCTCAATTATCATAATGTTTGTATTATAACTTTGAAATCAATGGTTAAATTCCTCAACCTCACATATTGTTAATAAAAAAATAATAATATTTAATTGAATTGAACTAACCGTGAGTGGAAATTTCCCAATCACCACTGTCGTAACTGAGGGCCCAAAAGAAGTAGCCACGTAAGTCATTTGCTTGAGCAAACTCCACTTTGGTCGTCGTTGACTTAACGTCGTCATATCCAACCCATGAAGTGTTTACGTATGAATACGCCGAAACAGTTCGTATATCGTATACTACAGTCGCTTCTGTTTTTTTGTTGAATTCTTTCACCTGTTCAATCATATACATGATTCTAACTATAGTTCAACCAGTTAAGATATATACTCGCAATTAGTGCGTAATTTTTTCGCTATATATTATTGAAATTGAATAAAAAAATCATTCAAAACAGTTTTCCAAACATATAGTAAACTATAATAACTCAGTAGCAGAGAGCAAAAGCAACGGTCGTGAAGTTAATTTTACTTACCTGTTGATTTTTTTTTATTAAAAAAAAAAAGAAAAAAAAAACTAAAGGCCCATTATTTAGGAACCTTTGGTTTTTTTAGTTTTTAAAATTTAAGTTAAAAAATAGATTTTTCACCACTAAATCTATTGTTTGGTTATCTAGTTTTTGCAAATATTTTCAAAATTCTAAGGTTCTTTCTTTTTTTTTAGTTCTACTTATAGTTCGATTATTTTGCTTAAAAAGATGATCATCATAGTAAAAACTAGATAGAAAAGATAGCTTACTTTTTCAAAAACTTAGTACCAAATGGTTAGAAACAAAGTCTAAACATATCAAACCGAATAAAACAATTTAAATCTCGTTTGACATTTAGTGGGTATCTAGAGCGTTGAATTGGTTCTCATAATGTGAAATAGTAGTAGGTTAACATTCTATTTTTTTGTTACCTAAACTAAAGTATGCACTTTCTAAAAGTTAAGCTTAATAATCTATAAGCCTGGGGTGTAAAAAATTCGAATTGAACTGTAAATTGAACTAACCTGAACATAAGTTAGAATTCCTTGGTCGCCAGGACCGACACCGACGGCGGGTGCTCCGACGCCATGAACATAAGGATCCTTCAAACTCCAAGATTTCCCATACAGAGGAATTCCCATAACCATCTTGCTCCGAGGCACACCGGCGGAGATCCATGACCGGAGCCCGTAATGGGAGCTCAAATTCGTATGTGGGTCAAACAATGCCGCATGAGCTCCGGTCGCCGTCGTGTCCCAGGACCCATGATAGTCGAAGCACATAACGTTGATCCAATCGAGGCTTTTCGAAATCGCCGCCGCCGGGAAAGACCGGGGCTCGCCATAAGTCCGAAACTCCCACGCATAGTACACGGCGGCAGAGAGCAAAAGCGGCGGGCGTGAAGTTAATTTTGCTTCCCTGTCGATCGTCTTCCGCCACTGAGTTATTAAATCCGCGAAATATTTCATCTCGGTAGTGTCTTTAGGAAATTCCCAATCGATATCCAACCCATCAAACCCGAATTTCCTCGCTGTGTTGATACTTGAATCGATGAAAATTTGACGAGATTTGGCATCGGAAGCAATACGAGCAAACAGAGCACTGTCGCTACCGCCGCCGCCAATTGAAAACAGAGTCTTTACCGGTGGATTCTTCCGTCGAAGAGAAGTGGTAAACTGGGAAAGCTCCGCCCTGGTAGTATCCGGCAAATCAAAAGTAAGCGAACGGTTACTGGGCATGAGAAAGGCATAATAGATATGGGTAAACAAAGCGGTGTCAATAGCAGAGGGTGGGAAAGATTCCGAAAACCATGAGGGCCAATAAGCCGCCTTGACAGGCGGCGACGGCGACATGTGGGCAGGTCGGGCAGTGAAGGTGAGAACAAAAACAGAGCACATAAGAAATTTGAGAAGTGCCATGATTTTTAGGGGTTTGTTTTGATTGGCAAATCAAAAAAATGGGTATTTATAAAATTATGTTGAAGATTTAAAATTTAATTTCAATGGAGGGCTATGAAAATTTGTCAATAGAAAATTATGTCCACTATCAACAATGGAAATTATGATTGTTATTATAAAAATAAAAAAAATAAAAAAAATAAAAAAATGTGACCATATTACTTGTATTGGTTGACCAACAATAAATTTTTGGTCATACATCACTATGCAAAAACAAAAATATCTTAAATATCTTCAATTTTTGTGCCTTTTATCCTAAAATATTTTTTTTTTGTCCAAATTTTGATAAACAACAATATTTCGTCATTTCGTTTTTTCAAAATGTACATTTTTAATCTTCGAGTGGTTTTATAAATCTATTTTTTAAAATTTAGAAACTAAAAATATACATTTTGAAAACTCGATAATTAAATCGGTCTATTCTTACAAACTTGTGAACTAAAAAGGTAAATCGATAAAACTTAAATATCAAATACATATATTTCTCAAAAATTTTAAAATAAAAAGGTAATTTCCATTTTATTTTATTTATTTTGAGAGGAAGAAAATTATTTATTGTAATAATAACGACGACAATATCGTTATCATCACTTTACTTCTTCCAACTTATTGTGTGAACTTTCACATTTCTCCATCTCTAGTCAAACTCAAATTTCTCTAAACATCTTATTTTAATATTAAATTAAAAAAATAGGGTTGGTGAGTATTATTTCATTCTTAATTTTTTTACTAATTGTCATTTATATGATGTTATCTCAATAATCCAATATTAAAGTTTAATGATAGAGATAATTTTTGAAAATTTTAAGTGTTTTATAGTCTAAATATTGAACTTAGAGGATTAATGGACAGATTTGTTAGACACGTAGTAAAATTTAGAAATGTATTGAAATCTAAAAAAAAAAAAAAAGAGAAAAATATATTTTATCCCTCGATTTTAAAATTTAAAGATTAAATAGAAACTATACTCCGGCTAAAGTTGGTTTTTTTTTCTTCAAAACTAAATTGACTTAATTATTAAAGTTTATTTATTCATAAATATTTAAATAATAATTTAACATTTAAAAAAATTAAGAACCAAGCTCATGATTTAACAACAATTAAAGAAAAAAGTATGAAAGTTTAAATTGATTTATTAATTATAAAATTTGAAAGATATTTGCGTTTGTTTGTATTTGGATTACCTTTCTAAAATATGAGAAACATTATATTTAGGATTACCTTTCTAAAATATGAGAAACATTATATTTAGAAATAATTTATTAAATACTTACAGTAGTTTTGACAAAATAAGTTTTAAAAACTAGACTCATAATCTAAACTTATTCCTTTTTAGAAAATAGCAAAAAAAAAAAAAATACAGATACACCTAATTCATACTTAGTATACACGATACATTTAATACTTTTGATACACTTATGACACTATTGTTTATATATTTGATACACTATCGATATACATTTGAGACGAGCAATTTTCGGACTAGATATTTGAAAAATGGGATGTAGTGCACCAATCATATTCCAACCAATCAACAATTTATTTATTTTAAAATTGTTTGTGTAGCAGTCAACGAGTTGACCAATTCTCCACCCATTTAATCTTTGTCACACATGTACTATAAAGAATGTATAATAATGTCACACATGTACTATTTTTTGCCCTTTGATTAGATATGCCAAATCTTGCCTAAACCATTCAAAGATATTCTAGAAAATTAATAAGATACATGAATGAGAGAACTATAGAGAATATCATATTATTAAAAATAAATAAATTAATGGGCATTTGAATAACCATTTATGGCCATATTGGTCTTGAAAGTTAGAAAAAGGAGAGATGTTAAATGAGATCGAGACATTGTTTTTGTTGCATACTCTCTTAATATCGTAATTTTTTTTTCGTATTCCAAAAGAGCAGAATAATTCTACTTTTGGTATTGCAGTTCTGACGTTCTCTCAGAATTGTTATTTGCTTTAGAAAGACGTATTTCATGTTTATATTCTATCTCCTAATCGTGATGAAGAGTTGAGATAGTAGTTGATTTTTTTTTTTTGTTTAATTAGTTTACTTCATTAACAAAAAAAAAAGTTGAATACCTAACAAATTAAAGGCTAATGAATAAAACAACAATAATCATTTTAAATGCTAATGGTTTGATTTTAATAAATAACAAACTTAGATAGATTAATTTTTTTTGTTTGTCATAAAAATCAATGTGCCGGTTCATTATGTTGCACAAAAAGTTTTGGAGGATAAGGAGTCTACAATTCTCTTTACTATTTATCCTGAGTGGTTTACTTTGATTATGTCTCGTGAAAACTTTGCGTAGTTTTTTTTTTTTTGGTCATTTTCTTGTAAAAATCTATACGAGAGATTCCAAATTTGAAAATTATTAGGGTTAGTTGAATTGTGGGCATAATAAAAGTAGTTGGGGGAAGAAAAATACATTCAAAAGACTTTTATGACAAAGTTGTAGATTAAATGGGGTGGTAATTTATTAATAAATTGTTTTATTTGTTCAAATCGTTGACTTTTTCTGAGTCCTAAAGTCAAACTACATTATAAAACCATTTGACTCTCAAAGGCCGGTTTTGTTTTATTTTACTTCTTAGATAAAACATCATACGAATGGTTAAACTTTAACTTTTTATATTTAATTTTAGTTTAAATATTTTTAATTGTTGAATTTTTGTTTTTATTATTTCAGTCCTGCTTAAATTGATTTAAGAAAAAAAAATTGTTTTTATTTAAACTCATTTAGATAAAATTATTTAAAATACACTTTGAAAGTTATTTTGAGAGGTTACAATACACTTCAATTTTCTCTAAAATAACTTATTTTTTAAATTAAACACTTGTCATCTTAACAAATCTTTTTTAAAAAAAAATTATAAATTTGATTCTTGACTCCATCAGAATTTATGGAAATTATTATAAACTTCCTTTTATATATATATATATAAACAAATTAATTGACAAATAAATAAAAGTAATTTTAAAAAAATATGATTTTTTTAAGATACAAAATAGCCGCACTCTTCATGAAGCAAAAAAAAAAAGAAAAAAAAAATTATTACCACCCAATAATATATTATTACCAAACTATATTATATATATATATTGAGAAATTGCAACACTCTACTCTAAATCTCCAATTACAAGTTTTTATTATTATCAATTCCTTAATATTTAATTTAATTACTTCTTGTGTCCACGTCATCTTCCAATTTATCCGGACCATGTCGTTGAAGCTGCCATTATTCCAAAGACACCAACATTATTAATATTAAAAACAAAACTACATAATTCCAATTATTCATTGTTTTTATCGAAGAAGTATGCACTTCATATTCATAAATAAATAATAAATATATTTAAAAAACAAATCCCCACTTCACTCCAACATTCATAAAATAAAAATAAATAAATAAATAAACAATTGGAAGTGTATCAACCTCAATCATAGTATCAAACATAATTTCATTTTAAAACATTTAATACATAATTATTCAATAATTAATCAAAAGTAGACAAGAATAGCTATATTTTCTTTTTCTTTTAAGTTTTTTTTAATATTAATATTTTAGTTGTTTTTATTTTTTATTTATTTAGAAAAAAAATAAAATTAATATAGATTATTTTGTTAAGAAAAAATAAGATATAAAATTAAATTTGTACCTGTTCTAGAGAGAGTAAAGTTATCATCGGCCGCTACTTGCCAAGCAAAATAGCCAAACAATCCTTTCTTCTTCGCATAACCAACCTTCGCCGCAACGCTCTGTTTATCGTCATACCCAATCCATGTCGCTCCTGAACTCACATAATTTGTAACTACCGTCGCATTATACACTCCAGTTACTCTGTTCCTCTCTTTAAAACCATTTATCCCCTTATACGTTATAGCTCCCCCGTCAATTCCCGTTCCTGTCGCTGCTCCGTTTGCCGGAGCATACAACCCATTGTTAGTCTGGTTCACCAACCCCCACGCCCACCCATAGAACGGCATTCCCAACACTATTTTATTAGCCGGAAACCCCGACTGAGTCCACGACGTTATACCCGTGTCGCAGTTCACCTTCCCACCCGTCCCAAATAGAGCCGCTGGTGGCGCTGTGAAGTTCGGCGACCAACCGGGGCCGTAGAAATCGTAGCACATCACGTTTATCCAATCCAATTTTGTGGCTAGATCCGAAGCGGGTAATTGTGTACCGTAATAATTAGAGGATCGAAAAACGGCGGCGGAGAGAAATAGTCTGGGCTTGCCGGAGGATTGGGATTCGTTCTCAACGGCGGTGCGCCACTCTGAACAGAGAGCTTTAAACGAATTGATTTGGGATTGGTTTGATGGGTATTCCCAATCGATATCGAGGCCGGATAAATTATAGGATCGAGCTAAGGAAATGGATGAATCGATGAAGGATTTGCGGGAATTGGGTTGGCTGGCCATTGAAACGAAAGCTTCGGCGTTGGCGCCACCGCCACCGATGGATAAGAGTGTTTTGACATTTGGGTTTTTGTGTTGAAGGATTCGAGTGAAGTTTTTGAAATTTGCAGAGTTTGAAGATGAAATGGTGACTTGGTAAGTGTTTGGATTGAGATCAGCGAAGGCACAGTAGATATGAGTGAACAGAGAGGAATCAATGTCGGACAGGGGAAATCCAGAACCAGAAAACCAATAAATGCCCTTCATTCCGGCGCCCGTTTGTCCGACGGAGGAGTGAAAATGGAGAAGAAGAAAGATGGTGAAAGAGAAGAAAATATTGATTATTGTGGAAGCCATTGTTGAATGGAAGATGATTGAAATTGGGGGAGGTTTTGTTGTTGATTTTATACATAAATGGGAAGAAAAAGATGTTGATTAGTATGCTAATTGTATTTAATTTGGTGATTAATGTATGAAGTAATCGTAATTTATTGATTTGAAAGATCAAATCTTTTGAGTTTCTTGTGGAAATTGTTGAGGAAGAAGTTCGGCAGCTCTACCACTATAGGACACATTCATAATTAAAAATTGTTGTGATCTTTGTGTATCTAATAATGACATGTAATTATTATTATTTATTTTTAATTTTTTTTCAAGTGACGAGAGAGGGATGGTGCATGGTATCGTCAAAAGTATCAATTTAAAATTGATTTAATCACAACCTCTAAGAATTACTACACAAATGTTTTTCTAAAATTTAATTGTAATAAAAAAGAGCTTAAATTGATTGAATTATGAAGTTTTTGAAGTTTAATTACCTCAAATCATAAGTTTTACATCACACATATCATGTTTCTTAATACGCTTACACGTCATTTGAATCATTCTCACTAGGTAAAATAATAATAACGATGAACTTAAAATGATAGAGATTCTATTTTGTCTACTTACTTTAATTTTAATTTTTAAATAGCGTAGATTAGTTATCTAATTATAATAAATGTTTAAGGTAGTCATCCACTTGTGTTTGAGAAAATAAAAATTAAATAAAAAAAATATAATTAAGTTATAGCCTTATAGGATGGAAGACGATCAAAATGAGATATTTAATTCATTAATTATTAAATGTAGTGGTCACAATGGAGCTATCCCCATCCAAATTTTGAAAAGATTATTTATAGGGAGTGAGAGTGGAAGCAATAAATATTTTTAATATTCCTTTTTTTTTTCTAATTTAACCAAATGACTAGAGAATGAAGGATTGCATTATTTTCAAAGATACTAATATGTACCTTATTTATTGAATTTTGCTTGGTTATATATATATATATATATATATTAAAATTTAATATTAATATATTTAAATGTTAAATTAAAAATTCATAAATCGATCAGTCGAAGGACACGTGTCTCGCAGGTTCCTTCATCACATAATTAACATTAGTATAAGATAAACACGTTCTTTGGTAAGAGTGTGTGTATATATATATATTGATCAACATCAATAACAAATAAAATTAAACGTATTAACATCCTAAAAAATTAAATAAAATAAAAAAGAGAAAAAGAAAAGGTGGGGGGTAATACGGTCAATTAGGCATACAACCAATCCCATATCTAGTATTAGGAAACACAAAAAACAAACCACTACAAATGGTCCCCACCATCAAAGGAAAACTTTCCATAACCTCTTCCATATCCGCCACGTGTCCAGGAAACAAACAATTGGTGACTCTATGATCCGAAAACGCAATTGCCACAAATACCATAACAGACATAACGGCGTGAACAAAATCCGTTACCCCAACTTTAAACCTCTCCTCCTTCGGCACTTCCACCTCCGTCAGCCCCGTCTTGAACACCGCCAGCCCTCGCGGCGTCACGATCCCGTAGTAAACTTTCCCGTCCCCGCCTTTGAAACTGTCGGTGAAGTGAAACAAGAAACAGGATAGAGCGCATAAGCCTAGGAGAAAGTTTATCATCATTGTGTTCACCGGCGTGCACTCGCCCTTGCCGGAGACCGACGGCAGAAGCATTTCGAAGGTTAGGAGAGTGCCGGTTGGTAGAAAGTTTACTAGCATTGACGTTTTAGACAGTGTTTTTTGCATTCCTTTTGCCATTGCTCGTCTTTTACGGCCACCGCCATTTCCGCCGTTAGGGTGGTCTGTGTAGGAGGAGGAATGTTCTTCGTTCGGCGGTGTGGCGGTGTAGATTTTGATTCCGAGATCTTCATCGGTGGTTACCGTGTGTTCGTCCATGGTTTTGGGTTTTTTTTAGAAGAAGGGATGGGATTTGGGAGGGATTTTATAATTATTTATGAAGAAGGGGAATAACGGTAAATAAAAAGAATTGGAATAACTGAATTTGGGAAGAGACATTATTTGATAACCGCCAATTTGTAGAACTGTTGTGACTATCACGTGAGCGGATTCCATTTGGTATATTTTTCAAATTTAAATTTATTGTAACCCTACATTTTGGATTTTCTTTTATTACCTAAATTTGAGTTGGAACTAATTTCATTTAAACAAATTAAACATCAAAAGAAAATTTGTCGGAAAAAACAACATAAGTGAAAATTCACTCCAAGTGATTGTGAATAGTCACGTAAGAGTGAAACTCTATTCTTTTACATTTAGGTTCAATTAAGAATTATTGTGCCCCTAAATTAAAATTTGGAGACAAATAGATGACAAACTAAAAAATGTCACGTGTCTACTTTCTAGCCATCAAATCACGGTGATTGGCTTATCAAATCTAATGAAGATTAAGCCTAGACCACGATCGATAAATTTGGATAGAGGTTCGATTGGGTGGCGTTTATAAATTGGATTGAGTTGGGTAATTAAGGTTGCGAGAGTCCAAAATCTAATATAATTCAAGTCAATGTGACATTTTGAGTAAAATAAAAGATTGGACCCAAGCCCAACTTTAAGACCAAGACCAAACTTTGGGTCCAACCTCATTTAAGGCCCATGAAAACCTCCTTTCATTTGAGGGTTATTTAGCTTGGGTCAACTAGAAGTATAGCTATTTTCAAGTTTCCATTTGTAAAAATGGCAGACCTACCTTTTGTTTGTAAAAATGGCAAATCGAATTAAAAATACAATAAATACAAATTTGCAAAAGTCCAACATACTCCTAAGTCTATAGTTAAACATCTACTTTCTACAACTAAAATAAATATAATTACACTTTAATAAAACCTTACATAAGAGTTTAATCAATCAC
>JBBPDJ010000008.1:8718670-8760493 GCA_037974625.1 Cucumis cinereus | reverse complement strand
TAATGATATAAATTGTAGAAATTAATTACAGTTTCATAAGTGCATAATTCGAAATAATTACACTGCAGTTACAACGATGGTATTTTGGTACTTCAAAAAGTGTGATACACGTAACCTACATGGACTTTGCTAAAAATCAAAACAATTTTTTGGTTTGCCATTTATCAAAATGGCACTAAAATTAGTGCTACATACCTGATTCTCCCATTTAGCTTTGAAGGTTGGAAGAGCTAAAGGTCAAATCTCTAAAGCTCTGAAATCTGAAAAATATAATTTTTTTGAAGATCTGAAGACTAAAGCTTCAAAGATTAGCTTTTTCTCTACGAAGATCTAAAAAACTAAAGCTCCAAAGACTCTTTGATGCTCTTAATGTCAGAAACTTCATAGACGATCAATCACGTCATTAAAGACCGAAAATATTTTTAAAGATAAAAAACTTCCAAACCCAAGAATTATAGACTCGGATAACGTGTAAAGCCATCAAGACTAATTAACACTGAGAACAAGCTAAAGAGTCCTCAAGATAAATATGTATTTGAGACAAATCAACACCGAGTTGGAAAGCCCTTGAGATATATTTGCATTCAAGAACAAACTGCAAAAAGCAAGCTTAATTTTCGAGAGAGAATATCAGACAATCATTTATTAAAAGTTGTACTCACTATACTGAAAATCAATACAAATACAAAGTTCATTTCAATGAACTAAATTTCTCTGAAAAATCTCATGAAACAATGACGTTAGGATTTTCATTGGGTGTCTATCTAAAGCCTTCATATTAGCTTGTTTTGGATAGACTATCTTGAATTGAGATTTGACCTTGATGCTTCTTTCAAGTTTAACTGTGATTTTTTTTTTAAAGTTTGCAATTCATGTATTGAATTGAATGTCGAGAACATTATTGAAGTGAGATTGATCATTCTATCTTATGGAGTGTTTGAATCTTAGGTCAAGAAACTTGTTTCTTGTCTCAAGAGTTTTGATCTTAAGTCAAATTCATGTCTAACTCAACCTTTAGAGTTAAAATCACATATCGATATGAGAATTAGAGGTTATCATATCAAAAGTTCGTAATTCCAAGTCCGTAGATCTTTTGTTTTCTTTTTGAAATACTACCACAAGTTTTTCTAAGATCTTGTGCAATTGAGTCTTTTAAGACATGATAGGCACATTGAAACAAAACTTTATTTAAAGATATTATTTAATATAACCATGCACAATTCAATAGTTATAGGTTAAAAAAATACGTCTTTACAAAAAACGAATATTCAACACAAAACTGGATATTTAAAGATTTACTAAACATTTTTTAACACATAATTAAATTTAAAAAGTTATTATTAAGCTACAGAACTCCACCATTTATCACTAATAGATAACGTTATTTTCTTTGTTCAACCGTAAAAAGAAAATACAAAACCTAAAATCGTAACTTCCCATATTTGGTAAAGGAAAAAAAAGGGGGGGAAATAGGAAAAAGAGCAGAATATTAAGAGAAATGAATGAGATGAAAAGGGTAAAAGAGTAATTAGGGAAATTAAAAAACTTTTGTCCATTGTTTTAGATTTGACTTCAAACTTTGATAATTCATTAATATCAGAGACAAACTCCATTTGATCTGTTTTTGTAAAGCTATGATATGTTAATGCATTGGAAAAAGGGTATTAAATTAATGACATTGTATGTGCTAGATTTCCTCAACTTAGATTAAATATTATGATTAAAACTATATAATATAATAATAATAATTATTATTATTATTATTATTTGAAAATTGGAATTCATTTATTCCAATGTCTTGTAATGTTTAAGCAAATGTTGCATCTTTTGTTTTTGGTTGGTGCAGCAAATTCCAAGCAGTCTGAGGAACCTCTTTTTGACCCTCTTTTTCTTTATGGACATTGAAAATTAAACATTATTTAGCCCCCACCCACACCCCTCATTTTACCCTTTCTTTTTTCATTTTTCAACACACAATTTCATCATTTTAAATTCATTTTCATTTCTAAATATTAAAATTAATTTTGTTTTTTTTTGTTTTAAAATTAATTTAATTTTTAAGATAAAAATATATATATCTAAATCACTAAATGTAATGGGACTCAACTCTTTATTTTATCTTCTTGAAATTAATAACAACTCAAAATCAAATTCAAAAGTTATATTTTTTTTTTGGCCCCTATGATTATTTGTTTTTTGTTTTTTATTTAATATATAATTTGACTGAGAATTTAATTTTTGTAAATCATGGTAAGAAGTTGGAAAAGAAATTAAGTATTCAGTTATTTTGATACGAGAACTCTAGAATTTGAAAATTAGAAACCCAATTGGTAAACTTCTAATATCAAATTCTAAAACTTCAAGTCAATTTGACAGAAATCCAAAAGGAAGAAACTAGAATTGGATTACCTTTTGATCGAATACTAAGAAGTAAGACTCAAGGTTTAAACACTCCACGAGCAAGATGATCAAACATACTTGAATGCTTAAACATACAACCTTAGATCAAAAATTGCAAAGGTTGGTGATGAATCTTTGTCATCTACACTGAGTAAAATCTCATTTCAAATTTAATGTGCCAACAACTTTCTCTTAAACAACCTAAAGGCAAGACTTAAATAGCATCCAAAAAAATTCAATTCATTGTAAAAATACTAAATTAACCATACTTAAATGTTATTAAAATAATAAAACTGAAAAAAATATTAAAATTACATTACAATTATTAAATAAAATCTAATTATAATTTGATGTTTGGTCGATTCATATCACATTTCATTTAAAATATGGTATGCTTTGTTCAACTTTTGTAAAAAAAAATTATATCAATTTAAAAAACGAATAAAAATAATCTCTATTCTTTTAAGACATTAAATGAACGTCTATCTTATTTCTTATATTAAAATAGAATGATAGTATCCTAAACACGTATCTATTTACGTTACGTTTCACTCAAAAACGATTTATATCCATTCATAACATTTTTTTATTAATAATTTAAGTGTCTAATAACATTTTAAATATTCTTTAAAAAAGAATCGTAAATATAATAATATCAATTAGTGATATATCCTATGTTTTGATAGAGTCATAATTTGATTTAAAGTTTGTTATATCTAATATTATATTATATTGTTAATATTTTGAGTTTGATGACAATATTTGTAACAAAGACTTATATTTTATTTAATCATGTATTCAAATTGCTTTACTTCAATATAAGATAATCGTAAATATAGCTATTATATTTAAAATATAAGTATATATAATAATATTTTAAAAAAAAGTTATAAATATAAACTTAAAATCTATGATCCAATAAATTTTACTATATTTATAATTTTTAAAAAATACTACTATATATTTAATTATTAATTGGTAAAATTGGTGAAGCATATCCAAAGGTAAGAAAGTGGTTTAAGCAGCCGCCTCTTCCAATGAAGTCTAATCATAACTGTTAAAATTATTGGAATTTAAAAACAATAAAAAATCATTTCAACTAAAAGCACCATTTCACTAGTTTTTATGCTATTTTCCTCTGGAAGCCCCTCCAAATTTTGCCTTTTTTTCTTTCTTCCATCTCTAATTATTATATAATACGATAAATATGAATATTAAAATAAAATGATATAAATTAATAAAATTTTAGATTTTATTTGATAGACACTAATAGACTTCTATCGATATATATAAATATACTGATAGATACTGATATAAGTCTATCAACGTTTATCATATAAAATTTTGGTATATCGTGTAAATATTTTGATTTATTGTGCTGTATTTGAAAATAACTCAATATAAAATCTCTAAAATTTAAATGTTTAGAGAAAATGGTGTGAATTAAGTTTGACGTGACAATTGGATTCCCTTATCGTTTGGAATTTCTTAATTGGACGTAAGACGTAATTAGAGGTTGGAAGAGAAGAATAAAGGGGTTGAGGCACATTTTGAACTCATCCTAAGTTTGGATTAATCTTATGGGAGCTCCTCAAACTTCCTTAGATCTAATATATATAAGAGTATCGAGAACCGTAAGACAATTTTCATATGTAAAGATTACTGTGTCTTAAAGATGTAAGTTGTTTTGAATTGTTTTTTTAAAACTGTGTGCTAGATAAAGATTACTATATATGTTTATCGTATTTGTATGTATTTTAGAAATTTTGAATTTTAAAATAATATTTAAAAAAATAATGTATATTTATCGTATTTTTGGGTTAAATAAGAGATAAAGAAGAAGAGGAGAGAAGAGTAATTATGGAGGAAGAAAGTTGTGAAATTGACTCAATCTCCAAGGCGGGGAAACCAACTGTCACCAAAGCAATATCTCAGGAATGTCTGACTCTCATTTTCTGATTTCTCATCTTTTTCTCTTTCTCTTTCTCTACCACCACCCTTTGACCATATCTCAGCCCTCCATCTTCATCTTCTTCTTCTTCTTCTTCTTCTTCTTCTTCTTCACTCCTCCTCTGTTTTTCCCTCTCTTTCTTCCAAATTACCCCTTCTTCCCTTTTCCCTCTAAACCCCCCCCCCCCCCCAAAGTGGCTTCTCCATTCTTCATTTCTCTGTTTCTGTCTGATCCCACCCTTTTTCTGTTTTTCCTTCTTCCTTTTCCCTCTCTCACTTACTCTAACCTTCACGATCTTCAGAGTAGTGAAGGGTTGTGATTAAAATTAGAACCCCTTTACGAATTTTCTCCTTTTTTTTTTAGATATTTCTTCTTTACCTTCCAAATCCCAACAGAAAATCCGCAAAAATCTCCTACCCCACGTCGAGGGTTGAGCTTGGTTCATGCCTGAACCATTACCAATTTCATTTCCCAATTTACGGATTCTTTCACCTTAATGGGAAATGTAACCGGTAGTGTGGCTGCGAAATTTGCCTTTTTCCCACCGGACCCTCCAACCTATGACGTTTTTAGAGGAGATGATGGGAGGCTTGCCTTCTCCGGCGTCTCTGCCGATAGGAATATGAGCGTTCATTTGCTTGATACTAAGGCCGGTAATAGGGTTGTTGCTACCTTCTGGAAACACCCCTATGCCCGATTTACGCTTCTTTATTCCCATGGGAATGCCGCTGACCTCGGTCAGATGCACGATCTCTTCGTTGAACTCAGAGCTCATCTTCGCGTTAACATCATGAGGTATCCTTTTGGTTTTTTCGCTCATTAATTTGATGGTTCTTTTCAAATTGGTTTTGTGGGTTTTTCTGGATTTCGAATTGTCTCTCTGTTTTTTGCTTTTAGATCATTTCTGATTCTTGTTTATCATGTCCAAGTATGGCATATGTTTTAATTCTCTTTATGTTTTGTGTTTTCTGGGGTTGTTCTGTTGTTTGGTTTGGTTGTGTAATCTGTGACAAATTTGAAATTTGGATTACTTGTTGTGTGATTTTCCTGGCCTTACTCTTGCTACCAATAATTTCCCTCACAAGAGCTTTTGAATGTCAGCACCATCGTTTCTGTATTGGTAGTATGACTAGGCGTTGTTTTGGGTATGATGGAGTCTATTATTGGTTTAGTTTGAAGACTGTGGTACACCATCATTTCATGTCTCTTTGCATTGTGAGTTATATTCCAGCCAAAAAGTTGAAAGAAAGAGCCAAAACTGTCACATCATTGTAGAGAAAATTCTGAAAATCTTCAAAAGGGGTACTATGTTCATTCTGTTTTGGCATGATTCGTGTTAAAATTTACATGTTTTTCAGAAAAAAATGAAAAATAAAAAACCTCCAGTGATTTAGCTCATCAAAACTCATGAGCACCTTGCTAGGAAATTAAACTCAAAATGAGGCCATCCCAGAACTCGAATGTCCTTTTAGTTATATTTGCAGCCACTGTCTTTCAATTCATTGTGGCATATTGCTGTTTTTCATTTACAGAAGATTTACCAATAACATTTTGTGCTGAATTTCAGCTACGACTACTCGGGATATGGAGCTTCTTCTGGTAAGGTAAGCAATTTATTTCTTTTCACTGCTTTAGAACTTTTGAAGCGCTTTTCCTGTGAAACTGTGGGTTCAAAAAATTTATTATGCCTTTGATCTTGTTCTGCACGCTTTCTTTTGGTTGCAACTTGCCTGAAAGTGATGTTATTGTGGTTAATCCCAGCCATCTTGATGGCGGTCGATACCGAAAGTTGTTTAGTTGATGGCGGTCCATACCGAAAGTTGTGTCCTCGGGAACAGTACATTTACTTCTATAATCTAACTGGTCCATTACATTTATGTCTGTTTGTTCTTTCCTTTTCCATTATTGATAAATGGTCCATCTTTGATTTTGCTAGCCATCTGAATTCAATACGTACTACGATATAGAAGCTGTTTACAATTGTTTGAAGAGTGATTATGGGATCAAGCAAGAAGATTTGATTTTATATGGCCAATCTGTGGGGAGTGGCCCGACGCTTCATTTGGCGTCTCGACTACAAAGATTAAGAGGCGTTGTCCTCCACAGTGCCATACTTTCAGGCATTCGAGTCTTGTATCCTGTGAAAATGACATTTTGGTTTGACATTTTCAAGGTGGGCTTTACTTTGGTTTATATATGTCCTCTTGATTCTTATTTGTGTTATACCGACAACTCAGTCACCTTTCATTGTCCAATCTTTTCAGAACATAGACAAAATAAGGCTGGTGTCTTGTCCCGTTTTGGTTATACACGTAAGTGCAATTGTCCATCTCCCTCCTCCCTCTTTTTAACGTTGTTGGGTGATGCACGCCTGCTAATTTGATAAACATGCAGGGAACAAATGACGATATTGTCGACTGGTCTCATGGAAAACGACTGTGGGAG
Source organism: Cucumis cinereus (assembly GCA_037974625.1). Classification (NCBI taxonomy): domain Eukaryota; kingdom Viridiplantae; phylum Streptophyta; class Magnoliopsida; order Cucurbitales; family Cucurbitaceae; genus Cucumis; species Cucumis cinereus. Next base: position 8,753,697 of record JBBPDJ010000008.1, on the reverse strand, counting down.
CTTTCGAAGGAAAAATACGATCCATTATGGGTGAAAGGCGGGGGACATTGTAACCTTGAAACGTATCCAGAGTACATTAAGCACTTGCGCAGGTTCATTAATGCAATGGAGAAGCTCTCAGCTAAACAGACAACGAAACAACTCACTTCTACTCCAAGCATTACAGAGGCAAAACATAACAAGTGCTTGAGATTTGGAAAGAAATAGTTTGTTCATCAAATGATTGAAGTAGGGACTGAATGAAAGATAGTTTCATTGCATCTGCTGCGCGTCTTCACAAGCCATTGCTACACTTGCGACATGAAAGTCAAAAGCGTTCGACAATCAAGCTGGCACGGGGTGAACTGAATGTGAATTATAGGTTTCCTTCTACCATTTTCAGATCATACTGTTGAGTATAACTGTCTTAATTCATGGTCAAAAGAGAAAGCAAAGCATTGAGCTCAGATCATCTGTTTGAGAGAGAGATGTTAATGGTATATCCCATGATCTTTTCTTACACTTTCTCTATCACATCAATTTTAGAGTAGAATTGTATTTTGGCCTCTTTTTTTTTTTTTTTTTATGTATATTTCTTTTTGGTTTTCCTTTTTACCCATTTTCTAGTTTTTTTTTTTTTTTGAGGATTTTTTTTTCCCCAATTCCTAGTTGTATTTTTATGTTGGGTATTTAATAGAACATTATGTATTCTGTTCCTTTGCATATAAGTTTTATATTTCTTAGTTCAAACTGATTCTCACTCTATTGAAATCATTTGATTCAAACCAATTAATTAAACCTTCTGTATTCAGTTCCTATTTTTAATTATGTTTACAAACATTGGATAATTGTTTGCAAATTGTTTATCTTTGTTTTCTCCCCCATTTCTGTAACTCATTTCTATTTGAAAAAACATTTGGATTTTTAGTCAAATTTTAAAACAAAATACGATTTTAGAGATTACAGTCTCGTTCGGTAAATATTGTTATTTTTTCTTTTAAATTAATTGCTTGTTGTGATTATACGAGAGTTGAATTCTTAGTTAAATTTAAAAAAAAAAACAAAAATAAATTTTTAAAAATTATTATTTTTAGTTTTCAAAATTTGATTTGATTTTTGAAAACATTGATAAAATAGTAAATAACAAATGAAAGAAAAAAGTGAAAATGAAAAGATTACCCAATGAACCCTATATTTTTTGTTTGTTTATTTATTTATTTTAAAACTTGACATGGTGTTAACACCTTGAAAGTAATAACAAAACAAAGAAAACTTTTCTTTTTAAAAATTGTATCTACTCGTGGATTTAGTACAGGCTCGGAAGGCTTGAGCCTCCTTTATCTTTATGCTCTTTATATAATATATATATATATATATATATATATATAATTGAAACAATACCAAAAAGCAACAACCTGTTGAGTGGTAAAATTGTTCTCTAGCCCTCCTCTAAATTAAACTATAAGGTTTCGTTAAAATCTATTTACCATGGCTGATTATATCTACTATTTTTTTTATCTTGAGAAAACTTAAAGCTTACGCCATGGCTTTGGCTATAACAAAAAAAATTATAATGTGCAATTGTTTTTTCTTTTCCAAGAAACTATAGTACGAAAATTAATAAAGATGAGTTAATAATATAAAAACAAAGTTTAGTCCGAATTGATTAAAGTGATTTACCAAAATGCCCTTAGTTGATGCACAATAATTCCAGCCCATCTAATGAATTGAAGGTGTAGTCGTCAGGCCCATTAAGTGGTTCCCAAATGGGCTTCTTTCGGCCCGTTTCAACAAAATGGAAGAGCAAATAAGGAAATTTCTCAAAGAATCTTCCTTTATTACCACGAAGTTTGTATATATTTCATTTTATACTTCAACAATTTTTATCCTTAAATTTAAATATTATTATAAATATTGCAAATATAGATGCTTCATTATAATGTTTAGTGATATAGATGCTTCATTATAATGCTTAGTGTCTAAAATGTCATGTGTCATTTTTCTATTACCACATATGTTAACCATGTGTCATCTATTCACCCATGATTGGTGTCCATGTAAGCCACCTCATGCATACCAAATTGCTCATAAATAGTGACTTTTGGTAGAATTTGTAAAATTGTCAAGAAAATATTAGACATAAAATTGAAAGTTTAAAAATTAACTAAAAAGATAATTGAAAATTTGAGAGGTATGAAATACGAAATAGCCACAAAAGCTTAAGAAAACTAAATTCATTGATTCAAGCAACATGTTGTATGACTATTTGTACTTAGGGAGTTGTGGAACAATACTAGTAGAAGAGACAAGTTTTTTTAAATTCGACTAAATTAGTAAAAAGTATTAGGGATAACCATTGAAATCGCAAAGACCGAACCATTTATTAAAACAGAACCAAACCGAACCAAAAACTCAATAAAACAAAAAGAAAAAAAAAAAAGCAATTCTACCCGATTTAAAGAAAATTTGAAACCGAATTAATTCGTAACGATTTAAAGAAAAGAAGGATAATGTTTTTTAATAACACAGTTTAAAATCTAACACTAACTTTAGATTTAAGATTAGTATGATTTGATATAATGAAGAAGTAAATGTAGAGATGAGGATTGGATCAAATAAAATTATATATTTAAAGAAAAAGGGAGATGAAGTTAGTTTGGTTCACAAGTAATTGGGGGAAAGGGGGAGATGAGACAGAGTGTTTAATGTGTCACCACAAAAAGGAATCAATTTTCAAATATTAAATTTATAATTTAAATTAAAATGTCAAACCATTTATTGGCTGTACTTCGCTGGCCCTCAACCCCATTTCCCCCCCTTTTTCTCCAACCTTATTTCAATCATTCATATATATATATATATATATAAAATATATATATATATATTTCTTTTTAATGGTGTAATTGCAAATACCGACATATTTTAGGGGTAGGGTTTTGCAATCTACTTTTTGTTTTATTATCATTTATCTCTCTCTATCTCGAGTTGTATCGTCTTTAAAACATAGGTTAAAATTATATCGTTTTGGTTCTAGTTTATTATTTTTATTACTATACCAATTTCGATAAAATATAGCTTTGAAGGACTAAGATTAATATTTGTTGAAAATATATGAACTAAGATCGAACAAACTCCGAAAAAGTATGATATCCAAATGATTTTGTAACCTTAAATATATTGTTGAAACGTTCTATTCCATTTCATTTTGTTCACTTCATAAGTGCTTATTCCTCCATGTTAGGCCTGGTTATAACATTTAAACTATATATGAAGAGAAAAACTTCACGGATTTACTTAACTTAACTTGTTTAGGAATATCCCTTCTCGATTAATAAAAATCAACTTGAACATAATTGGATTAAGTTTTTGAATGATCTCATCATCTTCAAATATCGTGTCGAAGTAAAAAAAGACTAGGACGGATGGAAAGTACAAACTATTTTTTATCGTAAAGTAATATATAGACAAGTTGTTTAGGGTTTGTCTCCTAATGAGAAACTAGATGGCAATAATATAGTTAGTTTAAGTGGTTGGAGTTAGACATCATGTGGGTAAGCAATTAAAAACTTTATAAAAGTGTAAATTGTAAAGACACATCATGATTTACACATCTTTGGTTATGAATTTGGTCAAAACAATCTGCTTTTTATATCAATATATTCACATTTCTTTGATTTCTCTAACTTTATTCTCTATATTCTACTTATTTTTAATATATATATATATATATATATATATATATATATGACATGTAAATATAATTTGTATTTGTTTAATGGATTTATAGTGTAATATCGTTTATCCCGAATTTTAAAAATCGTGAAATTTAAGAGCGTTTACAGTTAAATTTATGTGTATAATAATTGCTCATACACGATGATATTCTTTTTCTCTCGTTCGCGTATTTGTGTTTACATTCAACTAATATAATACAATAATGCTTTCACTTGATACAAAATTTCCTCTCGCTTCCTCCCACTGGTCACTCCCTGGTTTTGAATATGTCTTTGTTTTAAAAAATTGAGTCAAACAAAATTAACATCCAAAATTAAGGTCATCTCTACAAAAATAATCCAATTAGTTAGTTTGATGTATTTTCTAAAATTATTTAATATGATGTAGTGAATTTCTAAAATTTACCTTTTTTGGTAAAATATTTTAATAGGATGGAAAAGATTGAACATCCAACTTTAGAAACAAAGATTATGTCAATACCACTCAACAGAATTCAATTTGACTAATAGAACAAATATCTTCGTCTCAAAAATCCTTTAAAAAAAAAAAAAGAAAAAAAAAACTATTAAATTATTTTGAAATAATAATAACTAAATTGCATTAAATTTGAATAACTAAACTCACAGTAAAAAAGAAAAAAAAAATCACCAGTAAATTATATTTTAATAATAATAAAAAAAGCACTATTTATCACAAAAAGCAAAAGGCTGCATTTGTTTCTGGGTCTAACATATAATTGGAATGGGACCCACATGGAATTAATGGGGAACCAATAAGGAGATGCAACGTGGCAAAAGCTGACGTGGTTTTTCTTTTTTTGTAAACCTCGTGGTTCTGTCTGTCCCTTTTTATACGTTTGTTACTTTTTAGTTATAAAACCAAATCCTTTTACTGCACATAAAGGAAGTTTTATGGCGCGTGATTTACACGCCCCAATCAATTTTCTTATTCCAAATTTTTCTTTTATATATATATATATATATATATATATATATATATTTAAAAAAAATCATAAATTAATGCAACTCCTAATTGGAAACACAAAACGGCTAATTTCTATAAGGAAACAAACTACTCTTACTATATACTATTACTTGGAAAAAAATAAATTCTCCCATCACACTTAACATACGTTCATATGTCAGTTGAGTTAAGCTCTCGTTAATATATATATAATATTGGTTTGTTCCTTAAAAAAACAAGGATCAATGTGTAACTCTAAATTTTAGAGTTGTATCAATTGAAACCTAAAGATAATAACTATATCAATTCAAATCATTGAGTAACTGTATTAGTTTACACCCTTAGAGTTTCGTTAACCAACATGTGTAAAACTTATAATTTGAGGCAACTAAATACCTAAGTTTGCATAAATCAATATTCGAGGTTACCTTTGAATAGCAAATCTCAAATGTGTGTAGACTTTTTCAAATGTTTGGTTTTATAAAATGGACAATTAGGATAAATATATAAACAATTCTCAAAAAATTCTTAGAGTCTAAATTGATTAATTTATGAAAGTTTAGAAGTTTAATGTCGCACCATATTTTTCCAAACAATAGGTAAAAAAAATTTATCGGGTTTAAATTGATAATATATCCATTTGATATAACCCTGAAAGTTTAGTGTTGGCTATATTTCTTGAAAAAAAATTCACACAATAACAAGTGAGGTAGTAGAGTAAAAGGAGTAGTTTGCCTCAATTTCGATTTATTCACATGAAACAATCAAAGGAATTAGCTTTGTTTAAGGTAAATAATTATGATTTACAAAAAAGATAAAAAAAAAAGAAAAGAAAAGAAAAATATTACCTTTTAAAGTATCAATAATTACTAGATTCTAAACAGGATTTGATTAAAAAATGGATGTTTTGAATTTGGAGTAAATTGGTGTTAAATATTCTGGCAAAAATTTAATTAATGAGGGATTGAAAATTCATAGCATATGGTAACAGAAGAATTTGAGTATCCACAATAATCAGATGGTGGATAAAATTGTATGTGTAGAGATCATGAAACAGAGGAAAAATAATGAGCGTTGATTTGACTGACTTTTTGTATGATGGAATGAAGTTTGACTAAAATGGCCATTAGACTCCCACTGTGAAAAAAAACCCAAAGTTCTTCCACTTTCTGTATGTATGGATGATGGAGAAAGAGAAAGTGGAACAGAGTTTACCTTAAAGCAATTATAATAAGACAATGGTGGAAAAAAGGAAGAAGGGTTTTGCTTAAAATACTTTAAAGATTTCTGTTTTATTTGATTCAATTCAACTGGAAACAAAACCAAAAAATTGGTTTCATTTTCTTCTTCTTCTTCTTCTTCTTCCTTCCCTCTGTTTTGAGCCATCCCCATCATTGGCCATTTTCTACAGCTTTACTTTCTGTAATCTCCTTCTTCTTCTCTTGATTCCGCCCAATCAATCTCTTTCTTTTCCTAACCTCCATCTGGGTTTTCAGAAAAACTAAAGAGGGCTCAGAAAACTTTGTACCCACTTTCAAATTTTCGATTTTCGATTTCGTTTCACTGTTCTTTCTCTTTTTCTGTAAGATTTCAACGACCCCCCCTCCCTTTTTTTCTTTCTTTCTTTCTTTCGCTATGACTGTGGAGAGTCATTCTGTTGCTGTAGTCGGTGATGATGGCGCTACGGATCATTTTCCTGTTGGGATGCGTGTTCTTGCTGTTGACGACGACCCTATTTGTCTCAAAGTACTCGAATCTCTCCTCCGTAAATGCCAATATCATGGTTTGTTTTTCCTCTCATCTCATGTTTTTCAGTTTTCGATTCGTCGTTCTCTGTAATCTTAGAAATTCTTCCAATCAATTTCTTCAAATTTTGGGGGTTTTTATCTTTGTTGACTGATGTTGCTTATGAGAATGGTTTCTTGAACTGTGTGTTTTGGGATTTTGGGTGTTGAAATGTTCAAAATGGTTCATTGCTGATGATTTAGATTGTGGGGTTTTTGTTTTGTTTCCTTTTCTTCTTCCTGTAGTTACAACGACGAAGCAGTCCATTGAGGCTTTGAGGATGTTGAGAGAAAATAGAAACAAATTTGACTTGGTTATCAGTGATGTGAACATGCCTGATATGGATGGTTTCAAGCTTCTTGAGTTGGTGGGGCTTGAAATGGACCTACCTGTAATCAGTAAGCTTCTTTCTCACTATTCACGACATCCTATGTCTTTACTTCATCTTGTCGTGTTTTAGATACCAATGTGCTGTTTAGGATCAGTATGTTGCTGAATAGATGAAATTAATGTGGTCTCTTTATTGCCAGGATTTTTTAACAGCATTAATTGTCTTGTTCTTCAGTGTAGTTGGTTTGGTTATTGACTTTTCATTTTTATGATGATGTGTTTCTTCTTTTCCCTAGTGTTATCAGCACATAGTGACACTGAGCTTGTTATGAAGGGGATTGCGCATGGTGCGTGTGACTATCTGTTGAAACCAGTTCGAATCGAGGAGTTGAAAAACATTTGGCAGCACGTGATTCGGAGAAAGAAGCTTGAACCGAAGGCGAAAAACAAGTTCCCTAGTCAAGATAAGGTTCGTAATGGAGGCAATGAAGTTGAACAAGGTTTCTCACCAACCAGTAATGCAGACAGTGCAAAATTCAATAGGAAACGGAAGGACCAAGATGATGATGAGGACGAGGAAGGAAGAGAGAATGGGCTTGATAGTGACGACCCCTCGAACCAGAAGAAGCCTAGGGTAGTATGGTCAGTTGAGTTGCATCGGAAGTTCGTATCAGCAGTTAATCAGTTGGGTCTTGAAAGTAAGTTGGTGCTTGAAACTATGTTAGTAAATTTTTGTTTTCCTACATCTAACAATTTTCTTCACTCTTAATCAGAGGCCGTGCCGAAAAAAATCCTAGATTTGATGAATGTTGAAGGACTCACCCGAGAAAATGTGGCAAGTCATTTGCAGGCATGAATCCTCCCTTTCCTACACTTCCCAAAAGTACTCTAATTAAGCCGTAGAAACAAACATGGAATGAAGTGGAAGATTGTTTACTTTCGTATTTCTTTTACTTGACTGATTTATTTGTTTGCATAGATTCAATCTGGAAACAAGATGAAAATAAGAGGTTTCATGTTGTATTGCAGAAATACAGGCTTTATCTGAAAAGAATCAGCAATGTTGCATCCCAACAAGCTAACATGGTTGCTACATTTGGGAGCAAAGATGGCACTTACATGCGAATGGGTTCACTTGATGGATATGGAGACTTACACGGCTTTGCAGGATCGGGGCGGCTTCCAAACTCTTCGTTATCCTCTTATTCACCTGTTGGAATGCTTGGAAGATTGAACTCCCCGGCTGGAATTAGCCTGCGTGGAATCACTTCATCTGGACTGATCCAGGCAAACTCCCAAAATTTGAACTGCGCCATTAATAACCTTGGCAAACTCCAACCAACTACAATGTTATCTCCTAACCAAACTACTAATCTGCTGCAAGGAATTCCAACATCACTCGAGATGGGCCAGATGCAACACAGCAAGTCCACCACTCCCATTGGAGACTTCAATACAATGAATGAGACTTCGAGGTTTGGAGTTCCCAACAGTTTTCCTGAAAGAGCAAATATTGGAAATTCAACCTATTCGGTTTCTCCTGCCCCATTGATGTTACAAGGAACAATGCCAACATATGGAAATCAGACCTCCCTTAGAGTCGATCCGTTAAATGGAGAAACTTTTGACATAGACGTTGGCGGTTCAAATTTTTTGGATCCTGATCCTTCTAATGGAAACTGGCAGGGAGCAGCACATTTGTCTAGATTCTCAGCAACTTCATTGACCTCCAATGAAGCTTATCCAAGTGATCAATTGCTTTCAATGAACTCAGTCATTTCTTCTACCCCCTCGACAATCGGGAACATCTCGGTCGATTTTGCCTGTAGAAGTGCAGGTTCAGCTCCCTTACTGGATTCAAGAGACGTGCAATGCCAGGCAGGGGTAGTTGGCAGTGTTATTCAATCTATGAATACCATGCCAAAGCAGAGTTGGGAAGAGCATAAACATGACTACAGTCGAAACGTGCAGCATAATATTGGTACAATCAATTCTCTGGTTTCTAGCGATGGGAGTCCAACCCCCTTAAACCAGAGTTTCAATCAGAATAGTGTCGTACGTGATAGAAAGGCTGGTTCATCTTTAATAGTCCCATCAAATGTTGCGTCACTGTCCTTCCCCCAACATGGTGTGGTTGAAAAATTGGGTCCTAACACAAAGACAAATGTGGATGGAAACTACCTTCTGAATCAGATAAAGTCACACGATGGATCACTTCAAGGCAGTTTCGAGTCCTTGGATGATATAATGAATTCGATGATAAAACGGGTATAGTCAAATTTCTTGCTAAATATTTAGATACTGAATTCTGATGTGCCTTCCAATTTTCAATTTTTTTCCAAGTTACTTTTATATGAAAATTCTCCTCCCTGTTGAAATTGGCACCTGACATAATTATATATATAGAAATTCCTTTCTTTTGAATGGTAATGCTGTTTTCCTAACCACTTCTGTTATGATTGTGTCAACTTGTTGCTTGCTGTTATAGTAATACAAATACGGATTGGCTTACTGCAATCAAGTTTGCCAAACACGGTAAATGGCTAAAGATCTCATGTGATTTTTCTCTATAGTGATATGAAAAACCGCCATACCAATGTTCTACGTTTGGAGATAGCTAAACGTTCCCATTTCATTACAATCATACCAAGAAAAGCCGTAACTAGTTTCAATCATCATATGCAAATTAGTTGTCATCAGAAAATATCATCCAAGCATTTAAACTTGCTGTATGCATCATAAACAGATCAAGTTTCATGGGCCATTTGTTCATCAAATGCAATAGTCATCAATTTCAGATCATGTCTTGCATTTCTCCTGATCACTTACATGGAGATTTTTCTTGGATAGATATGTTATCACCGTTATTTTCTGTTTCAGACTGCTCTTTCTATCTGTGTTGTGCTTGTGCATCTTTCCTGATCATTTAGTGACAGGATTCTGCAAAATGATTCAGGAACAAAATGAAATACCAGAAATGAATGGAGAATTTGGATTTGATCATTTCTCTCTAGGATCATGTATTTGAGACCTCTACCTGCTGACTGTTGGATGGAAACAAAGGCATTAACAGCGATACGGTGATCAGAAAGCAGTTCGTGTACGTACCATAATGTAATTCTTCGTCAGTTTGGTTTGTTTCCACAAGGCTCCATCTGTGTCTGTTCATTTATTTACTGAAACATCTGGTTTCGAGGTTATAACGAAATAGCAGACATTCCCCTCCTGTTCATTGTTCATAAAATAATGACAAGACAACTTCACAATCTTCTCTTAGTCTTTTTTCTGTTGTCCTTTGAGAAAGAAAGTTGCTTGAAATGTAACATGAGAAGCCTACTCTTTGATTAATTAATGCAGATTTCCAATGCTTCTTTCACATGGGAAAGTATGAAGGGAGCAACAATGGCAACACAGACAGTTTCTCCACATGTTGGTTCCAGTATAGCAGAACCCAAATAATCTCTTTGAATTAATAAATTTCAGTTCATACCAACCCAAAAACATACCAATACAATAGCCTATTTGGATTCCGTTTGACTATATGATTCGTGCAGTTCCTTTTTTCAACTTACCTAACTGATTTCTTATGTAAAATTCTTCACAAGGTTGAAAAAGTTAATATCCTCAACGTTAATAAAATGAAACACAATGAGGCTGAAGATAAAAATGAAGAGAAACACATGGCAGCACAGAAAAAATTCTCCATCAAGAAGCCATTAAAACAAAGCTAACCAGAATGAGCTTATCAGTAAGCATCAATTCCACAAACACTAGTAATCCTGTGTCTACAAATGTCTGTGAGAGGAAAGCTCCCTCTGTCCTCTCTAATTTTCTGAGACAAGGGCAAAGAAACAAAGAAATGTATGAGGTTAGAAAAGATTGAAGCTCGAGGGTTCGATCGGAAGGTGTGATGAAATAGTTCCAATTTCTTCGAGATTTTAACCGAATCATGATGTAGACACAAGGATAACTTGCATACTCCATGAAGATGGTACTTTTAAATCTCTCATTTAAAGAGAGATTTCTTTATTCTCCTATTATAATAACTTATCCAATTATCTAATTGTTAATATATATAGTCTAAATTATTAACCAATAACAGAGTAACACACGAGTTTAGGTAGGAGACATGAATGAACCACTATCAAATTTGAATAAGAGAGATTTTGAAGACATGAAAGCAGGGACAGATTTTGTTAAGGACACAATCTCCCTCAACTTTCTGCTCTTTATATAATATATATTACAAATTGCCACAGTATCAAAACTGCTAGTTAGCCTAGTGGTAAATATATCTTCCAGACCCCTTTGGACCTTAATTCAAGACTCACTCTTTATATTTATTTATTTATTATTTTCTTAAGATAAAACCATCAACAAAATATTTGGATCCATCACTACTCAAAAGTATGATTAAGAACCCTAAACCCTAAACGACTTAAGAACTGAAAGTTACTATCTATACCAACAAGGTGCATTTTTTTTTATGACTCAATCATAAGAACTCCATAGTTAAACGTACTTAGCTTGGAGCAATATTATGTTGAGTGACTTCCTCGGAAGTTTGCATGTAGACAACAAAAGGCAACGTATCCAGGTTGCAGAGAAATATCGGAGCAATTAGTTATCGAATTATGATCTCAAATTTTGGGCTTGTAGTGTTACAAACAGAGTAGGAAATGCATTCTGCATTTCTGTCCCCATCTCGGTTTAGCGCACAATCATAAATGGGAATTCTCCATCCTTGAGACGTCTCTACGAGAGAATGAACATTCCTAGCCACAAACCATGCGTTCGTTTTGCAAGTCCTATTGCTCAATGGAAATACAAAAAAGTTCTTATTCTTCCTGTCATAGTCAACTTCAAAGATCCTGAAAAACAAAGAACTATTGAAATGGTTTTGAATATCAACATTGTTTGTTGCCCATAAAAATGAAACATACAAATGAAGAGGACAAGAGAAAACGATATTTCCCCATTACATAACAGAACAAGTTCCATCAAGAAAGCCGTGGGAAGAAAGCTTACCAAAAAAGTCATATGATAATTTTGAAAAAGCCCCACCCACTCGACAAATTATTCAAGGAGGCTACTATAATGTGACCGACACGTTTGCACCAACAAATATACGAGAGAAACTATAAAAGTACCTCAAATTTATATTTAGTGATTATAAGAGAACAACATGTAGATTTATCGAGTAGTTATTATGAGACAATTATATTATAACAACCTTATTGAATAACACCTACTTACAAATAGGTTGCACTCATTTTTTGCCTTCCATTAGAAAAACGTAATAATTGCATATTTAGTTTCTTTGGTCCGAAGAAAGTTAGAATTTAGTTGCAATTTAACCAAAGAGAAAAAATTTACTACATGCCAACTTGTGTTGAAGATGGAACTATGCAAGTGATGAATGAAACTTGGGGAATATGGAAGGAGATGTGTTGTAGGGAAGGTTTAGTCTATAAGGATGATCCTTCAAGCCATGAGGCCAAGTTTAAGGTCAAATACTATTTGCATCCCAATCATTACCACATAATGGGTTTTGTTAGAGAGCCTTCAAGGAAGTATCTTTGGGTATGTTTTCATTATTAATCCTTCAAGGACCGATGTTTAATTTTGTGGTGTTACTACGAGACATACATATGGTTTTAGAAAATTGTTTTAAATGACAAATTTGCTGAAAAATATCTACAAATATATCAAAGTTTTTACTTTAATAGAACCGTGATAAACTCAGATAAACATAGTTATCTTTCACCGATAGAAAGTAAAACTTTGCAATACTTGTAAATATTTTGAATAATTTTACTATGTTTGAAAACGTACCTCGTAAAAATTGTTTTCATTGAAAAGTTAGATGTTGTTTAATCTTTAAATGATGTTGCTTACAAGGCTGAGCATTTTAAGTGCCCTAAACCATACGTTTCAAAAAAAAATACACCAACTCCTTGTTTATTCATGTTAACATCGCTTTAAAATGTTGACTAACCCGAGACGAAAGTGCTATAAGTTTTTTTTTCCGTCTATGTTCAAATGTATTCAAAGTTTAAAATATTGATGTCGAGATCTTAATTTTATGAAAACGTAGATGGATGTTTTTGAAAAACGTAAAAAAATAAATTTAAATTAATAAATAAACATTTTATAATATTTAAGCAAGTTAACATGTCTATTATTTGTATCATATTTATATTAGTAACATTTTGCAATTTAATTTTTATATTTTCGTAGATTTTTAAACGATATAAATGGACAGGAGAGTTCATCAACCCAGTGACATAAAAAGTGAAACATGAAAAACGACATTTTTTCATTACAGAACAGAACATGTTCCATCAAGAAAGCCGTGGGGAAAAGATTGCTGGAGGTTGAATTGCCCCACCATGGGAGAGATTGCTGGAGGAGGCTACAATGTGACAGACGGCTATACCTAATAAATATATGAGCAAAACTATGAAAAGCACCTCTAATTTATATTAATTAATTATTAGAGAATATGATAATTTCATCTTTCTGTTAAACCTACTACAAGGTTGGACTCATTTTTTTATCAACTAGTAGAAATTTTTTTGTTAATTCACAAATTTGGTCCCTATTGTTTCGAGAAAATTTAAATTTAGTTTCTTTCTCTTCGGTCTAAAATTAGAATTTAGGTTATGTTTATCTCACAAGAAGTGTAATTCATCAATGGTAATTTGAAAAGTAGACCTCATCTTATTATATTTGTTGTTATTGGTATGTGTTTTGTACCATTATCGATGAACTGAAAGTGGTTAATCTGATTGTGTTTGACTATTATGTGGAATCCAATAGCTTTTTGTAGATACTTTTGAATGGTTTTTTAATTTTTGATAATGATACAGTAAAGAAACTATGAACATGTCACAACTATTGTGGTTGTTAGAATTATCGTTACCAATTAACCCTAAACAATAACGATAAGAAAACAATGTACCTGAAAATGCAAAGTAAACAACTTCAATTATAATCAAATAACATATCTAGTAAACGTGATCAAAACCAATCAATTTACGTTTTTTTATTAGTTTCTAAAGTGTGATAAAATCTCCATAAAATAGTCTCAACCGTAAAAACTAAAATTTAATTTTATCTAAATCACAAAAATCAAATTTATAGTTTAAATTTAAAAAAAATTGTCACATGTCAACCTGGGAGGATAAGCAAGGCCCAGTAACACCAACGAGGGGAAGCAACTTAGGCAGCAAGCTAAGCATTTGTTTCACCAAAATAAGGTTTTGAGTTCGAGAAATCACCAACTAAAATCTAGAAGCTTCTACTTTTATCTCAAAACCAGTATAGACCACATGGGCACCGCTAGAATCATGAAAAGACGTTATAGATAAGCATCCACACAAAAGCAATCAATCAATAAATCCATACCCATTTGTCTACAAATATCAACAAACCCAAAAATTGTGTGTTCTTCTGTGATTCTTTCAGAATCGAAACAACAATAATGGCAAAGAAAGAGATGGAAGTGGTAAAAGGGTTGGATCTTGAGAAATACATGGGAAGATGGTATGAAATAGCTTCAATTCCTTCAAGAAACCAACCCAAAAATGGTGTAAACACAAGGGCTAATTATTCACTGAATGAAGATGGAACTGTGAAAGTGGTGAATGAAACTTGGAGTGATGGGAAGAGAAGTTCCATTGAGGGTGTGGCTTATAAGGCTGACCCTTCAACCCAAGAGGCTAAGTTTAAGGTCAAATTCTATTTGCCTCCTTTTCTTCCAATAATTCCAGTGATTGGGAATTATTGGGTTTTCTATATTGATGCTGATTATCAGTATGTTCTTGTTGGGGAGCCTTCAAGGAAGAATCTTTGGGTATGTTTTCTCAATTCACTTTCTCATCATGAAATTTTGTGTTTCTGGGTTTTGTTTCTTTTATGGGGATTTTCATTTCTCTGGTTTTTTGAGTTTTCAAACTGTGTTTATATATATATATATATTTTTTAATTATAAGATATGGTTTCTGACAAATTAACCCTTAGTTTTAGGGTTTGAATGTTTTAAAAGTCATATTTATGACTGTTTTGAAAAGAAAAAAAAGGTTTAAAATAACACTTAATTTTTTTCAAAATTAAAGTAAAAATTTAAAACTTAAAAGCTTAAACCATATATGTCCTTCAGCACATTTATGGAACTGGAAGGTTATCTTTTGAAAGTTCTTTTTGCAAATTTGAAGTGTGACCAAAGGGAATATAAGACCCTAACAAAGCATAGCTCAACATTCAACAGTACTAATAACCAGCAACTTAGTAACCACTAAGTTTGTGGTTCGGATCCTCTGTCCAATTTTTGTAAAAAAGAAAATAATAATTCAAAAAAGGGAATATAAGAGAAGCTGTTTATGAAATGGATGGTTGTTTCTTCCTTCATCCAAAAACAAAAACCTCAATACAAGAGAAGTTGTGAATGTGTGTAAAATTTTCATATCTGTGAAAGAGGGACATTTTGGTACTGGAACTGTAGCTATGTTTAAACTTTTTTTTACTTGAATCTAAACTACTTTATGATAAAATAATTTTCTTTTAGTTAGCAATATGTAGAGAATTGTAAATTGAATATTTGAAAATTCTGAACTGTTTGGTCCAAGTTACCAATAAACTATATGAGCAGTCAGGAAACTTAAACCAGAAGTGATACTTCTACACACTGTATTAAGATTAAGAACGTGTGTGTATCTGTCAGATATTGTGCAGAAATACTCATCTAAACGAGGAGACATACAATGAACTGCTTCAAAAGGCCAAGGACGAAGGTTATGATGTAACCAAACTCCACAAGACACCACAAAGCGATCCTCCGCCAGAAGCTGACCAAGGCCCCAAAGATACAAAAGGCATATGGTGGATTAAGTCTATTCTGGGAAAATAAACTCATCACACAATCTTCTGTTTGTATTATCAAAATCTTATCTTGTCGTTTATCTTCCTACCATTCTCACTTGTGTGTAAAAAATGTTGGTTTGTGAGCACATATTATCTATATGAACATGCTTTATCCATCACAGCTTGCTTGTAAGATCCAACCTCTAACAGAAATTTGATTGTCAGTAGTAACACAACACGATCACAGCAGGATCGGATCGAACTAAACATATCACCAATGAAGAAAATGAGACATATCATTACACTACACGAGTATGATATAAACTAAATATAACACCAATGAAGCAAATGTCACACATATCATTACACTATACGAGTATGATATAAACTAAATATAACACCAAATGAAGCAAATGAGACATATCATTATACTATACCAGTACGATCTATGTCCAACATTTCGTTCCCCCATCTTTTAAACAACAAACGAGGATAAAATTCACAAGATTCAGCGAAACAAACAAACTGTAAAAGATATAATCATATTACAATCATCAATTCTCTGGTTCACCTTCTATGTGATGCCATCAAAAGCTTACAATATGGTACAACACTGGTTGGTCTTTTTAGCTTGTTTGTAGAACATCTGTTCAATCAAAGGTGAGCAAAAGTTTAGGTAGGTTCTTCAAAAATGGAAAAAAACTGTTGAATGCTTCATGACAGTAGTAGTAAGATTTGTTGAGTAGATTTCAAGAAAGTAACTTCATCTCATGAACCAGCAGACTAACATCAGTAATGTAGAATTGCATACCTGTGATGCTGCACTGAGATCAGAGCTCTTCTCGACCAAACTGTCTAACCTTTCGCCACGTGCAAGCACGCTGTCGATGGTCTTATGCTGTATTGAAAAAGAGAAAATATCAGTAATGATAGTTAATCATATAGAAAACAGCATTAAAGTAAACAACTCTGGAAGTTATTGATTAAATTTTTTTATGGTCGTCCATAATTTTCTATCGTTACAAGTTGGAGCTTCTTATTATACCAGCTATATATCGTGGTGAAACTGGTTTCTCATCCCAACAACAACAACAACAATATCATCCCAAGAAGTCACATGTCACCATTTCTTTCATGCAAGTTTAT
The DNA here is from genome assembly GCA_037974625.1 of Cucumis cinereus. Classification (NCBI taxonomy): domain Eukaryota; kingdom Viridiplantae; phylum Streptophyta; class Magnoliopsida; order Cucurbitales; family Cucurbitaceae; genus Cucumis; species Cucumis cinereus. Next base: position 8,736,894 of record JBBPDJ010000008.1, on the reverse strand, counting down.
GTTAGGATACCGCCTAATAAGGAACACACACTCAAGAACCCACAGAAAACTAGAGAACTGAAGTATGGAAATAGATAAAAATATGTTGTAATATCATAAGAAAGGTAACAAGGTTAGGTTACCACTAGCCTTTTGAGAGGTCTCGACTCACCCAGCTTTTCTAAAGGAAATCCCAGAAAATTCTTCGCACCCTCCTCCCAACCTCACTCCCTCTATTTATAATTAAAAGTCCTAACCAACTTACTAGTTATTTACTCATTTGCCCCTTCCAATAACCATACTAATGTTATCCTACTAATTAAACTACATCAATAATTATGTCTCTTACAGTTTACAATCAAGAGAATGATACTGACATTGAAAAGCAGAAAGAGAATTTTTCTTTGTCTAGTGAAGAAAAATATATTTAATCTGACAATTGACCAAATAAGATGCGCACGAATTCACAAACCACAGCACCCATAACACTACTAAGAGGACTTACAAGAATAATTTTGGTTTCGTCCAACTCCCTCTGTATTTTCAACAATTTATCAGCCTCTGCAGGGTCCTGGACAGTTAAATAGAAAAGGTTATAATGACATATATCAATAATTAAATGTAGAAAGGAGAGTTTTTTTTATTTTTTTAAAAATTAAGTAGAAAAAAGAGCTATAAACCTGGAATTTGGTTAAAGCTTCAGTCAGATAGGACCATGGTTGAGAGTTATCTGCTTGTGCATTTCTCCATGTTTCACCAAAACTTTTTTGGTACTCATCTATAACCTGTTAGAAACGAACGTTCATCAACAATAGTCACAGTCACACAGAAACAAATATACAAACCATTTTGATAATATGTGTGTCTGTATATACATGACTCATAATATTCAAACGGCCTAAGGAATATGCCTAAGGAATAAGATATGCTACAATCAATAACTTTCCATTCATCCGTATACCATAATAATTCAACACTACAATCATGGAAAATATATAATAAAAGAATAGAACTAATCTTCATAGTGCAAAATGATGCTCACATTAACATAAGTCTTATGCAGTAATGATCCAGTTAAGTTATTTAATCAGATGTCAACAGTCAGCCTGTTAGTTTGTCTTTTTCTTAAAAAAGCAACTGATCAATACCAAATCAAACAAAAGAAACTAACTTTACATGAGAAAAGAAAGAGGCTCACCAGCAATACATTTGTCAAATGGGAATATAATGATTCTCACCTGGTTAAGCAGAGAAAATGCACTTCGAACTGGGTAGTGGTCATCCATAAATCCCAAGGCACAAAGCCCATTTCTATTGTAACTATGCACCTTGTACTCTACAAAATTGCAAAAGGTTCATAGAAAATTTAATAACATAGAACATCATTCATAACTCTAGCCGGGGAGATGTTAAGTGGTAAACCAACATTGCAAACGATCTTTAACAGTGACTTAAATGTAGAAAAGAGCATGAAAGAAAGACAGAATAGTAAAATAGCCGACCTCAAACAACTATATCTAAAGGGGGAAAAACAAAAAATGCTTGATTTCACCTACTGAAACAAAACAAGAAAAAAGCTAAAAGAAGGGTAAGAAATTCTGAAATTTCTACGTAAACCTTACACTACAATTTCAATTTCAATTTCAACTTACCAATTCCAGTGCACGTACATGACAAATCCCAATTGAATCCCCTATACAAATTCATATTGTAATTTACCACATCCAATCAACTGCGCAACGACACTAACAGCATACAATATCGGGTACCCGCTAATCCAAATGTGGAAAGGGGATTTTCATTGCGTAGCATAAATCCTGTTCGTTCTCGATTAATCTACAATCATATATTCCCCGCAACTATTACAGACTATCTATCTTTCCTATGATCTGATCAGCATACTATACTCATAGATTTCCGATCATGAGATTGATTTTCGAAAAGAAAACTCAAATTTAAAAGCAAAAACTCCAATAACAGCAATCGAGCAACAAAAAAAAAACAATCAGAAAAGGAGAAACCCACCACGAGAAATACCACCAAAAGGTTAAAAACATAATCCTAATCGAGAATTAAGAAATAGAAAAAGAAAAAGAGACCTTCGTGCTGAACAGATTGACGCTGGTCAGGAGGGGTACGCTTAGCGACGGTCCGACCAACAAAACAGATGAACTCCTTAACACTGGACCTCTGGAAGTAACCGAAATGGCTCACATCGGAAGCGTTGGCTAATATAATCGGATCCGATCCTTCTGGATGGCATTTCAAGACCAGCAACGCCGTGATCTTCATCTTCTTCTTCTCCAAAAGAACTCAAATTCCCGTTTTTCCCTTTCTCTAATCCGTCTCTGTAAAAGGGTTGAGAAATCGTAAGAAAACAAAAACGAAATTCGTAATTTTTGTAAAAAATGGGATCTTATGATTCTTTTGTGTGGGAAAAAAATGGGAATGTAACGCAATAGCAATGTGCCGATGCCAACGCGCGACACACCGCTCGCTATTGGGAGGCAAAATGGAGATTAAATCCCCTACGGTGCGGTTCATTTTTAACAACTTGCAACTGGTTACGTGGCAGAATCTGGATTCGCCGACATTGTTCCTCCATCAAAGTGTAGATTGCTCTCATCATCATCAAATTTGTGTTAAAAATATCATTTTGATCAAATTAGTTGGAAGCTTGGTTCAATTCTAGTACATATATTTTTAAATAAATTTAAAATATATTTGTGAATAATTTTAAATTATGAAAATCATTTTTTATTTTTAAAACATGTTTTCAATCAATTAATTGTATTAGAGAGTAAAATTAAATATCAAATTAATTTTGAGTGATTAAAGGTACGTTTGATAGTGACTAGAAACATGATAAAAGTGATTTTATTTCATAATCACTCATAAATATGTGCTTTATTTTAGTCGTTTGCTAGTTTTAAAGAGTTAAATTTAAGATTTATTGAAAATTTGAAAACTAAAATTAGATAAATAAGAGTAGGAACTAAAATTGAAGAAGGATGGAAGTAGGGGTAAAATGGTATTTTAATAGGAGGCTATAAATTTAGAACATATTCTTCTTTTGTTTGAATTTCAAAAAGCATACAAAAACCTCTCTTTTAACTCTATATGCCTTTTCCCTTTTAAACATTATCCACATATTTTATTCAAAATTTTGAATTTATTCAACGATAATTAAGAATCTATTATGAAAAAAATACATAAATTAACAACCAATCTTTGTCTTTTTCAAACAAAATCATTCTCAATGTAGATATAGACAAAAAAAAATATTCATGATTAAGAAACTATTTGGAAATTTCTTTTAACAAAAATCAATTTTAATATAGATAGAGATAAAATTAGTTGTGAAGTGATTTTTTTCAAAGGTAAATGTGTTAATATATATTCTTTCAATAACTTTATCCATATTGAAAATTATTGTGAATTTGCTTGGTGTGTGGCTTTCACCATTCGTTATTTTTCATTAGTCTACCTTTCGGCAAGGGGATCTATTTTTATCATACTTTTTTGTGATTGTCATGAAAGTTGCCTCATTTGTTGAAATCTCCTTCTTCTTCCTTTTTGTTCACTACCAGTGAACTCGAACTAGACTCACTCATCTTTGTTTTGTTGATGTCTTTATGACTTTTAGTGTTGGAATCGTCGTTTGCTCTCTTTAGTGGAGATGTTTTTATACTATTTGAATGGTTGTTTGGTCTAGTTGTTAATGATGGGAAAAAAATCGTTGTTTTAGTGTTGGGATCTTAAGTTGTTCTTTGTTGTTAATAGTGGGTGAGGACTTCTTGAGGGGACTCAAGTAGGTTCTTCCTCTTGAACCTTTTTTCTTAGTTCGTATGTTTTTCTTGAATTTTTGTTCTTGTTCGCTTAATTCTTTTGGTTGTGTTCGTGTTTTGATTATGTCTTGACCTCGAGCTATGCAATCCTCTTTGTTTTATTACAATTCATTACATTTGCAAATAATAAGAAGAAAATTTACCTTATTGGTTTATGAAAAACATCTTGGGTACAACTACACCACCCTCCCTCCATGCTGGCAGGAAGCGTCCTTGTTGGGGCTTGCACGACCTCCCAGCCCTCTTGCAACAATGTTATTTTATGGTTATCTTGCCCTACAATAGTGCGTTGCCTTGGGTGGTTCAAGGCTCCATCGCCCAACTTCATATTTCCCACATCAAATTCCAGTTCTCACATGGTCAGTTTCTTCCCTCTCGGGCTTTCCCGTCTAGTGCGAGCCTCCACACCATTAGTAGAGTTAGGTCTACTCGGGTGACATGACATGCAACTTGAATAAGGTAGACCAAACTAGCCTACGTAAACATGTGGTCGACCTACATCGACTTGTCTTCCCCACAGAACGGTGCCAAATATTGGTGCACAGGTTTCGTCTACGTTGAATTATTTTATGGATCTCTCGTGGGCTTAACCTCACCTACTTCTTTGTAGTCTGATCTCTAGATATTTCGAGCTAACCTGCATAAGAGCGATCCTTGCACTGATGTGTTGTCGAGTCTATTGCACTCTGATTCTTAAGTTGGTATAAGAAGTATTTAGTTCAACTAAACACAAAAAAATATTGTTCGGTGTCTCTTTTTAAATTACTTACTATATCTTCTTTGAAGTGGTCAAATAAGACTATTTATATGTCTTTCCTCTAATGCATGCCTCTGATTACTTGCAATGTCAGTGGTACGGTCAGATCCCTCCAAGTCCATTGGTATACATTCACGGACTCAACTAGTCAACACAAACCTGAAGACATTGTTATTTCCCTTTACGAACGTATGCTCATGTATGCCTCCTTCCGATACTTTGTGGGCTTGGACCTGCTTGACTCATGCTTGGCCTATCCTCAATATTAACAATAATGCTCATGCAAGAAAATATATCATATAAACATACTCTTAAAATTTATAAGAATCGTTGGAAAAAATCAACAATGTAACAATAGACAGGACTAAATTTGAGATTTATACACACATCAATTGAGATGAGACCAAGTTGACAAGGGATAGGAGACAAAGTTGCTCGACTTTCCTTCTTTCATTTCATGTCATGCAATGAAAAGAAGGTACTCTTATTATCCCGAGTAAAGAACTCTAAGATCTTCTTACTCTACAGATGCTTACTTTTCTGAAAGAGATCATCTTTCTTCCTCAGAATCAGACTCTTGATTCGCTCCTGTTTACAACCTTTCTTTTGATCTAGACACCTCTTCTTTCTTTGACATTTCTTCTTTTATTAAGAGCCATAAACAAAATGAAACCTAGAAACTAGAATAGTATTTCAACCAAAAAAAGATATATAATAAATTAATATTTATTATAACTTTTTGTTCTATATATTTTAACTGGAAAACAACATACTTCTACTTAATAATTCTAATAAGTTCTGTTGAAGTAACATAAATTCGAAGAACTTTGAGTTATAGACTTATAGTTAGACTTGGATATCAATAATAGTAGTAATAATAAGAATAGGAAATTAATTATGTTTCTCTCTTTTTTCCAATTCAACAAGGAGAAGTAAAAAGGTTTTAACTTTTAACCTTGTAATCATCTAAAGCAGGTATGTTTTCTGCCAAAGGGGACAAAATGTCCTGCAAAATAAAGCTAAAAGGCATTGTTAAACTAAATACACTCTTTTGATATATCATAATACAGCGCTTACTCATTTACCCGACGTGTAGAAAACAAAAAAACAACAGTCAAGAAAATGGAAGATAAAAATGGGATTTATCTCATTCATTTATGTCAAAGTGGTTAACTTTGAGAATGAGCAAACAAGGGGGAAAGGGGAAAAGGATACATTTTTCTAAAATATATCCCATCGTCATCGTAATGTTAGTAGCAAACTGAGTATGGCACATTTCTAAGACTAAGATGTCCTAAAACAAACATGTCGATGTTCCTCAGTCGAATGATTTCCGACGAATTCGTAGGCAACAATCATACAGTGTGTCTAAATGCATTCTAAGCCGCTTTCAGTAATCAATTCAATGTTACATCTCTTGCTAGTAGTATATACAAATACTATAAAAAAGTTGCTCCTGACGATGATAATATGGTTACAAAATAATATATATTTGACTAAAAGAGAGAGAGATGAGGCCTTCTCATTGGTGCCACCCTCATGCAGAAGCTACTCCAGTTAGAAAACATTGCATTCTCAATAGATCTGAGCAGGGTGCGGCGCTGGGTGAAATGAACAACGCCTCTTTGTCATGGAGCTTCCCTTGAAAGAAAGAAACGCCACAGATTACAACCAAATAGGGGTTTTTTGTTTTTCAATTATGAACTACTAATCCACCTTCGTTTCCGAGCGGGTCGTTCTGGTTTAATCTCTGAATCTGCAGGAGCCTCGCTTTTAGAAGACGGCAGTGGTTCACTCTCCATCTTTTTTATCACCAAAGCCTCTTTCTCACTTGGCATAGGAAGCTTGAAACGCTCACTTCTCTTCTTCAACTTTTCGACTGTGTCCATATGTCTATCCTCCAATACTTTGGTATCAGAAACACCACCCTTCGACTCTATATCACCACTCTCTCTCTTTTCAGCCAAATGGTGATTGTCCACGGTCTCTGCTGCCTTCATGGAGTCATCTGGATGTTTGTTGGCTTCTGAAGATCCACCATTGTTATTCTCAATTTCTTTAGGCAGTAATGTGGATGCTGACTTGCTGTTGATATTGAAATCTCTCTCTTTGTGACTTGTCCAACGTTCTAATTTCGAACGCCCTCGCCTAGAATCTCGCTGCTCATCGTCTGTAGAAGCATCATCGGTATGTTTTCTGGACCCATGATGGTGAACTGAATGCTCAGGATCCCCATGATCATCAGAGCCTTTCGAGACCTAGAGTGAATCAAAAAAAATTAAATAAATGAAATAAGAAAAGGTTCATAATGAAAACAAAAAAAGCTACATCACAAGGAAATGTCTCCAGCCAAACCAATAATGAAATTCAACCACCCGGCTAAATAAGAGGGAAGCTGATAATTCAACAACTGATTTTCTGTAACCAAAGAAACAATTAGGGAAGGACGACGCAAGAATTTTAAGAAGATAATCACCAAGTTACTAGGCACAAGCTTGAAACTTATAGCAGAGCTAAACTCCGTAGTTTTTCTCTTATGTATCAATCAAATTTGCAAATATAACCCTCCCAAGAAAAATAAAACAGCTTATCAGCAAAGGAGGGAGATAAGGCAAGGAATCCCACCATGTCAACTGGTAAGTGTTATGAAAAACCTTGCAAATTCAATTTCTGCAGTAAAATGTACTATTTCCATTTCTATAAAACAAACCAATAAATTGAAACATACCATCTGACTCCTATAACTGTTTTGGTTTTCTTGACTTTTCTTGGGAGGACCTAAAGCATTGTGGTCGCTGCCATCTACTTCCCTGTTCTTCATCTTGCTATCTTTGTGCCTCTTATCATGTATTCTCTGATTATCAAAAGCATTAGCAGCATGTCTTTCACTACTAGATTTTTCCAGCCTAGATCTTCTGTCCTCAGTACTAGGTGGATTTCGCCGTGAATAAGCATCCTCACGCCCTCGACGAGAACTTTCCTCCTCTATTCTATCCCTCCTCTTATTTTGTTCACTGTGACGCACATCTTTCCCTAGGTACTCCTTTTCAGAAACTTTGTTTTCATCCTTCACCCTGGCATGGCTCCCCCATGCTTTCTCTTCTGCTCCATGCCCACCCCTGATAGAGCTCCTTCCTTCATCTCTATCTCGCTTTGATAGATTTTCCTCCCGAGATTGTTTCGGTCTATGCCAATCCTCCTTATCCCTCGGCCTATCACTCCTTTCTCTTTGCAACCACTCCTCTTTGTGCCCTACAGAATGGTGATCACCAACGTTATCTCTGACTCTCAGTAGCTCATCTCTCTTTTGCGGTTCAAAGACTTCATCTCTTTCTCGCTTACGGTGGCTTTTGCTCTCTCTCTTACCATGCAAGATTTCCTCCTTCTCTACATGTTCTCGCCTTAGATGTTCTTCATCTTTTCTTTTCTTGTTATAATAGCTATCCACATTTTCATATCTACTCTTCAAACTGTCATCTCTCTCCCTATGTCTTGAGCTAGCACCTTTATCATAATGAGCCCTGTAGCTTCCATTATCGAACTTTTTAGTTAGATGACGGTCATCTTTATCACTTCTCTCAATTTCACGAATTTTGCTCCTGTGCCTAGATCCCGTTTCATCATCATATTCCCTCTTTCTTGTTTCTTCAGTTCTTGTTTTCCTGTAATAAGGATCATCATCTCTTCGTTGCCAAGTAGCTTCAGCATTACTCCTCTCCTTTCGCCTATCAAAACCATCAGTTTTCAAGGGATGCTGATGAGCTAAGCTAGGATCCCAATCTCTGTATGTATAAGTATCCTTCCTTCCCTTGGCATCCATTCGGTTCCTTTCATCTTGTTTGTCATCGCTATCTTTTCTTCGAAAATTCTGTTCATTTTCATCCATGTACTTCTTGACACTCCCCATACTTGATGAGCGTCTATTCTGAAAAACTTCCTCCTCGACCCCATCCTGCCACTTCTGATAATCCCTGCTACTCCCTGATCTTGTTTTTCTATTTTCACTACTTGCAGCCTTTGAGTCCTCATCGTCGTCTTCTTTGAGCATAAGTGGTTCAACTGCAGGACTCAATTTCTCATTATTTTCCATTTCTTCATCATCACTCTCATTTTTTCTAGTGTTGCTGGTTGAAATGAAATTGACATTCTCTCGATCTATTTCAGTATTCTTGTCAGCCTCAATTAGCTCATCATGTTCAGCATCCTTGTCTTCAGCACTGTACTCCTGGGTAGCCTCAACCATTGCAGGAGATGACATTTGTGGACTGCGTTTATCCTCCATACTTCCACCAGATCCTTCCTCTCGACTGTCTGAAGATTTTCTATCTTGCAAGTTCTGTCTTGGGGAATGAGGGGACTTGTCATATGTTCTACCTTGTGACCGCCTGTACTCAAAAAAGAAGACAAACAGGAACTTCAATCAGAATGTCAATGCTGAGCTACAAAATACCCCAAAAAAAGAAAGATTATTTGACAACCATTTGGTGTTTGGTTTTTTTTGTTTTGAAAGTCTTCCAACACCACTTCCATTTATTGATTTCTATGTTTTGTTGTCCATAGTTTAGGTGTTTTCAAAATCCAAGCCAAACAATGGGTTTCAAAAAAACAGTTTTTGTTTCTAGCTAGAAATTCAGGAAATATGAAAACCGTGAATAAGAAATTGTGAAAAGAAAAAAAAAAAAAAAACAAACACAACTTTAAAAGACTAAATGGGGGGCCTAAATTATTTTATGAAAAGCCTTCGACAAAAGCATGAGAAATTTGGTTCACTTTTGCCTTGAGCTCCTTCAACAAAAGCAAGAAAATTGGATCAGTTTATTTATTTATTTTTATTATTAAGATCTTGAATTTTTATTTACTTCAATATAATTTTTATTTATTTATTTATTATTTATTATTATTATTAAAAAACGAAAGAATATACAAGCACATAAAAAATGCCCACAAAACTGTTTATTATATGAACAATGATCTTGAACAAAACTATACAAACAGTAATGCAAAATGGCATATACTGTCACCTAAAAGCACTACAACTTGGAAATTTATATAATCCAAGCTCTGATAAGATGAGATATGCATCGAGTGTGCCTAACTTAAACACAGGTCAAACATTCTGAGTTGTAAAACATGATAAAAGGACAGACGTCCTTAAGTAGTGTGTGTGACATTTAATCACTGTATACTCCAGTCAGTTAGACTTGGTGGTGAACGATTAAAGTTTAACAAATGATTCCTACCTTTCTTCGATAATACCCAAATTCTGAGAGGGGTAAGCAGGGGTATTGCCTCTAGAAGCGGGAGGGTGTCCTGGCCCCTCTGAAGTGAAAGCCAAATTCACATCTTCACGTGTGTTATCAGAAGCAGAATTCATTGATGTTTTTCTTCTTCCAGCCTTTTCCATCAGTTCACTATTATGAGTTTCTGAAAAATTGTCAGGATATTCAGTATCACTCTCAATTTGTGCTTCGTCATCCTCAGCTTCATGGACTTCTTTGAAATCCTTTCCAGACAGATCATCATTCTGTTCGTTTGGGGTGCAATTTTCTGTGGATGAATTATCATCCAAAGAGTCCTGCAAAACAATCTATAGAGCCAAACGGCTATAGTTACTTTTTTATTGGGGATATAGGATTAAATTAATTTGCACATATAAGGCAATAGTCATTTTGCTTAATCAAAGGATTGATGAAATACCTCAATTATAGCATCAGAGTCACGAATTCTGGGAGGTCTAGTATCAATTGACGGTAGACGCTCACCATAACCACCTTCCACCTGTATTGCTCTGCCAGCAGGCTGAGAGGAAAATTTTAACCATTGAGCAAAGTAGAACAAAGTAGAGTCTAAACTACCCCCCACAGCATACAATTCCATGAAAGCAATAGACCTTATTACAAGAGAAAGATGCAAAGGAGCAGTAGCATGGACAGGAAGAAAAAATCCAGAAAATAAATAAATAAAAAATAGAAGACAATCATATTGGTAGAGGAAAGGATTTACAGTTCACAATCATCCATTCAAGAGGTGTTCCTCCCAACAAAACTAAGCTACTTGATACCTTCCCCACCTTTCCATTCCAAATAACCATATATTCTAACGCTGCCTCAAAAGCAACAGTGTCTCTCATACAACACCACCCCCCACCCCCAAAGAGACTTTTTCCTGTATATCTATCTGCATCACAGAGGCTGCAGTCCCTCACTAATACTCTTGTCCCAGAAACTCACCGCATCCTTAAAAGAGGACACTGCAACCTTAGCAATTCCAGCGGCTCCAAGAAATCTCTTCAAACAATAACCTGTAAGACTCCTAGTGAGGATAATTAGTATGTTTGAAATTAGTTATTAAGTTGGTTAGGTTATTTTGTTATAAATAGAAGGAGAGGGGGTTAGGGAAAGGGAGAAAGAATTTTGCAGTGAATTTCCTTGGGTGGGAATTTGGGAGAGTCTAACCCTCTCGAAAGGCTAGCTAGGGGTTACTTGTTCTTGTGATATTATAGCTTACATTTCAATATATTTTCCATATTTGATTGTTCTTGAGTTGTTATGCGTTTTCTAGTATCTCTTGTTAGGTCGGGACCCTAACAAATTGGTATCAGAACTGTTCTTTCTTGGGTAATTTTTTATTGACAATGGGGGAAGAACAATGAACATGGGAGCGAGCACTTAAATGGACCGCAGATCGCAAACGGGAGGCGGCTAAGAGAGGAGAAACTCCATGGACGTGGGAGGAGATGCAGAAATGGATGGCAGATTACTAGAATGAAAGAATTAAATGAGATATCTGGGAGAAAATGTAAGAAAACAAAGGAGAAGAAAAGAAAATGGTTAAAGACGTTGGATCACATCGACAGAGGCAAGAGTGAGTCAAAGCAATGATACAGTCCATTCTTGAACGTTTAAAGACTTTGAATGTTGAAAATTCATAAAATCAAACTTTCAAGTGAAGACAAACAAGAAACGCTAGTGGCAGGAGTTGAGTCTGAATTTTCCAGTGAGCATCCAGTGGAAAGCTTGTTTGTGGAAGGATCTTCTGAAATGTGGAAAGGAATTGATGAAGAAAGAATTGCTCCAGCAAGTGCTGTTGAGAGGAAATCACCACCAAAGACAGAAGGGAGAGAAGGCAAATTTGATAGAATCCACGGAAATAGCAAGGAGATAAAATTGATGAAGACAAAAGAAAAGAAGAGAGATGATGGGGAGTTCCACAGTAGAGGAGAAAAAGAGAAAAAGAATGTCAAATTGCAGATGAAGAAATTTTCAGTTATCAAAGAGTTGGGCAAAAGAATGGGCAGTCGGATAAAGAGGAAGAAATCGGCGGTGGTTCAGTGGCTAAGATGGCAAAGAAAACGGAAAAAAAAGGTTCAACCGCTGCAAGATTCAAGGGAGGAGCGGAGAAAAAAACGATGAAGATGACGATCAGAGGCGTTGGCATGAGATGATGAACAAACAAAGAGAAGTAAAGTGGCGGACGAAGGATTGGAGAAAGTGGTGAGGACGAATAAGCAAAGAAGAGGACGGTCATTAAAAAAATATGAGAGTAGACCATTCTCGACAACGATGGCATGGGTGGCCAAAGATGAATCTTCAGGGAAAGCAGAGGTGCAAGCTCCGTATGGTGGTGACCGAAAAGAGAAGGGGAAGGACGAGGAACAACGTAAAGTCTTGAAGCGGCCAAAGAAGAAGTCTGAGAGATGACGACAAAAAAGAAGTTGGTTGCAGTTAGTTGCCTCCCGTGGTGGGTCCAAAAAGAAAAAGAGAAAGATGAGGAAATTGGCAACAGGTTGACGTTGAAGAACCTTAATTCTATCCACGTGCTTACCAAGTGGATGCGAGTGGGCAGGGATCGAGGACTTTCCACTCATGGGCCGAACAAGCTATGCCCTAATGGGCCAAAATTAAATAGGACATTTAAGCCACATGCCGACCGAAATGGAAAGTTGGGGAAAGGGACTTATCAAACGTGGATTTTTTAATTTTATAGGCTGAAGAAGACCAACCCAATTCATGAGAAATAAAAGAAATATGGAGAGGAAAAGAGCCTTGGGCTTATTGCGCAGGAGTTGGCAAAGATAGGTGTTAAGGGTTTCATTGTAAATCAACTAAATGTGGTCCAATCCATTGCTAAGTCAAAAAAGGGGAGAATAGTTGAAGATAGATTTTCAATCGAGTGTTATTTTGATTTAAACCCAAAATCCGACTCGCCATGGCAATACAGTATCCATATGGAAAAGCAAAACTTAATAGCACGGCAAACACACCAAGGAATAGGAGACGAAGAGAAAGAAGACACTTCGGTAGAAGAGCATGGGTACCCACGAAGGAACAAAGGGAGGGTGGATGACTTTTCGACTACCATGGATGTTGAGGGAGGGTGGTTTGAGAACTTTGGCCAAATATTCCCTGGGTTAAGCATCGTGGTTAGTGAATTGATTTTGGCTTCCTATCTCCGAACTATGATGGAGGTGGAGAGGGATGACGAAATAGGCAAAGCATCGGCATCGGGTCGCTGATTTGGGCAAAGAAACTAATAACGTAGAAGATGGTAATAGATGGGGGTTGTCGTCAAAAAAAGAAGATGAAGATTGCGCCTGCCGTGATAATTGCAGAGGATGGAGAAGATGGATGGAATGTGCTGCAATTTTTGTGAAGAGGTGGGAAAGTGACCTTCCCACGTGAAATGTCAAGAGGTGGGACAGGTGGTTCAAAAAAGATATTACTGTATTTGTGAGGGTTTTTGGGCTAAAGTTGCAGTCCCATTTATTTGTGTGGGTGGAAACACTAGCAGATTGGAAGAGATGCTAAATAAGTGTAAAAATGAAAAAGAGGCGAGGAACTGGACTAGAGCTACAGTCTATTCCTTCATGACATATGGGCCTCACATGTCTCTAATAGGCTCAAGTCATCAACCAAGCAATTCAGGACCGGGGGTGGGCAAAATGGCAGCATTATTTTGGGTTGGATTATAGGCTGGAATTACTTGAAGCTAATTGCTAATTCTAAGGAAGATGGAGTTTGAGATCAGAACCGGCAAGTGGAACATGGGACTTGCCTGTTCGAGAAGATTTTCAAATTTTAAAGCCCCTGTGAATGGTGTGGAGATAGGCCCGTCGAAATATTGTGGAGTCCTGGGGTACTTAATGTGCTGAACTTAAATGAATTAATTGAAGCACAAATTGGAGACAGTTCTTTTCCAGGAGGCTGAGGATTTGGGTTGAATATTTTATCAGGAAAAGAAAAAAAAAGAAAAAGGAGGAACCTTGACAAATTTTGTGATCTTGTTTTGTAAACACACCTTGAGGACAAGGTGTCTTCAAAGGGCGGAGTATTGTAAGACTCCTAGTTAGGATTATTTGGGATTTTAGCAATTAGTTATTAAGTTGGTTAGGTTATTTTGCAATAAATAGAAGGAGAGCGGGTTAGGGTAAGGGAGGAAGAATTTTGTAGTGAATTTCCTTGAGTAGGAATTTGGGTTGCTTGTTCCAGTGATATTATAGCTTACATTTCAATATATTTTCCATATTTGATTGTTCCTGAGTCGTGTGTTTTTGAGTATCTCTTGTTAGGTTGGGATCCTAACATAACCCTTTCCACTAAATAAGACCTTTGGATCACCCCATGTAGGATCTATAGTACGGAAAAATGCCTAAATATTTTTTTACTACAGCAATTTGGGGTTGAGGGATTCGAACCTCCCACCTCTAGGATGAAAGGACATGCCAATTACCACTGAGGTAAAATTTGGCAAAATGCCTAAAAACATTAGTGAATATTGGATCTTGTATAAGCTGTCTAAACTAAGTGGGGACATGAAAAAGGGGATGGATGTCCACAATAAGCAGTAGTGGCATTTGCAACCAATATGCTGCCATCACAATTAGCTACAACACTTGGAAGGTCTTCACATTCAGACTAACAACCAGTCCACCTCCAAAATGACTGCAACTTTTAGCCATATCACCCGCCATTCTCAAACCAAGGACAGCATACCTCTTCTCAAGTCAGACAACTATTAAAATGGAGGTTGAAGTTTGTCCTAAACAAACCCGAGAGAGAAAATAGCTGCCATATGAAAAATGACATTGATAATCCTTGTGGAACACAGTAGAGAGTGTTGTACCAATATCCATCCATGGTATCCACTTCACCAAGTTTTAGGCTTGCCAAATGTAAAACAATTTGGATAACAACTCAATCAATGGATTAGCATCGTTGTTCTCATAGGATGATATATCATGCTTCTCTTTAATTAAATCCCTTCAAATTTAAATAATTATCACATCAAACACACTAGAGAAGCTTTTGACAAGATCTGACACGAGATGATGGAATCCCATGCAACCTACCACCTTTATTGACAAACAACTATGCAACAGAAAGGCCAGTAAATGTCTTTAAAGTAAGCACATTATTACTTTAGTTGATCCATCAATGCTAAATAGTAGTATATCTCCTATTTAGGCATGCCATTGACCCTAAACAATCACAACGTGATCCTAAGGTGAATAAGGTATAAGGAAAGCATGCTTGTGATATTGTTAAATATTTGCATTGCTAGTACGATGATGTTAGATGTCATCCTCTTTTGGGAGTGTAGCAGGGCGTTTACTTCAATAGTCATCTTTTACAGTGGAAGGACTACGAGCACTACTGCCATCTAATACAACAGTTACAATATTCTGACATAAAAGAATCCTCGGTTACTTGTATTAGTGGGAACATCGTTCAATACAAAGATTGATGCCATCGTAAATTTGAATGAAAACATAGATGGGCATCAGCAACCCTTGTTTTCAAGACACTGGTAGCTATTCTAAATGATCATTTTGAATCCAGAGAAATGGTCTCTATTTTTGCACAGCTAGAACAATTGCAATCAACTCCTGTAAATAGATTTTTGTTGTGTCATAGTTGATAATACTGGGCTAAGAAAAGTGGTAGAACATTGATGTTGCATTAGAATTGTCTCCATCTATAACCCAAAGCATTTATTTCCATAGAAAACTCCACGGAGAATCGAGGCATCACAAAAATGAAATTTCTTTTATATCCGTGAACGTTCAGACAACCCAACAGTATGGCCCTACCCTACTAAGAAAGTCTAAGAAACTTGTACGGTATCAAATCCCGATAAGCATAAAAATGAATATTGATGTCATTTTAGATTTAACCTCTCTCGAACTTGTCCATCCAACCAAATTGGTGAAGCTATGTGTGAGTATCCCAGACTATCTAACCATATCCTTCAACAAACTTTCTAACATAACTTATCAGTCCGTACCACCAAAGCTCTCTTAAATTATTGGCGTTACTATTGGTAAAGTCAACATGGCTTAGGATGTCGTCGTCAATACATCCTATAGCTTACATACCCAGCGTGCTGTTCAAGGATTCCCAACACAATCTGAATATTGCAAGCATCTCATTAGAAGACAATATTATTCAAAGGAAAACGAGTGGCCCTAAGGCTAATACAACTCTCCGGTCTATTTTAAAAGATTTGGACCCTTTACCTTTCCCACTCTTGAGAAAATACTAACCAAGCTACCCTCAACATTCCCTCACCTCAAACTATATACTCCCCCCCCCCCTACCCAACAACATAACAGACAGTAGTTTTCTCTTCCTTCATAGAATCACATTGCGCTTCCTTCTGCTGCCGTCTTGGTGCAGTTCCCTCCTCAATTCCTTTCTTACCCTTCCTTTAATAACGAAATATAATAGTGGCCTAGCATTACCCTTTGCTCCTAATTCACCTTGTCCTCGAGGTAAAAATCAGGAAAATGATGCTTGAAATCATCAATGACCTCCCAAATCACTTCATGTTTTGGGAAATCCTCCACTAATCAAGACTTTCCAAACGCATATAGTAGCATTCTTCCAATAACCATACACTTCCAAGGGTTCAGCAACCCATTCAACCAATTCAGAGAGATTAGGAAAAGTGGACTGACTAACACTCAGCTTGTGCTTGAGAGACATGGAACACGGGATAAATGGAAGCACCCTCAGACAATTGAAGAGCTTGGCACCATGTAACTCATCCAACAACTCTTCAACTACAGGGATTGGAATTTTATCAAGAATAGTGACATTGTCGAAGGCTCTATAATAGGGGTGTTCAAATGACCTGAACTACCCAACCCACATTATATGGGTTGGGTAAATTCCTTTTATGTTTGGGTCGGGTCGGTCTCGGTTACATTTTGAAAATTTTGGTTTGAACCAACACAACCCGAATTACATATATTATTATAAAAAAAAAACTATATATATAGCTTATAAGATCCATTTAGGGTTTCATTTTCTCGCATCGCTCAGCCTTCAATGAACCACTTAGCATTCATGCCTCCCTCACCCTTCATGCGTAAGTCCTTCTTCCTCTCACCTCAGTCCCTCTTCGTCTCCCACTTTCGATTTCTTTACAATGTTTGTGCACAAAGAAATCTTGTCTTCAACTCGCCTTTGTCCTTTGTCTGCTTTCTCAACTTCTCCCTCTTTTCATTGTTGTGGCTTGTCTCCATCGTCTCTCTCGCTTTCACCTCCCTTTCCCCCTCGATCTTAGTCATCTGCTTCATCTCCTTCTTCTCTCTCGATCTCCCGCTCTTTGGCGTCAATTTGCATTTCCAACAATGAGTTAAGTCCAAACACCAAATGTTGGGTACATTTCATTGTCTTTCTCTTTCTTTTTTTTTATTTCAAAACAAAACAAAAAAAAAAGGAAAATTGCCAAGAATAGAAAATGGACAAAATATTTACACTTTATAGAAAAATCAAGTGTAATGAATTTATGTCTTTTAGTCGTTTCTTTCTATGAAGTGTAAATAGTTTTTTTTTTAACTATTTTTTAAAAAAACCCCAAGAAAAACATATATTTTTATAACCAACAACCCAACCTAAAATTTAAGGGTTGAGTCGTAGACCCCACTCGAGTCATTCAGGTAGTGAACCCTCGAGTTGGTCCAAAAAATCTCCTTAACCCAACTCAACCCGTGTACCCCCTACTCTATAATCCACATAGAATTACCACCCCTCGTCTTTCTTTTTAACGAATAACATTGGACTCGAATACTAACACTCGACCGAATTATCCCTGCAACCATCATTTCATCAACCAAGTGTTCAATCTTAACTTTTTTACTGTAAACATATTGATCTAGTCGTACATTCACTAGGGACGTGCCTTCCTTCAAATGAATATGGTGAACTACCCCTCGTCGTGGAGGTAATGCCCCAGGAAACTAAAACACACTTCTCAATTCCTCCAACAAATCACATAAGTTCTCACTCGACTAGTCTGAGCACCAACTTTCCCTTGTTCTACCTCTAAAGTATCAACTCCTAGAGCTCGACATTCAACAAAACACCCTTGGTCTTGACCATCCCCCGATTTCACCGTTCTCTTTAAATATTTTGAAGTTTTAGATAAACAGGATTCCCTTTCAACAAGACATTCTTTGTGTCTTGATTCTCTTTTATGGTCGATGCTCACTAGTCCAACTTCAATAACCTCCAATGACACAACCATTGCATACCTAAAAATAGGGGGGGTTGGGGGGGAGGGGGGAAGGGGGGGGGGGGGGGGGGGGGGGGGGGGGGGGGGGGGGGGGGGGGGGGGGGGGGGGGGGGGGGGGGGGG
>JBBPDJ010000008.1:8706408-8717745 GCA_037974625.1 Cucumis cinereus | reverse complement strand
TTTGTGTTTTGATTCTCTTTTATGGTTGATGCTCACTGGTCCAACTTTAATAACCTCCAATGACACAACCATTGTATACCTAAAAAGACAGACACTTCCCCCCCCCCCCCCCCCAAAAAAAATCATTTGCTTACTAACATATCCCTCGACCTTTCACCGTTGTCCTAGTTCTCATTATCACACCGTAACTAGTGGTTTTGACAGCGAGCAGTTTCAAATTTTCTACTAACTTTTGCACAATGAAGTTGTGCATGGTTTCGCGATCTACAACCACCACCACTCCATAGTCACGGACCATCCCACTCAACTCGTTTGTCCTCAAGTTCGTCAACCCAACCATAACTCCACAACAATCTCCACATTAGCCACCTACAACTCAACCTGCTCACCTGATTCATCTCCCTCTTCAATCAATTTTGATTGCTCTACATTTCCATGAACTACTAAAATTTGAAGTTCTCGTGTTTCTTTGACCTTGCATTGATGTTTGTCCTACCGAGTATCTTTCAGTGCAACCAAAAGAATATCCATTCTCCTTTTGCGACTTAAATTTTGCATCTGGCACCTCTTTGTCGGCCCTTCTCACTTCGCATCGGGCACTGGCTCCTTGCAAGGTGATTGATCTCATCAGGTGCTCTCACTGGCCAACCTTTCAAATAGGAAAAAGAGATCATTTGGAACTATTTTGTTAAAGCCTTCTTTGGCTTATCTAGCTCGAACGAAACCAATGCATCTTTGAATACAAAATGACAGATTTCTCCACCTTTTTTAAACGACTCACGTACATAGCTTTCTCTTGGTGTAAATTTAAGACATTCTTTTGTGATTACAGTCGTACATCTCTTATATTACAGTGGAACTGTTTAATGTAATATTCATGGCAATCCTTGCCCTTCAGTAAAGAAGACAAAGATAATCATTCTCGTGGGCATATTCTCAATTGGTTTAGTAATTTCTTTCCTTGCAATTGGTAAAGTGACTTTAGAAGTAAGAGTTTGGTTTTGGGCCTCCGTTGGGCAATTGAGATAGTTTCCCAAAAGTCAACTCACATCTCCAAGTGTTTGGCTATTTCCATCCTCTTCGCCAGCCTAATAGGCTGCCAACACTCCACCTCAGCTTTGACCCAAGGTAGCAGCCCGTTCATAAATGTCTCTTCTATAACCGCATCTAGTATGTGTGGGAACAGTGCCACTAGTGAATAACTGATGTCAATACTCCTCTACCATGGTCTCTTGCTTGATCGATAAAAATTGTCCGAAATCACCCCTTTCCATGATGAACGAAATTGTTCAAGCAATCGCATCTTCAAGTTCTTCAAGTTCTTGAACAGCTCTCTTTCTTTCTTAGCATGATACCTAACTGGCACAACTCCTCTGGAACCAATCACAACCACGATCATCTTTTCCAATTCGTCAACTTGTGTAACACAGGCATTTTGACCTTTTTTATCGTAATCCGATCAATTCCACTTTCATTGCTCTTTCCATCTGTCGTCGTTCGCATGAGCTCTGAAAACAGCACACGTGGTTCCCCTGATTCTTTTCCCGTTCTGTTTCTGCACTGGAATCTCCCATTATCATTGAAGCATTTGGTCAACTTTTACTACAACTCCCTCGTAAACAAGATTCACCAAGATCTTTCGAGTAAACATTCGACATCCATTACTGTTTTTCAACCTGAATACTCAATTGTTTGATAGTTTTGGCTAGAGAAGACAAGGTTTCTTCAATCGTCGTCAACTTCTAAACATTTGCATGGATTCCAACAATCTCTTAGTCGGTCATCTCTAACCTTTCTTCAAACCGTTTATGTGCCATTTTTCAAAGTTTTCCTCAAATGAAGGCTCTAGGTACCAATACGTGAGGAAGACAATATTCCTAAGGCTAATACAATACAACTCCCAGGTCTATTGCTTTTCCACTCTCAAGAAAATACTAACAACCAAGCTAACCTCAGCATTCCCTCACCTCATACTATATAATCCCATTACCCTAACAACATAACAGATAGAAAGGCCCCCCTCACAAAAACACTTCGCACTTCCTTCTCCTTACACCTTGGTTCCCTCCTTGATTCCTTTCTTACCCTTTCTTTGATAATGAAATATAACTTATGGCCTAACATTTTCTTGGAGGGGGAGCTCTCTTCTCCCCGACCCTTCAGAGTGTTAGTTTTCCTTTTTTCTATTCCTCAGGTTTTTTGTTTAGAAAAATCATATCAACATTATATCTAGCTATGAAAATTACCTCCATTGAACATCAAAAAGTAAATTATTTTTGCAACCATTTTAATACATTTTCCTCCTAATGCATCCAACTGAATCCCCTAATTCCTCCACAATTTTCATGTCCACTAAATATTTGTTTGAAATAATTTTCCCATGAAACAGAAGAATCAATCACTGTCCCCTTCTATGTTTACTGCCTCATGAGTTGGTCCATGCCTTCAACTGACATACCCACCCACCCCCCAACACAACCAACATATATATTTCAGAAGGCCCTGCATGAGTCGTACACAAACTCCTCATCTCTAGTAGCTAGCCTATAACTTCACACGAAACTTCTTCCTAGTAAATGTACAATGGATTAAGGGCTCCCCTCTGCATATTACAAGAATGATAGAACGTAGTAAATACCAGAGGTGGCCGCACACGAGCTAATCCTTTTCCTACATCATTTTGTAAAGCATCGGACTTCCCAAGAGTGTGTTCATTGGGAATATCATGAATACCTGCAGCAGCTGCTAGCTCTGGAGGCAAATCAGGATCATAGCCCTGAAAAGAAAACCAAAAGATTTTGAGATTGAAAGACGTTGTAAAGAAACATGACTTTAAAAGATATTAAAATGTGGCTTAAAGAACTCACTCCTTCCATGAAAGAACCATTAACATACCTGTTCTGTCCGTCCACTCTCATATACACGAATTTTGCTTTGCATAGTAGCCTCCAGGCGTAGTTGTTCCTGAACATAAAAGTAAAGCCTTTTTATTTTAATTTTATTATAGGAAGCCAACTTTTATCAAGAAGAATGAGAGAATACAAAAAGGCCTTATAAGAAGGCCAAACTAAAAGTGGGGAGTACAAAAACTAGGAAAAATACCCTAACTTTCAGTAGTCAAAACTAAAGGATAAATAACAGTCAAGGGCCTCAGGAGAACTGAAACACTGCCAGGAAAGGGGGAAGGGTTCTATAATCCCAAAAAATGACATCTATGAAGCCAATTTCAAACAAAGGCAAGTGTTTACCAGCTGTTTGCAGTATTCTTTCCAGCTATCCTCATTGAGACCAAAGTTGAAAAAGTCAGATATGTCCACTCCAGTAGATTTCCATGGTTTTTCCTCAAAACTATCAATGTCAACTTCAAAAATTGTCCTGAATTACAAAGTTAGGATCAAAACATACTACAATTAGCAAAGTAGAAAATTGAAACATTAGTTAGGCAATTGAAACAAAACAAACTAATTATGAAAACGAAATTAAAAACAAAACAAAAAAAAAGCAAAGGTGCCCTCAAATATCAAAATTTTCAGGTCATTCAGGCATGACTTTGAAAGAACAATTTAATGTATAAATTTTTAGGTCATTAAGGTCAATCTTGTGAAGCAGAAAAATATGCAGACTTAGCATTCCCCAAGAAGATAAATGCGAGTTGGTGATTTGTGTTGTATGAACAGAACATAAAAAAAGTTTTAAATGGTATTGCCTTTTAGGATAAGAAACAATTTCATTGATCAAATGAAATATCCAAAGATATACAAAAAGAGCCCAGTCCAGATTATAGGGCATATAAAAGATAATTTCAATATGTCACAAGAAAAGAGAGAAATAATTTAATGGTATTTGCTCATTCCACACAAAAACATATGAAGTTCATTTCACATGCACTAGCGCACCTAGGGTATTTAAAACTTGAAATTTTCCAGAAATTGAAACATGTAATTGATAACAAACTAGAGCTAGCAAATCATGTTTGAACATAGAACCCCTTCAGTAGACCAAGACAAGTATTACTTGTGTGAAGGCAGAGTGAACTCAAGGCCACCAAAACTACGCCCTCCCATATTATTGCTCCATCCAGGCATTCCAAAACCCGAATGAAAACCTTTCTGTACTGAAGCTGGATCTTTTGGTCCTGCTGGACGCCAATCACCTCTACCACGACCACCAACAGGGCCCATGTTGACAAGTGGACGAACTTGATTTGGAGTTCCTCCAGGGCCAGATGCAGAAGTACCAGGAAAAGGTGCTGCACCAGGTCTCACATACTACATATGCCACCAAGAATATGTGCTTTATTATCAGAAACAAGCAGGAAGCAGAAATTATGCAAGAAATTTTAACCATCAGCAGTTGAAATCTTAAAAAAATATATGCTTACAACTACTCAGTATAAGTGAATCCAAGAATTTCCAGTGTAATGATCTAACCAACAGACTAAAATAACAAAAATAGCCAACGGGTTTCGTGAATGGCTTGATGCAACCATGATCATGACTACAAGAACAACAACAAAAACACACATAAAGCAGAAGTTTTGGTTTGCTGCAGCAGCTTGTACTTTTCAATGGAAATTAATATAAAGACAAGTTCATTTCTCGTATTAACTCCGAGGATAATGTTCACTGTTCAGGACCACTTGTTCCAAATATTTATAAGATTTCAATTAGGATATGAGTAGTGCCACGAGTGAATAAATGCTTTGGCAATTTTCGATATGAATTGTTATTAATCTTCACTTGTGTTGAAAGTAAGACAATTAGAACCAAGAACTATGAAATCCTTAAATATTATGCACGTCATGGGTCACTTCAAACACTGCTGTACACTGAAAACTGTAGTGATGGCAGGCATAGAGGATTTCAGTTTTACAGAAAAGGGTATCCGTCTATGTGTTGCCTTTGCTACAGAGAGGAAGAGACCATAGATCATCTTTATCTTCATTGTGTTTTTGCTAGGAAAGTGTGGGATCTGTTATTAAACCTTTTCAGTTTGAATTACTGCTTCCCAATGAAGGTGGATGAGTGGCTAGCTGAAGCTATTGGCCTTAGAGTTTTTGGCCTTACAGGCAATATTATTTGGAATCGTGTGGTCCTTGGTTTGGGGCTTGTGGGTGGAAAGAAATAGAAGGGTATTTGACGATACAGTTAATTGTTTTGATTCTTTTTGGTCTGTGGTGCAACACACTGCTTCTTGGTGGTGTACAAATCACACTAAACTTTTTTGTAATTATAATCTTTCCATGATTTTAAACAACTGGAAAGTGTTTCGGTATTAGTCGTCTTTTGGGAGGGCCTCCTTGACACTCGCCTTTAGGTTGTTTCTCTTCCTTTTTTGTTCTATATATATGTTTCTTATCAAAAAAAATACAGGAAAGGGTAAACCAGCTGAGACAATACATAGTTAACAAGTTCTTTGATGGCTAACTGAAGTGCTTGAAGGATGTGTAGGAAGTGTCTCAAAGATCGTAATCCTGGAACTGAAAAATATCTCCAACCATTCAAGTTGTAGTCTACATCCGAGTTGATACGGGTAACAGTAAGCGGAACACTGATGTTCACAAGCTAGACCCCAAGTAACCATATATTAGTAATCCAAAATATAGGAGGTAAGTGATGATGAATCCATCCTCGGACAAACAAAAATTGCAAAAACCTCTTTTCCAATTGGCTTGAATCAAGAATAAAATTACAAATATGTTTAGATAAGAAACACTATCTAGAAGCTGGGAACAAATCCAAATTGTCTACTTCGCTGACATTCTTAGACTTGCCTTCATGAAACCTGCAGTTTCTCTTGAGAGCTTCAAAGAGTTTTCACAGAGCAACATTTGCCCAAATAATCCTTTACCTTTGCCTTCAGAAAACGGTGCTCACACACTGGCCAAATAAAAAAAAGATGTGTTCTATGGGGAACGCGAACCACTGATACTTGAAGGTTTTAAAGAACACCAAGTATTCCTAGAAACTCGCATTTGATCACATGATCGTTGTCTTCGCCACGATGATTATTACACATCAAACACCAGTTGAGAGGGATGGCATAACACCAGGGGTCCACTTTTGGATGAAATCAAGATTCAAGAATATCAAGTTTGCCAGGTTAATCAATAATGATTTATTACTTTCAACTGATATCATGATTATCATACAAATTCAGTAATTTACACGGTCAATCCAAATTTCTTATGTCAATAAGAAGGGATAAAAGTACAATCGCAAACTAAATTACAAAATCAATAGTAATGACCACATGAGTATTATTCACGTTTTATAATAACAAACAAAAAATTACATTCTGATTATCGTTGACAAAAGGGGAACTAAAAAACCCCATATACACTTATCACACTTTAGAAAAACGGATAATACACTGACCTTATATTGAGAATGAAAAGGACGATAACCATAATTGCTATATCCAAGTTTTGGTGCCACAACCATCCCAGCACTAGATTTTGCAGCCTCACCCGTCTCCTTTCTCTCGCCGTCCGCTGTTGGCACTGCGTCATCTCCCCACTCTTGCTCTTCCATAACCTGATTCTGATCGTTATCCCCCAAAATAACCAGCGGAGGTTCGTCTTCATCGTCACCTGCCAATCCACCTCTCTCCATTGCCATAGGCCCACGATCACTATCATTCAACAGAATTTGCAAATCGTCCTCACTGTCACTATCCCAGTCGTCACCGCCATCACCCCGGTCTCTTGAAGCATCATTCATTCTAAAACCTTCCGAGTTTTCCAAATTCCCGCCTGTCCCATGGATCGATATTCCACCGCTGGGAGTCAAGCCAGGAATAATCGGCTCAACACCCACATCATCCTCAACCTCAGCATTCCCCTCTTCAATATCGAATTTAACATCCTTATCCATCAAATTAACATCTTTCTCCAAACCACCAACAATTCCAGATTCAAGACCAAAATTCCGATCCTCCAAACCCCTATTTGACAATTCAACATCAACAGAAGCAAAATCCTCACCACCCTTAACCCGAGAACCATCTCCATCGTTTCTAGCGGCCAAATTTAAAACGAACCCAGAAGAAGCAGCGACGGGTGTAGACTCCCGAGGCGGATGGAGAAGTGGGGTTTCTTTGGAAAACTGAAAAGGAAGAAGAGGGTTTGAGTAAGAAGCTCCAAAGGGGGGATTCTCGTCGTCTTGATGGCGATTGAGATCGATCGAACGTTGAAGAGGCGGAGGGGCGGAAGAAGAAAGTTGAGGTTGAGGAACAGATGAAGAGGAAGAAGAAGCGAAGGGTCTGAGAACGTCGGTGTAAAGATCTCCAAACTCATCATCGTCTTCCATGGGGATTCAAAGAAGGAAGAGAAGAGGTTGCAGAAGAAGAAGAGGAAGAAGAAGGGTGGCGATTGTTTGAAGCTGGAGGCGAGCGTTTAAGGAGTGTGGCAATGTAGGCTTTTGCTTGTCATGTTTAAGACTTCCCAAATACACTGATTTTTTGCTCTCTCTTTCTTTTTTTTTCCCTCATTAGGTTTTTTCTCTTTTTTTTCTCCAACAAACTCTTTTATATTTTTTCACTTTTTGGCTTCATATTACCAATTTAGTCCCTCTCTATTTTGGGTTTCCTACTTTACTTTCAATTCATTTTTAAATTTACTTACATTAATCTTAAATTCAAAATAATTGTTATGGTAATTGGTTTAATAATTATTATCATTATTTTCCTATTTGCAAAAGTGTATTTGAGAGAGTCTTTTAATTCTAAAATAGATCTAAGATTGCTAAGAAAATGGTCCGTGTGAATTCCATCAATAATGCATTGATTATTGAGGAAAAGAATGGTACGTAGACCATGCCAAATGATCCTTGCTTCAAGAACCTTGGCATCATTATATCTTGGGATATATCTTAATAAGGCAAGGCAAGGTAAACGCAACCCAGATGATCATGAAGCACCCACTCTTGTCTATTGTCTATCTACTGGGGCTCAAAACAGCATCAATATTCTACTTCCAAACGTTCAACGAAGGAATGTGTCATCTAACTTCAATAAGGGTCGATAGATGAAGGGTTTGATGATTCGTTACAACTACTTTGCCATTTGACTCCCAAACAAGAATTTAATCCTCAACGATAAATTTTTTTATTGAAACACTAATAGACTTCTAACGAGCTATTTGACCAATTATATGCTCAAACAAACTTGAACGTTAAAATTATTTTTTTATATAAATTTTATATTATTAATTCATAGAGTTTGATAGTCTTCTTTTTATAATAACTTGACATTAATAGTACTTTTAAGGGTTGTTTATCTTTTAGAACGTATATAACTTGAAACTTAGATGTCTGAAATCATAATTAAACAGAACAACAGATTAGCATGTTTGTTTTGTACTTTTACATATATTTAGGAATATTTTTATTAATGTACTTGTTTCGCATAATTTCTAGTTTCGAATATCTTAAATTTATATAATGATCCAAGAATGCCCTTACAATCATTTATTAATTTATAATTAATTTAAATTGATATAACATATATTTGTTTTTATAACTTTGAATCTCTTTTAAAATTAATACAATTTACATTATGTTTGTATGTTATTTTTCACAACAATGTATATCATAAATTTAAGATTTTTATAAAATAAATATTCGAATATCAGGTTTAAAATAATAAGAATTCCAATATAACAAAAAAAAAAAAGAAGATATAAATGGTTGATAGTATTTATTTTAATTATGTAATGCAAATGAAGATTAACATATATGTGTGTGTAAAATAAAAAATAAAAAAGACAAAAATGTAAAATGGGGATGCTCTCAACTTGGAAATTTGGAAAACCTATGTTTTAGGAGAGCATCTAAAACTCTCTAGATGCCCTCCGTTCGGGCATAATAGAATGTTCTGAAATCTCTAGATGTTTGGACATTGTATAATACTACAAACAAACACGACAGTTTAGATGCTCATTCCATGAGAATGTAGGATGTCCAAACGGTCTTTGGTCCCAAGGGTCGTTGGTTTCTTACAAAATGTAAATAATTAGAATCTTGTATGCCCTGAATCATAGATATACGAAATCATTGATGTCTGACATCTTTAGATTACTATGTTTGTTTTTTATGAATATTTTTCTAGATATTTGGGCAATATTTTGATTACACTATTTGTTTTGTAGGATTTTTAGTCGAAAATGTTTTGAATATAATAATGTTCCAAGAATGTCCCTACAACTATTTATAATTAATTTAATATAATTTGAACTTACATAACATATTTGTTTTTTTATCAATTTGATTTTTTAAAATTAATACACTTTATATTATTTTAAATCTATATGTAATTCTTCTCAATAAAATAATATATTAAGTTAAATTTAAATTTCAATATCTTGTAAAAAACAATAACCATTACAATATAACAAAAAAAAATGATATTACATATACACGTATGTTTGTCTATGTAAAATAAAAAATAAAAGAGGACAAAAATGTAAAATGGAGATGCCGAAAATTTGGAAATCCATTTTTTAGGACATCAAAACTCTTTTGATGCTCTTCGTATGGACATCGTAAGATGCCCAGGAATCTCTAAATGTCGAAACATCTTACAATACTACGAAATAAATATGGTAGTCAAGATGCCCACTCCGTGAAAATATAAGATGTCCGTAAAACAAACGAACCCTTAATGTATAGAAAACCAAACTTGAGTACGAAACACTTTTGAAAAAACATAACAAAACATGTTAGTATTTTTACTTTAAATGGTGTTCATAAAAAGTGTTTAAATGAAAGCAACTTTTTAAAAGCCATGATTCATACATACCTGAATTTAAGTTTTTTTTTTAATATTAAAAGAACACAAGATGACATGTTAAACAAATATGATTATTTTTTTTTAAATTATCACAAATAGAAAAATTTACAAAATATTTACAGTTCATATAAAAATCATAGAAAAATAAAGTGTAAATTATTTTTGTCTTTTAGTGGCTTTTTTCTATGAATTGTATTTTTTTTTTCTATATTTGAAGAAACCCCTTATTATAATATTTAACATTCCCAAAAATAGGAAAAAGAAAATAGTTCACCCAAACTCATGCTTCAAACTTTATGTTAAACAAATCAACACCTCAAACACAAACTTCCTAAATTTATACTAAAATATTCTCTAACCCAAAAAACATAAGATTCAACTTCACAAGCCATTACCAAAACAAGCATGGCTCAGTTAACATATGGATGTATTAGCAGTCGAGATATTTGTAGTTCGAATCTCCCTATCTCTGTTGTACTCCAGACAAACAAAACTCCACGAACTAATATTAACCATATTTACTCCTCAAACAACCCTTTTATATGTACTTGCTTTTGAGCCTTACATATAACCCTCAATGAGCCCTAAAATTGTTAACATTTGGGTCAAACACATAACCTTACATTACCCTTAAGTATTGAGGGTTGGGCTTACAAGCTACATGTAACCCTAGATTGAAACATTTAAAATCATATTCTAACATATTTTAAATCACTCAGGTTGTGTTAAAATCATTTCGAAACACACTTTTAAACTCAAAATGAATGTCTAATTTTGCACTTTTAACCACACTTTCCATTTGACTTTGAATTATTAAAAGCAATTTCTAAGTAATTTTGAAATCAAAAATGATTTTAATCGTTTAGAATCATCACCAAACTTACCATATATCTGGAAAAAGCTTACAAAAGATTATTGTCCCATTGAAAAAAAAAAAACAATTTCTTTTTACTTAATCCTTTGCAATTTATTCTCTACACTCCCAAGAGATTCAAAGGGCATTTGCTCTTTTATGTGACCAGAAGAGCTTCAAGTCTATTATCATGTTTTATGGGATTGTATGAAGGTTGAAGGGCTTGTATGATTCTAAGTAGTATTATTATCACCACTGCCAAATATATCAAAATAATAATAATGTGAATGTACTTAGGCCACGTTTTTCCCAGTCCGATCGGAATGATGTGATTATATTTGGTGGTTTTGCATCCATACTGACACATAGACCACGTCCAAATTGATGAGGAGAGACGTCCAAATTGACGAAGAGAGAGTGATCAATTTCATCACATCTAAAAATTACATCTTACTGTTATGGTAACCCAAAAGAAAAAGCTATAAATTAGTGTTACGATTATGGTTTAACTATGAGAGGTAAAGGTAACCATAACAATAAGAGTAATTGTATTATAACTACCGTTAGACCATGAGAGGTAAAGGTAACCATATCGGTAACAACAAATTTGCTTTACCTTAACAATAAGAGTAATTGTATTATAACTACCGTTAGACCATGAGAGGTAAAGGTAACCATATCGGTAACAACAAATT
>JBBPDJ010000008.1:8615630-8697788 GCA_037974625.1 Cucumis cinereus | reverse complement strand
TTTCCCTAAATACTTTCAAAACTACCATATTTTGATAAATACTTTCCAAAACTACAATATTCAACCAATTTTTTCTTTATTTCTAAATTAAAATATTATAAATTTATGAACTAAAATTTTATTTCAATCAAAGTTTTAATGAAAAGGAAAACAATCATTGTTTTGGTACAGTTGTGATTATGATTAATATCCGCAAATGATATTCTTAATCATAAGCTAACGATCATGCACGTGGCATTTTCCGGTATTTACGGCTGACGTGGATTGTCCGGTCTACTTGGGAAAACCGGCTGATGGGACTCGACCGCCTGTCGTCGTTGCTGGTGGGGGCCACGCGATCACTGCGCGCGTGGTACTAATACTCTGTCCAAAGTCTTGAGGTTTTTTTTTTTTTTTTTTTTTAAATAAGGTAATTGTTCTTATAATTATTATTATTATTATTATTTTCCATATAATTTGGAAACAGGAAGAAAGTTTTTTAATTTTATTTTATAGATTTTAATATGTTAAAATTAAATTGCCGTCTAACCTAACACAACAAACACGTCTATATTTAAAAAGAAAAAAAGATTTATTTTAAGCATAAAATTAATAATAACAATTATTGTTTAACTCGATTATTATATGCATGTATGTTAGAACCAAAAGATTTTGGTTCAAATTTGTACTTATTTTATTAGTTGATCTCGTATATATTCATTGTTACATGACCTTTTATCCGCTATTTTCAATTGTGTCTCGTTTTTCAAACTGACCTGCATAAGAGATCCTCGTAATAGTCTGTCATACTCTAATGTTCTCCTAATTAAAAAAATTACTTACTCTCTCCACTTGGAAATCATAAATAAGACTAGTGATAGGCTTTTTCTTTGACACTGGAGCTCAAGTTACATATAACATCGATGATGTCAAGATTTTTTTCAGTGCTTAAGATCTTAGGTTATCAAACCAAGCACAATTATATTATTTCTCAATTGGTATATATTTTTCAACTTGATTGATTAATTTAAACTCGAGGCATTGGATTTATGTTAAAGACTTTAGGTTAATTTTGTGTGTTTGAAATTTATAAGGTTTGCTACTACTTTTATTTTTTTAATAATTAATTTTAAGTTCGTTTTCATAAAAGTATAAATTAAATAATAAAATGATTATAAGAGTAATTAAAAAATAAAATAAAATAAAATAGAAATTAAAATGAGGGGTGAGAAACCAAAGGTGGTGTGCCAGAGAGAAGCTCCACCTTTTGCTATTTAATAACCAAACACACAAAAAACCAAACTCTTAAAAACAAAAACCCATTCCCCATACCAATTACCAAATTACAAATATATAAAAACATTATAAATCATTCCATTCCCCTCCGCCGTCTCCTTCTTCTTTCTCCCTCCACCCTCTCCCCGTCGGCGACTATGCAGCCCTGTAGCAGAGAAATGCAATCCCTCAACTCTCTCTTAAACCACTCTCAAATCTCCCTCCAAGACCTCCACGCTGACCACCATTTGAATCCCCCACCGCCCCAGATCCCCCCCTCTCACTTCCACCATTTCGATCCTTCCGCTGCTGCGGCCGCTTCCAACGACGACTTCCTCGAACAAATACTCAACACAATCCCTTCCTGTTCTTGGCCTGACCTCAACCCTTCAAACCCTAAATCCCCTTGGGACCTTAACCCCATTAATAAACCCTCTAGAGATATCTCCGATGATCCTCACCAGAATCACCTCACTGCTACTTCTCCCGCCGCTAAGGCCGCCGTTATGCTTCAACAACAGCTTCTCTTGTCCAGAGGAATGTCTGGTTCTGCCGGAAATGGCGTTGCGGATCATGGCCTCCCCCCTATGCCTCTCTCCCTTGGAAATGCCGACTTAGATCGCTCCCAAAACGACGTCGTTGATGGATCCTGTTTCCGCCCACCGAACTCGGTTTGTTCTTGATGGATCTGTCAATTCCTCGCCGGTGGATTCCAATTTTTAATCAACTCTGTTTTTTTTTTTAACCTCAGGGTGGTTCTCTTCAATCGCATAGTTTCGGAGCTCCAGGAAACGTGATGAATCAAACTCCGGGAGGTGGGTCTGCCGGAGTTCCTCAATCTCAACCAAAGCAGAAGGTCAGAGCTCGCAGAGGCCAAGCGACTGACCCACACAGTATAGCCGAAAGGGTAAAACTAAAATTCCCTCCCCATAAATCTTCAACTCTCTGTTTTACTAAACCCCACTAAAACTGAATCATTCTCATTTCTCAGTATTTTCCATTCCATTTTCTCACGTTTTCTGAGGAACCAAACAGAAACAAAATTAGGGTCTTCGTTCATTGTTCATAAATTTGTCTTGTTTGTACAGCTTCGAAGAGAGAGAATTGCAGAGAGAATGAAAGCTCTGCAAGAACTCGTTCCCAATGCAAACAAGGTCAGTTTCTTCCGACCTTCATCTTCTTCACATCTATCTTCCATTCTTCTTTTTTAATAAATTTAAATTAATTAATTTATTAATCCCAAAATTTTTTATTTAAAAAAAATGGGTGTCCGGAGTGTAGCAGCTCCGAGTCTCTTTGCAAGACTGTAACAGCCGGTCAGTTTTGTACCTGCTGTGTAATTAAACCAAATGATCAAGGGCAATACAGTCATTACTCTTCCGGTGAGAAACTAATCTCACGGAAATTCCGGGACACGTGTCGATAGAATAACATGGCAGTTACTAACAAAATGAGAAGCATGTTAAATATTAGCAACGCCTCCGTTTTTTAGTATATGTACTTTGGAAAATGGAATATTTATGCGAATATATATAGTAATAAATGGCAAAATTAATAACTATACTTTATTAAATAATTTAATTAAAAAAAAAAGAAGATATGAATCTGAAAGGGTTATGGAATTTCAGACAGATAAAGCTTCAATGCTTGATGAGATCATCGACTACGTTAAATTCCTCCAGCTCCAAGTCAAGGTATGACTCTAAATTCTAACCCCATATTTATTTTGTTATTTTATTATAATTATTAAATGTGATTGAATTATTATCATTTTTATATATATAAAAAAAGATTCCCCGAATGGGATTATTAATTTAATATTTGTTATTTTTATTTGGCGTAGGTCCTGAGCATGAGCAGATTGGGGGGTGCAGCTGCTGTGGCTCCTCTAGTCGCTGACGTCTCCTCTGAGGTAAATAAATAATTATTATAAAGCTCTTTTTTTGTGGAAGAGATAAATATGTAAATAGAGGGAAATGATTTTTATTTTTTAATAATTAGTAGAAAAACAATTTATTAAAAATTTGGTGAATTTTTTTTTAAAAAAATAATAATAATAATAGAGATTAAGTTAAAGTGGATGAGGCGGCCAAAAATTCCTTTAAAGGAAGACGACAAAAGGAATAGGGCAGCACGCGTGCGAAGCCTTTTATCAGCTTTTGGTTTCCCTCTCCTTTTCAGTTGAAATGACAACAAACAAAAAGGAAAAAATTTATATTTAATTATTTGGTAATTAGTAAATAATAATAACAGACGGTGTGGTTTCAGGGTGGTGGTGAGTGTATGCAAGGAAGTGGTGGGGCTCAAGGTGGCCGGAATTCCAACAACGCCAACGGCGGGAACCAAACAGCGTCATCAAACGACAGCATGACGGTGACGGAGCAGCAAGTGGCAAAGCTAATGGAGAAAGATATGGGATCGGCGATGCAGTATTTGCAAGGGAAAGGGCTTTGTCTTATGCCGATATCTCTAGCAACGGCGATCTCTACGTCCACGTGTCGCTCCAGGAATCCTTTGATGAACGGTGGTGGTGGGAGTCAACATCCAGTGATGGGATCGAACGGTGAAGGGCCATCGTCGCCGAGTATGTCGGTGCTGACTGTGCAATCGACGAGCATGGGGAACGGGTCCGTCAAAGACGCCGCCTCCGTATCAAAGCCGTGAAGACGGCGGCGCGTGGAGGATTGACTTTTTGATTAAAAAGATATATAAAAAAAAAAAGAGTCAACTTTTGTAGAAGTCTACGAAAATAAGGCAGTCTTGTAATACGGCGCCGTATTCTCGTAGACTTTTATTTGGCTTACAAACCCTAACCTAAAAGTAAAAAAAGAAAAAAACCCTAAAAAGCAAAGGCAAAGGCACATCCTTCTGACATCAAAAGCCTTTCCTTTTTTTTTTTTTTTTTTTTGCTATTTTTATATTACAATTATTGTCTTTTTCCTTTTTCTTTAACAACTTGTTGACTCAATGGTTTGTGTTCTAATTCAGTAATTAATTACTAATTTAATTAGAGATAGTTTATTTTTGTTTTTTGGGTTAATTATTGGGTTTAAGTTTAATTTAATAATTAAAGTGAAGAAGGTTAGATGGGTTTAGACGTTAATTCTTTTTAAGTATAAAATCAAATTGGTTTTCGGGTTTTAACTCATTTTTATCTAATAGTTTTTATGGAAGAAAATGCCACGTAAACATTCTTTTTTTTTAAAATAAAATATTTATGAAGAGAATAATTTTATGTTTTTGTCCCTATCTGTTTCTTTCTGTTTGTGTTAAAAGAGTTGAATTTGATGGGGAATTGACATTGAAATGATCTATTTTTTCTTGTCTTAGGAAAATGTGTAATGTAATGATTATTTGTAAATATATTTGCTTTTAACAACTCATTTCAATGATTCTATTCCCTTCCTATTTTAGTTTTAATTTTCTAAAAAAAAAATAACGCAATTATATTTTACATGTCAAGTTATGGTTGGACAATCTAATAAAATATATAAAAATATTTGTTTTTCTGCTTAAGTTTATTTTAATTTCTATTTTATTTTTAAGATTCTATAAAAAGATTTTAAAAATAATTTAAGATTTAAAAATATACCACATAGATTAGTATTATAGGGTTGTTGGCCAATAGAATTTGAAAGGTAGTAGGTAATCTTTCACAAAAACAATTCATTTTTATAACCTATATATATATATGTATATATATATATGTAAATTCCTTACTCTTCTTTTGCTATATTTATATATGCCCTCTCATTTATTTATCTTAATCATTTTTTAAAACTTCCCTTTTCTATAAGATAAAGTATTCATATCCTTCCCAATAATAATAATAATAATAATAAATAAAAAGATTTTTATCATTAGCTTTTTGGTCCTTTTTAAAAATATACTATACATGTTTGTGCGTGAATATCACCATAATTATAAAATTAGAACCTTTTTTAGGGGTAATTGATTATCTAACGTATACGTCAAGAAAAATAGAGTTTTATCGAAAACGGTTAAAAAGGAACAAATTTTTAATAACAATTTGGGTTCAAACACTCAATCCAACACACAAGGCTTTTTTTTTTATTACATTACATTTCTTTTTTAATAAAATTACGGATGGATATTACAAAAATAAGTGTCGATAATTGTAGAACAACCAGCGTTGTAATTATGTGTGGATTCCCTGGAAAAGCAAATTGGAGCTAAGCTTTAGATAATAATGAAAAGGCATTTTGATTTAAATGGTGGAGTTGTTGGGTCAATCATCTAACACATTGATTTGTTAATTTTATATGTTTTTGATATAATAATATGACAAAAACTAGTTAATGCCCACCATATGTATTTTACATCCTATAGTTTCTTGGTACTCCCAAAGTCTATGCTACCTTAGGACATTTCATTATAAATTTCAACGAATATCTTTTATCAACTAGGTATATATTTGTCAAACTACGTTCTTAGAGATTACACGAAAGTTCAGTAAAAATTGTATATGTTTAACGGTTAATATGTCTTGAATTTGTTAATCAAGTACGGAGATCTTTCGCTGACTAACTTTCTAATTCCATTGGGTGCCTTTTTATATATGTATATTTTTTATATTCTTCTCTAATAATAAAAATTATTATCTCCCTTTATCCATGGATATAGCTAACACACTGTTAAGGAACTATGCAAATCTATGTATTGTTTTCTACTGCTTACTTTTTCGATTCTTGTCAATTACGTAGTCATAACATTACAATAAACGTAGAATATAGTCAACCTCAAAAGAAGGATTGCATGCTAATTACCATTGATCTACCCTCATGTTCGTGTAACATTCAAGCACAAGGGCTTCTATACATATTTCATTTTTTATTTGAAAGCGTGTCTAAAAGAAATTGCATTTCTTACCTTATAAACAATCAATCGCATCGTCTATTTCAACGTAACTTTACTTTTCATCACCATGTTCTTTAAATTACATCATAAATAAATTTTTAATAAAAAAAAGAAGAAAAAAACACAAAAGTCCATTGTTTTTCATTAGATTAGAGAGTATCAAAGTAACCACATGGCGGTGATAATGTGAAAACTAAGATTGAAAATTAGTATCTAATTATTACTAATTCAAAAGTTTAATCTAATTCAAATGTGTTATAATGTCATTCCCTTTAATGTCAACATAAATCATGAACTCCATAAGATAGATTGAAAAAAAAAGGTTTATTATTATTATTTTATTTAAAACTATAAAAAACAAACTTTAGAGTTAAAAAAAAAAGCATATAGTTACGTTTAGGACAAACTAAAGTAGAAAAAGAAAAATAGGATATTTAATTGGAGCAATTTTGTTGTCGGACTCTTTCTAGAAAAAAAAAATAATAATAAAAGAATCCAGGAGAATATTACATGTTTATTTCAAATGTGGCGTTTTTAAATATAACAAAATGAATCATAATATTTTAAAAAATATAATAAATTTTCAGATATATTACGATATCAGTGTCTATCATTGATAAAATCTGAAGTTTTATTATATTTTTAAATATTTTCAACAATTTTATTATTTACGATAATATCTCTGGAACCGTCAATAGAGAATTTGGGTGAGAAGAAGTAATAAATAATATTTTCAATTTTGACTTTGAATTTTCATTTTTGAAAATAATAATATTAATGTTTTTGTGTTGTTTTAATGTGTGGTTGTATTTATTTATTAAACATTATTTGATAAGGAGTGGGAAGCGACTAATGGGCCCACGGGGACCGACATGTAGTCCACTACTCTTAAAAAAGTCCAATACGGAAGAAATTTAATTCAATGGTGGCGTTAATTTTAGACCATTTTTCATCATTTGACTTATTTATTTCCACTATTTTTTTAGTATTATTTTCAAAATTCTTCATAGTTGCTTGTCGATGAGAAAACCCATCCAAAGTTATCAAAGGACAGGGACTGTTTTAGTAATATAAAATTTGTTAAATTACAAATTTAATACGATGTTTATGTTTATTTGATCTTAGAATTTTAAAATATGTGATAAGATCGTATTAAGTTTTAGTTTTGTTTATAGTGAGTCTTTGACATATTTAAAGCTTTTAGGAATTATTGAATTTTGTGTTTAATGTGATCCTAAAGTTTCAAATTTTTATCTCGTACAATTGTGAATTTTGAAAGATATTGAATAAGTCGAGGACTTATTAGACACAAAATTAAAAGTTTAGTGACTTATTAGATGTATTTTGAAGTTTAGAAACTTATTGGTCATCAAATTCAAAATAGATCGTAAAGTTTAAGACATATCAATCACATTTTAAAGTACAAGGATTAAATAGACACAAAATAAAATGTTCGTCGACTAAATTTGTAAATTAACTATATATGTATATTTGGTTACATAAAAAAAAACCCCTAAATTATGGGATTTATATCAATTATACTTCTAAACTTTGAAATGTTACATTTTTTAACCCTTGAAGTTTGTAGTTTGTTTCAAAACAATCCTTGAGTCGTACATCACTAAATTCTAAATTTGTGGAGGAGATTGGGCACTGCATAGTTTGGCTTCCATTGCACTCGGGATTCGAGAAAATTCTTATACTACAAGAGTATGGAAAATTCATATATTATATATTGTATCAACGTGTTTTTTTTTAAAAAAATAGAATGAGGTCCACCGACATTCAAGAAGACAAATTTATAGTATGAACAAAAAGAATATAGTAGTCCTAATTATCCAAAACCAAATCGCCCTATGTATCCTATCTGCACATGTCCATCATCAAAGGGCATTTCTAAGTTCTAATTTCTGACAATCATAGTAAGGCTGTAGGTACACCAAAATTCTTAATGATGAGAACACCAACAGAAGTCTGTTGTTTATTGTAAACAAAGAATCTCCCAAACTTGAACTATCCTCGAAGATTCTAAGGGAACTCTTTCCAAGTTGTCCAAATAATCACTTTCACAAACAACGCACCATCTAGAAGAATTAAAATATCAATGTCAGTATCGATATCGAGATTTCAATATTGCATATTCATCTATGTGTCAATAAAATATTTGATATCAACAAATATCTCTGTGTAAGTCTCAAAATTTATAAAATCTATTCATAGCAATAAATAAATTATTTTTATTCTCAAACTAAGTTATGAATATAGTTAACAATATCTTATTCGTATTGGACTAAATAG
The DNA here is from genome assembly GCA_037974625.1 of Cucumis cinereus. Lineage (NCBI taxonomy): Eukaryota > Viridiplantae > Streptophyta > Magnoliopsida > Cucurbitales > Cucurbitaceae > Cucumis > Cucumis cinereus. The sequence continues at coordinate 8,689,358 of JBBPDJ010000008.1, read as the reverse complement.
ATGACATTTTTGTTAATGGTGTTTAACAAGCAATATAACATATGTTGGAGATATTTATAGATATTAATATTGATGTCGAACCCTTCCATTTACGACTATATCAACATGTTCACGGATATTTTCATATTAAACAATATGTATATTTTCCTAACCCCAAAAGATTGTCCCAACAAAGCTTCCAGCAACCACTCTTCAAACTTTTTGAGAAAGACAGATTTAAAGACCAAACCTTTGGCCACAAAGGGACAACTGAAGCAGCAAAGTGGAAGATCAATCTTTGTATCCCTATATTGAGAATGACGATATAATTGACGACACATTTGTTAGTCACGTTGTCAATAAACCCACAAAGACCATCCTTTATTAATCAAGTCGATGGATCATGTTAAATGTCTAATCAGCGCGAGTCAGATGAATCTCAGATTGTCCCAATAGTACAATAATGATGGAATTTTTCTAGGGCATTGAGTTTGACCGGCCTATTAAATGATCTCAATCATTATATGTCACCTAATAAACATCTCATCAGTTACTTGAAAGCCTTTGTGATAGAATTCTAATCTTAAATGCATATATCTCATCATTTCCTTGAAAGCCTTTCCAAAGGAAGAATTCTAACTGTATCGCTAAGGAGGCGTTTGGAATACTAAGTTGAATTTTAAATTTTGGAGTCTTTGTAGTGTAAAGTTTACTAAAAATTAGGAAGTTTGTATTTGGGTTATAAAATTGTTTAGTTTGAAGTTATGAAACATTAGAAAAAAAGGAGAGATAAAGAGGAAATGATGTTCTTTACTAAACATGTAAACTTCAATAGTGAACACTACTAAAGTTGGTACGGTTGAGTTAAATAACATTGACTTACAAAGTCGGTGGACAAAACAGCCCCTAAGAGATATCCTGATTTTCTAGGAGGAGAAGAAAAAAACTCGTTAATCAAAGGGTGTTCCTTAACAAGGGCCCTTGGTCTTACCACGTCCGGTAAACCTATTTCAATCAGCAGTCTTACTCCCAAGTCCCAGGACATCCAATCAGTGCTACGGAGCCTCCTGGTTTGATGCTGCCTTCCTCACAAGGTAACTGAAGAACATACACTTCCAGTACTTACAACCCCATTTTTTTGGTATGACAATCAGTTTTAATGAAATTAGCAGACTTACAACCCCATTTTTGTTGGGGAGCGAAACCAAGCTTTTATGGAGCGGTATGAAAAAAATATGTAAGGGCCTAGAAAAACAACAGAAAAGAAAAAAGAAAAAGTCCCAGCGAAAAAAACTTCGACCTCACCTGTAAAAAGGGACTCCAATCTAAGAGAACTTCGTAGCAGTTTTATGTTTGTTAATATTTGAATACTTTTTAATAGAAATTAGGAATTTAGAACCTCCTTAGTTTATTATGTTTTATAATGCTTATATGTTGTTATGTTCTAGAGTTAGTCTATCATCTACTTTTGTGATTTTGATCACGGATCAGTGTCCATCTCAAATACGTCACTTGTCATTCAATTGTATTTTCTGCTATGGAAATCTTTAGGTAAATGAAGGATGCCTACAGAATCTTGTCCTGTTTATCAATACCTCCAAGGATCAATTCACACAATCACAAGCGTTTTGAAAAGCCCCATGAGGCAGGGGCGTGGGTGGTAGGCACACAAAAGAAAGTGTGTGCCCCTTGGGGGTTCTTTATATATATAAGGCCCCTTTTTTTACTATTACTAGTTTAGACCTTTCCTTCCCTGCTATTTCTCTACCATTCTTTTTCTTCTTTCTCCCCCAAACATTCTATCAAGTATAGAAAGTTTGATCCTTGCTAACCTTTAAGTTTCATGTGCTATATCTTTTTCTTTATTATAATCATCTAATTCTAGGATGTTTAATTTTTTGTATAATACTTCCACATATATATAGAGCATCTCACAAAAAAAGTCCACACTTTCTGCGCTCTTAAAGGCTACGGCCTACTGCGCTTCAGCACACCTCAAACTTTAAATACTAACAAAGAGAATGTCCATGATTTTAGAGTTTTTAGTAGGTTTAGTGTTAGGTACTTAAGCACCTTGGAGAACCACACCTAAAAAGCCAATTGTTGGGGTGGAAGAGCCAAGCCACTTAAGTACCATTGGTCATCCCATTCTAACCGATGTGAGACAAAGACATCCCATACTACCTTGGTTCCTAACAATACCCCATCCCTAGAAAGCCGACGTCCCAACGGCTACTCCGGCGGTACTCCACTTGGCCACACCCGGTCAAAACCCTTCGTTGATCCCACTCTGAAACGTCGACAATCGACTCTGATACCATTGTTAGATATTTAATTACCTGAGAGAACCACACCCCAAAAGTCAGCTGTTGGGGTGGGAAAGCCAAACCACATAAGTACCACATTGGCCATCCCATTCTAACCAATGTGGGAAAAAGGCATCACATATTATGTTGGGTTCCTAACATTTTGCAGGACTGATTTATGGCAAAAAAAGTCTTGTAGAGTCGCGATCAAATGCTAAGCATAATCATCTACAAGCAAAACTAGCTAACGTGTCCATGAGGGTGGATGAACCACACTCGAGCTTCCAAGTCCATGAGATATCACTTAGTGGAGATTTTTTTTCTCTCTTGATAAGAAAAGGAGAAACCTTATAAACAAAAGAAAGAGAACCACAGACAAAAGGCCTTAAGGAAAAGGGATCCTAAGCCTAAAATAGAAGGATAAAACAGGAAGGATCTCCAATCTAAAATTTGAGAACACGCTGTGTTTTACTAAAAGAACCGTGTAGAGCACTCCAAGCGACAGTGAATTGTGCATCTTTGATAAAAACATTGAAAGCAGAGGCCTTATCTGGGAACAATCTTCAATTTCTTTCCTTCCATATAGCCTAGAGGAAAGATTGAGAAGCATTCCTCCAAAAGATTCTAGCCTTCTCTTTGAACCACCAACCAGACAACCATTCAAAAAGATCATCTTCCCACTTTCTTCAAAGGACACCAAAAAAAATTAAAACGGTTTATAATGTAAGTCACACCATGGAGGAACAGGTGATTGCTAAAATCTTCACTCTTGCAACAACAAAGATAGATGTTTGGAGAGAACCAAGTTTGGATTCATTCTTTGAATTCAATCCATAGTATTTTATAACTTCCACAGGAAAGAGATCAGAGAAAAAACATTTTTCCTAAAGTCTAATACAATTGAGTGGAATATCTATTCCTAAAGGCTAAAAGCCTAAAACTAATGCAATCAGCCAATATGCTCCATGCACTTCACATTTATTCCAATTCAAATTGTGATTGAGAGGTCATTACTATACAGGCAAATGAAGCAATTCTCATATCATGAGCCAAACAAGCACATTCATTATCAACAAACCTTACCACATGAAAGAAGTTTTGGAGCCAAGAATTCAAATGGAAGACGAACAAAGTAGTACTTCTACAAACTAATAAAGCGTCCAAAAAACTTATAAGGGGCAGTGCTATTAAGTGATTTTTTATTAGATAACGAAATTACAAGTTTTTAGGGTCTTGTATCTTTAGTTAATACATCACGGTCATGCAAGAAGTTAGAACTACCTCTTAAATCACCCATTGAGCCAGAAGCATAAGCTAATGGATGAAGGTAAATTTAATTATATATCATCTAAAACTCCCCTCACTTGTAAACTAGTGAAAATCAATATTAAATGGGGAGGAAATAACATTGAACAGGTTTGAACATGCGACATCCTGAACCAACCTACTTCGATACCAATGTTAAATCACCGATTGACCAACAAACTTAAGCTTGCAGGTAAAGGTATTCTATTAGGGGGAGTGTTCGATATTCTATTAAATTTGCCTTCAAAGCTTAAGCTAATGGGTGAAGGTAAATTTAATTCTACGTTATCTAACTGTGTCATACCTTAAAATTATATGTACAAAAAGGGAAGGATTAAGGTTTTGTAGGCTGGTATAAGAAGATGGACATTATTACTAAATCGATTTCCACAGTCATCTCTATACATAGTAGAAAAAAGAAGAAGCAAAAACAACAAATACAAAATATCAATAGTGATGAGACTCTGACCGCCCAAAGTTGATCCGGAGGGATTGTGTTTACTTTAATTAGTGGGCTTAAAAGTGTAAGGCTGAGGAAGTATCAACGGACCTCTCCTCGAATCTTTGTCATCTAGGAGTCTTTGAACCCTAGTGTTCTGACAAAACTTCCTATCAAAATGCTTCACCTACAAAATTACAAACACCATGAATAAAAACCTAAAAGACCCAATATGTTATCGTTATCTCCAGTGATCGGGAAACGACATTTACCCAAGAAGCTCTGCAAAGTTTAACATAATTGGCTCTCAAAGCTTTACACTCGGCAGGGTACATAAGGCCAACAGAAGCAATTTCAGTAGGTTTTTTATCAGACTCCTTCTCCACGCAAGCATAAAAAGCATCGCGAGCCTTGTTCAGATGCATAAAATTGACATATCAACACTCAAAAACATTATTATGTTATAGAAATGGTAGAGCAGTAGTGATCGAGAGGGAGAACCTTGTAGCAAGCTTGTCTTGATTCCGATAGAACGTCGCTATGAACTTCATCGGAGCCTCCAGATGGGTCAGCTTCGACAGCCATATTTCCTTCAGAGACGGAGCTGCTATCACTATGGTTTCTTGGTCTCTTTCATAATCGGTTGGGGTTTTTCGTCGTCTCGTCCTAATCAATTTCGGTCCGTAGTTTTGGGCTTAGGATTTGGGCCCAATCTCATTGGACTCTATGAATCTTATTGCACTGAGGACCAAATTTCTCTAATTCAAATATAAAAAGTCGGATAAAGGAAAAGTAATGTAATGTGAGATTTCAAACTTCAAATTAGAATATGAAGGTAGAATTTGGATTTGGATATGAATTTAAATTCAGAGGATTTTCAAACCACAAACCAAAATTTAACTCTCGATATCCATTTTCGGATTAAGACGATATAGAATCGTGGGTGTCTCGTGCGTTTTTGCTATAATTGTGAAGATTTATTTGATTTTGTTATATTTTCAAATAAAAATGTAATTAGCGTTACAAAAGCCAATTTCCTAAAAATACAAACATCACATGCCCTAATGTAATCAGGGAAGCTAAGTGCTCTCGAAATGAAGTTTTACACTTAATGGAAGCCTAAATATTCTTCTTCAGAGTTTAACTATTTGTATGTAACTGTTTTTATTTTTCATTTACAGATAAATACAACTTGTAAATTGTTTAACTTCATATTGGTAAAAATATCTTTCCACGGTCACACTATCCCCCAAATGTAAGTGATATTTCATTATTTGAGTTATCAGACCTTGTGTCATGTGCATTTATGTTTAGCACCCGTATTTATGGTTGTTATTAAAATTGTAGATGCATTTTGTGTGACATCACTATAGCGAGTAGTCTAATACCTTTTTTTTTTTTCTAGTATCCTGTCATTGAACTTATCATTAAAAAAAAAAATTCCTTCAACTTTAAAAGGTGACTACTATGTTCTTTTTAAATTTTCAATTTTGTGTCCAATTGAGGATCCAACCTATATCTTTTATAATTTATAGATTGATTAAACAAAAAATTGAAAATCTATGACCCTAAATATTAAATGTAAAATTCAATTTTATATCATATAAATCACTTATGGGGCATTTGGGTAAAAAGTTGGTTATTATAATTCTAGGTTATTATAGTTGTATTGCAATAGTTTGTGTTCGAAGTGTAGATTTTTTTAGTTTGAGTTATAATAGTATGTGCTTTAAGTGCAAACTATTTAGTTGGAGAAGGAAATATTAAAATCTGACATAAAATAATAAAAAAACAGTGAACGTAAAATAGTAAAAACTATTTTGAAATATTGTTTACGATAGTTAATTAATAACTTTTAAATAATATTACTAGCAAGATATGGTTACTATACTCTTATATATATAAATCTTGCCTCAAACGGACCCTTAGATCTCATTTGATATCGTTTTTACTTCAACTTTCTTATTTAAAAAATTTGTGTGTGTTGTGTTCCAATTTTCATACTTTTCACATTTTAAAAAGATAATTTTGATTTTGCAGTCAAATTTTAAAAACAAAGACATATTTGTTTGTTTAGTTTTCAAAATTTGACATGATTTTAAAAAATATGGATAAAAATTGGATAACAAACAAATAAACTTACACGAGAAAATATTATATTCATAAACTTATTTTTAAAAGACCAAAACTTAATCAACCAAGACTTTAATTTCTAAAGTTTTTAAATTATTAGAAATTTCACAAACCTTTTAAAAGTTTAGAAATCTATATATAAAAACAAAAACCAATATTTTGTATTTTAATTTCACAATATATACATACAAAAATTGAGAAAAGAAAAAAGAAAAAGTAATAAATAGTTGTGGGTGAAATTAATATTTGTTTTTTTTTTTTCAGATCTGCCAATTGGTCAGAGCTGGTGAATAACCTAAATGTCGGTAACCAAAATAAAAATAAAAAATAAATAAAAATACCAAATTCAATAATATTACATTATTTTTTATTTTATTTTTTTTCAATTTCTTTCTTTCTTTTCACTGTTTCAGGTTTCCTTTTGGTCGGCCTCTTCCTGCATAGCTCAATTTTTTTTAGTCATTTAGTGATTTAATAAATAATTCTCTAATTATTCATTTTTTTTTGCTAATGGAGAGATAAATGATCAAACATATAATTGAATAATTATAATACAATGATTGCACGATTGAATATGTATTTCTTTTTAAAGCACAAATATATTGAATTGCATAAAAGGGAAGAGTCTTTATAGTCTGAAGTCAAGACACATACAAAATACAATTAGAAGAGATTAAAAAAATACAACAAAATATACAATTGAAAAAACGTTCCGCTCAAAAAAAAAAAAAAAGATCCAAAGGAGAAGAGACTACAAAAACCCTTTCAAGAGATTTCCAGTTCCACTTAGGTCAACAAAGGAAAAAAAAACTCATCCCTACAATATGATTAATCGCATGGAGAGAATGCAAAGGTAGCTAGATGGACACAAAGATTACGCTCTCGTCATATATTATAAATAATAATTGTTAGTGTTATATAATTAAATTTGTTTTTACCCACTAGCTTAAGCTTTTAGGTCAATCAGTAATTTAAGATGATCATATCAGAATAGGTGGTCCGAGAAAGTCATATGATCAAGTTCTTAAGTTGTTAAAATATTTCAAGCCCATAAAAGTGTTACTGTTATATAAATAAAATTTCCTTTACCTATATTAACTTAAATTATATTATACTTGTAAACTAATAATTATACATAAATTATAGGAATGGTTTGTCTTAGTAGAGAATGACTCTTGTCAAAAAGTAAAGCAAATGTTCATCAACTAAGACTTTAGGGTCCAAATCCTCCTAACCCCTAATCGTTGAACTAGAAAAAAAAAATGTGAGAGCAAGACATTAAATTCATCGTATCAGCCTATATACATGCTCATAAGTATAATTTAACTTATTTTTCATACTGTGTCAACATAAACACTCAAATATTTAAAGATTTTCAATATCTTCTTTTAGATTAAATTACGAATTTGGCCCTATAGTTAAGACACGCAAAACTTCAATTCGATCCTTATAATTTCAAATTCATTTAAATATTTGGACAAGCTCCAGAAATGAATTTAAGCAAAAAACAATTATATATATAGCACAAAAATTGGTAAAAGACTAAAAAGTCCATGCCTAACTACTATTTCCTGGTTTCTCAAAATTGAAATCTATCAGTGATATCAACCATCACTGGTTTCTCAAAATAGTTTCTATCAATAATAGCCACTGAAGGGTAGACTTGGCATTTTAAAAAAAAATGTTACTAGTTGATTGGTGCTATTTTTTTTTTTCAAATATTTTATCCGTGTGCTATTTGCTATAGTTTTTCTAAATATTTATGATTTGTGATCATTTTAACATGGACCAATGACTTTTAATTTAACTCCACGTCTTTAGAAAGAGCTCGGTTGAAAGATTCAGACATTTTGTTAACGAGGGTTTTATAGTTATTAGTTCAATAAAAGTAATCTAAAAAATATATACATATAAAGTGAGGCTTGAACTTGATATTCATATTATATCGGTTATATATATGAACATAAAGTTGAGGAGAAGTCGAATCCCCTGAACCTATAGTATATCCGTTGGTCGTCTATCACACAATTCTAACCAAAAACATATGAACTGACAATTTTAATATAAGTCAAGAGTTACAAAACTAGGTTGAATTACAAATTTGTTTATTTTAAAAGTGCAATAGGGACAGAAGAAATCCAACCACGTATTTTTTAATCGTCAATCACATATTTGTATATCAATTGAGTTAGTATTGCTTTCGCATTGCAAATTTAAGTCAGAGAGGGCTATAAATGGATATTCCAAGATTGTACCATAGAAAGTGCTTTTTGTACAAAATGGGGCAGTAATTATTATTCACATAAAACACAATTGTACGTAATTTTGAGTGTAGAATAATGATGTCAAAATGTACCAACAACATAATTGTGAATTTGGATTCCTTTTCATCGTCCCATATGAAGCCACGATTCGTCCACGCCTTCAACTATATCTATATCATTTTGAATTTTGATATATTCATGTGTATATTAATCTAATTTTGCAAATTCAAATCATTTCCATTTGTACATCACAAACCTAATGTTTGTTTGTTTGTTTCTTTATTTATTTATTTCATTCTTTTTTAATTATAAATAATAAAGTTAAAACATCATTATTCTTCGTTTTATTTTGAGATTTGTTTAATTTTAATTAAGCTTTATGCTTTTGTTATATTTCTTGAAACAATAACTGAGTAGTTTGTGTTATCACGACTTTGTCTAACTCTCGAGAATTTTATTTATTCTAGAAATATGTTTTTTTATGTAGTGTGATCTTCATGTTTTTAATGAGACGTTTTTTAAAGTAATAACTTGTGTTTTATGGACGAGGATACCAAAGAAAAAAGGAGACACTAGTAGAAATTGACAAGCAACATATCTCATACACAAGAGTCAAACTCAGTCAAATCAAAACCCTTATGGATGAGGGTAGAGACAAGGTCAGAGCAATTAGACTCAACAAGAAGATGAGAGCAAGCTCAATTCGGAAGGTGCCATTTGATAGTCGACAAACCTCTAACCACAGCGAGTGACTCCAAACTCTCTATAGACCAATTGTTCAGCACCCTCTCATAGCTCGCAAGGATGAGAAGCCCGACAAAATCACAGACGATCTAGCTAATCCTTCTATTACTTTTAACTGTGTTGTACGAGGCATCCAAGTTAAGTTCCCACAAACGAGCAGGATGCGGGATCCACAACAGGCGACCCAATCGACACTCAAAACTACTGAGGGAGAGCGACCCCGACATCATCAATACCAATTTTATTTTTATGCCCAATTTTTTTTTAGTAATTTGGATTTTAAAAAAATTGTTTGCAAATTGGAAAAAACTATGTTTCTTTTAAAAATACGAAGTAAAATCTTCACACTATATTTGAATCTATCCATGATATTGATTTGTCAAAATTTGTCAAACATTGTAGTACAAATTATTATGGCAAGTTGCAAACAACTCATAAATTGACAAATACACCAAATAGATCAGTCTAAAGATCATATGATTTTTTGTTCTGTTTCGTGTCATTATTATTTTGTCATTATCAATCATTACTATACAAATTTGAATTCAAACATTGTCAAATCGATTTTCCCATTATAACTAGGTGAAATATAATGAATCTTTTTGTATTTTCACAATGTTATAACAACATTCGTCTTGTTTGATCGTCTATAATTTGCACGAATCTTTCCATAATCAATCTAAGAGATTCCATGCCCGATAAATGATTGTGAGAACACAATTCAAGTTCACATTCTTTAACGTTTTAAAGTTTGTAGTAGAAATGCTACGCTAAATTTAATTCCCAACAATACAATTGACATAATTCACGAGCGTAAGAGCATTGTTGTATTTATTTAGTAAAAGTCATCAATAGGAAACATATTCTCTTGATAACTATATGTAAACAATAAGACTTTTATTAAAGCAATGTTACATTGAATTATTTAATTTTACTTAGGAGATATGTTTATTTAATTTAAGCAACAAACAATCTTAAGGCATACATCATAATCTCTTTATCCTATCTCTCTTGAATAATTCATTAGTATAAGACATTAGTCTTGTCTTTTCAAATTTAATGTCACATCTTATATATCATTTCACACTCCCTTCTTTTAGGACATACCCATTTCCCAACCCTACTATTCTATATCACTCATTTTGTCATAATTATAAACCATATTATAAATTTTCATGAAAACAGATTTAAGTTCTGTTGGGTACAGATAATACTTTCATTTTCAACTTTCTTTCTTTGTTATCGATATGCTATCAATTGTTTAAAAAATTAAGTTAAAATTTGAAAACTGGGAGAAGTAGCTTTTATAAAGTTGTTTTTGTTTTTGAATTTTGGCTTACAATTCAACTATTGTATTTAAGGAACATGCAAATCATTATAAGACATAGATAGGAAATATGTTTAATTTTTAAAAACAAAAACAAAAAGTGAAATGGTTACCAAATGAGGTCTTAGTCTTTAAATTTTGATTTGTAATAGTTTAGTACTCAAACCGTAATTTGTAACGGGTATTCTCTGTACTTTTAATTTCGTAACAATTGAGTTTCTGAATTTTAGTATGTAACAATTTAGTCATTCCACTTTCAAATTGGCAACATTTTAGTCCACAACGTAACAAAACTCAGCCAAATTATGTGCCACATTTCTATTTTGTGATGTGGACTTAATATTTATATAAAATATCAAGTCTTTAATTATTTTATTAGTTTATTTAGGAAATAAATCTCATTAAATTTTAACACTAATTTTTATTTTAGAAGTTAATTGTTACAAAGTTTTAAAGTACACAATTATTAAATTATTGCATTAATGGACTAAGTTGTTACAAAATCAAAAGTACATGAACTAAATTGTTAACAACCAAAATCCAAGGATTAAATTGTTTTCTCTAAAAACTTTAGGGACTATAATTGATTTTTAAACTTGTTATTATTGTTAATAATCGAGAGCTTAAAAATGTCGATGTGACTAAAATATCGAGTTTTTACATGTCAAGTCTGTTTTTAAGTGATAGAAGCTATCATTGATAGTCGATATCAATTATAGCAGGTGATTACACATTTCTCAAATTAAAAGTTATCACCGTAACATCTACTAGTGATAGCAACTTATAGAAGTTGTCAATTGCTATTACTGACAACTTTTAATTTGAGAAAACTGAGAAGAAGTACTCGATCGTAATGACGCTATACTGAAAGTTATCACTGGTAGCAACTATCAGTGATAGAAACTGGTAGCAACAATCAGTGATAGCATCTATGAATGATAGCTTTTAATTTGAAACTTTTAAGAAGAAACACTCAAACTTATAGCTGTATGTGAGTTTTTTCGTATTTTACTAATTTTTGTGCTATATATTCAATTATTTGATCTTCGTGCTATATATTCTATTATGTTTTGCTTAATTATCATTTATGCATGTGGTCTTTTTTTTTTCTTTTTAAGTTTAAAAAACTTGGCTTGGTTTTTGGAAACATTGGTAGAAAGTAAATTACAAGGTGAAAATTTTCGAGATAGAGAAAAGTGTTGGTAGTCATTTTAAAATTAGGCTTATGAAAATTCATCTTATTCATTCAGTAAGAGATATCGATCAGTAATTGACTATAACATCAATCAAATTACTTAATCGGATGCCATGCGAGCATAAAGCACATAAATAAGCTTAAGTAATATCATATACCATCGATAATTTAAAATTTTGGTACAACAAAATATCATATAATATCCAAAATATACAAATTAGCATATCTAGCTAGTTAGCTCTTATTGTAACATATTGTTATAATATATGGTTTAAATAAGTACAATGTCCTAACTTGAACACAATCTTACCTTATTAATATACATATACATCGACAATTCAAATATTTTTTAATCGGTATATTTCGTTGAATTGCTTTTTTAGTTCAATTACTAATGCATATAGGAGATCCAAATTTGAATTTTTAGTCGATAATGTATATTCGTTTAATAACCATTGATGTTTCAAACATTTTCTATTAGCTTCAATGCATTTAATATTCCTTATAAATTATCTAAATTAAACATTAAATATAGTTTTAGTCATTACCTCTTTCACTATTTTTAAACGTTGGGTGAACTATTCACTATTTAAATTTAACTAAAAGTTTATTAAATTAAAAATTTGTGTTCTAAAGATTTTTAACCACGTGCGACGTGTATCACACTTGTCTTTTTACTAGTAGGTCAAAGTGTGTTTATAAATTACAAAGTCTTAACTATCACATCATGATATAAATGTTTATTTTGATTAATTTTTTTTCAAGATAGATATTAAACCGTAAGAAAATTTAGTAATACAAAGGCTAAATTGTTTCTTCATACCACATCAAAGACTAAATGAAAAAATCAAAATCAAAATTCAATAACAATACATCAATAAACTGTTACATAAGATTAGTTCAGACAGACATAAGCTGACCCAGACACTCACCAACATAAAAAAGATAAATTAAAATATTTTTTTCATTAAAATTAAAAAACTACAATGAATTTATCAATAAAATATCAATGTAGATAGATATTTTAGAAATTAGTAAAATTAGAAAAATATTGCTGAACTTTAAATTAATAAATATAAACACTTTACACTTATCTTAGTTTTTTTGTAAAATAGTATCTAAATTATAAATTGTAACAATTTATTGAATTTCCATTTTCTTTTTTTCCTTTTTTCTTTTAACATTTAATCTTCAAAGTTTATAACAAATGATTTCCCCACTGTACTATTAAATTTTATCAAAGTTAATCATTTTCATTAATAACATCATGAAAACATGATTTATTTTTAGTGCGTAAGGAGTTGGAGCATTAATCAATGTCTTTTAATACAACAACTGTCTGGTGGAAGATTAAACAGAAATGGATGTAATGTTAATAACAATGGTTAAAACTCATTTAAGCATGAAAGTATAAATCATTGCATAGTACGTATAAATACGTTATTGTTTTTTCCATCCAACAATAGTGAGGCGGAAGAGTAACCCTCCAATACTAGAATGAAAGATTATGTCAATTACCTCACTTTAGCCGTAATACAAGTACTTTAAAACTACTTTGATATTATTTTATCTATATTCTTAAGATACAATGAAAAAGTAGATTAATGGCATGTTTGGGGCATGGAGTGGGGTGTGGTGACTCTTGTTTGGGGTAAGATTTAGTTTTAGTTGAAGATTATGATTAGGATTTCAAATAACACTTATTACTATTCTTCAACCCTAAGTGGATGTTTGTTTAAGGGTTGAGAAGCTTGTCAGCAAACTTTCGTACACCATTTTTGGTGACCAGTTGCCGATCAATCTCCAACCACCACTTTTAGTAACTCCACCAACGAACTTTCGAAATCAACTCCGACGACCATTGGCAGCCAACCTTCAGTCGCCACCCGTCAAACTTGAATTTTTTTAATAAAAATACTTTTAAAGAGAGTTGTCAAATGCATTCGTGTTTTTTATTTTTAAAAGTATTTATCAAAAGAGTTTAAATAAAAATGATTTTTTGAAAAATTCTTTTTTACAAGTCATTTCAAATACGCTCTTAGGTTAATTATAAAAATATTTTTTAAAATACACTTAACTCATTTTTTCTGTTTTTTCTTTTGGGTTTTCTTAAAAGATGATATCTCTTTCCTTATTTGTTTAAAATTAACGTTTCATTTATTTTATAAGATAATCCTATTATATATATACACATACATGTTTATGCATATATATACATGTCTATATAGGCATAAACATATGCACACGTGTATATATATGCAGGGAGAGCTGAAAAAGTAGGAAAAATTGTTAAAAATAGAAAATAAACAAAATTTTTACTAAGTTAAAAAATCAAGTGTAATGAATTTTTGTCTTTTAGTAATTTTTTTTCTGCGAAGTGTAAATAATTTGTTTATTTTTATATTTTTGAAAAAAACTCCAAAAGTAAATTAGACCACATTTTTGTTAAAATAATAGCTTATTAGACTACAATTGTGTAATTAAGTATATTTTATTTCGACTATGGGTATAAATTTATAATTTAGTTAACAATTTCATTTTTTTCGTTGGTCAATTTAACTGAAGACTTAAAATTATCTTTTAAACTTATATTAAAAAAAACTTAGAGGTCAAATAAAAATAAAAATTCAAACTTTCTGATTATTTAGTCCTCAAATATATTTTGATAAAAAATTACAATTTTTCAATAACTGAATTTAAGATTAAAATACAAGTTTATTTCAATTTAAAGTTAACATAATATGATTAAAAAAGAAAACTATGATTTTTTTTTAATTATTTAAAGTGACAAAAGTCTATAAAATTTCATTTCAAAACCTAATAAAAATCAAAATATCAAAATATTAAACAAATTAACAAAATAACTAGATGAGTGTATGATAATTATAAGCTATATGTTTTATTTTAGAATAAATTTTGTACCTAAAAAGAGAGAGATTTATGAATGAAAGACATGAAATTGCATTCATTCAGTACATTTTTTACAATTTTTTGTTAACTAAGAACCCGTTTGGTAACGTTCCTGTTTCCTCTGTTTCTAATTTTTTAAGAAATGAGTGTGTTTGATAACGTTCCCTATTTCTTGTTCCCAAAATTTGTGGGAACAAAAAAAAAAGGGTTTCTCCTGTTTCATTTCTATTTTTTCTTCCTTTTCTTCCTCTTCTTCCTCTACAAACATCACTCAAAATATTTCTTCCTCTCCAAATCTTTCTTCCTCTCAACCTAGGATATACAAGTAACTTTTTTCTTCAAATCTTCTTATTACTTTTAAGTACTCATAATAATGTTCTTCCTCTTACAAAAATTATGAGTTCGAATTCTACTTTACGCGATTTTTTTTTAATATTTTTTATGAAGATTTTTTTTCAACATTTATTTATTTTTCTCTTTTCTTTATTAATTTTTTAATTAAAAATTTTTCAATATTTATATTTTATTTTTTAATATTTAAAATTTAAAATTTTCTTATATTTAAATTTATATAATATTTAAATTTTTAATAGTACATCAATTCTTTTATATTTCAAATTTCAACTTCCAAGATCGACATTGATTTTTATTTTTTTCTTTTTATATTTGTGTCCATGTTTTATAAATTTTTTATAATTTTTTTTATTTACAAAATAATTCTGTTACATTTATATTTTATATTTATTTTAAATTTTAAATTTATCTAATATTTAGATTTTTATCTTATTTTAATTTTCAATATGCATATTAATTTTTTTATATTTCAATTTTTTATTGTTAATTTTGTACTATGTGTGTTTATATATTATTTAAATTATATGATCTGAAATCTAGCTTATTTTTTTATAGAGAAAATCGAGTAGAATTTTACAATATATAAATGTTTCTGACTAAGACATTCATTTAACTTAACTTTAATAGTTTACAACTATGATATTTACAAAATTATATAATTAAGTTGGATTTGACTCGATATCATTTAGGATAAATGACTTGAGTTAGAGATGACAGTGACAATCCAATTTGGACAACATATAAAAGATATGATACAACTTTGTTATTATATTTTAGTTGTCATCAAGACTTTCTTGTATTAGATGACATAATTTTTCGATAAAATATTTTTTTATGTTTATTAATAATGTACGACACATGTACATAGATGTATATATATATTGTTGCAAAAAAAAAAAAAACAAGAAAAAAAAACGAGAAACAAGAAACAAGAAATAATTATCAAACACATTTACATTTCTGTTTCTTTTTTTCAAGAAACAAGAAACAAAAACAGTTATCAAACATAGTCTCGTTTTTTGTTCTCAAAATGGAAGAAACAAGAAACAGGAAACGAGAAACAAAGAACAAGAAACGAGAACGTTACCAAACGGGCCCTAAGTTATCTCCAATAAGGACAAAAAAAGACAGTTTTTTAACATAAATTAAAGTTCAATTAATTTTATATAATTGACCGGAATATATAGTTTTGATTATATTTTTAAAAAACAATATTTTATGCATATAATTATTTATATGGTAAAAAACAATAGTACAAAAAAATTATATAAGATCTGAAATAATTTATATTTAATTTATATACTGTTATAATTCATATGTCAGTAATATATACTCAATACATATCATAAAATAATTAATATCTCAAACACAAACTATTATAGCAGTCGGAATCCCAAATATCGCATACTATAATAATCGCTTGGTACGATCCATCCCTCCATGAATAAGAATATGGAAATATCTAGCGTCATAAATGTAGGATTAGGGCATATGAAGTCAATGGGCGGCCTCTTAGTGGTCCACGTAGTCCAAGGAAATGTTGCTTACAGCCAATCACAAGTTGAAACAAAGAGGGCCCCACAAACCCACTCGATTGACTGTCCTGTCCTCTTCCTTTTCGTCCTTTGCCTCTCCTTCCGCTCCTTAATTTTGCTCTCTCTACATCTTTCATAATACTGTCCCAAACCCCATCTTCTCTTCTCTCTCTTCACCGGCGGTGTGGCAATGGCGGCGGTAGTGGTGGTGGAGGAATTATGTTATTGGTGGCTTTCCCAGACGCGTATTCAAAAGAAGAAAAAGTGTGGTTAAAAGATGTCAGGATAGGTTTTTACTTTTGATTGCGTGTGAAATGAGGGTATCTATGGGATGTAATAGCAAAACCCCATTTCTCTTTTCAATTCCCAGTTTCTGCTGCCGTCCATGATGGAAAGAAATTTCTTTTTACTAGAAAACGAAAGGTTGCACAGAAGGTGTTCGATGAAATGTCTGACAAAAGAAAAAAAAAATGGAAATTTATGGGGAGGGTTAAAAAATGTTTTTTTTTTTTTTTTTTTTGTGGATTCCATAAATGGGTGGCCTTTAAGGTGATAGATCTGACGAGTTACGGGGAAATTGTTGATGGGTTTTGTTTTGTTTTGTTGGGTTCGAAATTTGAATGAATGAATGATGGTAAGTGTGTAAGAAGATGGAGAGGAAGAGAGAGCAAAAGGGCAGGAGAGTGACAGAAGAGAGTGAGCACACGCTGCAGCCAAATGTATGAAAGGCATACCTTTGCGGGTGCGTGCTCACTTCTCTTTCTGTCAGCTTCCCCGTAATTTTCCCTTCTGCTCTCTTCTTCTCTCTCTCTATCGTTGTTTCTTTCCCTCTGGTTCATACTGTCAGAAAGGCCAGATGTCCATCGGCTATCGCTCCGTTTCTCTTCCTATTGAGTACCTCTTCTTTTTTTTCCTCCTCTAATGGACAAATGGAACAATGAGGCTGGTGAAGTTGAAGCGGTCTCTTCGAATTTTCAAGCGGTGCCACTGTAGTGTACAATTTTGCCTTTCACTCTTAATTTGTCAGTTTCTTTCATCCTTTCCAATATTTATTATTATATTATATATTCTTTGGTTATTGCAATTTTCCATAGAAATTAGAAAAACCTTTTCCTTTTCTTTTTCTTAACATTGATTTCCATAGAAACTTAGTAGCGCGACTTTTGATGGTCCTCTCCTGCTTAAATATGGAATTTTTGAAGGTACAAAACTAATTACTGTTCATTATTTAACGGAAAATCCTTCAAAAGATCGTTGTTGTTTAGTGCAAAACCCCGATTACTGTTCCCATCTAAACTATAAACTCCCGGCTATGTTTTGGGGTTTCTTTTGGTATAGGCGTATAGGGCACGCTCTGTGTTTTTATTTTTAATTTTATTTATTTTGATTTCCTGAGATTTGGGTTATTCCATATCTGACAAAATATTTCTTTTACTCTTGAGAATATTGGAATCTGCGGGATATATTTATGCAGGCATTATTTTTCGTTGCTTAAGAGTTATGCAGATTTTGTTTTGGTATTTACTTTCCTAAAACAAAAAATTTCTTGCCGTTGTGGGGTACTACTTGGAGAAGGGTGTGACTCAAGTGCTGAATATGGCAACAATCTCTCGTTTTGGATGCCTGAAGGGCCTGCTATTTTCTAGTTCCAGATATGGAGTTTCCAGTCCGGAAAATTTCCCCATTCAGGTTTACTGATTTATTCGATAAGAAGATATTCCTTATTTTTGTTCTCTTGTCCCCTTTTCCAAAATCATCACCATCTTCTTTTCTCTGGTTATTTATTCAAGTGGTAGCTAATTAGGGCTTGAATATTGCTTTTCTCAGCACTTGTTTGACGTTGGGAGGCAACACATTGCTTATTTTTCTCTTCACTTCAGATCAACTATCACCACCGCCACCCCCATTGTCCGGTATAGAGGTAATAACCTTTTTCTGTTGTTTTTCTCTTTCTCTTTTTATTGGTTTTAACTTATTGAACTTGATAATACTGCATTCTTGTGATTTTTGTTTGTTTTGTTACTTGATTCTCCTTTCCCATTTATACTTGGTCATGTTCATTGAAGCCGCACAATGTTTTTTCTTTAACACGAACTTTTATATGGGTTAATTTTACCGTGTGGATGTAGCTTTGATGCTCTTTTAGATCATGTGATGCTAGCCGGCTCTTTGTTTAATGCTTCTGAACTTCATTATGATATTTTACGTTTTTATATGTGCGAAATTTTGTGTTACTTGGGGGATTTCATTTAGACATTTAAATGCTGAAGTTTCTAAATCAACTTGTTTCTGAGTGGTTTAAGAAAATCAATAGCTAAGAAAGGTTTTTCCCCCTTGTGAAGTTTGACTTTCTGATTAAAGCCAATAGCGAAAAGACAAATTATTTTGTTGACAATGATAATGTGGTTTAGCAAATTAGAAGATTAGAAATATTTTTCATTTGATTAAAAAGGAAGCGATGGCCGGCTTTTTCATCTTGAAAGTGAAAATTTGATAATCATCATAATCAATTTTGTTAAATTTCTATCAATGGAGTGCACGTTCAGTAGTGGCAACGTATGTAGAGAAGAAATTTAAGCAATATGCGACAGCCTACTAAATACATTATAGTGATAAACCAAAAATTTTTTTCTAAAGGAAATGGCAAATTTTGAACAATCATGTCTTTGCCTTTTTATTATTTATTTTTTATGTGGTCATGATTAAGATAAAAATCACACACTACTATGTCTTGCTTTTTGTAGACGTTAAAGTGTTAAAAACAAGGATTAAAATATCCATGTATATGTCGTTTTGGATATATCTGTAAATCTAAGGGTTTGATATCGATATTAAATATCCATGGATATATTCAACATCTTTTATAAATACTTGTATAAGACAATATGTCATCTATTAGTCTAATATAAATAGAAACACTAATAACTATATTCTTGCCTTAGTTTTGGAGTAAAATCAACTTAATTATTAATTTAATAAATTTTTTAAATTTTGTCTTTTAGAAATATCTGTCTATATCTATATTTTATCGACATATTCGTCGATATATTTGTGAAATTGAAATATTGTTATCGACATCGATATTTTAATGCTTGGGTTAAAATAGAAATGTGATAAAATGTAAAGTTTTGAACAGTTCGTTGACACATTCTTTTTATCAGCGCATGAGCTGAAATCTGTCAATAGAGTTAAAAGCTCAAGTCCTGACACTGTTTGTTATTATAAGATTTAACAACTTAAGCTTACACATAAAATGACACAAAAAATACTCCAAGCTTTTGAAGCCTGGAGCTATAGGGATTTTAAACAGTGGTTGAAACATTATTCTCCCTTTTTAGGACTTTTTTTCCCCTCAGTACTTTTGGATGAAGTATCGCAGGCATTCATTTCTCTTGTTATCCAGCATTTTTTGCTGTAAGAACAAAGAACTTTGTCATTAAGGATGTGTTGACAGCATTTACTTCCAGTGTACTTAAAACTTCTAGACATATACAGTGCTCCATTTGTTTGTTGCTTACTTTCATGATTATGTTATCATTTTCATGGATAGAATTTGTTTATTTATAAAGACTAGGTAATATAACTTGGAGTTGGTATGTCGTGTCTTGACTTTTAAATTTTAACGACAATGTGCCCCACTAATATTGGAAACGTTGTACTTATTAGGTCTTTGGCATCGTTTGTTTCAACTAGCGCAGCCTTATTTATTTATTTATTTTTATGCCTTCAAGAAGTGCTTCCTCTCAAACAAGATTGACCAATAAAATGTTTTTGTTTATTTCTTTTTTGTTTTGAAATCGAGTACATTGTCGTCATGACTTAATTTGTAGGATTAGTGATCATGTATATTTTTAGCTTTCATTTTGAATTTTGGTGGATAAAAACATTGAGAGTATTTTTATGTATAATTTTTTGCTAAGAAGCACATGCACTGACACGAATATGATATGACACCAACACGAAGACTTGTCAATTTCCAAAATAGTAGGACATTACAATTTGAGGACATGTTATTAATTTTTTTTTCAATAAAAATAAATATATGTGTGCGTAAATTGACATATGCCCATATAGATTTAACAAAAGTAAGAAACATAAATGAAAAAGAAAAGGAAAGATAAAAACAGAAGGAAAAAAACATAAATGTGAAACAAAAAAGAGAGAAGTCACGTAATTGTTGGCAGTTGTGGGTCTGTAAGTTGAAGTCATCGTCGCCGCCATAGCTTAGTCGGTTTTTTACTATTTTTTTGAAGGTAGATTGTGTGCTAAGTCGTAAGGATGAAGTGTGTTAATATGGAGAAAGTGTAAAAACTTCTGAATTTGAAAAACTTAGGCTGAACAGTTAATTTTAATCTGCTTAAAATGCTCCTTGAATGGGCTACCGGTAGTGGGTTGGATATATATATATCTATGTATACATAAACACACAGACACACATACATAGATTTGCATATGGAGCGTCCTTGGTGTGTCACTGGCGTGTCCTACCATGTCAGGAAGCAAAAGAATAACTATTAAATAATAGAAACGCTAGTTGGCGTGTTGAACACCTGTTAGAGCGTGTCGGTGTCTGACAGTGTCTTGGCCAATATGGAAGCGTCGGTGCTTTATAGATTCTTAGTACATTGTCCACAAAAAGCAAAATATATGCATTTAGGGTGTTTAGATGCTTTGACTCTTGATTAATGGTTTAAAGGCTAAAGGTGACCTTGAGATGCTATAAATACATTAGAAAAACATACTTAAATCATAAAACACAAGACCTTACGTACATGAAGAAAAGTTGTAATGTTCTACTAACTATATGTTTAATTTGACTAATATTCTGTTTGATATTGATTTAGTTTAGTTTTTAGTTTTAGTTTTTGAAAGTCATTCTTGTGGGTTTAGGGTTTCACAATTTATTTAATATGATTTTCATATTTCTTATAAAAATATTTTAATTCTTAGCTCGATCCCCAATTCATTTAGGTATCGTTTGATTACCTTTTGTGCTTCCATTTTGTATTAATTTTGTTTTGTGTATTGTTTTTTAAATTTATGCTTGTTTTGTCTTAATTATCTTGCCATGGTTTTCATTTTTATTAAAGAAACATTTAAATCCTCGGTCAATCTAAAAACAAAAGAAGTTTTTAAAGCTTGTTTTCTATTTTGTTTTGTTTGTTTTCTTTTTTGTTTTTGTTTTGTTTGTTTGTTTTTTTTTTACTTGACTCTTGAAAGGGACAATTATGTCCATCAATCCTATCATCAATGAATCCAAGAATTAAGTTGTTCAAAAAATCTTCGATCGTCAAAACATATGTAGACACCTTAGAAAATGAAAAAAGATTTTCAAGTTTCATTGAATTAGGTTGCCCACGGGTATCTTTATCTTACACACGTGAACAACTAGATTCTGTCAACACCTCCTCGGATATAATCTTAATCTTGGTTGTTCTTGAATGATTCTTGGTAAATCTTGGAAATTTCTTTCATACCCATGGTGCTATTGATTTCTTTCATACCAAGGTTAGTTTCTACTTTATTCTTTTGTGATGGAGGTAGTGTGGTTAGTTGTGTTCCTCGGTTAGATCTAAATGGACACATTTTTTGTAGTGCTTTATCTTCTTCAACACCTCTACCTTTGATTTCATCGATTGATTGTTCTCCTCATTTGGTTCGAATTGAGCCGCCACTGTGTTAGTCCTATCAATTTTTTCTTCTTCCAATGCCAATTCCTCCATGATCTTTCTACTTTCCTTATTCAACTTGTCTACAATTAATTTTTTCTTCTTCTACTCCGTTCATTATTTGCAGAATGTCAACCATCATGGGTTGACCTAGTGGTATAACGAGAGACATAATCTCAATAACTAACTAAGAGGTCATGAGTTCAATCCATGGTGGCCACCTACCTATGAATTAATTTTCTATGAGTTTCCTTGACACCCAAATGTTGTAGGGCTAGACGGGTTGTCCCGTAAGATTAGTTGAGGTGCGCTTAATCTGGCTCGAACACTCACGGATATCCAAAAAAGAAATTATTTGCACAATTTCATAATCAATTTAGATGCGTTATTGATCTTCTCGAGTGACTAAGTGTAATTCTTTATGGTTACTTGATTGTGGGTAATATCGTTGGTTGCAATATTGTCTCTCTTGAACCTTGGTTGTATTTTCTCTGGCCTGTGGTCACGATAAATCAAGACTGTGTGTACTTTTTAATTGTTCAAGTTTCAAGGACATGCATTCGAGTAAATAGGTACCATTGATAGAGCTTTCAGCTGACAATATGCATCGAGTCGTTGTATTCGGTGATACGATGGTTGTTTGCTTTGCCTCTTTGAGGGTTGTCATGGGGTTATAGTTAGGGTAGGCCTTTTTCCCGCCATCTCATCTAAGTTTCTTGGAGGTCTGATACCAATTTAGTGTAAGCAAAATAAATTTTATTTATGAATCA
This sequence comes from Cucumis cinereus, assembly GCA_037974625.1. Classification (NCBI taxonomy): domain Eukaryota; kingdom Viridiplantae; phylum Streptophyta; class Magnoliopsida; order Cucurbitales; family Cucurbitaceae; genus Cucumis; species Cucumis cinereus. The sequence goes on along the minus strand of JBBPDJ010000008.1, from coordinate 8,666,428 downwards.
AAGTTATTCAATATGAAAGGAATTCTCTATTTACATAGAATTAAATGAAAGAAAGAATCTTAAAAGGATAACTAGAAAGGAAACTATAATGGAATTGAATTAACACGTACTAACCACAATTAATTTGAATTTACCAAGTCATCCCAATCCTTTACATCAAAATAAAAAACCAAAAAAATGAAGAAAAAAATCCAAATGGTTATCAAATAAAGCTTGGTTTTTGAAAACTGTGCTTGTTTTATTTTGCAATTTCTTAAACATAGTTTACATCTTTCCCAAGTACACATTTGAATTCTTAGTGAAATTCTGTAAATGGAAATGATAAGAAATAACCCTAAAATGTTTTTATCTTTTCCAACTAGCACTCTTGGAGAACTTGTTGGAATAATTCTTTTAGTTTTTCTAATTGATTCCAGGATTTGAATAAAAATCTGACTTCTTTTCATTGTATGTCTAAATTATCAAATCTTTTGGGCTTTCTCGGAGGAAGAAGATTGAGATTGTATGTAATCTTTCGTATATCTTACATGATGTTTCATATCTTCTTCAAATTCCCAAGTCATACTTTTGGTTTTTGTTTCTGAATTGGGAATTACCAAATGAATTTATGAATTTCTCGTTGTTTCCCGCTTCAAGCGATTGTGTAACAGTCTACGAAAGAAAATCTAATTTCATGGCCATCGCTGTATAGTTTTTGCTTCGAAAAGAAGTTTAATTTTGGAATGATTACATAAGATTTGGGAAAGATTACATACAATCCCGGCCATCGTCTTGACCAATATTCCATCGAGAAAGTCCAAAAAAATGATGGTTTGGGTGAATCTCGAGTAGGAAGAATTGAGAAAAACCATTATAGCGAATTTGCTAAAATGGGTGTTAATTGTGAAAGATGAATCTTTTTTGGGTTATTTCTATAAATTTTTCTGACAAACAAGTCTTTCAAGCCACTTGTTTTTTAGTTTTCAAAGCATGGAGGTTTATAAAAACAGTTCTAAAATTCACCTTTCAGACCCTTCTATTTCTCTCAAGTTAAATACTCCATAGGTTGTATTAAAGGAGCAGCATTCTTAGGAACCTCCATTCTATCTCAATAAGGAGGGTGGAATAAAGCCTCATCCGTTATAGTCCTGCACAAATGAATGGGTTCTAAATTGCCACAACCAAATAACGTCCCCAAAAGCATACTCCAAACATTTTGAGGTGTTCTTATACGCGCTTCACCACCATAACCCTAAGACGGCATTGGTTGATTCTTAGAAACAATCAATAACTCAATTGTGTTAATCATCTAATATGAAAACTTTAGGATTTGAAAGTTAGGAACCCAATTAGTGGACCCCTAATATCAAATTCTAAAAACCCCAATCAAATTGACAACAACCCAAGGGAATGGATAAGATTTGGATCCCTTTGATCGAAGACAAAGAGATAAGGAGAACTAGTTCCTCACTCTAGGTTCGGACACTTCACAAGCGAGGTGATCAAACTTATCTAAACGTTCTTTGCATGTAACCTTAAGTCAAGAATCGCAAAAGGATGGTGACGAGGCTCCCATTTTCATTGTTTAGAAAACCTTAAATCTCAAAAAACATCAAAACTAACGTGTTGTATTTTGTTTACCTACTTTAAACCCAACCTACTGCACTAAAAAGAACATAAAAATTCCCTTCTACCCCTAACTCAAGGGTACTAAAACTCAAATAAACTTATATGGGTCCAATAATAAAAAACCCATATTAAAAGTATGATTTTGCAAAATAAAATAAATTACAAAGCTCAATTGGGTTCATCCGGTAGGGTCGACTGACTACAATTATAAAGCTTCTGATCAATTGTTGCTGCACCAATCTCCTCAATTGAGTTCATCTCATCTTGAATGTGAAAATTCAATGCTAACTGTAGTTTCTTGACTCTTGAACGTGTAATTGGTCCCGGAGGCAACCCAAGAGCGTCTTGTTCATAATTACAAAAAGATTGTGTAACAAACAGTCATAATGGTGCACTTAGCACTCTTCCAAATGTTTACCTTTGTTCTATGGACCTCCTTAGCCCTTTAAAATTATGCTATTCCTCTCCAACCAGACTTCCCACAATGGACAATGAAACAAGCATGTCACAAAATTTTCTAGTATCTCCATAAAGGAATGAAGCATCTCTTCAATCATAGCACAATACTCTAGTCTTTACCATGAGCCAACACATTTTTCCAAACGAACACAAGCATCTACTCCAAAGCAAATGTGCAAATTGACACTTCCACAACACATGATCGATAACCTCTTCATGCCTTTTAATGAGAATGCACCATGCAGGCGCAACACAAAGGAAAAACAATCCTCTAAGTACTGTTCAAGGTATTAATTCTCCCATATAAACCTAGTACTCAGAATTTGACATTCCTAGGAATTTTAATCGTTAAAAAATGGAGGCAACCAAGGGTGGATAAGTGTTACGTATAATATGGAAAAAAAAAGCACTATACGAGCCCCCGGGAAGGAATTGAGTTTGAACTCGACGGTTTATTCTTTTCAAGCACACATGAAGGTTATCACTGATGGGAAGAGAGGCAAACACTTTCATGGGTTTCTGTTGGTAAGATGATGATGCAAACCCCATGAAATGGAGGATAAGGATCTTGAGGATGAAACAGTAGAAGTGAAGTGGGTTTCTGTTTGCAGTTTTTATTTTTGTTTCATCCCATGTACTTTGAGCATTAAACTCATCCATTATTTCAATGAAAAATCTTGTTTCCGTTAAAAATAAATAAATAAGAAATACCCAATGATTATACTTTAGATTGGAGAAGGCTCTTTCCAGGGTTCTAAACCTTTTCCATATCTGGATTCCATAAAGATTGGCACCTTTGGTCACGACCTAATGGAAGTCCTAGATTAAAAGGTGGAAGTTGATTCACTCCTATTTTTTATTATGTTTCAAGCTTTTATTATCTCTTGTTTGCTAATCATCTTAAACTCCTCCGTTTTTAATTCTCTCCTAGAAGAATTAATGAAATGTAGAATGAACTTATTACTACTTTTGAGAGTTTGAACAAAATGTACATTTTTTTTTTCTGTAAGTACTTATAAATGCTTTCAATTTGAAGTGTTATTTACCTTGAAGTTTCTTAAGTATTTTCAACACACATAATTGGATAAGAACTTTGAATTTACTAGAGATATAGTATGCCAAACGCACTTTTACATTATCTAACTCTCAGCATTTATTGTCTCTAGCAACCATATATCATCTCTTTTGTGAAGGTATATCACTTGTACGTGATATATTTACACGGAGTCTGTGTATGGCATTTAAAACTATTGAATGGTATAGGGAGACTGAAGTGCCAGTCCAACAAGGTCCAATTCACTAGTATACCCTGTCCCTCTTAATGATCACAGATCATATCATCTCAATCATTCTGTAGGAGAGCGAGGAAGCAGACTTGTCATGAGTGAGTGAAATGAACTCTGTGGTTGATTCCCTTTGTCTAACTTATGCAATCCCATTTTAAGATACTTGACTAAACAGCACTCGTATTTTGAGCACTAAATTGGAAGATTGATTGGATGTACTACTGAAATTGTTGAAAAGATTGAACTATGCACGAGGAACGGAACGTAGGGGCATGCATCTATTTCAAATATTAACAAAAACGGCCATCGTGGTTCCATGATTCTCTGCAGAGTCCAAGTCTGCAGCCTCAGTGACTATGTACTTTGATATGTATTGATGCCCTTGATGTTTGGACATTTGGTTAACTCATTTCTCATTCAAATATTCCATGGTTAACTTGAGGGTTCCAGTGTGTAGCCAGACTTTTACCTTTTATGTTCATGTAGCATTGGGGCACTCTAATGACAGAAGCTGGCGTTCCTTGTTAAGGAGAGGAAGTTAATGCATTTATGTAGATACCACAAGAAGGCTGAAGCATTTCTGAAGTTGTAATCATTTTTTATATTTGCATCCCGTTATATTTGTCATTTTGCTTATTAGAGCAGTTTCTTTTAATCCACAAGTTAGAAACTCTAGAGAGGAGCAGGGAAGATGATTGATTTTGATACCATGGGATAGGGTCGAGTAAGTGGGAATGTTCACATGGCCTGCGTCTGGTTTCTGACTACTATAACTATTAGACATCATATATTGGATGCTGATATATTTCAGATGTTTGTGCTTGGGCACTCATATAGGGTTTGTGCGTCGGCACTCCTGTTTAGGGTTTCAGTTTCAGTATCAGACAAGAGAAACAATTGAACGTCAAAAGTGTATATTATAGAGTTTCATTTTCAGTCTCAGTCTCAAACAAGAGAGAACCAATTGAAACTCAAAACTGTATATTGTATGCTGCCACTGCTTTATATGCTTTGTGTGTGGTGTGCACACACTCCTCAATCTTTTTGAGCGAGACGAAAATTGGGTTGGATAAATTTTGTGAAAACATTGTTATGGGTGCTGGTTCTCATTTTATACTCGCTTCCTGAGTAAAGAGAGAACAAGAAATCCTCGGCTTCTCATTTCTATTGTTTTGAACTTAAATAGAACTCTTTGGTGGGTTTTGCTTGAGTTGAAGTATATTACTAACTTTTCATATGGTGCTTTTTTATTTTGGAAATTATAAAAGCACTTAAGAATAGGTGCTCATAGGTTTTTGCGTTTAAAAGATCTTTTCTTTTATTTTCTTTATTAATTCAACAATCGCGTTGCAATTTTGATTGACCTGATGGATCATTGTGAGACAATGGACCCAATTCAAGGTGCAGCTTTGTTGAACTCAAGAACTACTCTCAAAAGTCATCTCCAAAGCTTACTCTTATTGATAATCTTATGTTGGATCGTCTAGTAAACGTTTCTCACGACTCTTTCGTATGATGGTATGGTAGATAGATCGTGTGAAGCATTCCTTTATTATGATGTCTTTATTTGTTCCTATTGGCTGGCTATATGTATGTTGTTTATTGAGAGAAATATTGTACTTAACGGGGAATGAGAGATCTGGTATCTGCTTCTTTCTTTTGGATGTAATAGCTTATTAATTGGTTTGATCAATTAGTGGAGGTTTATACTTTGATGAACACCTTGCATGATATTAGACAATTGTTTGATGAGTAATTAGTTTAGTAAAATGAGAAATGTTCACAAACTCTGATCCTTCATCTTTTTGGTTGGTCTTTTTTCAGAACCGCCATGAAACAGGAGTTGTCAAGTATGATTTCAGAAGCCAGGACGAATACAGTTGGAGAAACTTTAGATTCAAGCTGCATCACTTGTCCACTCCCTGCTAATGGATGTACTAGACAAGGAAGGAGTTTAACCTCGAAATTCAAAGGTGTTGTGCCTCAGCAGAATGGCCACTGGGGTGCTCAAATTTACGCTAATCACCAGCGTATTTGGCTCGGTACATTCAAGTCAGAAAATGAGGCAGCCATGGCTTATGATAGTGCTGCTATCAGAATCAGGAGTGGAGATTGTCATAGAAACTTTCCTTGGACCAAATTCACTATTGAAGAGCCTAACTTTCAGAAACTTTACACTACAGAAACTTTGCTTAATATGATAAAGGACGGTTCTTACAGAACTAAATTTTCTGAGTATTTAAGGGATCGTTCTGAAAGCACACAAACGTCGGCCAGCCCCTCCACAGAAAAGGCTCATAACAATGGAGGGACATCTATTAAGCAACTTTTTCAAAAGGAGCTAACACCTAGCGATGTTGGTAAGTTGAACAGATTGGTCATCCCAAAGAAGTACGCTGTCAAGTACTTCCCTCGTATATCAGCTAGTACAATAGAAAATGTGGAACGCGATGATGATGATCGTGACGTGCAGCTAGTATTTTTTGACAAAATGATGAGACAATGGAAATTTCGCTACTGTTACTGGAAAAGCAGCCAGAGCTATGTTTTTACGCGAGGTTGGAATCGATTTGTGAAGGAAAAACAACTAAAAGCTAATGACACAATAGCTTTCTACTTATGTGAAGCAGCAAAGTCAAGTGATTCTAAAACTACATTCTGTGTGGTGGATGTTAAAAACCGTGACAACGGTGGTGGCCTGGTTGAGAATGAAACCCCATGCCGCGAATTTCAGCTCGATTTGAGGCATGGAGTAGTTGAGGAATCGGTGTCGCCTAAGCATGTAGACAATGAACTAAAAGATGATCGTGAAGTTAAGGGCTTCAAACTGTTTGGAGTGCATATCAAGTGAAAGTAAGTTTTGCTATTCCTTTCTCCTTCGATCATTCCTTTTCCATTTTTAGTAGTTTTGTAGTGATTAAACCACATGCCTTGAAAAAAGTTCATTTAAGGTATTCTTAGGAGATTCTTTTTGCAGGAATGCTAAGAAAATATATACCCACTACTAGGAGAAATTATTAGAATTCATCAACGTTGCTACTGTGTACTTTTCACCCTCGTGAATTTCTTATGTACTAACAAATGTAGCGGTGGAGATTTAAACCTCGGTCTCCAAGCGAAAGGATATAGATATTAAGATAAAAGAAGGAGAAAATATCTAATCGATTTGATTGGGCTATCTGTCTTCTTTAATTGTTCAATTAAGATTTACGGTCAGTTTCTAGATGATATAGTAGTCTATTAGTGTCTTATCATATCTTGGTTCAAATTCCTATTTTTTCGTTTACAGTCAGAAGTATATGTATGCATGTATGTACATATATATTGATAGTTAATCTAGTTTTGGTTGCAATGAACACCACCCTACCTTGAGATAAAATCATCATAATGAAGTTATTAAATTCAAGTAAAATGGAGTGTATGTTACATTAGTGTTATGAATCCAATAACAAATTACTCATATGATCAAACTATTCTCTATTTGTTAAGAAAGGAGGTCATTGTTCTCAATGAGGTTTCCCATCTACCAAACAGAGACAACCACCAAATTCCATCAATCAAACTTTAAAACATCAATCCTTAATGTTTTTTTTAATTAAATTTTATAATCTCTCTGTCTCTCTCCCCTTCAAAAAGCACTACATAGAAATCCTTTTTACAAGGCAGAAGTTCCAAAAACAGCATGGCTCTTCTAGCTAGTTGCCTTATTGGTAGGTGGTCAATATAATCATGCACAAAAGCTAATGGATTTAGTTGAGTTTTCTAAAGTAAAGTAAAGTAACCTTAATATGATTGATTTAATGTTTGTGCATTTTGGTTGTATGATTCCTTTGTTATTCAAAGCACCTTCCCCATATAACATATGTGATGTATAGTCTTTATTCATTATGATAATGTAAGATAGTATTACAAAAAGACAAAGATTGATACAGATCAATAGCCAACTCAACCAATTATTTCTTTGCATTCCTTTTCTTACAATTTTATGTTTGCTTCTTTCTACTTAGCTCCTAATATAATTTTCAGTTTTCTTTGACATTCTTTCATGCCAACTTGAACATAATTCAAGTGGTCAACGTATATAACTTTTATCGAGAAGTTAAATTTTTAGATCATTTTCATCTAGAATGAGATAATTCAAGGTCTTGAAAATTAAAAAAAGAAAAAAGAAAAAAAATTAATGTCGACTTAAACTTAACTAGTTAAAAGCATATATTTTGTATTGAGGGGTAAAATATTTGGATCTTCCTATCTCAAACGTACTTACTGTTATTCAAGTTCTTAAAGAATATGTCTAATTTAACTGATTAATACTTATATTTTCAACAAAAAAATTAAATATATGTATCTCTCATTTGGAATGATCCTACCTTTCCGTTTCGAACTATTCTACCTTCTTACAAGGTCTTGAAAATTTAAAAAGAAAGACCAATTTGCAAACAACTCAACTAATATATTTTGAATCGAGCGGTCAAATATTTGGATCTTTTCATCTCAAACGAGTAAAAGTTCCATTCATGTTCTTGAAAATGAAAAAAAAAATATTACATTGAACCTAACTCAACTACTTAAGATACATACTTTATATCGATATCAAATACTTGATTTTTTCTCATCTAGAACAAGTTAAACTTTATAAACACGAATTCGAACGCAACTCAACTGTTTCAATCAAATACTTGAGTCGAGAGGTCAAATCCCCTCTCGAATCACAGTACCTTCATTCAAGTTCTTGAAAATGAAAAAGGAAAAAAAGGGAATATGATATGACATATGTGGTGGGGTCTTTAAAAAGATTAGAAGATGGGCAATATAAAGCCAATAGAGGAAGATGTAGTGGTTGATATATATTTGATAAAAAAAAAAAAAAAAGTATATGTTGTGATTCCAATTCCAACTATATAGAGATGAGGTTATAATTGCAGCCTCAAATTCCCTCAAAACAGTCAATTGGGTGAACCTTTGTGTGGCTTCAAACCCCACTCCTTCATAACTGTAATAATAAATGCTCAAATCTTTTTCCCTAAATTCTCAAATTTATGTCTCTTCTCCAATATTTTTTAATTATTTAAATTTATTTTCAGGGTATATAAGAGAAGAAACAAAACAAAAAATCAAATCAATTTTACAATCTAAATGTAGATTGATTGTATAAATGGAAGCAAAGTACATTTGTTTTGAACATATAATTATGAGGGCAATATAGAAAATAGAATGAGAGGAGGAAAATGGGGTTTATGAAAGAGAAATATGATTAAGGGAATGCATATCTTTTATTCCCTTTTTCTGTCTTGCAAAAAAATAAAGCCAAATATAAATAATTTAAAAAATAAAAAAGTGAAATAATAATAATAATAATAATAATAATATGTGGGCATAACAAAGCCAAACCCCATGTGAAACCTAATGCCAAACACATCCCTACATTTCCATCTAAACATTGCTTTGTTTTCATGTGACTTCCCCACATGTTAGGACTCTTTTTATTTCCCCCTACTTCATGCAAAAAAAACAATTAAAAAAAATTAAGTTTATGATTTGATCGATCCCTTTTTTTAGAGAGTTACTCCTCTTATTATCAATTGGTTTTTAGACGGAACATCATGCTATCAAATATGGTATCAGAATGCATAAAATTTAAACAAGTAATTGGTCCAATAAAAAGAAATTGAGATCTGATCTAGATTGGTAAACCCAGAAGAGACATTATCTTGAAAAGACATGTTCGTAGATGGATTACCCTCTCATTACTAATTGGTTTTGAGATGTAACTCCATAATATCAAATATTTATATGTAGATTACAATTTAAGGATTGAACATTGAAATTACTGTTAGAAATATTTTTTTTCTTTTTCTTTTCTTTTTCTTTTAAATGGAGAAAAGCAAAGTAATAACTTATTAGAAATTATGTAAAATTATTTAAAATATTTACGAATATAGTAAAATTTCACTGTCAATTATTTTACTGTAGATGTCTATCTGTTATTGTCGACAAAAAAACAAAACACTTTAGAATGATTGTGTTTATATATATAGATAGATATTTTGGTATGAAATTTGATTTTAGAAAAGATAATGAAATAATTAGGGTTCAGGGAATAGGGAATAGGGAATGGTGGGTGAAAAGAGGCCAAAATTGTAATTGGGAAAGATGGAGGAATTAGCTCAAAATTTGAAATACATTGCATGATCTTCCACATGCCATTGCCAATTACAATGGCTTTTGGGAAATTTGAGCTTTACAACTCAGATCATTCATCATTCATTTGAGACTAATGGGTGATTTCTTTTTTTTTTTTTTTTTTTTTTAAAGTACAAATTTAGATTTATGATTTTTGGGAATTAGTGGATGTATATATAAATAATTTCTTTTTCTTTTTTTTTTCTCATACTCAAATAAGAAATTATGAAAATAGAAAAATTCTTGTAAAATCTCCGCTATCTCCAATTTCTTTGGAATTTCGACCAATATGTATTTATCTTACAAAACTCACTATTTATAGGTAATTTGGTAAGCATGAGGTGAACTACATAGACACTAAAGGTTAATATCTTCAAGACACATGACAATGTAGATGAGATATGAAAAGTGTAACGTAAGACATTTTGATACTAAACACACCCGAGTTAGTAGTAAATGAATTATGCAAGATGGAAATTGAGTAAGAATATTCATGTTTTACTAAAGTAAATAAACCGTTAAAATATCAATTTAATTTTATACTTTGAATTTGGTTCGATCTTATTTACTATAATTCCAACGGTCCAAATCATACACTTATATCTTCAAAAAGTGAAAAGTGATTTTGACGGTTTTGAGTATATAATTATTACTGTTTAATGGGTAAGTTAAAAAAGTGATAGACTTTGACACAAATGGGTATTGCTAAAAAAAAAATGTTATGTTTTAAATCATAAAGTGAATATTTGGAAAAAAATGATTATTTTGGAAAAAGTTCCATCTTTTACAAATTACAACATATTTGATAAAATAGCATAAGTAGGGATAATAGCTTTCTAAAAATAGTAATTAATTGTTTTTTAAGAATTAATTTAAATTTATATGGAAAATTCCTTTATGGACATTGAAATCAAGTTCATACAGTGAATTTAGACAAATGAACACAAAGTCAAAGTAAATTCTAAATATTTAACATGTGGAGTTCTCTGTTTCAAACTTAAATATAAAATTTTAATTTCTTTACGACTAAAACACGAGCTTAATTCAATTAAGATAACTTTGTATTATCAACTTCTTAAAAATAAATTAATCTCTCGATTTACATGGCATAGAGTGTAAAATTCAATAATTTTGAATAGTTTGTTTTTTTCCAACTTAAATTATAAATGAAATTAAATAACAAAAAAGTCCCTAAACTTTGAAATTAAATCATAAAGATACTCTTAGGCATTAAAATTGGTTTAAAACAATATATTTTCTCTTTAAAATCGGATTATAAACTCATGAACCTTCGTCTTATTGGAAAAAAAATTCAACTAATGTATTTTTTTGAAAAAAAAACAAATTTCAAAATTTCAAAATAAAAATAGAACTTTTCAAAAAAATAATTAAAATCTATCTTAAAACTTAGGAAATGAAGACTTTGGGAGGATAGGCATAACATTTGATGTGAAAATGATTGATGAGAAAAACATGTTTTCTCATCCCTGTAAAAAGCACAAACATTAATTGTTGTATTCCAATTTTTAAAGTACAAATAATTGTTTTTTTTTTTTTTTTGAAAGTACAAATAATTGATATATATATATATATATATATATATATATAATACAATGTGGAAATTTGATTGGAAGGGGGAGAGATTAGGGTTGAAGATTGAAGAGCATAGTGTAAAAGTGTAAAATATTTAACCAAAAAACACACACAATTCATATAATTCCTTAGAGGGTAACACAATAATTGATGAGAGAGAGAAAGAGAGAGAAGAGAGGGCCCAACAAATTTCACTTTATAATCACATCTCTCTACATAATTTCTTATTTTATATTATTATTATTATTATTATTATTATCCATTCTTGTAAATTGTAATCAATGGGCTACCCCCTTCTCCTAAAGATTCCACAATTATTTGAGAACCTATCACAACTACTACTATTTTATTTTTATTTTTAATTGAAATTTTGGACTCTATTTTTTAAATAAAATAAAATAAAATTAGAATCTAAAAATTTGTTATAATTTACAATCAAAATTTACTTTTACATATTACGTATCAAATTAGCATTTTATTTTCGATAAAAAAGATTGAATTAGCATTTAAAAGAAAATAAATGTTGAGAGAATGTATTATTATTGAGAGACGAAAATGAGATGATTATTAGGGAAAGATAACAACAAAATTATATGCACATAAACACGAAAATGACTAGAGAACCATAAACTGACACACACATGAACCCATTTGTGACACTTCTCCAATGCTTAGGCTTCATCTTTCATTCTTTTTCTTTTATGTCATTCAAATTCTTAAAACAAACAAAGCATTACTCTAACAATGGCGTCAATTCTAGATTAATTCACCTTTTCAACTCCTTCCTAATTCTCAAGCCGGCATCGAATTTTCCGTCGGTGATGTCCACACTATATCTTTCAGCGCTGGCCTCAGCTCTTTGCTGCAGAACTGATTGTATTCTAGTGTGTCACCGTGATCTTTCTTCACCTCCACCACCAGAAACGACGGCGTCACCGCGAATATCTCCGCCGCCACCGACAGTTTCCCTTTTCTTCCACACTCCTGCCCCTGCAATCTCACCCTTGATTCACTCTTTTTCACGCTGAATTTCCCTGCCTTTGCCACCTCCTCCAGCTTCGATATCACACTGCTCGCTGGCCTCGTCGTTGCAAATCTCAGCTCCTCTTTTTCTTCCCTTTTCTTTTCCTCGAACAACGGCGACAAATCGAACCCTTCTGATAAAGATATTATATGGAAGGCATTTAGAGTTTCGGATTGCTTTAATTTCTCGTTGCTCTCGTTGAATTCCTGTTCCTCTTTCGTCACCACAGTTTTTGGTATAGATTTCCTGAACCAGGACGATTCCATTATCTTCGAAGTTGTAATTCTGGTGTTCGGATTTGGATCGAGGAGTTTGGTGACTAGTCGACGGGCTTCCGATGAGAACCACGGCGGACACTTGAAGTCTCCTCTGTAAATCTTCCTGTACATCGATACAATATTGTCGTCTTGAAATGGAAGAAATCCGGCAAGGAGAACGTAAAGGATGACTCCACATGACCACAGATCGGCTTTGGCGCCGTTGTATCCTTTCTTCCCGATAACTTCCGGGGCAACATACGCCGGTGTTCCACAAGTTGTGTGCAATAATCCATCCTGTTTCAAGTGCTCGGAAAATGCGCTGAGTCCAAAATCAGTTACCTTAAGGTTTCCGTCGTCGTCGAGAAGAAGATTCTCCGGTTTGAGATCCCGATGGTAAACTCCACGACTGTGACAGAAATCGATCGCGGAAATTAGCTGCTGAAAATAAACCCTAGCGACATCTTCTCTCAATCGACCTTTGGAAATTTTGGAGAACAATTCTCCACCTCGAACAAGCTCCATAGCGAAATAAATCTTCGATTTGCTCGCCATAACTTCATGAAGCTCAACGATATTCGGATGTTTCACCATCTTCATCACAGAGATCTCCCTCTTGATCTGCTCCATCATCCCTACTTTTATGACCTTCTCCTTCCCAACGACCTTCATCGCCATACTCGTCCCAGTCTGCAAGTTCCTGGCATGGTAAACCTTCGCAAAAGTTCCATGCCCCAGAAGCCGACCTAACTCATACTTCCCATGGAGCACACCAGAACTACCATCTCTATCCTTCTCCGCCATTGATTCGATCTTTTTTCAAAGATTAAAATATACAAAAATACTGGTATATACAAACGATTCTTTCTCGCCTTTTTTTTTTCCTTTTACTTAATTAGAGATTAAGAGAAAGTTGAAGAGGAAGAGAATGAAGGAGAAACGAATCACCCGTCTTCAACGTGTTTCCGATGACAGTTCCGGCCGCCGATGGAGTTGCCAGCTCGACCACTAGAGATGAAACTTGCAAACAAATCTCCTCTCATCTCTCTGCATTCCCTAAGAGAGAGCCTTCTCTCAAATCTCACAGCCAACTTAACTCTCTTTTCTAGGGTTTTCTCAAAGAGCTCTGATCACCGGCTGAGGTTCGCTCTTCGTCCCTTTGATTCTCTGCATCTTCATGCCCTTTTTATAGCGACGGGGAGATACCGAAATTACCTTTTCCTCCTCGGATACTGAAGAAATAATCGGACGGTTGTGAATAGATCTTGAGGATGAGGAGGTGTCAGAATCATGGCGGTTGATCCTGCTATTGCCAGTTTTGACGTCATTACTCTTTCAATGGGCACCATTGGGGAGATAAATGGGCCATAGTGGTGGGCCTCCAAGGCCTGGGCCCACGCTTTAAAACCAGCCGTTGGATTCTACATTATTACAATTATACCCCTCTCCCGGTTTTTGCGAATGTCAGCCATAAATGAAACAGTAATTTTATTATATAAAAATAATTTATACGAAAAATTAGGGAGGGAAAAAGTAAGAAAGAGAAAATACTGCATCTCTAGTAAAATTCTTGTTAGGATCTTTATTTATTTCTTTATTTCTTTTTTAAAATCTTGTTAGGATCTATCCTACTTGGATTCAAACTGACGAAATTATCGAAAAAATCAAACCTTCAATGATATTAGATAAAATATTATTTAGTTTATATACTTTTACATTAAAAAATTTATTCTACGTATCACAAAGATTATTCAAAATTATAATAACTTTTTTGTTACGTTAAATACTTTTGTGCTTCTAAATTAGCTATAACGAATACTATTTTTAAACCAAGCATAAAAACTAAAATGATCGACAATTTTACCACTAGGCTATCATCTGATATTGATAATTTTTTAAGTTATATATAGAGAGAGAGTTCTTGTACTTATACTAAATCCATTGATGTTATATTTAAAAATTCGTGTTAATACGTTCAAATTTTAAAGTTTTAAAATTATAACCCAAGTATGTTTTACTATAGAGAAAAATTAAAGATTTTTCTTTTCTATTTTCTCCTTAATTTATTATTTTCGATTTTTATAAATGTATCAATTTAATTCTTGAACTTTCATAAATAATCAATTTAAACTTTAAACTTTTATAAATATTTCAAAATAAAACATAAATGTAAGATTTTTTTTCTCTTCTTGTAATTTGGAAGAGTTAAATTAATACAATTATGAAAGTTAAATATTTAGATCGATACACTTAGCAAAATTCATGATTTAATTTGATATAATGATTAGTTTGAGATTTAAATTGATGAAACTTCTAGATCATAAATTAAATTGATACAATTATACGACTCAAAGTTTATGATTTAAATTGATATTTTTTATAAAAAGAAATGTTTAGTTATCATTTAACGAGGACAGAAACCAACTTTGAGCGATGAAAGAAAAAGAGACGGAGGGCACATTTGGTAATTTGGTTGGTTACTAGGGGTATATATGTACAATGGATGATTGCGGAATATTCGGGGTGAAAATTAGAGTGACACGTGTGAGTAGAGCATGTAGGGCCTGGAGGAGCCCATTTATTTTATTATTATTATGTAGTGTCCTCTCGGTTTCTCTAATGCACATCTCTTACCTAATTTCTCAACTTGAGTGGTATAAATTAAAATAGTCTAAAATTCTTTTTTACTATATAAATTTTAAATTTAGCCACAAATATTGATTTATTATTTTTTTTTATACGTGAAATACATTAAATAATTATTATAACGATAAAGCTGTTGTAAACATTTATAAAATATAATAAAATTTAAAATTTTATAAATGATATTTTGACAAAATCTAAAATTTTGTTATACTTTATTACAATATTTAAAAATGTTCCAAAATTATATTATTTTATAAAACTTATTATTATAATTGTTTAATCATTTTTTAGAAAATTAATTTTGAGAAATTAAGTTATTTCTTAAACGACTGTCGGATTGAAGATCGAAGTTAATTGGAACCAACTTGGAAATAAAATAATAATTTTAAAAAAATTTAAGAAATTTAAATTTTTTTATTAAATTTTAATTTAAAATGAATTAATGCATATAACTTAGAGTTGTATAAGATATCTTAAAATACAAGCAATGTCTAATAGCCAACTTTCTTTTATCCATTTGTTTGTCATTCTCTTTACTTCTTCAAAAGGCATTGAGTGTTTTTTTTTTTTTTTTTTTTTTTTTTTTTTTTTTTTTAATATTATCGTGAGCTTTTGGAAGAATAAATAATTTAAGCCATTTTAAACCAATTTTAAATGGAATCTAGTTAAAATAGCTAAAATATTTGACAAAAGGATGTAGATTGAAATAAATATAATTATGAGTTCGAAGTTTTAATAGATACAACTATTTATCTGTTTTTTCTTGAAAAATTATTGTAAATGACAAAACTGCTGAAAAATTACCATAACTTGAGATTCTATTAATGATGGAGACTGATATACTTTGTTCAGTGTTATTTATAGACACTGATAAAATTTGATTTGATTTTAAAATTTTGTAAATATTTTAGTCCATTTTGCTATATTTGAAAATGTCATTTTATTTCTTTTTGCAATTATTATGTATTTAGTCACATATATTTATTTTGATTTAGGAAGGCGTTGAAATAACAATTTTCATTGACCTAATTTTCAAGTATTTTTTAGACTAAATTATACATAATTCATTCAAATGTAGGGTTGGTCTCAACAATATTTCTATGGTTTTCAAAAAGTTTGTTGAGACACGAGAGGAGTTGGGTTTTTTCCTTTGAGTTCAAACTGTTCGAAGATTTGAATCTTTCATTTCTAAAAAAATTGAGTAACTTGAATTTAAGAACAATATTTAAAAATAAAAGAAAATATCCATCTCGTATGACATGCATCAACAAATGTTGTATAGCTTTTGAATTTTCGTTTTTATATATATATACTTTTTAAAAGTATCCATCGACATTTTCGTATTTTCATTCGACATCAACCATTAAGTGTAATAACGTCACACACGATGATTGGGTAATTGCAAGAACAAAGATGTACAAAACACAGAGTTTGGCAATCGAATTCAGTGTAATACCACCTACTTCTAGAGTGTGATGTGCTTATACTTTTACTAATATGAACTCAAACAATTATAGTGGTATACTAATTATTCAGTAAATATTCGATAAATAAAACTGACACACGAATAACTCAACTAAACGAATGAACACTTAGGCTCCCCCGAGTATGAGGGTATTATTAATTGAACATCTTAACTTCCTCTAAGTGGGAGAATCCTTATTCAAGAGGATAAATATATCGACTCTTTCATGAAATATCTATATTTGATGCATGTGCGAAAGATTGAATAAATTTTCTATTTAATTATTTTTCTTTACAATACTCTTTATATATCAATATGGAAATCATATTTAAAATAGAAACTACTCATTTTACTCTATAAGTATTTATTGTTAACCATAACATTCAAACGTTCCATTCCAAACACGATATAATTTAATTTTCAATTTTTTATATCAATTTCACTCTCAATTTGATTAATGATTTAAAATAAAACTTACTTAAATTAGATGTAAACTCAATAACTACACTCGCAAAAGACTGATATAATATATCTTAGGAACCAAGAGATCTATAATCCAAATGACTCTTATATTTTGTACTAACATATTACATACATCACCCAAAAAATCTTAAAATTATAATTCAACAAAAAAAAGAACAGTAAAATATAATAAATATTTTAAGGATTTCAAAACAATCATTAAAATAAAGATTTGTTAAAACATTGGTCGATAAATGAGATTTAGACAACTAGGGAGATGACCTAGAAGAGTGTGACAATTTTTGTAGTTAAAAATTAGTCATGAAAATAATAAAGTTTGAGGATAATATTACAACTTTTTTTAAAAAAAATATATAATTATATATGAAAACAATGACGTGTATTATAATTTAACATTAAATAATACAAATCAAAACACTTAAAAAAAGAAACATACCGTTTAAATGATCATTATATGAATTCTTTCAATAAATCTTAAATCGTCTAAATTTAGTATTTTGTTTTAAATAATTCTTAAATTTAGTGTTTGATCAATTTAACAATAAATTAATCTATTTTTCAAGACAAACACTGCAGGACTATATACTTCTAAAAAGTATTTTCTCCTAAATTTATGAAGGAGATATTAATATGTACTAATTTTTTTTAAAAAAATCGAGAGATTAAATTTCACTTATTTAAGAAAAAGAAAGAAAAAGACAAAATTAGCCCTCGAGTGATAGATGATGGTGTGCGGTCAGGTGGAAAGAACTGCGATATGGCCACGCAAGTGGGCTGACACTGTCTGTCACACTACTAGAACGAAAACCATCAAATAAGTGGAACAAATTTGACGTAATAATAATAATAATAATAATAATAATAAAAATAATAATGATAATAATAATAAAATTTGCATGAGAGTCATGGGCCCAGCCCGGCCCAACCCACTTCTACTTCTACAGTTTTGTAAGGCGGCTGCTACCCAACAAAATTGATTTCAACGACACACTTCTAAAACCACTCTCATCCAACCATTACTATTAAAATATAACTGAATTTTAAATATCAAACACCAACCTAAACATTTTATTATGTACAAAACAAAAGAATTTTTTGGTCCATCTTTTAATTTCTTTAACAACAATTAAGAGATTGAAAAATCAAAATTAGTTATTGTCCATCAAACGAGAGTGAAGTTATTCCAATCTTTTATCGTAAAAATTTGATTCGGTCGTTAATATTAGTACACTTAATGAATAATTGGTCAATATGTGATTAAAGCAGAGGTAGAGTTTAGGGTTTAAGGTTTAGGGTTGTCATTTCTTTTATGAAGTATAAACGTTTATATAATTTTGTTCCCCGTTTAATCACACAAGCAATCAAAATGCTTGAGGCTTGTTAAAGTTCTTGCTTCTTTAAGCTTCTATATTATCACTTTTTAGCTATAACATGTAGAAACAAATATCATAAAAAATATTAAGAAAATAGATATCCTTTTAGTTTCGAGATTTTGGGTATAGTTTTGATTTGGTTATTCATTATCAAAGCGTTACAATTTTAATCGTGAGTTTTTAGTTTGATTTCAATTAGTTCTTAAGTTTCAAATTGTGATAGATTTACTGTGGATTTTGAGTTTAGTTTTAATTTGGTTTATAGGTTTCAAAACTTACCCTTTTAATTAATTTCAATCTCTTTTATTAAATATTACTCACAATCAATCTTTGGTGTTAATGTCTATCAATTAATTTAAATAATTATTAAATTAAATTTTAAATTTAATATTCATAATGATGAAAGTAGTGAGACTTGATTAATTATAATTATTTTAAATTATCTCATAGATATTGTCGTACCATTGAAGACGAAAAGTGAGTATTTAGTGAAAAAATTGAAACTTAGAAGCCAAATTGAAACAAAATTCAAATCTCAATTGTAACGTTTAAATTCTAAAGATGTATTGAATCGATTCTTTTTAATGAATAGATCCGATCGCGACTTAGAATATGGAATTCAAAGGGATCAAATAGAAAATGATACTCTGAATCATAGAACTATAATGAAATATACTATCAACCAACATTTATCAAATTTCAAAAAGCAGTATATAAGGCATACCCAGTAAAACTTACATGTAAACCAGATATAGAGATGGCAATTAGGGTTGCTGTTTTCATTATTATATAATTTCAAGACCACAATAGATCTATGATAAGATCATTTATTTACAACGGAATGGTATACAAAGTCAACAGATCTCACTGAATTAAAAAAAATATATAGGATTATTTATGGCTACACAAACCGTTGACGATAGTTCTAGATCTGGGCCAAGACGAACTGTTGTAGGGAATTTATTGGTTAAATTGAAATAAAACTCAAAACTTGAAGTTAAAAAGTATAATTGGACAAAATACAAATTAGATAAAAAAATAATAATGGATTAATTGGAGCGTTGAGTTGGTTATTATAATTTAGGGTTTATAATAGTATGTGTACGTGCACATACTATTTTAATTTAGGTTATAATAACTTGTATTTAAGATCCAAATTATTTTCGTACAATAGAAAAGATAAAAATTAAACATTGCGTTTTAACAAAGAGAAAAAAATAGAATGAGTAATAAATAATAAAATGGTAATAAAATTAAATTTTAAATAAATAATATTGTAGTTAATTATAAATTATAATAGTTAGAAAATACAAACTATTATAATTAAATCCCAAAATTTGGATTTAGAGGCAAACACTCAGTATCATAATAATCTAAAATAAAATAAAAATATTCATACCACAATTATTGGTAATTTATAATTAGAAAAAAGAAAAATAACCGTATGGTCGCATGCAGGGTGACGTGGGAAGGTGATTATATATGTTTGTGTCGGTATACGGAATATATTGGTTGCACAAGTTCGTCTTTGTGACATCAAAATTATTTCACTCTCAATACAATTTTCACTAATATAATATTAATATATATGTGTGTAGATAGCATTAGCTAGTAAATGTCTCGTGTACTAACTTCGACATTAAAGTATACTCGTCTAAACATAAGGGATCTAGGAAGGGGCTTTGGGGGCACGGGCCCTTACTCAACTCAAAAAAATATTATATATAAATATATATATTTTTAATTCATCATAATATGTTATATATATAAACTTTGTTATAAATTCTCAAAAATATTGTTTGATCTATTGGTTTACTATTAATTTTTATTAATTATTAATTTTTACCTAATTAATTATTTATTTTTCAAAACTACAAAATGCGGACTATTTTAAAATTTTTTACCTAATTAATTAAGAATATTTTTTATTGTTAAAAATAAATAGTTAAAATAAAACAAACAATAATTTAATTTATGTCATTAATTTAAATTTATTGGTATAAAAATTATTAAAATACTATTTTGGCATGTGCATTCTATTTTATTCATGTGCTTTAAAATATTTTAATTTAACTTTTATGTTTTTTACAAACTAATTATGTAAATAGAAATTTTTATGAATAGCAAAAAAAAATTGAAGCTATTTATAAAATATTTTTAAAAAAATTAAATGAATTATTAAGAATTTGATAGATTTAGCTATATTTTGTAAATGTTTCAATTGTTTGTTATATTTCAAAATGTCCCAAATATAATATAAATTCAAGACTACTTATTTATAGAAAATCAATTTCTTAGAAACTACTTTAAATCAATTTTATAAAATTTTTACTACGAATTTAAAGTCGTTTTTAAAAGTTTTTTTTTAGTTTATTTTATTTTTAAAAAAGAATATAAATTTATTTATAAAGCTATAATTTTTATTTAGAAAAAAAGTATAAAATTATATATAAATCGATGCTCACAATATTTATGTCAAATAAATAGATATAATGCACAATAGTTTACTATAGTTTAGATATTATTTTAATATGAGTACTACATATATCGTGTCTCTCTTAACCTAAAATCCTACATCCACCACTGCTTAAACACCACACACAAGTGTGAGTACTCTTACATAGGTCAGTTCCAACGACACATCTCAATCAAAAGAGTGGGTCGGAGGAACATCAAGAATTGGGTGGCAGTTCATGGAAAATTCTTATAATTAGGTATATATAATATTATCACATATTTGAAAAGAAAATAGATATATAAACAAAAACAATAACAACACTTGTTAAATACCCATTAAAAAGATTGTAAAATTAAGAGAGTAGGTATAAGCTCATGGCATGAATTCTCAATTATTATTTGGGCAAGATAGTATGGTCTGGTGAGGGTTTCCATGAAACTATATATATATATATATATTAAAGAATTATTATATGAAATTAAAATTTAAAAATAGAAATTATTGAATTATTGGTCATATTTGTTGGACTGCACATCACAAGAGAGTCGGGAATCTCTTATTAATTCACGAATTTAAATAAATACGACAAGATTCTTTCTGTCTACTCCAAAATTATATATTTATTTTATTATTTTCATCTTTTTCTTCAAGAAAGTATAGTCCAAATTAATTGTTTCTTAATTAAATATTTAATAATTTCACTTAAAACTTATATGCACGTTTATATAATTTACGACAAAGATGGATAATTTAATTATGACTTAAAAACCTTATTTATAAAGTATAATTATAATTATAGAAAAGTTTGTCCGTTCAAGTAATTTAATAGACCTATTATCAATTACAAACTTTTTAAAAAAGATTATCGTTATAACAAAAATTGCTAAAAATATTTATAAATTTAACAAAATTTCATATTAACTTTTATCAACTTTTATCAATATCACCAGTGGTAATAAAATCTTTTACTAACTTGTGTAAACTTTTTAATTTATTTTGTTAGATTTTAAAAATGTTCCATCTAAACATTTGAGTGGTAAACGTGGTTGAACTTAGAAAAATATTATATTAATAGATTGAGATTTATTTCAGACAAAAATTGATAGCCCTCTGATAAAGATAAGATTTGTTTCTCTAATTACTAAAATCCCATCTTTATATATATATATATATATATATATATATATATTGTTTCAAATTTGTAAATTATTAATTTTATTTGTCCGTCTCCGTAGACCGTATTAAGAAATTAAATAATTCCGATTATTATTCTCATAGCATATGTTTTTAAATAAATAAAATATTATATTTTTATTTGAGTTTTGTTACTTATTAGAAGCACCATGAGATATTTCCTTCAATTAAAATAATTAATATTTTTAGTCTTTGACACTCCTTTAAAGCATTTTTTCTAAAGAAAAAATATTTTTCTCAAATAGGACTTTTTTCTATCCTTTTAAATTTAAAATATTACACTTTTATCATTGAATTCTCAGTAATACCCACTTTTAATCATTTGTATTAATAAATTTAATATAAATAAATTTTTGTTTATTAATTTTCAGTTACTGTTTAAATTAACTGAAATTTTGTATTATAATTATTTCAAATTAATTAATTGAAAGTTAAAATGTGAACAATGTTAATTACTCAAAAAAGGTAAAAATTTAGAAATTTACAACCAAATTCAAATAACTCAATACGTTAAAAATATAACCTTTTGAAAAAAAAGTAAAAAAGCGGCGTTCAAACCAAAATTTATACTATCAATCTCAAAGTTAATTGATTCTCATAAATGTTTGAAATTACAATAAAGTTAATAACATATAATGCTAGATAGCTTAACTTACTAATTAATAAATTTTTAAAAATTTATTACATAATTTAAACATAAACTTTAATTAATCACATTGTTGTCAATATGGTATTGAATTTATATAAATATTTAAATAATTAGAAATTATTGACATGAAAATAAGTATTTACATGTCCTATTATTGTTAAGTGATTTTACTATATAAAATACTTTTTCTGTATGATTTTTTTTAACAAAAATTTAACAAATAAATTATAATAAAGTTGAGAAAATAAAAAGTTTAATAGCTTACTTACTAACTATATTATTATGCCCACGATAATTTTTCAAAAAAAAAATTATATATGAAAAATAAGCATGTGCTATTATTAAATTTAATTAAAAAGATTTCAATCATAATTATTTCAAATCAATCCATTGAACCAAAAATAAGCATTAGTTACAAATACCTATAAAATCTAGAAATTTAGAACTACATTACCAATAAATTTAAATTCAGTCCAGTTTAAAATGTACATTTCAAAATCTTATACCTAAATGAAAATTAGATTTAAAATTTAAGAATTATAACGTGTAACATTTTAAAATTTAGAAAACTAACTTAAAATTATACTCAATACTTGACGGTCTTAAAATTTTTAAGAATGAAAAACGTATGTAATAAAAATAAATGAAGTACTCTCGAAGAACTAAGGATGAAAAGTTTTGTAGAAGTAGATTGAAGCGGTTTGGATTGACTAGCGAAAAAAAAACATTAATAAAAAGAAAGTTAAGAGTAACAAAAATAAGTAGGATTCATGATTTGAATTATAAAAAAAGGAAATTGAGGGACTCGAGCTCCTGAACCTTCAATAAATCCATCGTTAACTTATAAACTCAGAATATGTTGAATCTCGAAACTTATGATATATGATTGTTAATTTAATTACGTATTATTTGTTATGCTAATTGCTTCTCATTATTCAACGTCTTCATTGATGTCTTTTACTTTAATAGTTTAAAATTATAAAAGAAAATGGTAATGGTTTGTTACATGATTTGAACTATTGTTTAGTGCAGTAGGCACACAGATATTTGTGTTACAAATTAAATAATTAAGAAATTAGTAAGTCCATCGTCATCGTCATAATTAAAGTAATTAACCATAATTGTCACAACTTCACTAACTTTAATTAACTCTTGTAAACGACAAACACTTTATAATTAAATCAATCACACACAGACACATAATTAATTAATGCTTTAGTTGAAATGTAATTAAATATATAATTAATGGTGTAATGATAACCGCACATTAAGATTTTGAAAGGATCAATAAAAGCTATGAGAAGCAATAAACAGATATCATAATATTTAATTAGGAAATGTAATTTCTCAGTTTTCATTTTTTTTTTTTTTTTTGAAGAATACGCGTGTTGGATCCTCGAATTTTAAAAATCAACCTGGGTTTATAAAAATAGACTTTTTTGGTCTTTGAATTTTTAAAATATATTTTTTTAGTCCATAAATTTTTAAAACTTGGTTTAAAAGGTATCTTGAATAATTTTATTAGTTTTATTTTAAAATAATTATATGACATTTAATCTTTAAAACTATTATTTTCCAATTTTATATATCATATAATTATTTTTTAAAAAAATCAAACAAAAACTACTTCAAAGACTATTTAAACCTTATTATAAAAAATTCATGGATTAAAAAAGTATGTTTTAAAAACTCAGGAACCAAATGAGTTTATCTTTATAAACCTGGAGATTACAAAGATACATTTTTAAAATTTATGGACGAAACACACATACTTATCAAAATTTAGGGACTAAAAAGATAATTCCACATTAGTATATATGAGACATAAGACATAGGTCCTTAATCTGGGAAGTTGACATTTAATATATTTATATTATTATAAATGGAATTAATCATGAATATAGAAACAAATTAATGAAAGTACATATCATATATATGAACAAAAATACTTTTTAAGATATAGGTAGAGAAAGTGGGGTATGAGATATTAATGACTTATTATAAGTGTTAAAGGATGTGAACAAGAGAGAAAATGTGTATTTAGAGAGAAGGTATTTAAAAAAAAAATTCTTCTTCTTCTACCGATAAACGGATAAATTAACATGGCGTTTTATCTCAAAATTAATTGATAATAAAAGAAATTGTTCAGATATCTTGTAAATATTGTGGTACCCTCAAGATCGTGTATCTTTTATATTCACTATTCTTAGGTCAAATTTTCAATATGGACTTCGTTTAAGTGATTTAGAATATTTTTATCTATTAAACTATGCTTAGAATAATTCGATCTCAGCCAACAAGAGTTTAACTCAACTAACACCGACATGTGATGAATAAGAAGTCTTAGGTTTAAATTTTTCTATCCCAATTTGTAAAAAAATATTTAATTAATTAGTTAATTTATTATTATTAATTTTTTTTTTTGTTATTCCTAAACAACCATCTTTTGACTTACGCCAAAAGAACCCTTAAAAATTACAATTAAAAGCAAAAATTAGGTAGGACATGTATCTTTTTTTTATCTAAAGCAACTTTATAAAATGAGATTAATTTAATTAATTATCATTTTGCTATAGATTAAGAAAATGACATAAAGTTGAAAGATCTTCGTATCCTGAATTGTAACAAACTGTAAATGTGTTTTGATAAAGTTAGGACAGTTCATAAATTGCTAAAATTAAATTATTGTTCGAAAAAAAATGGCAAAAATCGTGGTTGGCAGTTACAATTACATACTCAAACATTCAATAACAACAATTGAGTTTTTAAATTAGTGTTGAAATTAGACCCTCAAACTTACAATAATAGTAAAAATTGGATCCACAAATAATAAAAATTGAATTCTTGAACTTATATAATCAGTGCAATTTATATAAGTTTGAGGATTCAATTTTTAAAATTGAATAAATTTGAGAACTTAATTTTTTATTTTGAACTTTAAAAGTATAATTGCAACTATCACCTTTCTTTAGGGATGATTTGTAAAAAAAATTTTATTATTATTTTTTGGAAAATGTTATAGAGAACGTTTTTTTAATAAAGGATTTTGTGATAGGATGAACGTCGCATTCATAATAAATAAAATAAATATTTGAATTCTCAAAACTTTCATATTGACCACAAAGGCTATTTACTTAAGTCTCTAATCTAATTGGAACATTTGTCCAAATAAAATTATATGCTTCAAAAATCATACTTTTCAATAAAATTAGGTATATTTGTACGTCATATTTGATAACTATTTGATTTTTAAATTTTTAAAAATAAGTTCATGAAAACATCTCTTTCACGTATTAATGTTTTGTACTGTACACTACTTATTAAATTTAATTTGAATATTATCATTAATTTTACTCAGGTACGTTTTTTCTTTTAGATCTATTATTTTATTGAGTCAAGAAAATAAAAGATAATTCCCTTATTAATTAAACATATTTAATAAAAAGTTCTAATAATGTTTAATTTTGAACTTTCATATTGTGTCCATTAATTTTTTTAACGTCCTCATACTTTCAATGCTAATATGTACAATTTAAATACCAGGTTTGTTATGGAATCGATAAATAAGAAAAAATGTAAAGTGAAAGAAAATCGTAGTTCATTAATAGTGTGTTACCTGCATCTACAGCTAGAGGGGAAATAGTTTATTACTAGAGAAAAATTTAGATATTATAAAATAGCAGCCCTTTAAGATTAGAGAGTTTATATAATTGCACTTCTCTAAACCCTATGATAAAAATCGAAAATAGTACAAATATACCAAATATGTAAATAACTTAGGTGACACCTCTACCGCTCTTAACCATATTCCCTCTTTGGCAGCTTTTATTAAGGTCACATACTTTGCTTCATTAGTAGACAAAGTAACTCTAGGTTATAAGACCGTCCCTTCCCACTAACAACAAAACCACACAGAGTGAACAAATAATCAGTCATAGACCTCCTACTATCAACACATCACAACGTAATCAAAGTGTCAGATAACATATTCAAAGCATTCAACCAATGTTGTGAGATAATTTTAGAAGATATAAGTAATTGAAGACAATGAATTTGAGGAAGGAATGAATTAGGGTTTGAAAGAGGAAGGCGAAAGGGAAGCTATTTGTGTGATGTGGGCAGAGTGAAAGTTAAAGGTGAAAGCTACACATCTCTACTAACAAAGACAACTCATACATGAGGTTAAAAAATTTGAGGATGTTCAAAATTTTCAAAATGACAAGTGGATGGACAACATTCTCCTAACCCACAACACACAATACTTTGTTGACATACACACATTTAAAAACAATATATTCTCTCTTTTTGATTGATACATTGTCTTGTCTTAAGATAAGTTATCAATATGGTTAAACAAATTGGTGGCCACTCATTTCCAACCTTTACCTAGGAAACCACAAGGCACAAGCAAACTATATAAGCAACCTAGTTGGACCCCCTTTTTTTTTTTTTGTGCATTATAATTGAGGTCTTTTTATTTGTATATTGAGTATTGAAGTACTATATAATTAGCGATTATTTTAGGAGAAAGTCGTATTGATATGATCCTTCGTTTTATAATTAGAAGTTAATTTTGTAATAAAGTATTGGATTCAATCCACCGCCTACATTAATAAAATCGATAATAAGTCATTTCAACTTCCCTATTTTTTGAAGGAGATTTATAAAGTCCAATATTCAATTCTATCTTTATAAGTTTGTTCAAAATGAGTTAGGTTTACGTTTTTAAAGTTGGTCATGAGGTTTTTTATTTCTCTTTTTAAGTAAACCAATTTGAGTTGAAATAAAAACAACTCAAATGTTACATTTTTTTTTTTTTTTTTGAGAAAAATAGGAGAGGAAGTGGGGTCAATAGAAAAGTGTTGGTGCAAGTAGTTGAAGCAACAATGAGGCATCAGAATGTTTGAATGCTTAGACCATAAAAGACCTGGAACTTGGTCGCCTGGATTAAGGATGTCTGATTGGTGAACCACCTAGACAGAATGCCTAAATTGGTGGACGTCTAACTTCAAAACAAAAATTTGTTAGATAAATGTTGAGTTATGGATCATGCTCTCTTTAAGACGTTTTGCGGCTCTGGTCGGACTGCAAACAATTATTGATTTGCCACGTCGTCCACAAGATAAAACAACCAAAATAATCTATTGGAGCTACACCGAAACCGATCGAAAAGCCAACACTCTTGAATGACTTTGCTCGAAACTAAAAAGAAAAAGAACTTTTGAGAGAATTTTGTAAGAAAAAGTATTTACAGATGATGCCATATGAGAGGAGAAGGAGGACTATATATAGTGTTGAGTTTCGTAACGCCTCAACGGTCATAATAACATTAATGCATGAGATCTATAACGCCTCAACGGTTATGTCAAAGCGTAACGTCTTAAGACGTCCAAAGTTTCAACTCCTCGCCTCTCTAACGTCTTTTGAAAAATAATTTTCAAAATTAAAAATAAAAATAAAATAAATATTATTTTATTCACTACCACACTTCGTCCGTCCGATCGAACGACGACAGATGGAGATATAAAAAAATCTCAATTTATCTATCTTTTCACTCCTCTAAAACAAAAAGAGTTCGAAGCGATGAACTAACAGCCGACAAAGATAAATGAACATCTTTCCAAAGTTGAAGGACACCATTTTCTTTGTTGTGAAAGGTGCGATTGTTTAAAACCATCCAAATGACCATCAAATAGCCACCAAATGTTATTGTTTAAGTGAACCATTCATGACCATTTTGCTATTTAAAAAAATTGATTATATCTGCCCAACCACTACAACACACATGCCTTTCCCCTCCCCCCTCCCCCCCCCCCAAAAAAAAAGAGACCTTAAGAGGAAAAATAAGTGCTACATGTGACACAAAGTTGCCAAATTCTATTTGAAGTGTCCTTCTTAACCAAATGAGAGAAAATGATACATAAACTTATCTTAAACACCATGTGCATATGCTCTTGTTTAGGGTTGTTTAGGTAATGAAAATGAAGAAAGTTTTACTTTAGTCTTCAAACTAAAACATGGGCTTGTCTTTGCAATAGAGTTGTGTACAAATTTTACCAACCCTTCATGTGTTTAATCATACCATTCTTGTTTTTAATTGATCAAGATATTGAATAACATGTTTACAATAATTTTGATCTTCAATTAATTAATGGGTTTTCTTTTGGCATGATTTCATTTCACACCAAACTCTAAAGAAAAAGTGAGTGATAAGATACTTTGGTGGGTCACTTCATTATTTTGATTTTGATGTGCCCAAACATTATCTTTCCTAATTCAATAAACACACATTTTTGTAATCAGTAACCTTTATTTCTTAACCATGTTTAATCTCTCCCTCATAAAAATATAAGCTAAAATTACAAATTTTAGTATTATACAATAAGTTTAAATACTATGTCGGCTCTCAGCCACATGGATAGTTCAATGTGCTCATCAGCACCTGACCCTGAGATGTGGATCATCCAAGGCACATAGCATGGCGTACTTCTCCTGTTTGAACCGGGGTTTGAAATCAAACTTCTCCTCAGGTCAGTGTAGTTAGAGTGTCGCTTCATTTTAGTCCTTGTATGTTCAAGATATTCATTTTGGTCTATAAACTTTGAACTTTGATTCATTTTGATTTATGATAATCGAACATTTTAACTTCAAGCTTTTGGCCTTTGTATCTTGAAATAGTGACATTTTTATCAATTCATTTTCATTTTAATTTAATTTTTTTAAAAGAAATTAGAATTACACTAATTTTGTAGCATTAATTATATAATTAGAAAGACTTCTTCTTTTCAACTTTCCACGTGGCATCCCATATTTCTCTTCGTAAGATCAATAATGGACTTTAATTCCACTTATTGTTTAGATATCAATTTCACTTTATTAAACTCATCTATAACCTATTCTTTTATTTTTATTCTCCAGTACAATAAAGATGAAAGATGGATCCTCTTATCTTTAAAATAAAATATTATATAAGTTATCATTGAACTAAACTTACGTTGATACTTGCACTTTTAATTTTATTTAAACCTTTTTTATGTCAAAGAAAAAAAACATAATACAATTAAATATTTATTATAGGAACAGTTTCAAATATAACAATTAGATTCAAAATATTAGCATTTATAGCACCATTTTAAAAAAATTGCAAATTTAACAAAAATTTTCAAAATCTATCAATAATAGAAATATATCACTGATAGACCATAAGAGTTTATCAGCGATAGAAGTCTATCATCGATAGACTTTATTACATTTATGATTTTTTAAAAATGTCATTATACACTTGAGTATTATTTAAAAAATAATTATCAATTATTATACGTGTAAATATTAACAAATAGAAAATTTCTTAGTAGAAAAATACCGAACCCTAATTTTGTCCTCTTTTGTGAGTGCAAGTCCAAGCCACATCCAATTGGCGGGCTGCAGAACCGTGGAAAATCATATTGGGCTGCAATGATTTAGAATGGGCCCATAGGCCATGGGCCATGAGCCACACCGCCACATGCTTCACTTCCGACACAACAAACACAAATTCGATGGTCCCACCTCAACGAACGACAGATCGAATTTAATCTTGTCTTACTCATAATCAATAATTATGGTTCATGTGGAATTTGTTGTCGCACATTCATGTCGATTGGTTAAAGACGTGAATTTTATGATATTTTAAATTATGCTTCGACACTTGAAGAATTTTATTTTTAGCGTTGCACTTTAAATTTGGTCACAAAAATATGCTTAGAGATTTTTTCATTAAAATAAAATAGAAATTAACATGCCGATTAACGTATAAAAGTTTAAAAATATATATGCGACATTATTTAATATCATCTACATCAATCGTTAAAGAGTTAAAAGTGAGAAATTGTAATGATAAGTTGTTCTCTCCCTTCAATGTTTTCAATAACTCCAACCTGACGACCAATAAGAAATTAATTGACAATAATTAGAATTGGAGCATTAAATGTTGACTTTTAAGCTAAGCTTTCAAATAGAGTCGAATAGTCTCAATTTTGGAAGCTCCAAAAGACATTTAGAACACCCAAAAGACACATAATTAATCTAAAATTTCATATTCAACCACATTTTTTATGAATTATTTACTACTTTCGTTTCATGTATTTATATTTATGAGAACAGTTTAAGTGATGTTAGATGAATCTAGACAATATAGGCAAATGGTTATATCCTTTCATGACGTATTTTCATTTGTGTAAATACTTGTGTATTTTTAACATATATTAGGAAGAAAATTTGGAAATGTATAATCTTGGGTTTAAAATCATGAAAGTTTTTCTTAAGCTTTGTCTTGCTCGTGGAAGTCGAAAATTGCAACTCCTCAACTCTATTTGGAAACTTAACTTAGAAGTCAACATTTAATACTCTATCTCTAATCATTGCCAATTATTTCCTTAAAATCGATCAATTTCGACAACAACCATCATTAGCGATTACTTTTACCTCACTCAGGTGATCAACCCCAATGAACACAATCGCGCAACCACCTCAGATGATTATAACTCATGAAGTCAACCTACAATTATTAACCTATAACTACATCCACAACTCCAATAATCACTCCATGCAACCAAGTTAACTTTGTTGATTATCTCTAAATATTAACTCTAATGACCAATTCGATTGACCATATTTTAAAAATTACAAAAAAAAAACACAAAAATTATTAATTTTATAATGTTTGTATATTTCTTTAATAAAATAATGGTCATTACAGAGGTATTTATACACAAATAATGATATCAAGAAAAAGAAAAATATAACCTAATAATTATAAGATTACCAAACAATATAATATAAAATAAAATCTCCTAAAACATTTTATTACTATAACTATATTAGCTTGGAAATGCTAAGAAATTTATTTGATGCACCATCTATTTCTTCCATTCAACTTTTACCTTTATTAAATTGTTGGTATGTATAAATTAAAAAAAATGTAATTAAAATTGATAAAAATAAAGATTAATTTTTTATTTCTATCATAAATAGACTTCTAACACTGTTATAAACTCATATTAGTGATAGAAGTATATATCAAATACATACATACATACAAAGTCACAAATGGGCACTTACTATTTTATGGTTAGCAGTTCATCGTCTATCGAGGGTTAGTAATTGTGACCTAATATATCAATTGACACATTTCTAAAATGTAAATATGATGAAACTCTAAGACAGAAAAGAAAAAAAAAACACCATTTTTGGAAATAGTTTTAAAACCACGTTATTTTTTTACAAATAGTTTCTAAAACCACGCTACTTTTATACTTAAACATAAAATTCACTTGAAATAAACCACGTCTCAAATATTATAAAGTTAAAAAACGTGTTTATGATAATGTTTTAGAGTCATGCAAACTTATTTTGTTACATCGTTGTCTCAAATTTTAAAAAACTTATAATGGGATTGCTTGATTTTATTGAACACTAACCCACAAATATTTACATATGTAGAGCAGCTAAAACAAAATAATTGACCAAATATTAAATAATTTTTTTTTAAAAAAAAAGAAAAAAGGTCGAAAAAATGGACCATAGAATATCAAACAGCAAGCATCTACTTATGCTGATTGAATTGAGGTTGAAAGCTAATAGTAAAAGACCCAAAATTAATTTTTAAGAATATTTTGGATTTTTATTTTCAAAATTTCTTCTTTTGCTTGCCACTGCCACTCCCATATTTTCCCTTTCCAATAGAAGCTTGACACGTTTCCTCACCCTCTTCCACCTCATCCTCATCCCCATCCCCATCCCACTCCTCTGTTTGTAAACTTTGCTGGTAATATCTAAACGCCACAAAAACCATAAATGCTGCAAACAATATAAACAAATTAATCATAAACACATCAATTACTCGAACCATTTCGAGTCGGTAAATTCGAAAAGGGTGAGAAATAATTACCAGCCCAAATGCGAGCGACTACTGAGGACAAGTTCCATACAAGAACGAAGATTGCTAGAGCAACTCCCCTTTTATGAGAACATGATTCCCATGCATCACGAAACCGCCGAACCCAAAATTTAGCTGCAATGCCCAAAATCAAAATGGGTTATATTGTATTAGATGGATCGTAATTGGGCCCAAACGTTTATTAATTGGGCCAATCCACTGAGGCCCACCAAGGCTCAATATGGTTGGGTCTTGTCTTTCCGCCGTTCGGCCCAGAGCTTCAACCCATATTTAATAAATTTAAATTTATTAATACTAAAAATGTTGAAAAAGAAGGGAGAAACAAAAGTACGAAAAAGGTGTTGAAGAGTGACATTGGGCATTGGGAAGGAAAGGGACAAAAGTGACATTTTAAGTCAGAGATTTTACCGTAAGCAGCCAGGTGTGAGGAATACGAAGAGCAGATTTTGGGTAAAGTAAAAACTCCAAAAAATCCTGACACATAAATTTAAATTCATATTATTAATTAACATAACATTTTTACTTTAATGCAATGTCAAATAAGTGTGAGATTAATTAAATATGGTTAAACTTCAATTTTAAATCTTATAATCTTTAATTACAATTTAATAAATTGTTTAGTTTATTAAATTTTAATTAAAAAAAACTTTAATTTGAATAAATTGTTGAGGGTAACCCTAAATTAATGGAAATTATTATATTTCTCACCCCATTTGGCGACTTTCCAGACGGTTATGGAGTTGCCACATCTAGCCAAGGCAAATAGCAGTACAGCCAGCTGCATGATTGCAAATAAATCAATTTTTTTTTTAATTAAAATTAATTTATTAAATTAATCACAATTTATTAAATTTAACCAATTTTCATCCTCATTGAAATTAGTTTAAAATTTTCTAATTAATATAAGCTCTGAGCTTAAATTTATTGTTATTGAAAAAAAAAGAAAGGGTACCTTCATTGTAGTGGCAGGATCTCCACAAAACAGAGCTCTAAGCTTTAGTAAGAACTCATTCAAGTAAGGGAGTAGCAATTTGAGTATCCAAATTGCTTCTTCTTCACCAACCACATTCCTTACATTCTCCATATCAATGGCTCCCCTGAATTCAGTGATTTCCATTAACAAATGACAATTACACACATAAACTGACTCTCACAACATTCTTCTTCTTCTTCTTCTTCTTCTTCTTCTTCTTCTCATGACAGACATTAATAAAATTACCTGCAAATAATGGATCTATACAAGAACGTGGCAGCAAGGTAGAACAGTCCCACATATGACACCACAGAAATAAAGCTGCACAAAAACATACTACTTTACTTTACTTTACATTTTGAGTTTCGTTATGATGGAATTTTTTTTGTGTTTCTCACCTGATGTTGATGTCTTCAGTGTATGAAGATGATATTATAACGAAAGATCCAATCCCAAAAACGAAGGCAGATCTCGATACTTCCTTCCACATTATTAAATCCACTGACCAAAAAAGTAAAAAAAACAATTTGGGTTGAGAAATTTTTAAACACCCATTAATCCAAAATAGAAGAAGAAGGTGATTGTGAATTTAGTGTGTACCTAAGCTCTGCAATTTGTTGTTTTTTTCTTGGAAGTTGTGATACTCGTTTGATGCTGATAATTCGAAACAGAATGTTGAAGAACAAGAATTGATTTAATGGATGAATAATGAATGAAAATGGTGAAAGGTTTTACTTACTGTAAGTGGGTTTTGTGGAATTTGGAACTGGTTTTTCGTAGATTTGCTGGAATTTCTTCACTTCATTCACAACTTTTTTGGGTTCTGGTAAATTGATCTCCTTGATATCGAAGCTTTCCTTCTCGATTTCAATGTCGTCGTCGTCTTCTTCTTCTTCTTCTTCTTCTTTCTCTTCATTGGCTTCATTTTCACTGTCATTGATCGATACTTTTTGAGCGGATTTGATTGGACCCGCCATTGTTGAAATATGGCAAACTCCAAATTCCTTACAAGATGTCTCAATCTCAACTTCCTTAACAGATCCATGGATTCCCTTCTCAATTTCACTCAATTCCTCGTTCGATTCCGATTCTGGACATTGAAGATGCTCTGAATTTCCCCCATTTTTTCCACCGACAACAACAATGGCCTTAACATTATCATCAACGATCGTCTTCACAGACTCCGATTTCACCTTCCTGAGTTGAATTGGGGTTTTTTCATTTCTCTCAACCAATTCAGATTTCGACTTCCTAAGCTGATTTGGGCTTCTCTCAATTTCAACAGATCTCATCTTCCTAAGCTGAATTGGACTCTTTGTTTCATCGCAATTTCTCTTCCCTTTACCAATCTGAATTGGGGATGTTTCAGATCCTTCTAAACTAATTCTCTTAGCCATTGATCTTGTTACAACTTTACCTTCTTTATTACTACTCCCATCTTCTCCATTGAAGACCTTAATCCCACCTTTCACTTCATCCATCTTCATTCTACTCTCCCAAACCGACCCTGAAACCACACTATTATTACTAACCCCTACTTTTCTTCTACCAACATCCATCTTTCCTTTTATTCTCCAACCCCTTTTTTCTACTCTTTCTAGTAATTACAGAATGACATTGATGGACAATGAAGCTTTAAGATGAAGAAATGGCGGTTGGTGGGGTGAAGATTGGGATACCTTTGAAAAGCAGAGTAAAAGCAGAGTGAGAGAGAGAGAGAGAGAGAGAGAGAGAAAGGAAGAAGATTGTGTTCTAATCCAAGAGAGATGAGGTTTCTTCTCTTTATCCTTTTTTTTTTTTTTTTTTCCTGCTTTTTCTTTTATGGGTTCCCTTTGATTTATAAAAAGGAAAGCCAAGGAGTAGGGTTTGTGGGGTTGAAATGATTAGGGTGTTGGGTATTTTTATTATAGTAAAAAAGTGTATAAGGAGGATCTTCAAAAGCACTGTCTTTCAAAGCACATTACAG
Source organism: Cucumis cinereus (assembly GCA_037974625.1). Classification (NCBI taxonomy): domain Eukaryota; kingdom Viridiplantae; phylum Streptophyta; class Magnoliopsida; order Cucurbitales; family Cucurbitaceae; genus Cucumis; species Cucumis cinereus. The sequence continues at coordinate 8,630,874 of JBBPDJ010000008.1, read as the reverse complement.
CTACTGCTTGGTAAAGTGTAGAAAAGAACATGGTTTTGAAAGAGAGAGAGAGAGAGAGAGAGAGAGAGAGATGGAAGCAATGGCTTTGGGGTCTTCTACATTTTGTCTTTCTGTAGCAAATGGCAGGTGAAAGTTTGGTACTTTTCTTTTGCCTTCTTTAGAAACTTACTGAAAAAGGATGGAGAGCAGAAAATTGTATGTATGGAGTTGTTATTTGGTGTTTGTTATGGTGGTGGTGGTTACAGTGGTGATGATGTTGAAACTGAAGAGGGAGTTGGAAATAGGGAGAGGCTTTTGGCATAGGATTGTTTGACAATTGTGGCACTGTCACATTGAAGGAGTATCAGGTGTTTGAATTGTGTCTATTCTTACACATTTTACTCCTAATTTGTAACTTCAATGCTAGGGCTTTGACCAAACAAAATGCTATCCTACAACCCCCCATTTCAACTCAACTCTATACTTATTAATCTCTAAAAAGTATGGTTAGTGACCTATTCTTTTTTTTTTTTTTTTACACCAATTGAACGCACAGAGATTCAAATCTTGTGATAGATTCGATGTCAGTTGAATAAATCTCTTGTTTTATCGACTCTTATGAGTAAGAAAAATAAATATAAATAAACAAAACAATTCGTTGAAATTGAAACGAAAAACCCAAAAAAAAAAAAAAAAGATTAAGAAACGCCGGAGTTTGAAAGGAACAAATCAAAATTTTCCAAGAAACGAGCAAAAGAAAATGCCAAATGGTGAAATCAACGAGTTGCACTAAAATCCAAGTTTTGACAGTTTGTAATCCTATGCTTATTTAATTAATATTTTTATTATTATTATTATTACTACATATATATTATATAGGGAACAGAAATATAGGAGTATGAACTATTTTAGAGAGAAAAAAGAATTGGAAGAATAAAATTGTTTCCCAAAGGTTTGAGAGATTTTATGTGAGTACACATGTAGTGGAATTAGAATTTGGTTACAAAATCCAGTTTTTACTTTTCAAAATTTGCACACTAAAACGATACCATATTATTGAATTTCAATAAATTAGAATAAACATACGATATCCTAAATTTAACACCATCTTAAAATATTATATTAGTTCATGCAGCCTAAATTAAGAGTGTATTTAGCGTTGTTGTAACTTTTAAAATAATTACTTTAAGAACAATCAAAATTTATTGTTAAGTAAATTAGTGTATGGTAAATTCAAGAACTTTATGAGGTTCACAAAAATCAATAATAAATAAACTAAAAGTGAGGATTATAATTGAGACATACGTAGCATGGAATTAGTCAACTCAAGGGGGGGTAAATATTAATCAACTTTGAGTTTGATCATATATAAAATTAATTAATTAAAATTTTAAGGACGTTTGGTGCAAAGAATTAATTACTATAATTCTAAATTATTATAGTCAGATTATAAGAGTATATGTTTAAGGTGTAAACTAAAACGTTGTAGTTATAGCAAACTGAGAAATTTAGAATAATGTTTACTGTAACTAATTTGAGATTTTAAAATAATATTTACTGCAGTAAGAAATAGTAATTATAATCTTAAATACTAATTATCACAAACGTTTTCTTATTATTTAAAATTAAGATATGTGTAATCGAAAAATAAAAAAATGAACCAAAAGATCCATCCATTTTTTAGTCGAAAGAAAAGACATATTTTGTACCAAAGTCTTAGGACACATTTTTAATGAAGAGTCTTAAAGAAGACGTAAGCATATTCTAATAGAATTCAATTAAGATAATTCACATCAAACACACTCCATAATTAATAATAATTAATACCCTTTTCCCAATAAATAAAAATAATAAATAATAAAGCTACTCTATAAAATTTATGCGATTTAATAAATGGGTTTAGGGTTTAATTTATCTCTGAATATATTAAGTTCGTCAATCCCATCGAATCTCAAAATTAATAACACCCACCAGCTAAAGTGAACCTTTTTTTTCTTTTTTTTTTTTCTAAATTTTAATAATAATAAATTAAATTTATTTCAGTAATTTCATATAAAAATGATCCCTAGAGTTCTTCTGTAAGCAACCCATCAACCAAACTGCAACAACTTATCAACTCGCCATTGTGTCATTTTCCAAATGACCCCAAATCTCGAAAGGATTAAATTTGATGGGTTAAATTTAGTCCATCTTTGGATTGACTTTTTAAATATTTAAAAATGTGTTTAATAAGTGTAAATAAAAAGATGTTTATAAATACTTGAAAAGTTAAACTAAACGCACTCTACCATTGTTACAATTTTGATACTTATTTAAGTTTGAAATTTTAATTTTAACATTTTTGTAAATTCAAGGACTTAATTTGTATAATTGAAAGTTCAAGAGTATAATTGTAATCATCACCATAATTTAATGGCGTTTTTTTAAAAACCATTTTCCATTCTTAAATTTTGAAAGATAAGAGACTTGATTGAAACTTTTTAAATAGAAACTAAATGGAAATGGAGATATTAGTTAGAGACTCACAATGCTATTTGAAGCAGAGGTTGTTAAACACATTGTAAAAGGAAGACTCTGATCAGCAATACCTTGGAAGGAGAATTTACGAGATTGAGTCCATTCGACCAAATTCAAAATCACTTTTGTCAACTTTTAAAGGATGAATTGCAAAAAACATCATAAAGTATGATAGTAGTTGTAATTATATTTTCAAATTTTCAATTGTAAAATTGAACCTCAAAGTTATATAAACGTTAAAATTGAACTCTCAAACTTATATAATAGTAGAAATCTTAAAATTGTATAAGTTTGAGGGTTCTATTTCTATAATTTGAGACTCCAATTTCTACAACTATTATCAATTTAAAATTGCACTTTTAACATTTGAATAAGCGAGGTCCCAATTTTTATAATCGAAAGTTTGGGGTGTAATTGTAATTAACACCATAAATAAAGACTTATTTTTTCCAATTTTTTTTTTCTAAAATTGCTCTACAACAAACTTTTAATCACTTAAAAATAGCAAAATATCAAATATTACACTTTCAAATGTAATTTTTATATCATAAAAATTAATAAAACCATATTTCATAATAACTTTAACCATTTTAAAAGCCATTTCCAAAAATATCCTGAATAACTCTATTAAAGTCCAAAATACAACATGAAAACGAATTAGAAAAGAATACACCATGCAGTTATCATATGATCGAAATTAATTTTAAAAAAATTAAAAACATATTTTTAATATAGTAATTTTAAGTATTTCAAAATCACTTATAATTATAGGTCTAATAACTCTATGAAAGTGTGAAACATATCCTAAATTCAATAATTGATGGATGAAAAAGGAGAGGGAAATGGAAGGAAAAAGGGTGCTGAAAATGTAATGGAGAGAATGAGTGAGGAAGGAATGAGAGCAGAGGCAGAGAGGGGACAAGGGAGAAAGCACTTTTAGGGCTAAACATGTGCTGAGTTCAATAATAATACCCTTCATACATACTTCTATTTCTATGTACCACACATTTTTTGTCCATTTCCACCCCCCACCGACACTCATAGCCCCTATAATCTCTATTTCCCTTTTTCTCTTTTTCTACCATTGGGGCTACAAACAAGCATGAAAAAAAGTCCAAATTAAATCCAGATCAATCCTCGAGATTGATAGTGTAAGTCCTTGTTAATTGAGTTATGCTAACATTAAATTTCAATTAATAAAATTTAAGGTATAATCCATCGTATTTTTTATGTTGTTGTTTGGTAGATTCATTTGGAAGATTATTCTTATGCGGAGATTAATTTAAGTTATGTTTGGTAACTTTTTTTTTTTTTTTTTTAAGATTAAGATGATAAACACTACTTTTTATTAAACTTTCTTTCTTTTTAATCTACTTTTTATTAATGGTTTAAAAAAACAAACCAAAATTTGAAAACTAAAAAAATAGTTTTAGAAATTTGTTTTTGTTTTTAAAATTTAGCTAAGAAGTCAACTCATTACTTAAGAAAGATGCAAATGAAAAAGAAATAAGCTTACTTTTAAAATTAAAAAAAAAAAAAACAAAATAGTTACCCAACCAGATCTTACTTATAATTGGTTTAGTGTTTTTTTAATCTCTTTGATTTATTAGTTGCAACTACTTTTCATCATTTAGCTTTGAGCACTTTTTTAACATAGTTTTGGGTGTTTTATTGGTAGAATTTGGTGTGACTTATTGGTTTGTACATACACAGTTGGTAATTTCAATTCTGATGAGGCATTAATTGTAACTCTAATTTGAGTTTAACATTTACAATGACGAACTTGAAAGATCATTAATCCACCTAAATTGTTTAGTAAATATTAATCTTTTTTCTTAATTTCGAATGTTCATTCAAATTTAGTATCTTAACTTAATTAATGTTTTTTATATTCTTTTCTTTGTAGAGTTCAATGAAGATAGATGCACAAAACATCCAACCTTATAAGACGTAAGAAAAACTTCACCAATTAAGCTATACTAAATCAACACAATTTGTTACCATACCTAAGTGATCTCAGGAAAGGAGAAACCCCGCCATGGTTCCCTGTATTGATAGAGAAAAAATGAATTAGTAAAGTCTTGGAAGGGTTTAAGTTAAGGATAGAATAATAATGAACAAGCAATAATGGAAGGTCAAAGTGTGAGATCATATAAAATAAAATAAAATAAAGTTCAAGTGCGGATAAGATTCTCCCCAATCTTTTTGAGATGGGAGCAAAATTCAGAGATGGATGTAATTAGATGTGATGATAGGTGGGGTGGGGGGGGGGGGGGGGGGGGGGTTGGGTGGGACAATTTCATTGACAGTAAGAGTGGCCATTGTTATTCATGAAGGTTGTTCCATGACCAGTGAAGACGAGGTAAACTGCAAACCTAAAAAGGGATTCTAACATAGTGCATTTCACAAAATCTCCAACTTCTTTTCTTTTTTTTTTTCCTCTTCTTCTTTTTGCAGGACAAACAGAGAGTTGCTGCTAATCTTGCTTTGTAATTTTCATTACTTTTCACTCCTTTTGTATCTTATGAGCATTACCTTTTTCCACTTTTCCAATAAAGAGTCTTGTTTTCATTAAAATAAATAATAAATAAACTTTTAACAGTGTACATTTTTTTTATTAGATGACGAGGCATTTACTTTAAACATTAAATTTCATAAATGAGTTTTGTAATTATGCGCTAGGACTTTTGTTTTTAATTGGAGCCCTTTTTTGTATAGCTAGTCTTCCTGGCTAGTGGCTCCATTTTCCATTTTCCGGCTTCTTTTTTTTTTTTTTTTTTTTTGGATATGCTCCTCTTGTTCTGTTTCAAATGAGTTGACATTAATTAAAGAAGTAAAAAAACAGAAAGGGCCAAATAAGAAGATTTGCGAGTTACTGAACTAAATATTATCAACTGATGAAAGTCAACATATAAAAGAGGCTGGAACAAAAGCAGAAACTAGCTATCAGGAAAAATAAAAGCCCTCCAGTTTAAACAAAGCTCCTGAACGCTATAGTCTTCTAAATTTTATCAACTAATGAAAGTATCTTTTATATTAAAATTTTTACATGAACATACAAAAAAAAAATCCAATAATCGATGAACATTACTTACTGTTAAGTATATCCTTAATTTGAGGTGGATCAGAGCATAATTCAGAAATATCTTTCTCGCTGGCTTGTGTAATAACTTGTTTCAACCGATCTTTTGAAGCCTAAATGAATAGTTAGGGAAGGGGAAAATAAGAGGGAAATAGTTGAAAAAACAAACGAAACCAAAATTCATGTAGTGAAGACAGAATTAGATCAGGAAAATGTTGCTGCAGTCTCACTTTTTTGCCATGTGATTCTATGAAACATTTTTAATGGTCTAACAATACCAGTGAAAACTGAAACAATATGGAAATCGATTGACACTAAGAAAATTCAATTTCAAGAATGTTGTAGGTGATGCTTGAAAAGTATTTAAGACGCTCCTCTCTGTATGCCACATTTGCAATTATCGATGTTCGGTACATAGAATGGGGATGCCTACAAATTATACTTCAGGCAACCCCCCGGCATTTAAATAATTTTTCTATAACCAGGTCCCAATCCTCAAATATAATGAGGATTTACTTCTACATAAAGAAAAAGTAATTTATACAAAACAGAAACAAATGCAGTGAAAGCTATCTTGGCAAAAAATTGGTTTGAAAGGAACCAAAGAGTCTTTCATGATAAATCAATGAGCTGCTTGGATCGTTTTGATATAGCACACAAAAATGCCTCCTCCTGGTGCACCCTCTCAAATCTTCTCGGAAGCTACAGCATTCAAGAACTCAACTTAAATTGGTGAGCTTTTTATTTTTCTGACATGATTCTGTTGCAACTTTTCTGTTTTTACTTTCTCTTTTCTTTCTTCTGGTTACTTTTCATTGTACTAAAAGAAACAAATTTAGAAATAACAGTGTTCAATATACACCTCTCTTTTGAATGGGGGTACGAAATAAATCTCATTGATGTATGAAATATTAAAAAAGAGGAAGAAGAAAAAGAAACGGAAGTTATAAAAAAAGCTTTCCAATTAGTCAAAATAGTAAAAATGTATAATTACAAAATGACAACGACCTTACTTGAACAGGATCTGTTCTATAGGTTGTACAATTGTGATCTTACAAAATGACATAGACTTGTATTTTCTTAATTCATAAAAACAATAGAGACAAAGCTCTATATTTTCTTTCATCGTTTTATTCAACATTGAAAATTCTCTGGTTCCTTTCTGTCCAAATTACTTAGAGAAACATGCAAAAGCCACTAAATCATAACTGTTTTTTTAAGTCCCATAGAATTATGCTTACGACCATGGAGGACCAGATCCATAACTTAACTAGGGCAAGGAAAACTTATACCGAAGACATCTACCAGTGTTCCTTCTCATTAGCCAATATAGACAAAAGGAAGTTCTCGTTCAATCATAAAGTTCTTCCACCCAACAAAGACACACTTATGGTAACCAGAAGAATTTTCATCTCCATCCACTAACAAATTTGGCTTATATGTCTGAAACTACAATTTGCTTTCTTTAAAGAATTGTCAAAAAAGGCAATCTTCAAATCTTTCTTTAGGAGAAAACCAAACCTTTCATTGAGAGAACAAAAAAAAAAAAAAAGAATACAAGGGGAATACCAAAAGAATGTCAGTGCCAAAAAGAAACGAACTAAGACAAAAAGAAGATCCAATCAAGCAAAATAAAACCAATAAGATAATTATAAAAGGTCTAGGAGAATGAAGCCTAAAGGGATACAAAACTATACAAGGAACCGCACCTTCTTTTTAGAGCTCATGACTCCCCTAAAAATTCTAGTGTTCCTCCCCACCCAGAGGTCCCAAAAAAAATCACAGAAACCTTGGCAAACCGCATAAAACGCCCTCATCATGAAAAGGCAAGTGAAGCAGAATTTCCTCAATTAGAGAGCTATACCCAGTAGACCGAGCTAGATGAAAATCGAAAACCAGAGACATCACAACTCCCAAAAAGGTGGTTGAGATTTTCAGCGACCCCAAAAGAAATACAATAGTGCATCTCTAACACGCCTATCAACTTTCTCTACACATGTTCACGGTATTAAATCTTCTGTAAGTGCCTTGTCACACGAAGAATTTAACTTCTTCAAACCTTTGACCTTCATTGCGAGGAAAAGAGAGAAGAATTGGGCATGAGGGCATTTGCATGCAATGGAGTGAAGTAACTACCAGAATCCCATCAGCAAGACTAGGACCCCCAAAGTCGATATTTCCCTCTCCCGAGTCTAACCAAAAACTCCCCAATCAATGATAGAAGGTCTGAATTGAAACATGGTTCCCTCGATCAAAGATAAGGTTATCGTGAGCAAAATGGTCCATCCCAATTTTGAATAGACCTAGGTTGGGGTTTGAGGTACTTCTAGTAATCCTTGGAAAGACTCACTGTGGGATATCCTTTCTTATCTTGTTTGTCAATTGTTTCGTGAGTGATGGGAAGGATACCCTTTTCTGGGAACATGGATGGTTAGGAGACAGACCTCTCTGATTTACTTTTACTCATTTGTACCCATTGTCTTTGATGAATAGTCCTTTTGTGGTTGATGATCTGTCTCAGCCCTCAACCTTCATAGGGTTTCAACCATCGTTGACTAAGAAAGAAATGGAGGATATCGTGGATCTTCTTTCTTTGTTGGGGAAGTTTCAAGGCACTATATAGAAAACAGATATAAAATCATGAGCAACATGGGCTTCTCCCTTTCTTTAGTGTACAAAAGGATTTTGGGTTAATCTTCTACGGACCTTTTTTTTATATGAAAACAACCATTTTCATTGAGAAAAAAAATGAAACAATACAAGGGCATACAAAAAAACTAGCCTACGAAAGAAGGGCTTCCAACCATACAAATTTTTTTTTTTTTAATAGAAACAGAGAGATATATGTATTACCAAAGAGAAAAAGAAGAACATCTTAAAGGCAAGGGCCAAGGAGGCCCTTCCTAACAGACACCTAAACCAAAAGCGCTTTCCAGTTGTTAAAAATCATGGAAAACGTGTAATTACAAAAAAGATTTGTGTGGTTTGAACACCACCAGGACGCTGTGTTTTGGAACACAGACCAAAAAGAATCAAAAGAATTTGCAACATCTCTAAAAATTCTACTATTCCTTTCCAACCAAAGACCCCAAAGCAGGGCACGAACACAGCTATTCCACAGGAGTTCCAACCATACAAAATAAAACCTATAAAATAGTTACGAAAAACCTTCGAAACTAAAACCCACTAAGAAACATGAAAACAAATGAGAGATGAAACCTCACTAGGGTCCCTCTCCACGCCTCTAAAAACCTAACTATTCTGCTCTCCCACCAGACCCACAAAATAGCACACATCTCCGCAAACCAAAGAAAGTGACCCTTCTCCCCACGAGGTGGGTTGAGAAGAGACTCTCTTTGTGACAAGCAACCATAATGCCAAATGACTGAAAGAAAGAATACCAAACCGAAATGGCAAAGTCACAACACCAACGAATATATACAAAGTCCATTAGTGAGGCTTTCATTAAAAAAATTAAAAAAAAAAAAAATCATTGAGCTTGGTTTGATAGGCCCATTTACTGAAGAATCAAATTATTTTGTGAAAGAATTCATTTATAGCTCTACGCTGTGGATAATTTGGTTTGGTCTTCGAAGAGAAGTTTTCAAATCCAAAAGAAATTTGCGACTCTATCTAGCTCTTTGATACCTCCAATACAACCTTCGGAGAGAGAAGTTTTCGAATGCAAAGTAGTGATCAGTGATCAATGATCAAAGATAAAAAACTTCAAAAACCAGCTGAGGCTTCAGTATTGCATCAAAAGTTCTTGAGACATAAAGATCCTTTCACAACTTACTGTAGATTTTTCATTTCATCAACATGGTTTTAGTGATTCTTCCAAGTTTGTGGCTTGTCATGTGAGTTGAGGGTCTTTTCTTCCTTTTTACTTCCAAAGATTCTAATGCCGTCTTCTGCTAAGTACACCCAATGACCAAACAATCGTCTTACGTGCACATCAAAAAAAAAAATTCCTCAAACTATTTCCTTCTAATTAGCTAAGACCTCTGCAAGAAATTGATCGACAGGATTGACCCAGCAAAAAAAACCCAAAACATAAAACAAATAATTCAACAACAATTAGGCATATGCCAATTCATGGTTAAACATCACGCAACGTGGAATTCTCAATTTCAGTATACAAGTGTGTTGTAGTGATTAAACTTGGCTAGGTTGTTGTATAAGCTTCCAATTAGCTAACTGGTTTTACATACTTCGTTCAATCACTGTCAGTTCAGCTAAATTCTTTTGTGCTAGCTATCCAAAAGGAAAATGCACCATGTAATGCTGTCCAACTAACTTTGACAAGAGCCAAGCATCTCATTTCAAATGTTACCTCTAAATTTGGTTGCCGAATGTCCGAACCGTAAAACAACCGTGAACTGAATTTCTTAATTCTGTAAGGTTGATCACTTGCGGTGCGTACGGGCACTGAAACGAAAAGGAAGTCCAACCAAGCATGAAACATTCTCGCGTTTCGTATTCACACAACTTTGCATAAAGGGTATGAATAAAATTGAATCTGTATGAAGAATAGAACAGGGAATTACCATCAATGTTGTTAAACGAGCAGAAAGGGCTAAGCATCTGGATGAATGAGAGACCATTCTTAAGACATGCTTCTTCCACTAGTGGGGTATTCAGCACCATGATAACCGGAGTGATCTCTTCCAGCAGCATCTTGCCCAGTGGTGTATTTGCCGGATCCATGACTCCCTTCCTTTCAGCTGCCGGCAGTGACCAACGCCGGCTTCAGTGGCGGAAGCAAATCGCCTGGCCGGATCAATGAGTTACTTCGTGGTAATTGCAATTAGACTAGTAAAATTTACCGCCGGCGGCAATGGATAATTGGAGGGAACTGCCGCGTTGGAACTGAGACGGAAACAATTCCGGGGTGATGTTGGGATGGACTACTGAGGCAGCAAGCTACCGACGAGCTTTGTCCATTTTCTTGGTCTAATAGGCCATTTGTCTTCGCACGCTAAACTGCAAAGCCCCTTCCTTTTTTTTTTTTTTTTTTTTACTTCTTTTATCCAGATTATTTTAATTAAGTAGGTTGAGAATCTTGAGATTAAAATTAAACCCAATAATGTTCTTTCAATAAAATGTCTAGTCGGTTTAACAGTATGCCACGTCATCTTTGTTTTTACTTTTTTTAATGTCTAGTTAAATCCTAGTACAAATCTTATAAAAAATGAAAGTAAAAGAAAATGAATTGTTGCAAGGAAGTTGTCTTTATGTGACTGGTGACATTTTAATATCACAGTTTATATGTACTGAGATACATTATTACATGTGTGTTAGACATACAATTATTTGTAAATATTTTGGTTCATTTTATTATATTTAAAAATTATATTAGTATAAATTAGTTACAAATGTGAACAGTACTAATGTAAATTGTTAAATATCGTTATCTTTGTCATATATTCTTGTTATACAATTATAATTATTTGAAAATATTATTTTGGTCATTATAGTTTTGAGTTTGTTCAATTGCAGTAGGTGTACAGTCACATATACCAATTTTAGCTGTTTTTTGTTGCCTACAACTTTTATTTTGCATGTAACTACGTTCGTTGTATGTGACATACCATAACATTTTGTTATATCAACCACTATAGGATCAAACTCAACAACACCGTCAATGAATAATAAAATTAAGAACCTAACATTTATTGATTAGAATATTCCAATACTTCAATGTTACTGTATATGAAAAATCCACCAACAATATTGCAAAAGTAGTTTGAGACGTGATGATACAAATAAAAGTCATTTGAAAAAAGCAACCCATGTTAAATATGGGGATTGTTGCCATTTCGCCGACTAAATACGACTACAAGAAATGTTGATGGGATCCACGTTGGTTTTGCAAGTAAAAATCGATATTCTTAAACACTAACGATAAAGAATGGTGCGAGACGTATAAAATAAACATAGTAGTCAGTGTCCTAAAATTAAAACAATTCTTACACGTTTTAGTGGAGTCTAAGGCTACCACCACTATTCCCTTCAACTATACCATAATCGTCAAACTCAACGAGTCGAACAATGTTTTATTGTTATCATCTTCCTTTTTTTTTTTTGCATGTGGATGTTGATGCATCATTGGCACATGACTATTGATTTGTCAGCTCGATCGAACTACTACATGCATGTAGTTACCTTATACATCTCAAGTATTGTTGGTCGTCTATTTGATATCTTGTTTACGAGGGCGAGACCCCATTGTCCAACCCTCAAATTCATGGGTTCAATTATTCCATCATCAAAACACTTCAAACCTTGTTTTTAAAACTAAAAGCTTGAAGTTTGTTAACACATAAAAAAACTCGTAGACAAATATAAACACACACGTGAACAATACCTATTATTGTGTTGTCCCTCATCGCTCAACTTAACCCACAGTTTGTACTAGATCGTTTTATGATATGACTAATATAAATATATAATATAGCATTAGTTATGTTTATTTAAACAACATGAACGGATACAAAACATGTGTATAAACTTAACTATAAAGTCTTTTAAGATTGTTTTGAAAACAATTTAAAAGTTAAGAATAAAATGAGTCACGGGTTCAATCAATATTTAAAAATTATTTTTTATAAATTTTATTGATATATAAATATCGTAGTCATACGGGTCGTCACGTGATACTAGTGGGTAGGAAATTCATTGTTTTTTAAAATGCAATAAAACAACACAGAAAAAAGAAATGAAAATCAAGATAAAACGTGGATGTGACTTTTGAATTGTCTTGTAATTCACTATTTAACACGCTAACCACTCACGGCGCCACGTACTTCGATCGTCGAGTGCGATTTCACTCGCTTTATAAATTCATGTCCCTCCGAACCATCGTTTCTAATCACTCTCTGCTTTGCAAGGACCCATTTCTCCCGCCTCGACTCTCTGTACTTCGGTCAGTCATTTCAACATTCGCAATGTCATATCGGCCCAACTATCAAGGTGGCCGTCGTGGGAGTTCCTCTGGAGGAGGACGCGGCGGTGGCCGACGAAGTGGAGGTGGAGGCGGTAGAGGCGGTAGAGGCGGGGGCGGCGGTAGAGGGGAGCAACGTTGGTGGGACCCGGTCTGGCGTGCCGAGCGTCTGCGAGAAAAGGCTGCCGAGGTACTCCTTATAAACTTTTGATTATTTTTTCTTCTAAAGTTGGAAGGTGGTCGAGGACAGTGATGATCTGTTTGGTGGGCCGTGGAAGGGGAGGAGCGAAAATTAAACAACCGTTCAGCTTAGTAGCTGGGTTAGTTTTTGCATTAGGTTTAACTGATTGCACTAGGTTATTTTTTAGTGTACAACTTCAATAATGTTTGTATCTGATAATGTTGATTTGATGTCAAATCATTCGGCTTATCATTTTTTAATTTTAATCTATCCCCCCTGAGAATAACTCCTAAATGCAGATGGAGGTTCTTAATGAAGATGAATGGTGGACAAAGATGGACCAGATGAAAAGAGGAGGCGAACAGGAGATGATAATTAAGCGTAGTTATAGTCGAAGCGATCAAGAAATCCTTTCTGACATGGCTCATCAACAGGGCCTTTACTTGTACGTTTCTACTGCTATATTTAGCAAAAACTAATATTAGTCTTAGTAACCTACAATTAACTACAAGAACAAGCTCGAGCTTTACTTATCTCAATTTTCCCACTTAATCATTGAGGATAATTTCCTTTATCATTATACGTGTTAGGAGCCTGCAACCTTTTGTACTTTTTATGCTACAAAAACAAAGATATATGCTACCTCAGATGGGGTCTGATACTTTATTTTTCTGATTCTGTGCTTGTGGAAAGAAAGCCATGTGTATAATAAGGGGAAGACCCTTGTGGTTAGTAAAGTTCCATTGCCAGATTACCGGGCTGATCTTGATGAACGCCATGGGTGTACACAAAAAGAGGTTCATTTTTTGTCTTTTAATGAATTGTAATGACTTATTTGGTTACCCAATCTATTTAATCTGAGTCTAACCTCAATTTAATATTTGTGTAGATTCGAATGACTACTGATATAGAGAGAAGAGTTGGAAATCTTTTGGATGATTCACAGGGTAAGGGAAGGGAGCACAGTGTTTCTTCTTCTGCATTAGTTGAAGAAGGCAAACAGTTTCGAACTGTAAATAACATAAAACCTACCAGCAAGTTGGAGAATGATTCAGCAAAGGAGAAACTCAGTACTGAACTTAAGCAGAAACAGGAAGCGATGAAAGTAAATTCGCTAGTCTTTTGTAATAATGCTCTTTCTCTCTCTAACATAAATACAATGTTACCAATTGTGCATTGTAGGGAAGCGATGGCTTAAAAGCAATGCTGGCATTTAAAGAACAGCTTCCTGCATTCAATGTAAGATCTGAATTTATAAAAGCAATGACAGAAAACCAGGTGAAATGCTCTGTCTCTATCAATCTTCATATTTATTTTAGCCAAAAAGTTATATTCATTTTGAAAGCTAACATTCATATTTGAAAATTTGAATTTCTTTTCTCCTTTCCTGATTTGACCAAAAAGATAACAGAAAGGATATAAGCTGTGCATGCGACGCACTATTTTATGCTGAACATTTGTGATCGATATGACATTCTTTGAATTGTTAATGTTTGGTCCATTGGTTGTTTAACATGACTGATGGTGGAGATTTGGGCTTGGACTACCTGAGAAAGAGTGTGGACGTCACTAACAAGCTTGGAGCTCTCTTAAACAGTATTTATGTGGTTTTATGGGATAGCTGGAGTATATGGACTTTGTTAGGGGCATGTGGGCCCAGAGTTGTCTTGGGTGGAGTGGGCTAGCCCACTCAATGTTCGGGCTTTCCATTATAGCATTTGAAATTCCCAATTATTATAACTCACATTTAGCTACGGTATAACTATTTGAAAATATTTATTGTCTACGGTGGTTATGATTTTGTAACTATCACCTCTTCTCATTTATAATCTAGACTAAAATAGGTTGCACCCCAAACACAGGCTATTGTAACCCATAGACTATAATAACCAACTCAGCTTTCCAATCAACTCCTTAGAGAGTGGAGTGTATTTCCTATGGTTTACAAGGAAAGAGGGAAGTGTGAGTGAAGTAGGAAGATATTTGGGTATCGACATAGGAGAGAGAACCTGAGATGGGCATTAACATTAGCAACTTCATTTCGTTTCTATTACATGCTATTTCCTACCAAGTGGCATTACTAGTTATTGGGCATGGATTTAGATTTTGGAACACAATTTGAAATGAAGTTGTTTGCTTGTGATGAAGTGTATGTTGGCATCCACGAGTTTGATGAAAATAGCAGCCACTGTATAAGGTGATGGAGAAGAAAGGCTTTGGGTAGAAATGGAGAATGTGGATGTGGGGCCGTGTTAGAAACGCGAACTACTCTATTCTTATTAATGAAACCTCTAAGGGATTGATTCGGGCTTCTAGAGTCTTAAGACAAGGGGATCCTCTATCCCTCTTCTTGTCCCACCTCCAGTTTTCTGATGATACAATGTTGTTATGTTTTTTTTTGAATAGAAACAGAGATATATATAAAATAAAACCAGAAACGAACAACTTAAAGGCGAGGGCCAAGAAGGCCCTCCCTAAAAGACATCTAAGCCAACAAAGCTTTCCAGTTGTTAAAAATCATGGAAAGCGTATAATTACAAAA
>JBBPDJ010000008.1:8473772-8608585 GCA_037974625.1 Cucumis cinereus | reverse complement strand
CCCCCCCCCCCCCCCCCCCCCCCCCCCCCCCCCCCCCCCCCCCCCCCCCCCCCCCCCCCCCCCCCCCCCCAACCATAACTAAAATTTCTATCTTTTGGAATTTGAGATTGTAATCTCAGATTCTCAACATCCTAAAGTCTAAACTCTAATGAAAATTGGGGCTAACGGCTATATTGTTTATAGTCAAAACATTCAGTAACGGATTAAAAAAAAAAATAATGAGATATTTTTCCTTACACTTGCTGTCAGCAGTTACGTAGTAGTATTGGTCTAGATCAACCAATTATTAATAATAATTGATCCTGTGTAATAAAAATAATAAAATATAGTAAGTATTTTGTATGAGAAACATAATGGTATAGTATAGTATGTATTAAAAAGAAAATTTTGAATAACTCTACTTTTTGAGAATATTGTATTAAATTATTCCAAAAATGATTCAAACCTCTATGATTTTTTAGTATAAAACTGAACATCATTGTTTCTATTTAGATAAAACAATAAGTTATTAATTCGGATGGATATTTTAATTGAAGAAACCAATAAAAACTAGGTTAAATCAAGGTTAAGTACATATCCATAGAAATAAACTCTAAAGACTCTTTTAGTATTTTAATTATTTTAATTACTATGGTGTAACATGTTATTTTAAAAAAAATCCAATAAAAGAAACAAAAATCATAACTTCAACCTATTTAAAATAAAAATAAAAGAGATAAATGAACCCAAATTTAATTTGAAAAAAAAAAAAAGGAGAAAGAGGCCCAAAATAGAGAACCAAAATTGATCTATTGGTTTTGTTCTGTAATCCCCTTTTTTATAAAATTGATACGTTCAATTTGATTCTTGGTTGACCTAAGACCACGAAAATCAAACCGAGTTTCACCCTACCCCAACTAAGATGCTAATATGACTATTTAGTAAATATTTGGATATTTACTATATAATGATTTAAAAAAGGGACTTTTCAAATATAAGAAAAAATTGAAACTATTTATAAAATAAAGCAAAATCTATCAAATTCTTCCTATCTCATTTAAAATTTTTTAATATATTTTGTAAATAATTTTAACCTTTTGCTATCCATAAGAATTTCTCTTTTAAAAATTAAATAAAACTTTTACGAGAGACAGAAAAAATCAACTAAAAGAACACTATGAAGTATCTTTGCCAAATTAACTTCTCATTCCGAAGCAGGTCGTCTGTTTTCATCTTGGAAAAAACAAAAACAGAAAAGAATAAATCCTTGAGTTAACAAGCAGGTGAACTGACTAACTTCCTTACACAAATATCACAAAGACGCAAGAAATTCCCAAACATATATGTTTAATCTAATGTAGTAATCAACTTTCAATTCGGTACCAATTGGAACAAAAATGTAGTAACTGTAAAGGAATCGGGCTTACCTCAAGGCTCACTCCATGCCAAAACTTTGGCTCTTCAGAAGAATTTTGAGCTTGTGGGGAGAAGGGAATCAAGATGTTGTCATTCGAAAGCTTGCTGTACTTACCGAACTAAACATAGAACAATGATTATTTAATAGATAGCAATATTTTTATCAGTGAATGATAAATTGAGGAAAAGATTGAATGGATGGTTTTAGATATTATGAATCCAATGAAAATAAAGGCCATGTAAACAGTATATTCGTCCTACGAATAGTTCATATAACTTCTCTAAGAACTCAAGAACGCAATCGTACAACCTATAGAATAGATCATGTGCAAGTATATTCAAGTAAGGTCATAATAGTTCATATAACTTCCCAAGATAGAAGGGAAATAACATACTAGATAGTTCAAGCCGCATGGCTGCTCCAACAATAAAAAGTGGTTTGTATCCTAAACTTTGTTTATTATATCCAAAATTCTACCCCCATTATTCCAATCAAAAGAGGGAAAAGCTCATTTGTTATGTACTCTATGTACTCTATCCCCTATCAAAACCATTTACAAAAACAGACTAAAATAGATAGTCGTCCAAAAGGAAAAACATTAGAGGATTACTAGTTCTCGCTGGGGTTTGTGTTGCTGGTTGAATCCGATTGTGAGAGAGGAACGTTCAATGGAATCAAGCTCAACGAATAAGGAATTGCAGAAGGATCGACATAGGGGTTTGGACCCAAACTGGTAACGTTACAGACTTCCACCAGCTTGCCTGTTTCTGTGTGGTAGAAATAGATGGTTGAATACACCCTCATCAATAAAACCTCATCTTTAAATGCCAAGGGATCCATACATGAATCCATGCCTGCAACCCGTTTCTCTACCATGTTCTTGTATAACTTGAAAAACATATTCGGGTTCTCGTCCTCAATCACTTGGATCTGTTTCGAATGTTTGTGCGTCCATTTTGTCTCAAAATAGTCATCCAGACACCATACAATAATTCCATCTTCACAGATCATGATGAAATGCAGTAAGCCCCTGGATTCCCCAATGCATGTTCCAGGAGCGTTGATGAACATTTCCAGGGCAGGAATTGGAGATGAAATCAACAGAGAGACTTCTTTCTCCGTATCAAATGCAAGGATTTGATCGGTATCAACAAGCCAATGTAAGACCCCTTTAGCATAAATGCCCTTGTTCTTCAACAAATTGCCATCTGAATAGCAAACTTCATTTGATTCCTTCCAGGTTCCTGTTTCTGAAGAGTATATTTCAAATGTGTAGTACATTTCCTCTTGCTCATTCTCCAACTGCTGTATTCTAACTGCTTTGAAATTTGTTGACGTATTTACGGGGTCCAGTATGGGATCAAATTCTAGAGCAATGTTGCTGAACCTGTCCAACTGAGCCACTTCAAAACTCACCCACTTCTTAAACAAGGGATTGCAGATGTAGATTGTTGTAGAGTGTCGTGTACGGAAGCAACTCCTACAACAAACCAGGCCATTACAGGATGCTAAAATAACAACATCCTCAGGCAAGAAACCAAACACCATTTTCTGCACCTTAGACTCTGCATCAACGGGCATATAGGTGAATGTTTTTATATCATCAAGACACATTTGGTATTTCTCCTGAAACATGAAACCTGATAACGTCAATCCACTCTTCTGAAATTGAGCTTGTACAAATGATCGGTCTAAAATAAGTCGATGCCACGCCTTAGATACAAATCTCATTTCAAAAAGAGTCTTCGTCGGCAACCGAGATAAAACATCAAAGAGAATATCACCAGAATTCATGACCTTGAAATTCTCTAAGTACTGGCATTGAAAACTTGATGTTAGAAATAGATTAAAAACAAATAAAAAGCATTTGAAGAAATCACATTGACACTTAAATATCAGTACATGATACAGCAGCAGAAGTAATAACCCAGAATAATAACTTTGGAAAGATGCTCCACGATGTGCCTATGTATGCTTTGAAATCATAAAAGTCCAAAATAATTGCTGTTGCTTCAATTCCCAATTACAAATATCATAGTCAGAACTAGGACAATATATGCATTACAAATCAAATACTTATTGGGATAAGCACTATGTTATAGCTTGGACACTGAAGAATTTCCATAACTTTGTTCTCTGCTCTGTCCTCTTCTATACCCTCCATCCAATCAAAGAAATAAGGCAACATAACTACCAAGTTTAGGTAAGAAAAAGGGTAATTGTGACTCCCGTTTTGGTTGCCTTGTGACATTATCATCTGTAAATTCTTAGAACTGAAAAAATATTTTTGGTAAGAAAAACAGAGATTAATAGAAA
Organism: Cucumis cinereus; assembly: GCA_037974625.1. Taxonomy (NCBI): domain Eukaryota; kingdom Viridiplantae; phylum Streptophyta; class Magnoliopsida; order Cucurbitales; family Cucurbitaceae; genus Cucumis; species Cucumis cinereus. The sequence continues at coordinate 8,604,873 of JBBPDJ010000008.1, read as the reverse complement.
AGCAGAAAGGAAAAGCCTAAGGTGAATTGAACAAACCTATGAAGAACATCAATGAAGGTCAGCCAAGTACGAAAATATAAACACAAAAAGTGTAAACGACATGAAATTTGATTTTCTAAAATGTTAGGGAAACAACCAAAATTTTATTTAATTAGCTGCTGCTTTCTAAGAACTAATGTTAACACTTCATCCGTTCTTGCTTCTCCCTCTGTTTTCTTTTCATTCTCGTTTCTCAAAAAGTTTTCGTAAACAGCAAAACAGTACTCTACTAATCGACCAAATAAAAATGTTCAAAATGTACTATAGTAAGCTTTCGTCTCCGACGCCATAAACAAAGTAGCAGAAACCAACAGCTAAACAGTCTACAACATCGACGAGAAGCTCAAAAACATCCTAAACCAAAGAAGAAGTTCAGTTAACGTAGTGAAAATGCATGAAACTTCCGAAACAAGTCGATTCGCATACGAACCGAAAGATGAAACCGTGAGGAAGAAGAAACGAGTAGAAAGCAGAAATTACCGAAATGAAGCCTTTCGAAAAGCACTTCCACAACAAAGTGGGAAGAATCGAGAAGGATATTGCAGATAAATGATGAATATGAAACGAAAATGAGCGGCGAGGGCCTCAGCTCTGGAACTCTGCCATTGGAATGAAATGCTTTTTGAGAGCAGCAGTTGCATTCGGTGACGTGGCTGCAAAGGTAGAAGAAGAAGCGACCGGGGTTTTGTATGCTGTGCGTAACCGCTGGATTATTTTAGCATTTCCTTTTTCTTTTCTTTTTTTCATTTTTCATTTTTATAAATTTAAGACAATGAACTATCTATTTATATTTTATAATTTAATCATGACCTTATTAATTTATATTTTTCTTTAAGCTTTATTTAGATTAACATTGCTAATAACACTTATAACTTATCAATTAAATTGTTAAACATTTGAAAATAAATTAATTTAGACTCACTATTACGATTTTTCTTTAAATAAATTATGTATCAATTGTTAATGTTGATTTTGCATAAAATAATTAACAATTAGTGGAGTCGAGGAAATGAGAAGGATTGGCTCAAGATAAAATGTATTCTTCGAAAAAGTTATTTTTATTTAAATTATTTTGATAAAAATTGTTTAAAATTCATTTTGAAAACCTTTTGAAAAAGTTATTTCGAAGAGTTGCTAAATATTTCATTTTTTTCTAAAACAACTTATTTCCAAAATTAAACCAAACACACCCTGAATTTGTAATCTTTAAATTGGTAATATAAGTTTTAGGTAATTGATTTGAAATTTGAACAAGTTTATTAATATATAAGAATTGATGCACAAATAATTTTTATTATAATATTAATAAAAGATTTAAGTTAAATCGAAACAATTACGAGTCAAAAACGATATTTTTTAACTAAATTTGAAATAAGGTGTAGTTAGGGATTTTTTTATTTTTTATTTTTTTTTATATTGTGAGAGATGGAATTCAATTTTCTTTTCATCACAAAAAAAGTTTCTTATTACATCGAAATCATATATTCTTAAATTGGCTCTCAAAATATAAACTCATATAATTCTTAATTTGTTCTATTTTTCTCCGTTTCAAAATATTTTTATATTTTACAAATATTGATTAATGCAATAACAATTAAGTTATACATAAAAACTTAATTTAAAAACAAAAAATTATTTCTAAGTGTAAAATTATTAAAAATATTTACAAATATAGCAAAATTTTAAAATTTATTGGACACTAATTAACGTTCATCATTGATAGATTCTAAAATTTACTATAGTAGTAAATATTTGATTCATTTTATTATAGTTAAAAACATACCTTTCAAAATTTAAGTATTTCTAACTTTTAACTCTTTTTAAGAAAAATAATAATATGCATATTTACTAATTCAAAAAAAATTGAAAATTTTGGTTCTCCTTTATTCATGATCTGAAAATTATTTTTAAAACAAAGAATTCAGTAAAAAAACAAAAATAAATTCGTAATTTTCACTTTATTCAAATTTTTTTGTTTGGTTATGAATTTAAAAATACAATATTGCATCTCATGTTCATAATTTATGGAAAAAAAAACAGTGTATTATGTTTTGCAAATGAGTTATTTCAAAATTGTTCGTTTTTAAAAATAAGTATACCAAATACGTTTTTATTGTTTTTTTATATTTTTGTTTTTGACAAACAAAAATGAATCATAAACCAAACAAATGACTAGATTTCTATTACATATAAAATTTAAATCTAATATATCTATAAAATTTATATATTAGCCTAAACCTGTTAACTTTTTTTTTACATAAATAGCATAACCAACTAAGATTTTTCATAAATGTTAGGCTCAATTGTCTTATAGGCATCTGCCATATTTATGGGGTTTTAAAAAATTAGAAAAAATGAAAACACTTTTGTAAAAATATACAGAATCACTTACCTAAAATTTTCGTCAACCGAGGTGTATTATTATATTATTTAATTTATATGATATTTATCCTCCATTTTAGAGATTTTGTTGGTTAAATATGTTCCTTTTTTTATTTTAGTTATATTTATTATGTATGTTTCTTTTTGTTTTTTTCAACGAGAGATTCCTCTTTTTTTCCAAGATACATTTCGTTGATATATTCAATTTAGTTCTGTATTATGACATGCAATTAGTTTTTTCGTATATATTGTGTATTTTTCCAATATTTTTGTAGTATATTTCCCAAATATATAATGTGTATATTCACCACAACCTTTTTTAATTATATAATTTCTCATCTAGTATATTTTTTCAATATATAATGTGTTCAGTAATGTATCATAATATGTAATGGGTATTTTCGTATATACCATGTTTGTTTGTTTTTTGCAATATTTTCATATGTACTTAATTTTTTATAGTATATTTCTCAAATATATAATGTAGTATATTCACAATAACCTTTTTTTAATTACATATAATTTATAATCTTGTAACTTTTTTCCATATATATTGTGTTATATTCGTTATCTTCTTTTTTATTGAGAAAATCACAAACGAAAACGTATCTTGAACAAAGAAAGGAATGTCTTTGTTGAAAAAAACAAAAAGAAACGTACGGAACAAGTATAACTAAAATCAAATAAGAAATATATTTAACCAACAAAATCTCTAAAATGAATGAATAAATACCATATAAATCAAATAATATAATAATACACATTAACTAATAACCATAAATAATAATTATAATATATATCATATTCATTGTAAAATCGTATTTGATAATATTTAAAAACATTTGCAGTTGATTTTTTTAATATAATTAAATAGTAAAAATTTAGAAACTTCATTAATAGAGAGGATGAGCATTAAAGTAAATTTTGTCCTAAAATTGAGAGAAAATCTAGTAATGAAATACATCTCAAGATTATGACATTTGTGAAATACAGATCGTAAACTAGGCTATACCTCTAAATCTTTCAAAACTAAACCTAACACCAAACCAGAAGTGAACTATTATAGCCACTCCACTCGACCCAAACATGCCCAAACACTAATCTCATAAATCAAACCATCAACCTACTTAGAACAACAAATAAGAACATTCAAAGAGAATGAAAAGTTTTTACAGTTCTCAACCCTTTTTTACATCCTCCAACTTTTCAATCATTAACATGTTAGCAGACTGTGTGGAATAAAGAAATAAATAAATATAGGTTATGCTTAAAATGGGTGGGGGAAGTGGGGGTCAATATACAAAGTAAATTTGGTGAGGAGTGGACCAAATATGTGTAAACAAAATGAAATGAATGATCAGCCATGAGAAAATTTTTGGGTAGAAACTAAGGAGTACATAAGATTAACACAACTCAAAATTTTCTTTAGTAAAGCTAAATACACATTTGGAAGAAAATTTTCCATACAAAAGAATACCAGAGGATCTTCAAATTATAGAGCAACCTTGGAAGATGACTTTCTTCTATCCCCTGTATTATTTTGCTACAATTATGTACACAAAAGAATCTGAATCTGTTCAATTTCGATTCAAGCGACCTGTTGAACACATTGAACAACAGGAATCTGCCAGTGACATAAGGATACGAATTAATATGTGGTAACTACATCGAGAGAATGAAGCGGGACGTTGATAGACGAAAGCTCCATGGAACCGGGTTAAGAATGTTACCTCAAGAAGGAAAATTAACTTGTCATTATGTGGTATGTGGTACACTCCTCTCTCAACATCAACAAGTAGATAATCTTGCACTAAAGCTAATTGCTTGTGTTGGATGTCTGTAGATCTGCAGGGCTTACTTGAAGGAACACCACCTAGACATTGCCAATCTCAATCTGAGAGTGTGATAACTGTCTCGTCCTCGTTCTCTTGTGCAAGTGCCCAGTCTTTGATTTTTCGGCTTCGGTTGCTTTCTTCATTTCAAGCTCAATCTGCTTGCAGTTTTCCTCATGGGCTCGGTTAAACATTCTCACAAAGTTGCATAAGGTTGACATAACTGCAGTATGATTTAGGGGTAAAATGTAAGTTCAACAATGATACGAAAGGAGTTGAGACTGTTGCTGCTTGCTAATGCTGTTCACCATCACCCGGTTAACATCTACTATACTTATTATTTTACTCATAATGAACAAATACCTTGTTCAAAGGGGCAGCGAGCTGGATCTTCTCCAAAATAAAGAATCAAAGAATCTACATTTCTACCCTGCAAATTATCAAATTCCACATAAGCAATAACCTAATCCAACTGAAGGATCACAGTATGAACATGCACAGAGAAGCAGCACCTACCACACTAGAGTAAAGTGAAGCTAAAGTTCGCACTTCAGCTTCAGCAAAACGAAGGAACTCCTTTAAAACCTGAGCCACCAGAGGGGGAGGAGGGAAATGAAGTCAATAGAGCACCGGTAAAAATTATTTTAAAAAAACAAATTATTACCAAATGACAGCAGAAGCTTCCAGCCCAAGGAATATAATAAATCTTTGGGTTTGGGATTATGGTATTAACTTTCTTCTATTTCTCTCTTAGATAGAGTATTTCTCAGAAAAATTTATACTTTTGTAGTATGTGATTGTTTTTTTATTAAACCAGACAACAAAGAGTACATGCAAATCTAGGCCATATAGGCAGAATTATTTTCAAACGAAGAAAATAGATGAAAAGGTTTCAGTTTGTCCCATTAGAAAACTACTACTAGGGCTTGGGACTTTGGGGATACAGTTTGATCAATTAAGATACATGCACAGCAAAGAAAGAGAATATCAAAGAAAACTAAAAAGCTGAACAAAATTTAGTCAAAACCACCTACGAAAGAGAATATGAGGCCATGTTGCATTATAAAGAAGACCAAGAGAAATGAGACTATGTTGCTCTCATTTGGATAAATTCTTCAAATAAACTCATCAAAGACCATATTCCCTAGATCCCAAGAAAATAAGAGACGCTGATAGTTTATAACTATGAATATTAGCTTCACAGTGGGGGTAAAGTGTACGCTAAATCAGTAAGCTCTAATACCATTCTGAAATTATTGGATATAGGGCCATCATTTTCAGATGTAGACAATTCTTGAACAACTTTCTCCAACCCTTTGCTAATTGCTTGCATCTCCTCTGCCAAAACCTTCAATTGTACCTGGAGAAAAACCGAGCCTGTCTCAGTCCAGGAGGCAACCTCCACACACATACATACACAAGTCCAAACCCAACTAAAAGAGATAATACCTTTGATGCAGGCTCCAAGCTGGCAAGATCTTTAGAAAAATCCAAAACTTCTGGCAGTTTGTCAGCTAGTATCTACACTTGTCAATAAATAATAAACTCAGAAAAATAGTTTTAGAAGACCACACTATACACAGTCAAAGAAAATGGAGTACCTGAACTTGAGATGGAGATAAAGAAAATGGGCCAGAAATACACTACTATATTTAATGTAAGGAAATTTTAGCACACAAGAGGCCTAACTCTCTCCAATATCCATCTACTGGTTCTAACGTAAGAACCAGAAATTCAGCTTGAGGTCGACATGCAACCATTTAAATTATTTTAATATCTTCCTCAGTTTATAACCAGCTATAAATTTTGACTACCAATGGTAAATTTGAAATTTTCAGGCATCAGATAGTTTTGAATTCCGATAACCATCTCTCAACTGACCTCACGCCCCTCTGTTCCTGATTTTATGGGCCATTATGTCATCGAACCCACATCCTTTTCTTTCCTTTTTTTAGTTTTTTCTTTTCCCCCCCTCTCTCTCTCATTTATGGCCACAAGTTATCTTCCTACTCAGAAAGTGAGATCGATAACAATAGCAGGCAGTTCATAATGTGTGTATTTAGTAAGAGAGTAAAGTGTCACAGCAACTTTTACAAAGACAAGAAAATGAGGTTCAAAAGTGAGATACATAACAATAGCAGACAGTTTCTAATATGTGTATTTTGTAAGACAGTGAGAGTTATCAACTTTTACAAATACGAGAAAATGAGGTTAAAAAGTAAGATACAGAACAATAGCAGAAAGTTTCTGATGTGTGTAGTAAGACAGTAAGAGTGTCACAGCAGCTTTTACAAAGACAAGAAAATGAGGTTAAAAAGTGAGATACATATTTTTAGTAGACAATATTTAAAATCCTGTATAGTGTTTTACGCCTTGACAGGTGATAGTCAATGCCAAGTTGTAAACCAACAAAATATAGATCATGGTCATAAGGTAATAGATAGAACAAGTTGCACCTTGCAAAGATAATGCATTAGCGTCATCTTGTTGTTTCGTGCACGAGTTTCTGTCAGTTTAAGAAGGCTATCCAGCCTAAATCCTATAGCAGAGCCTATGAAGGGACAACGACCATGAGTAGATGAAGTCAATGAGACTATTACAAAAGAGATATTTCGGTTATGATGAGAGTGATAATCTTTCCCCAAGAGAGAGAGAAGGGGAAGAGAGCAAACTCAACCAATGTAACATATAAATTAAAGATATTATTGTGAAAGAAGTTTATAGGAAGCAAAAGAAGAAAAGGAGTTAAGATTAAGAAACGAGGTTCTTCTGGAAGTCAAAATTTTAAAATTTTTTATGATTATAAAACAAGAAATTCAAAATATTCTGATAAATTCATGTACTGTCTCCAAGATGGTAAATGAATGGCTGCAATCGACTGAATTTAGAGAAAATATAGACGCAACATCAACTAACCCCTTGCTGTTCCCTGGTTTAAGGCATTTCCTAGAGATAGTATTGTCTGCATGATTCTCTTCAACTTCACTGAACTTTTTATCTGAAATAAGAGTATTAAAAAGATATAAGAGATTCCAAATCCATGTCATAGAATCATGGGCAGAAATTACCTCTTCTGCAGCAGAGTTAACAAAATTCAAGCTTTTCTTGAGGTCCGCAACCTGCATAACAAAAGAGGGTTGGTTAATTCCAAAGTAATGAAATAACTAAATTCACCCAAACCCATCAGTTTCACTTCTGGCTTGGCCTTGGGTGGTGATTTAACATGCTATTGGACTAGAGGGTCCTGTATTCAAATCCATTTAATATTATTTCCTCAATTAATATTGATGTCCACCAAGACATTCCACAATATTCAAGCCCACAAGTGAGAGGAGTGTTGACGTGTTGATATAATTAAATTTACTGTAACTCATCAGCTTACGCTTTTAAATCAACCGATTATTTAACAGATTATCTCCATGTATAATTGTATGTGTGTGTGCCTGTAGCAGGTAAGGCAATGGACCTGAGAGCTGAACTGTATCTTGAATGAGAAGACTCGAAGCTTAGATTCAACACGAGGTACTTGCATCAACTCTAAGAAGAACTGCAAGGAAAAAATATTATACCCTTCGTCAGTTCTAAATTAAAAAATCCAAACTGTTTTTTAATTAAAAAAATAAGAAAAAGAAAAGAAAAACGGGAGACGAATGTAACTTTCAAAGTTTGATAAGCAATGCAGTTTGAACTAAAATGAGAGACCGTAGATGGGAATAGAACGATGGAAATGCAATACAAGTTTTCAAGTATCACTATATGAAATTTTGAACCGAATATATCTTCTACAATGATATGAGAGTGACACAAGGTTAACAACAAAGCAACTGAAGCCAAAAGGTCCAATTGAACTCAATAGTCAACTAATTTCCAACTAACTGATTAAGTCTTGAATTAATTTAATCAAGCTGAACAGTAAAATTTCCAACTAATTTGCAGGGAAAACATTTTTAAGCCAACTTTAATATTTCGTGTCTATATTACTCAAAAGTTTGCAGATCCCATGTTAATTATAAACTAGGGCTTATATATAATCAAAGATTTTCTTTGTTCTTTTCAGGATATCTTGAAGTACATAATTAGATTCTCATCTTTGAGAAAAACCTCATCCTTGTCATTGCTTTTGTTGGAGAATTAAGAAATTGCCTTAAGGCAATTCGTACGTGCTTATCTTCTGAGCAGTAAAAAAAAATACATCAAATGTGGTTAAAAGGCAATGTTATATCTTCATGTATCAGTTTTATAAACATGTGATATACATGTCATCCATGATTAGGCAGCAACTAAAACCTCGCTAAAGAAATGCTGAAAAAGTTTCGTAAGAACCTGTTCACATTTTCCGAGCTTCTCCTTTTCTCCGGTGTACCCCTGCCCATGAACAAAACCAGCATTAGTGATTCATCATTTGCTTTACCACTTCTGTCTATCAGAAACTTGGATGTACTTAAATTATTAGCATTAACAAGGCCTATAGTGCCTTCACCAAGAGAGGAGGCAAGGCCTTTCAAGTTTACAAAGATTATCAATTTAATAATTTACTGACCTTAAGTAAATCCATTTCCTCCTTTGTTGGACAAAACTTAATAAGATTCTCGACCTGATCGATATCCAGAGCTGAATCTTCAAGGTCAAGCACAGAACTCTGACACCATTACCAAAGAAGGCACGTTATTAAAGGTTAATGAGTACGAATTTGAGCGTGCATTACACACAAAATATCAACAATATTAATTAGCTGCATTTGTTTAAAATGCAAATTATTTTTTAATGAAAAATGCAAATAAATAAATTATCTTTCACTGAAAACATCAAACTTTGAAAAAGAGCTACACTACAATTCAAACTAATAAAAGAAACAACATGATGCATAGAATTAACATCTCTATCATGGTTATAAGCAAACATTTTGACCCAATACCTACTGTTCTTAATACACTAAAAAAAGTTTTCATTTTGTTTCGTCAACTCTAACCTGAAACTAGCTACGATATAAGGCAGATCTTAAAATATAATCAAATAGAGATTGCAAGAACAATGCAAACAACAATGGAGAGACAAGGTTTCCATGGTTTTGCCATGATCAATCCTTTAGTACCATGACAAGTAGCAATGATGATTAGATAATTGAAGCATATTTTTTTTTCTCAGATTCATTGAAAGATATACAAAGATAAACCATCTTACCATTAAATCATGCAAAGGCACCTTGACCTTTGAAAGCATGATTTCACAATTGTAAGCTCGCCTGTGATCAATCTGCGCAAGTACCAGGTAATCAAACATAGCGTTAAGGAATCCCCAAAAAAGTTGATATTAACTATAACTAGGAGAAGAGGCAGAAAGCAATGAACAATCATGCTGACCTTTGCATTTTACAACAGTGTCTGACAAACAACTGATTAGGAAAAGTGATTGAAATGACCATTTCAAAAAATATATATATATTTAGAAAAGAATTGAAAATAATTCATCAATAGTAGATGAAATTCATTCACCAAATTCATCCCTCAAATGATGTGATGTCAAACAATTTCATAATGTTTTTATAGCATCCTTCTAATCGTTTGTTATATAATTTCACAATGTCCTTCAAATGATGCGTTGTCATTCACTCACCTGATTCATCCCTCTATTCTAATAGCTTTTTATAAAAATAATTCATAACCTACAAAAAATGACATGATAACAACTAACAAAACTATTGTATCAAAAGTATCACAAGTAGAGGATGCCCAGAATTAACTATTAGATTAACTTAATTCATAGCCTACAGGAAATGACATGACAACAACTAACAAAACTGTTGTATCAAAAGTATCATTAGAATTGTGGGGGTTCTAAAGTACAGGATGCCCAGAATCAACTATTAGATGCATTTAATTCATAACCTACAGGAAATGACATTAAAACAACTAAAAAACTAGCGTATCAAAAATATCATAAGAATGGTGATGGTTCTGAAGTAGAGGATGCCTAGAATTAACTATTAGATGAATTTAATTACCAGTTGTACTTTCTCAGGCTTATTGCCAACTGAACCACGCCCACTCGACTTTTTGTGCTGATCAGGAGCAGGAACTGCTGCTGAGAAAAGACTTTCAAGCTCTGACATGTCAATCTCCGGTGCCCTGCAAAAAATATTAACTTGATTGGCCCAAAAGCATTGTTTGAATTGTTTCAAGACTTCACTAGAATTGAAGGTTGGAATACCTGGAAGCTTCACCAGTTTTTTGAGCTTCAGCCCATAAGCTTCCTTGCACTGCTTTAGATAATTTTAACCAATGCAGTGGCTTCAATTTCTTGGTTATATGTGTTCTTGAACTTATGGTGCGTGACAAACTCCGTCCCTTTATACCTGATGGAGAACTACTTGGTGGCACAGGAGAGGAAGACCTAGACAAACCATTTCCAAGAAGAGAACCAGAACCCGGTTCACCTGAATTTGAAGGCCCTCTCCCAGAAAGGGTAGGAGGAGGGGGAGGGGGTGCAGAAGGAACAGGTGAAGGTGAGCCTTTGGTGGAAGCAGGCGGTGGTGGAGGAGGGGGAACAGGTGAAGATGTTGAAGTACTTCCAACCTGTCTAGATGGAAGAGGTGGCGGTGGTGGAGGAACAGGCAAAGAGGTTGACGTATTTCCAACCTGCCTGGATGTCATAGGAATAGGTGGTGGTGGAGGAGGTAGAATAAATGGGAATGTTGTAGTACTTTCAACCTGTTTGGAAGTCATAGGAAGAGGAGGTGGTGGAGGCACTGGGGAGGAAATTTTAGGATTTGATATGGCTATTGAAGGAGGAGGAGGAGGAGGAGGAGGAGGAGGTGGTGGAGGTGGAGGTGAAGGGATTGGAGATGAAATTTTATGATCTACAGTGGATGTGGGGGGAGGAGGAGGAGGAGGTGGTGGTGGCTGAGGAACGAAAGATGCAATTCTAGGATGGGAAGCTAATGTAGAAGGAAAAGGAGGGGGTGTTGTCGAAGAAGCTTTAACTCTAACAGCTATGGTATCCTTCAAAGGAGGTGTTGAAGGAGGTGGTGGAGGAGGTGGTGGAGAAGACTGGATTGAGGAACCAATTGTAGAGGTTACAGACAGGGGTGGGATAATGGTAGATAACTGATTTTGATCCTTTGAATAGATTTCTATTTCCTCAGTGAGTGAAGCTTTATTTGGTCGTAGAGTTGAAAATTTATTAGGCTGAAGTAGTGATTCAGTTGGAGTAGAGTGAGGAGGAGGTAGGGAATTTGCAGCATAAATATCAGTGGAAAGTTGTGGGAGAGGAGGAGGTGGTGGTATGGTTGTTTCTGTATATAATTTTTTTGTCTGAGGAGATTCAGGTGCAAGAGAAACATCCAATGCTGCATTCCGAGAAGACGAAGATGCAGTTTTCAGATGTGAAACATCTATTTCTCCTTCAGAATCAATAAATGAGTGGCTTCCAACCGAAGCACTGTATGAGGTCCTATCACTTCTCTCTGAATTTGGGGAATCGTGCAACATGTCATAGGTGAGTGGAAAAGAGTCTGGAGATTGAGGCACCCGTCGGAATACTGAATTAGATTCATTGTTTTGTTTGGTTTTAGAAGCATCTGGAGAAAATTTAGATGTTGGACTAGATTCTTCCTTCTCTAGAATTCTTCTTTTGTTCTCCAATGTGAACTTCTGTGGAAGTTTTCTGGGACTTGTACACTGAAGTAAAGAACTAACTTGCGTACTCCAAAGAGAAGTATTGTCTGGCTTCTCTTGGGCTATGTTTAAGGCATTCATCTGATGGAGCACATTAAGGGCAACATCTGCTTTGGGATCTAACCAATCGACATGACTAAAGATCTCTTGCACTTTAGCAAATGCTTCCATGGGGAGACCTTCTTCCTCAATGCAAAGTACATCATTTGCAACAGTACAAGTTCCAGCATCCATCTCAGAGAAAAGAATCTACATTAAATTGATGATCAAAGAAACTAAGCATGAGAATCAGTACTAGATAATCATGCCAGGGAAAACAGGCATACCTCTGCTCGGAAGTCTTTTGGAAATTTATCTTTAGCATCCCACAACGTGTCGATCTCTTCACGGTTGAGAATTAAAATATTAGAGCGAATAAAAGCAGTATTAAACATTGCTCTGAACATCATCTCTTCACGTTCCATGTCCTCATGCAAGGTGATGCACTCAAGAACAACATCACCTTGAATATGACAATTAACATCAATCTTAACCAGTTCAGATTCTGCCTGCAACATGGTACAAAAGGTTGACTATTTGGTAAACATCATGGATTTTAAGTGTTTTTACAAAAAGAATTTAACTCCCAACCAGTCAGCTTTACTTTTGACTAGGCCAAGAGTGCGAAACATAGGAAAAGTACAGGAAATGAATTTCTCTTTATAAATTAAATCAAATATTCCAGAGCCCATCTAATTTGATTCACTAAAAAGCTCGTTTACAGTGAAGAATGAACCATGGAGCACCCCAAAGTTAATCTCCTATTGGTAAATGATGTCTGATATAACGTGGTGAGCATCCAAAACCATGTAATACAAGTAGAGTTCTAAATCCCGGAAGAGAAAAAAACCTGGTCACTTATGATCATTGCACTACAATGTTTTGCTTATTATCATGTTGAAAGTAGTTGCTATCCTGATGCACTTCAGAATTAGGTTTGGATTCCCTACACATGCTGTCCATCCCTAGCTCCAGTCTACAGTTTCCTACTTGACCAGCTATGATACTATGAGAAGAAAGTAATGTACTCTTTTCTTTAGAATACTGAAGACTGTGCGGGGAATGCAAGCATATGACCACTTAGAAAAAAATGGAGATACTTTGTATGCTTATCTACGATAAAATTAGCCAAAGAAAACAATATCTTAAGAATCTCAACCTTTTATCACTTGAAAAAATAATGTTTCTGGAAACAATCATATGAGGTATGTTTTCAATCAACTTGTGATTTTGATAAATACAAATTAAGGAATCACATCACCTGTTTGAAAGCCCGGACATTTTTGCTTCTTTTTGGAGTTGAATAAAGAACTTTCGGAGTCCGATCACTGACCAGCAGAGGATCTTGTCCATATATTCGAAATATTGGACGGCAACCACCCTCTCCATCAAAATTTGGAATAAATCTCAAAATGATGCAATCCAAAGTGAGAGCTCTGTCTATAGGAGGCCATTCTAAGGCTACATTCCTCCTCGCAACGTATTGCATATACCTTAATTGAGATGGAACCGGATTCATAGGAGACAAAAAATGCAAAAGCTCACGAGGTGCCTGCCTATAAACCATGTCCAATGTCCTTTGTTCCCCAGTATATTGTTTCCTATAAATCAACAGAGCTGAAAGCATGAAAGCTAAAACTGGCCAACCACCACGTTCACAATGCATTAGCAAAACATTATTCTGCCCAAGGGAAAGCCAACTCTCACATGATCTTAGAAAATGGTGAACCACTTCCATCGTCAGAACTGGGCAGCCCTCGTACTGTTGAGGGTAGTCCATTATGGTCATATCATACTTAGATAAGATATCACCCATCTGACTCTGCATCTCTAATCTTCTAAAATTGAACACCAAGAATGATGCATCTGCTAAATGTTCTCGGAGTTGAGCAACTATTCCACCTAAGTAAACTTCATAATTCTCTTCCTTCCAAGTATCCGTGGTAAAACAGCAATCAAAAACTGCAATAAATATTACAGATACATGTCAGCCAGCAAGTAATGACTTGTCTCAAATTAGAATCTAATATGAAAGTGCCCCGCGGAAGATAAAACTCATTTAGAAGTTCAATTTCAAGTTCTGTAGAAAAAAAGTAGAGTTAAGAGGATAGAACCATGATCCTTGAGTGCTTATATTCAAGAATGAAGGTTACACCATATAAAAGAAGACATTTTGAATTAAAAAAACAGGCAACATTGCAAAGAATCAACCAATAAATGTTTCTAAATTAATCAATTACTTGTCCAGTGTGGCAGTGACACGTTTCCTGTAAGAACAAGTTTAAAGCCTTCTCTACCATCTAGCTTATTTAACTTGATTGCATGAGAAATTAAGACTGTGAAAGATACAGAATCTCGAAACAACGTTCTATTTCCATTCCTCTCCCCCATTTGCACTAAAATCCGAATTTACACCACAAAATTAACAAAAGATAAGCTGATGCAGCATAAACCCCACCATTGTAGATGAAGACAAACAATCGAGAATTGGAATTTATGCATGATTCCATAAGAAAATGGGAGGCGAACGAATCAACCATAAAAAAAACAAAAGGAAGAGAAAAAGACAGTACCATATACTCTTTCACAGATCTCGAGAAGGCCATCGGGGGGTTTCCGGAAGAACAATTTGCGCAACAACGCCATATCCACCGGTCAACTAATCCTCCCAATTGCAGCCCCAAATTCATAAACATAAAAACGAAAATTGGGAACGATGGATTCGGTTCCTTGTCAGTTCCTTTGTTGAAGCTCGAAGGTTTCAGCTGGTATTTTCGTCTTCGCTTCGTGTTCCTTTGCAGGGTCTTCCCTTTTCCGGCAGATGGCTTCGTTTTTGTGTTTGTTAGTAGTTACAGTTTTCCGTACTTCTGCCATAGCTGATACCTTCAAGATTGATGACGTGGATGTCACCGTTAGCCGACGTGTATAATTCGCATTATTTTTATTATTTATTATTATTTTTCACTGTCGTATTAATAAATTTCCATTTCCCTTTCGCACCGCCAGAATTTTATGTAATTAATGCTTTGTGTTTGTTCTTCTTCGAATTGCCGCATTGATAATTTATGAGTCTAGGTAAAGAATTCAGCAATTACTTTTTTAATAATAATAATATTATTTTTTATTTTTATTTTTATTTTTATTTTTTTTTGTAAAAAACATCAATTATACTCTAAACTTCTTCATTTTCATTTATATTGATATGAAAAATATTTAGATAAATATAAATATAAAATTGTATTTTTAAATGTTATATTTATAATTATAAGTTAGTTGCTAACCCTTGTTTGCCTATTTCTGAGGTTATCTGATAACTAATTGGTTTTATGCTTCTTCGTTATGTTGTGTTTTTATTCGATTTTTAAATTTTTTTACACGTTTGTATTATTAATTTAAACTTCGTTTTCATATTAAGTAATCTCGAGGGAAATAAATATATTGAGTCTGTTTATAACACCTAGCTTTTTTAGTAGTTTTGAGTCTGTTTGGTAACGTTACTATTTCCTGTTTTCTGTTATTATCTTTTATTTTTTTAAAAACATATTTGTTTGATAACCATTATCGTTTATTGTTTCTAAAATTTGAGAAACGTTTCTTAAAAATGGAACAAAATTGAGAAACAACAAAGACTGGTTTTCCATGTTTCTGTTTTTATTTCTATCTTACTGTTTCCACAAATAATGAAAATGAATCTTTGGTGTATTGGTATTATACACCTATAATAATGGTTTTCTCTTGCAATTATGTGTTCAAATCTCACTTGAAGCATTTTTTTTTTTACATTTTCGATTTTATTTTAATTTTTTTTGGAGAATTTGTTTCACTATATTTCTTTATTTCTTTCTTTTTTATTAATTTTTGTATTTACGACATTATCCAATATTTATATTTTATTTTATTTTTTAATTTTAAAATTTTATTATATTTAAATTTCTATATTATTTAAATTTTTTTATATCTACCTTAATTCTTTTATATTTCAATATTTTTTTCTTTTATATTTATTTTTATATTTTATAACTTTTTTTATTAATTTTTCTATTTACATAATAATTCTACTATATTTATATTTTATTTAAAATTTAAATTTTAAAATTATCTAATATTTAAATTTTTATTTTATTTTTATTTTCAATACGTATATTATTTTTTATACACTTTTTGAGTATTAATTATTACATTACGTGTGTTTATACTTTATTTTAATTCTAATATTTTTACTATACGATCTAAAATCTAGTTGAACTTTGTTTAGAAAAAATCGAGTAGAATTTTATAATATATAAACATTTCTAAGACATTCATTTAGCTTAATTTTAATATTTTACAACTACTATATTTACACGATTATATAATTAAGTTGGATTCAACTTTACATAATTTAAAACAAAATGACTTGAGTTGGAGATGATAGTGTTGGTCCAATTTGGATAACATATAAAGAATATGCTACAGCTTTGTTGTATCAAATGATATAAACCCTAAACCCTAAACCCAAAATATTTATATATTTTTCGATAAAATATTTTTTCTTCATAAGCCAAACGTCATGTTCAAGTTTCTCTTAATATTGAACAAATAAGATTGCATTGAACCTAGTCAAAATAGGATTGTTAAAAGATCTAAGGATAAAAATAAAATATAAGTTTAAAAATGATTAATAAAACAAAATAAAATTATTTTAAATGACCAAAAAGTTAAGAGGCAAATATGGAAGTTAAAATTCTCCCTTCCTTTTCCCAACAAAAAGAATTTCCCTTCTTAATCCATTTTAATATACTATAGATAGATTTGATTAAACAATAAAATTAATTGTTAATTTTGTGTTTGATAATCGCTTTATTTTTTTATTTTTTTATTTTTATGTATAACTTTGTTTTTAGTATTTTTTTTTCTAAAAATATAAAGTTGGTTATATTTTTTGTGAACGAATTCTTAAAAATTAAGAACTAAATGCATGTATAGAGTCGCAGTACTCTTTACATTAAACTCGTCGTCTCAAATTTCTCAATCTTTCTTCTTTCTTTGATAGCATGTTTTTCATGAAATTCACGTAGTTGGACATTTGTTCTAATGCATGTGATAGATGAATATTAATGGGAAGTTTTTTTGAAAATTTCTAATATATAATTTATAAAATTGCTAGTTTAATTTAATTTTTTTTTTTTTTTTAGATTTAAAGTGTTGGGGACAAAGAATGCTTCTAGGAATAATAGGCATAGGGTCATAAATTCTCTCTAAAATTGATGGTGTTGGCATTTCCTCCCCTTTTTCATTTTCTTTTTTGAAAGGTTTTTTTAAGTAAAACAGTGTGAGAATTTGAACCCGAGACCTCTTGAATCGCAAGTATATACGAGTGTCAATTGAGCTAAGCTTTTCACGACATTCTTTCACTTTTTCATCGCTAATAATCATATGATCAAACAAATATTCTTACCACATTTGAGTGTCGTTGACTTGCTATTTTTCTTAAGGTTATTTTCACTCAATATTGTTTGGTCGTTTTTTAATGGAGTAACATTGACCATATTTGTCATGTATAAAAAGTTTACTTCTCAATTCAAATCCACCGTATGTTTAACAAATATTGTTTTAAACTTAAACCACATGAATTTAAGAGCATAACTATTAAATATAGTTGAATGAGAAATTTCGACCAGTTAAATTATGCCACGACATTACAACATAAACTCAAGTCCATCATGAAAATTATAAATGAATTAGGGGCAACAAGAAAAATGGCAAAATAAGAGGTTTCATTTTGAAAATTAGCAAAAAAAAGAATTTAAATTATAAAAATAGCAAAATGAATTTTATAATTATTAATTATGAATTAATAATTGACCCAAATACCCCTAACTAATTCAAATATTCAAATCTTAACAACTATTTCTAAAATTCAAATCCTAACTACCAAATCTTAATAATAATTAGAAAACCAATTTTCACCATAAATATAAAAAACTTGTAACTAATATTTTCAAAAGAAAACTTAAATTAATCCTAAAAATTGTGAATAGTCCAAATTTCTGAGAAATTAGAAAATCAATTTTCACCATAAATATAAAATAATTATTCTTCAGAAACTTAGAGCCACAAATATCAATATTAAAGACCAAAAAATCAAATACCTTATATAGAAAAAAATTACTCAACACTACAGTAGCACACACAGTAGCACATATGATGTATTCGAAATAAAAACAGTTTAACAAATTAGGAGGTAGGTCTAAAATACATATTTGAAAGAAAATACAATTTACACCATTTGCTTAATTTTAAAAATCTAAAATACAAAATCTGAAAAATCTTGAATAAACAAATACTTTGTATTTGCTTAAAAAATATAACAAATACTTTGTATTTGCTAAAAAAAATATAACAACTACTTTGTATTTGCTAAAAATAATATAACAAATACAAAAGTATTTGCTAAAAATAATATAACAACTACTTTGTATTTGCTAAAAATAATATAACAAATACTTTGTATTTGCTAAAAAAAATATATGCATATGACTAAACAACCTGTTTGCATCTAAGTAAAAAATAGGCTACATATCAACTAAACAAATATCTTGTATTTGTTAATAGAACACACATACCTAGTATTTGTCCCCAACAACCTCTATCATTTTCTTCCATCTTCTTCCTCACATTCCTTTACAAAGAATTAAATTGATCACATAGAATTGAATTGAAAGATGAAAAGAATGGATTACTCGATGCCCAATGAGCCATTTATCGAATCCTTGCAACTGATGTTTGATCCCGAAGAGAATAGACAAAGGTTTGAAGGAAATAAAATGAACTAACAACCTATCGCTTATCCACACTGGGGATGGAAGAGTTGTAACCCCATCTTCCCCACATAGCCCTCTCCCACCATTTCCATTCATATATAAATATATGTGTGTGTATTTCTTTCGCTGAGTCGGTTAATCTCAAAATTTGACACAGAAAAACAATGCAAAATGTAATGAAAATGATGAAGTAGAAAAAACTGCCAATGTCGTCCCCGTATGTCGTTGGTATAAAAACGGAACAAAATTTTTAGATAATCAAGGTTTAAAATGTAGACTATGGATATTTTTGGAACAATTATAAAACCAAAAAATTAAAAAAAAAAAAAATTGTGAGTAAACATTTTATAATTACATTAGTTATATTTTGTTGCCTGTGTTTTTATGGATTTTTATATAAAAAAAAATTAATTTTAAGGTAGTAATAAATAATAATGATGCCAGCAAGATTTATTTTTAGGAAAGTGTGAAAATCAAGATTTAGATTTACACTTCCACTTTCTCTTGTTTCAAGAAAGCTGAATCAAAACACAATAAGAACAAAAATTTGAATCACTAACCAAATATTACATTAGAGAACGCGAAGGTTTCCAAGATCACCTCACACTGGACTGAGAATCCAAATCAGGTTTGCCAATCACCTTCACCACCTTCTCTTCCTTCTTCGATTCCTCTACCTTTAACGGAGTTACCACCGCCACACCCCTTGCCCTACTCGAACCAATCCGACGATTCGATGACGTGGTAGTGGTAGAGACGTCCTGGTTAGCGAGCTTGGGGGTTTTAAGAGATAGTCTGGGATTAGACGCGTAAGGACTGTGACAAGAGGGGAAAATATAATCCCGATTGAAGAACTGAGCACCGTGAGGGGGAGAAGCGGAATCATTATCGGGGAGAGGCGGAGGTCAGTGGATTGACGGAAAGCAGAAGAAGAGAGGGGAGGAGATGAGAGGCGGCGGACGGCGGGGAAGAGTGGACCGGGGAAGTGGTGCGGCGGCGGAGTATCGACGACGATGGTCTTGGATCGCTTGAGGAGAGGGGGGGAGTCGCCGTTGATCTGGCGGTTGGGGGTTGAATATCGGCCATTAAAATAGAAGGCCTCAATGTAATCTTTCATTATCAATTTGTTAGATTGTATCTTCGGTTTTTAGGAAAGATTACATTGAGGGCATTTTCGGTATAGACATAACACCCTATACGTCAGAATGGGGTGATTTGCCATAAATCTTATTCTTTACATTTTTTTGCCAAAAATCGAAGTGACTCTCCCATTTTTGCTATTTTCTCTAATTTCCCAATGAATTAGGTTAAGTAATTAAAATAGTTTAGACCTAATCCAATTTAAACTCAGGGTAGAAATTTAAGCCAAATAATGTATTGGGCTCAAACCCAACAAAGTCACTGGGCCCAAATCCATTTCAAGTCCATGAGAAACCTCTGTAAATAGAGGTTTTACCCCAAAGCACTATCTAAAGATTAAAGTTACAAATATCAAAGTAGTGCAAATCTTCAAAGTATATAACTTTCATAATCTCTCAAATATCTAAAAAAATATAACTCTCATGAATTTGGATCTAAGCAGATTCACAAGTCAAAGATTGATCTAAACTAATCATCAAGCTCAAAGGTCGATCAAGATCATTAAGCTCGAAGGTCAATTCTCTAAGAGATCAATGAGCCCAAAACCAATCATTCAAGAGGATCAACATGTTTAAAATTTAAAGCTTATTATTATTATTATTTTTAGATAAAGAATCGAATGATCAGATATTAAAGATTGTACTCACTATACTGAAATCAATATAGACGCAAACTTCAAATTCCACAAATTTAATTTCTTCGAAAATCTCGTGTGAACATGACTTTTACCCCCCAAAAAGCTAGAAGTATGACACGCAATAACCTACGTTACAGTACCCCTCTCGTACCATAGAAGTTATCACATAGAATGTTACCTAACCGGAAAGAACGTGTGATCGAACAAGTTTATTAGTGAAAATGTTGAAGTCAACGAAACAAGAGAAACTGGTTGAAAAGGAACTAGTGGTACACCTCCAACAAGGAGAAACAATCTCTAAATCTAGAGTATGAAACATGGGTCACAACTGATCAATTATTCAACTCAATTGAAATAACAACACAAGTGATGGGCTATCAGTCATCAAGGGAGCTTTAAGAAGCAGTGCAGCAGTTATTTGGTGTTCAATCCAAAGCTGAAACAAACTATTTGAAGCGAATGTTGCACAAACAAGTAATGGATATCTATAAATGGAAGAATATTTGCCATTAATGAAGAAATACTCTGATGGCCTTGGCTTGGTCTAACTGAAAATTCGGTTTCCAATGATGACTTTATTTCACAGGTCTCTCTGGGCTTGACAAGGTATATAACCACGTAGTCGTTGTTGTCCAAGGAAAAGGTGGGGGTTGGCTGAATAGATTTGCAATCTGACGTACTTTCGTACCAAAAACGACATGAGTAGCAAAATACTCTAAACTTTTGGATAAGTAACCTATCATTATTCTCTGGTAATACTAACAAGTCTTTCCCTTTCATGAACATGGCCCAGAAAACGACTTGACGATGGAAGCCGCCAATATGTCAAGTCTACACCAAAATTAGCCACACATAAGATATATGCTTCAATCGCTACGTTAAGGGTTTTAACGATCCAAATCAAACCCATCTACTTGAGGCGTCAAATGCACTTGTTGGGGTTAATAGCAGTCAACCTTATCAAATGAACCCAAATCAGTAATTGACCCAAATTGGTATGCGGATAGTGGGTCATCAAATCACATGACTACAAACCCCAATTATCTGAATCCTAAGGCAGAATACGCAAGCACTAATTATGTTATTGTTGCCGACGGTTCTCCATTGCAAATAGCTCATGTTGGTGATGCTGAAATCAATTCATCTGTGGGTGTGCTTAAATTAAAAGATGCTCAAGTTTATATATATATACACACACTATATAGCACTAGCTCAACCAACCGGCGTTAAGGTCAATTGGTTTTTTGGTCGACTCAATTTTTTGGTACATAATGCTCACTCTTGTATTTAAATATTTTTTTTTTCGTTTATTAGAAAATAGAAGAAGAAAATGACGGTTTAAGTGATTGAATTGACTTGAACTGAATCATTCAAAATTAAAACCAATCATGTTTGGTTTTGGTCGGTTTAGTGCTTTAAAACTGCATGTTTCGTTCCATCTCTAGTTTTGAATATTTATTACAAAATTAAGGGTAAAAATGTAAAGTTAAAATTGTAACACTTTAAAAGATTCAAGGACTAAGAAAACTTGTCTTAAAACCAAAAAAGTATTTTTTTTCTAAGAATAAAAAAGAAAAGAAGAAAATAAAATTAGAGAGAAAACGGAAAAATTGAAGAGACTCTTTCGAGTTAAAAAATGTTATGTTTTATTTTGGCTCGGATAGATGGCCAAAAAAAAATGTTCGGGTTGGATATGGGGTGTTTGATTTAGGGACGGAGTCAAACTGACCCAACCCAATTATTTTATTACTATTATTAACTCTAATTGTTATTCGAGCGCACGCCGTTCGCTTCCCTCTCACGCAAAACTCTCAGCATCACCCACGCGACACGTCGGCCGGCGGCTCCTCTCAGTCTCCGTTTCTTCTCATTATCGGCTCCCCCTCAGACTCTCAGTTTCCGATTCCCTCTCACTCTCAGCTTCACCCACACGCGGCACGTCGACTCCCTCTCTGTTTCCCCTCACTCCAACTCCCTCTCACTCAGTGCCACCTGCCGTCTCTTCCCTCTCTGCTCAGAGCCTCGGCGCCGACAGCCCTGCGCTTCACGAGTTCACGATCTCGATTGTTTGGTAGGACCACTTCTTGGTTTGTTTTTCTTTATGGTTTATCCAGCTGATTTCATGCTCAATTTGAGTTGCAATGGTGCTTAGGGTTCAATTGGAGCTGATTTATTCAGCTGATTTCACGTTCTCAATTGCAGTTGCAATGGTTTTTAGGGTTCAATTGAAGTTGAAATAGTGCTTAGAGTTCAGAAGAAGTTGGGTTTATTCAGCTGATTCCATGATCAATTTTGAAGTGATCTGTTGAAATAAGAAAAGAAACGGCATAAAACTCAGTTTAAATAGACGGCCAACATTTGTTAAAAAAAAAAGTCTTTTAAAAAAAATCCATAAGCCGGCTTGGGTTATCCTTACACATTGAACCGGGTTTAATTTTGACAAACCGTAATTTTGAGTTGGTCCTTAATTTGCCTCCAACCTCGCTTATGTACACTCCTCAGTGCACCTTCCATATTCCATACTTTTCTTCTTTCTCAAACCTTCCTAGGGTTTTGGCGCAGGGTTTTCGACGTTCGTATCTCCATCGAAGCCACTCATCATGCACGCTCCAGTTCTCGTTCTCAGTTAATCCCTTTTCCCTTTCATTCTTACTTTTGCATCATATCCTCTTCTGTTTCTTAGATCTCAAATCAAATGGGGATTGTGTTGATTTCACCAGCTGTTTTCCCAACATTTCGGCTGTTCGATCCGTCTTCGTCCCATTTCCTTTTCTGTTTTTCTATCTAACTGTTTTCTATGTTGGTGAATTGAGCAGAAGATTCTCTAAAACGTGAGTCTGGGAGCAAGGTTCACCATGCTAACATCCAGGCTTCCAAGGTTTGTGTTATTTGCTTCTTACGCTTTACTTTAGTCTGAAGTTCTTGCCATTTCATGTCATTTCCTCTTCTCCTGCAGGCTGTTGCTGATATTATTCGTACCACGTTGGGCCCAAGATCTATGTTGAAGATGTTACTTGATGCTCAAGGAGGTGTTTGTATTTTTCCCCTTTTCTTTTAATGGTCTGATGATTATATGAGGCTGTTTTTGTATTCCCGTCGCAAGTGACAATATTTTGTCACTGTTTAATTGTTTCAAGTAGCATCCAGTGATTCCCCATCTTAAGCAAATTTGAAACGAACTTGGTTTTGTTAATTTTGTTTGCTGTGCTGCGAGTCAGTTGCTGACTATTCTCTCTGGATTCAACAGGGATCGTTGTTACCAATGATGGAAATGCCATTCTCCGAGAATTGGATATTGCACATCCAGCAGCAAAAGCATGTTTTCTATCAATGTTCTTTTTCTTTGTTTCTTACTAGTTTTCTATTGCATTCTTCTCTATATTTACCACATTAGCGCTTTTGCCTGCTAATTCCATTCTTTTTCACTTTGCTGTTTAATGCTTTACCGATCTGGCATGACATGACTCCTTTGCTGCTGACAGTCGATGATTGAACTTAGCCGGACACAAGATGAGGAAGTAGGTGATGGAACTACATCAGTTATTGTGCTTGGTATGTGTTGGACCAATGTGTAATGCTTTATTTTTGTAACAGAGAATGAACAACAGTTAACCATTGATCTATTCTGAGTTTGGCGTTTTTAACTTTTTGTTTCTTCTATGGGGGATTATTTTGGAATGTCCGTGGGAAGCTCTCTCTCTCTTTCTCTCTCCCCTCCCCATTAATGATTTGAACTGTACATTAGTGATGATAAGTTGCCTCATTGAGTTGAATCTCTCTGTTTAATTTTTAATTCTCAATGTTGAAGCTGGTGAGATGCTCCATGTTGCTGAGGCCTTCATTGAGAAAAATTATCACCCAACAGTCATTTGTCGGGGTAATTTTTGTTTTTTAGCCAGTGGTTTCATCTTGGATATTGATCATAACGTTATCCTTATAAACATCAATTTCTTTTGTTATAGCCTATAACAAAGCTCTAGAGGATGCACTTGCTGTGCTTGATAAAATAGCAATGGACATCGATGTGAAAGATCGTAAGTTACTTGAATGCCCTTACCTTTGAGCTGTTGAGCGAAATGGCCTTCAATATAATCATGTTCTCAATGTCTACTAACTTAGACACCAGATGCTGGAGTTACTCATATCAAAACCAGATGCTTCAATATATTTCCTCTCAAACAATTACTGGGTTTACTCAACAAAAAACTAATGTAACATTAATTGGAAAGATCTCTACTCTACTAATGTCTATCATGTGACAGGCACTGCTATGTTGGGGCTGGTCAAAAGCTGCATAGGCACCAAGTTCACTAGTCAATTTGGAGATCTGATTGCTGTAAGAATTTTAATTCATTGCCTTGTGACATTGTTGTATGATTTCATTTGTTTGTATATTTTCAATTTAACATGTGAATCATGATTTGAAGTTGGAAGATGATCCATCTCTATCATGGCTATGTATATTAGTTGCAGTAGATAAGTTAAAATTTTGATTGATTGGTTCATTCACTCTTTCTTTAATGATGCCAGATCTTTAGATTCATTGTCAAGATTTTAGGAGGTTGTTGCAGAAGGCAACTTAAAATAGATAATTTGGTTGTTTTCTGATCTTTTGGCCTATAAGGATGCCAGATCTTTATATTCGATGTTATAAGTTTTTAGGAGGGGATTTGTCTAGTAGACCTGTTGCTAGATTTATTTTCATTTGCAAAAGATATTAGTCATGTATAGCCTACAAGAATTTATAATCTTATTTGCAGATAGTCCAAGTTTTCTAGTGAATTTAAATTTAATTATTTCAAGGGTTTTTTGTTTCATTTTTCTTTTTCAAGAGTTGAATATTGAAGAACATTTAGGCTGTTATTCTTGGTTAGTGTATAGACTATGTTCAGTTAAAAACTTATTTGTACCCTAAAAATCTAATTGTGATGATCAAGGGATTCCTTCTCCATTTGTCGTGTAGAGAGGTGGTTTTTTGTGGCAAATTGTGGGGTCTTTGGGGAGAGAGACACGATAGACTTTTTGGTGGAGTGTTGAGGGATTCAAGCGTTGTTTGGTCCCTTGCTAGGTTCTATGTTTCTTTGGATTGACCAAGTCTTTCTGTAATTATTTGTTAAGTACTTTTTTGCTAAATTGAAGACCCTTCCTTTAGTGATGCTCCTTTTGTGGACTTTTTCCTTTTGCTAGATGCCTATGTATTATTTCATTTTTTTCTCACTGAAATAGATTTTTCATTTTTTGAAAATGTTGATCGTGTAAATTTTCTAGTTTATTTTGTTTTTTTTTTTTATTTCAAGGGTTTCTTTTTTAATAGCATTGAAGATTAAAAAAACCTTTTGGTTAGTGGAATATTTGAGATTTTATTTATTCAGCTGTGTCATTGTTCAACCTCCAGGATTTAGCAATTGATGCCACTACAATTGTCGGTGTTGATCTTGGCCAAGGCTTACGTGAAGTAGACATCAAGAAGTACATAAAGGTTGAGAAGGTTCCAGGGGGCCAGCTAGAAGATTCAAAGGTTCTTAAAGGAGTGATGTTTAACAAAGATGTTATCGCCCCTGGAAAAATGAGAAGGAAGATTGTCAATCCACGTGTTCTTCTTCTTGACTGCCCCCTTGAATACAAAAAAGGTGAAAACCAGACAAATGCTGAGTTAGTCAAAGAAGAAGATTGGGGAATCCTACTGAAAATGGAAGAAGAATACATTGAGAATATCTGTGCACAGATAATCAAATTCAAACCTGACCTAGTTATCACAGAGAAGGGCCTCAGTGATTTGGCTTGCCATTATTTGAGTAAAGCTGGTATCAGTGCAATTAGACGGTTGAGGAAGACTGACAATAATAGAATAGCCAAGGCTTGTGGTGCTGTAATTGTGAACAGACCTGATGAGTTGCAGGAATCGGATGTTGGCACTGGTGCTGGATTATTTGAAGTTAAGAAGATAGGGGATGAATTCTTTGCTTTTATAGTGGATTGCAAGGAGCCAAAAGCTTGTACAGTGCTTCTGAGAGGTGCTAGTAAAGATCTTTTGAATGAAGTAGAAAGAAATTTGCAGGTAATTTAATGATAACAATGTTTCCGAGGATATTTTTTATGTTTATTCCCCATTCTGAGCATGTCTATTGTTTTCTTGATTCAGGATGCGATGTCTGTAGCAAGGAACATATTAAAAAATCCAAAACTTGTTCCTGGGGGTGGTGCTACCGAGTTGACTGTATCTGCTACGCTGAAGCAGAAGAGCTCTTCTGTTGAAGGCATAGAAAAGGTAATTCTAATCCATCTTGGGTTATCTTGTCCTTTATTTTATTGGAATGTGGAACACTCATCATCTAAGTTTTTAGTACCCATAATATGGTTATTACCCTTCTAACAGAAAACTGTCGTGATTGTTTGTTGTGGATTAAGATGGACCTACCGTTGTACCAAGTGGGACCTGGCCCATAGCTTTACGAAATCACACACACACATGATTTGCTTGGTTAACTATGATATGTGCAGTGACCTTAGTTTTTTAACTTTTTGAATATGTGATTAAAACAGTGGCCTTACGAAGCTGCTGCCTTAGCTTTTGAAGCCATACCCCGAACTTTGGCTCAGAATTGTGGGGTGAATGTAATAAGAACCATGACAGCATTGCAAGGAAAGGTATTGAATTTTTGTGGAGACACTATATGCTGAAGCCTGGACACTTCATTTTTTAGAATGATCATGTGTTGATTTTCCCCATATTTTGCCACTTTTATAGCATGCCAATGGTGAAAACGCCTGGACAGGCATAGATGGAAACACTGGTGAAATCACTGACATGAAAGAGCGTAAGGTATGATTTCTATTCAGTGGCCTGCAATTTTACCTCTGCCTAGGTTAGGTTTAATAATGTTATAGTTAGACCTCTTTATCGTCATTTGGCTGAAAATGGAAACACAATTCACAAGGTTTGAAAATTGTAAAAATATGGAGTGCCGTCATTTCAACTATCTTGGTTGAGAATCTATGCTCTCTCTAAAGAGAGCTGACCTGAACTCCACAACTTATGATGTTGAGTGGTGTAACCATTGTTCTCTTATGTTGTTGAGTTTGGTAGTGTATCCGGTATCCTGCACCTGCTTGAATTTAATAGACGACCATGTCAAACAAGTTTTCTTTTTCCTCCTATAACCGTCCTGTTCTGATTATTGGATTTGAATGCTTTTCTCTAAGACTTGCCTAACTTTTGCAATTTTGTTATGTTGGCTTTTTCAGATTTGGGATGTGTATAATGTAAAGGCACAAACTTTTAAGACAGCTATAGAAGCTTCCTGCATGCTGCTAAGAATCGATGACATTGTTAGTGGTATTAAGAAGAAACAGGCACCAGGTGCAGGACCAACAAAGCCACAAATTGAGACGGAAGCTGATGCAGATAATGAGCAAATTCTCCCAGAGTAAATTAATTTTGCACTTTTAATTTAAGAGTTCTTTCTTGTATTTTGGTATCAGTTTTCTTATCTCTCCAATGGTGTTATCGAGATAGAGTTAGCGCTAGCTGGCTATTTAGGTGGGTTCGATTCTTTACAACTCTATAGCTAGGCCCTTTGTGTTTTCTTGGGTTGGGACTTCCGAAATATAATATGGTCAGCGTATGAATTCAATTTTGTTACCACCGTTTTGATTTTGGGTTGATGTTTGAGAACAGTGATTTAAGTTTTCAATACGTTGGCTGATGGTTACTAAGAGACCAAAATCTTCTTACTTTGACTTCAAAATCAATCTAAAACTATAGGAAATAGCAGTGTAAAATCACATTCAATTAATTACTAATGACTATAGGCATGTTTTAGTGTCACGTTTAGAAGCAAAATATTTGTTCGTATGGACTGGAATTGCTTGCATAATAGTGTCATGTTTCATGTGTTGTATGATTTGGAACGTGCCTTTAAATCCTTCATTTATTATTTTATGTTGAAATTCTGAAGTTTCTCTCATGTATTTGGGTGGGGTTAGCAAAAGCAAAAGGAAAAGAATTAAATAAATTAATTCTCTTTTAATGACCAAGTTTTGAAAGATCTAGACTTGCACTCTTTTAGATGGTTTGCATATGTTCAACTTTCTAGTTCGCTATTATAATCACATTTAGCTATTTAGGTAATAATCAAACTAGTTAAAATCTTATCATCAATTAGTTTGTTTTTCTTAGTACAATTGTGCATAACGGAGGATTGAACATTTAACCTCTAGAAAAGGATAATCATATCAATTATGTTGAGCCAAGTTTATTTTAAAAATGACAAAATTAACTATTTAAAAAAAAAACTCAAAATTTGGATGCAAATACCAAAATATTGAAGGAAGTTTTGAATTTTCAAGAAATTTGGAGGAAATTAAAATTCAACTTGAAGTCTCGAAATTCAAATTTTGACCGAAATGTTGAAGCATGTTATATATATATATATATATATACAAGTACTACCTTTCCTTTACGTGGAAAAATACAGAATCAGGGATAATTCAAATGTTGAACCAAGTTATTACCTTAGCTTTTGGAGGTAGGAAACAAGGTTTCAAATCAAGACAATATCTTCAAAGTTCTGTCTCTATCATGATTCTGTTTTATGTTTCTATGTTTCAATAAATGGTTGCTGTAGAACAAAAGGCGATGATAATGGTTGTGTTGTATTGATCTTTGTCAGTAGGCGTCTCTGATATAGAGAATGTTTCCATTCCACCTTTTTATAAAGTGGCAACATAAAACACCAAACCTCTGTTTTTTCTCTTTAGATCACAACTACGTTAAAAGAACATAAAGAAAATGTTACAGACTAGTGCTATTTGAGGAGAAAATAATGTTTCCTCACGGAAAAATGGAAGAGAGAAAGACTGGAAAATGAAATAGAGAAATTCTTAAACTCGATATATGGCAGCCAGCCAAACCAAGCTTTCCTTCCATTCGTTCTTCAAAATCTGTGGAGAAAACATTGCACAGCCAAAGAAAGAAGCAAGTGTCTGTGTTCCTGAACGTTGAGGTAAGATAAATCAAGCAAGATCAGGCATAACTTTCTTGAGGAATGTAATGGGATAAGAATCTTCTTTATTGAGCCGGTCAAATGCGACGTAGTTTTCCTCTTTACTGTAGACATGGCATATCGTCATGATCGTCTTCATTAATCGCCAATTCCATGAAGCCTCATTCAGATGCTACAGAATGTGTAACAAAGCAATAGATTATTAGCATCAATGGGTGAAAATATATGCATTAAACAAGGCAACCATTAGATTTTGCAAGAACTGAACTCCAAACTATGTTGAAAAGAAAACGCCCACATGCATTCGGTTTACCCCATTACCTTTCCCCAGTTTTCTTGAAGAGACTTATGAGCTGCCCGTAAGTTGTAACTTGGTATTCTTGGAGAAATATGGTGGGGAATGTGCACATTGATGTCATGGCAGAGAATCTCGATCCTGTAGATGGGAGAAGATAAACTTAGAAGCTAAGTCAATGTGACTTATGGTAATAAATCTTAGTTCACATGAATTATCTAGCAATTTCAAGACTAGAGAATCTCATGAACAGTGCCTGAATCTTTTGCTGATACGCCTTTCTATTGGCTGGCTTTGAGTCGAATTAAGCAAGAAAAGAGAAAAGAAAAGGAAAAAAAGACACTGAAATGAATGATTCAGTACCATTGAGGATAAGCACAGTGAACTGTTCCATTGAGCTGTGCTTGAGCTGCGTTCCACTCTTCTGATGACTTAAACGGTATATGAGGAGCTGTGTGATGGACCATGGTGAAAGTGCTCATCTAAGAAAGAAACAAAAGGCAATTTAGAAGCTAAGTTTACAAAAGCAAAACCAACAAAATATATCTGGGACAATTTCAAAGTTATGCAGAACAAGAAAAATAAATATCGTCCCCCCGTGAATGAAGAACGGTGGCATAAACATCGTATCATTGTCTCGTGATCTCAAAAGCATGGTATTCACGTTCTTTTATTTGCTTCAAGACTATTAGTGCAAGATATACGCTTCATCAAGATTGATGTTTCAACAATATCAAAAGATACTTGGATACCGCAGTCTAGCTACATGGTTCATTTTTATTAGAGTCTACCCTGCCATATATACTCTAATTCTGATTGTTAACTAGTTTCTTAATCCATTGTCACATAATGAAGAACCATGAAAAATCACTATCCAACGCAGATCATCAATTGAATTGATAACAGGACTATAGGAGAAACTGTAATAAGAAGAGGCAAGCAAATGACGTTACCCAAAAGTGGTAGCCCAGCCATGGCATTAGCCAGAACTTGACCCATCCAATAATCCCAGTCTTGTAGATGATCAATGGCCATCCAATAAACATAAATGCAAAAACACAAGCTAAGCTTATCTTCACTCTTTTCACTTCGTTTGGTCTGAACTTTTTCAAATCAAAGTGCCATAACAACCTATTATGCATAAGAACATATTGGTGCATATTAATGAAAGAGAGAAATTGGTCAAATCACATACAAGAGATCTTCATATAAAGTAAAACTATTCTAGCAAGGGAACCATCCAAGGTAAACTTACCAATGAGCTATAGACATCAATGGTCTAAATGGACCATAACCATATATGATTGCTTTACGCAAAAGAGGAGCTGAATCAAATTCCTCTTTCCACACAGGATGCCAAGCTGTATCTTCCTCCAGCCTATAATACGTGGATAAGAATAAAAATGGAAGGTTAGCTAAAACTAGACCATGAAAGGTATAAATCTTTAAGATGCAAGTAACAAACCAAATTTTAAATATGGATTCCTATTTGGTCATACATGTAGTATTTCAAGCTTAATTAACACAGCAATATTTGACTCTAGGCAAAATGCAAAACATATGGAGAAATTCTACTAACTTGACCCGAAGATACAAGGGAGAACTAACAGTGATAAGTAAATAAGACGTCATGTGAACAAACCTAGTACTATCAAGGTATGGATTATAAATTTATAACTGTAAGGGACCTAATTAGAGAGAAAAGTAACAAGGTAATCCCTATGTCAAGAGGGCTAGACTCTCCCAAATTTCCTCACAAGGATATCCCACGAAATTCTTCACACCTTTCTCTCAACCCATTCCCTCTATTTATAACTAAAAACTCTACCCAACTTACTAGCTATTTACTAATTGGCCCCTTCTAATAACCATACTAATATTCTACTAACAACCCCCCATATATCTCTAATTAGGTCCCTTACAATAACACACTAATATCCATCCGTATTGTTCTACTCGATATTACTCATCAAGGCTTTTGCATTGCTTAACTAGATGCTATCCAACCTCAATAAGACATTTCTTTAATACTGTAGGACACAACAATATTGAACAATGATTCTGCAGGAAGATAGAGCTAACATAAGTATCTCAAAGAGAGATAGAGACAGAGGAGAGATTATTCATACATGTTTGTCTTTGCATGATGTTGATCATGCTTAAACCGCCAAGGCTCATATGGGTATATTAGAGGCATGAAAGCCAAAGTACCCACAATGTCTTCCACTAACTTGTTCCTTGAAAATGATTTGTGAGCACAATCATGACCTATAACAAAAAACTTGAGGAGGAAAGTAACTTCAGTGGCCGGAGTTGCAAGTCTGACAATGATGAGAAGCAGAGAAAGGGAAAGGGAAGCAACCAGAAAGAATATTTGAATAGACTAACCCCTGTTATTGCAGTTCCAGTCCATGCCCAAGCCAAAGGTAGTAGATACCATGGAGCTTTTGCAATCATGACAAGGCCTAATGTGTAGGAAGCTACAGATACTAAAACAGATTTCCATGCTTTCAAATCATTGATATCAAACACCTTTAAAAAAATGAAAAGAATAAGATACAATGAGTAATAAACACGAACATATGCTAACTGGGCTATGTAAGAAACTATACGCACGAACTAAATAGCATCATCAAAATTTTATTTAACAGAAGAAAAGAAAATGCAACTGCCTCAAGGACAAATGTTAAACACCAGTCTGTTGCAACAAAATGAAGTACCTCTTTTGGAAGAGACTCAACAATATCTTTTAACCTAACATTATCAGGAAGAGGTTCTCCAATTTGCTCAAATCCATAGCTTTCTGATAATTGTTTTCTATATTCAGCACTATCTGCTGAAGAAGATGGTGGTGCAACTGGAACAGCAACAGCCCGCAAAATTGCAGCCTTCTTCACTGGAAGTAAATAGTTTTTTCGCTTGATTTTCTTTTGAAATAATATTTCCCCCTTCACTTGCAGTATACCTGTCTATCAGAATAAGCATGTTTGAACTGTCTAAATTGACAATGGAAAATCTAAGATGTTGGTTGGTTCCTAGTCAATTAATTCATTTTATGGCATATCAAAATTCATGCAAAGTTGAATGAGGATATGAAAAATTATCAATGTACTTGAAAATCTAAATTGCCAGAACGAGTTAGACTCTAAATCCTATCTAATTTCCAATTTTACTCGATATTTTATTACAGAAACCATGTCTGCAACAGCAAGGTTTCTCTCCGAGAACAAAGGAAATGAGATTGAATCTTCAATGGATATACTCTAACTGTGTCACACTGTATCAGACAACGCTAGACGATTCAGTATCAAGTAATTACCAATTCTTAAACAGCTTCAAATAATTGTCAAAAGGAAGACACTAAAACATACCTGGAGAACAATGGGATGCAATTTTCTGGGTTCGAGCTAAATTCTGATGGGGGCCCTGATAATCAAACCAAAATAATAAGAGAAAAGAAGAACACAAGTACAATAACAGGGTGAGATTAAAAAGAAGAAAACATACATTGAAAAGAACCATGGAATCTACAAGTCTGCAAGCCATTATGTGCAGAATTGCTGAAATCCCAATTAAGAAGGCCCCCTTAGCTTGCTTGGGCTCTTCGAATAAGAGGCAATAGAAGGGGAAAAGGGGAAAATTTCTTAATGGGTATCCCCTTAAGTATGGAAATTTGCGATTTGAAATGGGAAATTGGGTATAACTCCTTCCAATCGTTCTTTAAGATGTGGATAGAATTCTCTGAAAGGGGTTACCCGTTTCGAGCTTGCGCCACTAGTGTTCAAGGCGGCGTTGTTATCACTCATTTTTCTGCCCCCACAAGAAAATGGCTTAGCAAAAACAAAAGTTCGTCCTCGTCCTGACTTGATGAAAATATTAAGGTCGAATATCATTTTATAGCCTTCTTTCAAGTGGTGAGTATCATCAATTAAAATTATAAACTTGAATGGTATATCAATGTAAATTCTTAGGATTATGATAAATCCCAGCTTAAATAGCTTAAATCCCTTGTAAATACACTTCTTATGGCCTCATTTCATGTCTAAATTTAGACATCGGACTTCTTCAGTAGAAAGTTTAAATAATGTAATAATGTAAGTTCGATGTCTAAATTAATACATTTACAAAAGTTCATAGTCTAAATTCATACAATCATTAATTGAGGGTTTAAATTAATACAACTCTCAAAATTATGGACTTAAATTAATACAATTATTAATTTAGAGTTTAAATTGATATAAACCTAAAGTTTATAATATAAATTGATATTTTTTTCAAATATCAATTATAAGTGTCTCTATAGTTCAAATTTAGCTCCCATTTACTTTTCCAATCTAATACTTTTTGTCATTAAGAATGATTCGGTTTTCAAGTTTTAAATTTAAATTTTGTTTCTAATTAGCATTTGTTTTGAGTGTACAATTTTTTTTTCTAAAAAAGATCCAACTCATTTAAGAAATTTCCATAAGCACATGCTAGGTATAAACAAAGGTTTACACTTACTAAGATAGAGAATGATCGTGGGTATGTAAGTATAAACAATTATCTCCATTGGTATGAGATACTTTGAGATAATTTAGTCATACTTGATTTGTGCTCGAAGTATTAATATCATATCATTGTGTAGGTTAGTGAAGGTTGTGTTATGCTTATATCAAGTCATTCTAAGTTGTGCTTTATCTAACTTTGCTCCTGGGTCTTAACAAGAGCAAACTATTTCAAAAGTGGACGTATATTATACCATTCTAGAGATAAGTGTAGACTATTGCCACGTGCCTGAGACAATGTGGAATGGTGTCATCCTCGAAATGGGTGAAAAAAAAAAGAAAAATGTCGTCACCGATCATTTTTATGCTGACTTGACACTGTAGTAAAATGTAGAATTTTTAATTTAAAAAAATGTTTTACAAAAGTATAGTTGAGTTCGAGGATTTGGGAGTGAAAGCGAGAATCAACCTGCGAGAACAAGGATTTGGGAGCATGATGGGGAGCAAGAGCTAGAATCAAGCTTTCTATTTTACAAATGGCTGTTCAATACTTATTTTGACTCATCCTAATCATCTTCTTCCTCCTTGTGGAATGGAAGGATTATACAAAGCACAAAGAGGATCGACCGAACCTACACAAAGTCTCTTCATTTTCACAGGCTTTGATGAGGAGAATTGAGTCCCAAACTGTTGGCACGTCATCCATAACAAATTCTCTAATCCATGAGTTTTTCTCTGCCATCCTCCACACTTGAATGGTCAAATGAGTTGTTGGTAGGTTGGTGTAAATAATGGCATAAACATTACCATCACACTGTTGTATGTTCAAGATGAAGGATAGCACTCAATTCTATCTTTTCAGTTTCAACATCGAGAGCATAGATAGCGTACTCAATAGATGACCCCATTCATGTGAATACCACCATCCTCAATGATATAAGGTAGGGAATGAAGATGTCTCCACTGGTTTCTACCAAAGTGAAAAACATCTATTATGGTACTACGTTCTTTGTCGTGCACTAAAAGCAATCAAATGATTAGATCTAAATAATTTGTACTGTTTTGTTGTAGGAATGAAACCTAAAGGGAAGGTGTAAATATCATAAAATATTTCAGGAACATGAAGAAACTCATTAGTCGTGGGATTAAATATGCCATGACAAATTGTGGAAACATTGGATTTGCAAACAAACAGAAGGCCATTGCAGGAACAGAGCAGTGTGATCATGGTCCAGTCCCCGTCGGATGGTAATGAAGAGTTGGATTTATTTCCTTCCAATTCCCAAACATCAAAATCTACATCCAAATGTCTCGTAGGATCAAAACGGAAACAATACATTTTAGCATTGCATAGCGTGTTTACTTCAGGATTGGGGACTTCATCAGAGACGGAGAGAATGAAATCATCCTTGAGTTTAGAAGAGGAAGCATAATCTAGAATCATAGCATTCCAAGTTTTACAAACAAGTCTGCAGACTGCCAAATTGGAGATAGTAAGTCTAGAGAAGATTGACATACCAATATCCGGTGGAAGTCCCTCTCAATCACCTTGCAAATCTATCAACCTGAAACAACAACAGGTGGAATAAAATAATATATTTTTTCTTTTATGTTTTGTAAATATTTTTCATCAACATAAAATGAATCTTTTACTAACAATTGAAATTCAGAGAGGAACATTGGAAAGCGGCATCACGAGTGGTTCATTATTTGCAAGAAAAAAAACCAGGTCAAGGAGTTCTTCCACGTTCTAACAGCTCTTTAAATTTAGAAGGCTGCTGCGATTCAGATTGGACAAGTTGTCCTCTTACACGACGATCTTTGAGTGGTTGGTTTGTGTTTCTTGGTTCTTCTCCTACCCCATGGAAAACTAAGAAACAACGTACAGTATCTTGTTCCTCTGCTGAAGCAGAATATCATTCCATGGTAGCGGTTACTTGTGAGTTGAAGTGGTTGAAACAACTATTATCATTATTTTTGTTCTGCACCAACCATTTATTGAAACTTAAGAAGATAAAACAGAATCAAGATAGAGAGAGAAGTTTAGAAGGTATTAAGATTTGAAAGCCTGTTTTCTACCTCCAAAGCTTAAGAAAAGCAGTACAGAAAGTAATGATTTGGATTTGGTGAACCAAAAAAGAGAGACCATGTGATTTTTTGAAACAGAGAAATGTTACTTTTGACAACTTTAAGCCAAAGGGTGTTTGTGGTTTTTATTCAATTAGTATTAGCAGTTGCAACTGTGCACATGACAGTAAACATCTCTCTAGCTTGTCTTCTGCATACATGGAATCTTTATCACCACCAGATCTATGTTTAGTTCATATATCTCAGTGAGAGTTTGTTTAATAAGATTATCTTTTTCTTATAAAAAGAAAAAAAAATGAACTGTCATTACATATATTCTCTGACTTATGTATGTTAAAAAAAACAATGTTACTTTAATTTGAATGAATGACAGATATTTTCACTAAAGAAGTCTAGTCTAAGAAAATAACATTGTAATTCACAGAAAGAGATGAAAAAGATAGAAAGTATCGAGATTATCTAATACTGCAGTAGTGGGAACCCCATACAAACTTTCTGCTCAAAATCTTGCACTAAATAATGGCAATGGCACCTAAATTTCAGATCTCACGCACTGTTTTGTTTTGATTTCTTAGCCAAGATCTTTGATTTAGACGTCCTGCTATATACATCTTCATTTTTCTTCAACTTATCTATCTTACAAATCTAACAGCCAACAAAAGGTGAATCATTTTTTCTATCACAAACAAGCAAATCATTAACTGAATGATGAAATTATAGGAGCAGGTGGTGTCTCCCATATATCGAAAACATTTTCCTCGCTGTGAAGTGCGAAAAGGCGATCCCCACCAATGGAGAAGTCGCAGATTGAACCACCAATGCTTCGCCGAAGCCTAGACGTTAAAACCCAGTCAGGTCCACACAACACTGATATAGAATCATTCATGGATGAAAAAAGCTGCCCTTCATGTAATGCTAACTTTGGGTAGCATGGCTCTTCTGGCATTTTTCCCTTCATTAGCCTACTTCTTGAGCTCCATCTTATGCTTCCTCCACTGGTGCTTCTCAAATCCAAAAAACCCAAATCTTCATACTCGTTCACTACACATATTGAATTGTTTTCCTCCATGGCTATGGCATCTCTTACTCTCTTTTCATCTACTGTCAATGGAGCTCCAATATCAGACCAAGACCAGACCATTTTCTTCTCTCTAAAATCCAATAGGCTAATGTAGCAATTGTCCTTTCTAGGAAATAGAGTTGCAACCAATAAGCAATTCGTTCCATTCAACCATTGGAGTTTATCAGCATCTCCAAGTGACCAACCTGCAGGTTCATAGAAAAAATCTGTTTGTTTTCCTGTCATTTGATCCCAAACACCAATCCCATACTCATTGCTTCTACCTTTACAACTAGAGAAGATTTTATAATCAGAACTGAAACTCAAAGCTCCGGCTGTACAACTCTTTACCTGATTCTCATGACTAACTTGAAACTTATGCCGAAGCTCGCCAGTTGACTTGCAGAACATCCCCATTCCGCCGTCGCCGCGGCCTAATCGCTCACAAACGCTGATCATGATATTCTCAGCATCAATCCACCCCACGTCGTTGACTCGCTGATAATCGAGATTGATTGGAGGGTGTTCGTCAAGCATCCAATCATAGACATGAACCATAGAGCCATGAGCAATACAGCAACCACCATCCGGACCGGCTCGGATGGCGGTTCCGTCTCCTGGGGCTTGGCCAGTTGCAGAATGGGAAAGCTTCAATCTATTGCCGTCGAATTGGCCCCATTTGGCAGAGCGGAAATGGTCCTGCAGGCCGTAGAAAAGAGCCTCCCGATAGAGGAGTTTCTCCGGCATGTTAGCCGGAATATAGAGCTCTCCGGTGCGTAAGAGATCAAGAAGCACGGCGAAGCAATCAGGGTTCCGATCAATGAAGAATTCATCGGAATTATTGGATTGTAAATCCCAATTGTCATCAAAAAGTGCTCCAAATAAAGAATTCCGGCCAGCATTCGCAAGAGTTGTAGCGGTTGTTTCGAACAATCTACCCCCAACATTAAATCTCACCCTATCTTTTTGAATCCCCATAATTGAATTCCCTCAAAACGGGAAAACCCAGATGGGGTTTTTGCAATTGGCAACAAATTAAACTTAAATTCTCGAGATATTGCTAAACAGTCAAAACAGAGGAATAATCTATCCTGCGAAATTGTAGAAAACAAAGAACAGAAACGAGCTAAAATTAGAAGAGAAACCAACCCAAAGATAATCAAATAAGAACAGAACACACAATCAACAACAGGATCAAGATGCATCAAATATAAAAAGAAGAAACAAACTGAAATAGCAAGTTTAGAAAGAAATTACACGACTCTCGAGCTGAAAAACAGAGGAAAACAAAAGAAAAGGACGAAATTGATAATATATAAATACCTTTTTTTTCCTTCCTTTTCTGAGAAAAACTATGATTTGGGTAATGAACAATGGCGGAAAAAGGAGATGGGTTTTTAAAGTTATTGGATTTGGTGAAGAGGAATTAAAGAGTTTGGAGCGGTTGGATTTCAAAAAGTTGACTCTCTCTATCAACTTCATAGGGGTCTCTTTACCTTCTGTTCGGAGTTTGGACAGAGTCCAACTTCAAAAAGAAAAAAGTAAAATAGAAAAAGAAAAAAATAATCATTGGCGTCATGGGCTCCGCTTGTAATTGGACATATCTTTAATTTAAGACCGTCCGATCAATCTGATCATAGAAAATTTCCACAATTATACGGTGAGCGCGGCCGCACATGAGTATTGACTCATTTCAGTAATTTATCGCAATTAATAAAATCAGCTCTCATACCCCCAAGAACCGTGTCTTCTGGGCATATTTTAATTTCCCTCCCCTACAGTTTCACTTATTTAAATGGAGGACCCGAAAAAATGTTTAATTATACTTCCACCCCACCCCAATCCTAATTATCCATTTATTTTTCAATTTTCATTTCTATATTTAGAGATTTTTATTGATTAAATCCATTTGAATTCTATAGTTTAATCAATTTTAAAAATAATTTTATTTTGAAAATTTTGAAATTATTTTAAATGGAATTAACCAAAAATTACTAACAAATAACAAATTACTGATATAAATCTAAATTAATTCACGTATAAAAATAAAAATTTAGATTGATATTGTTAAGAATCTTGTAATATTTACCTCACACTTGGATAAACATTCAACATTTTTAACTTGGGTAGGCATTGCAACTTCCCCTTTTTATAGACTTATTTTAAAATAAGATGAAATAAAATAAAAAATAGTGGGTGAATCTAGCTCAAATTAGACTTATCTAAATTTAGATTTAAATAATTTAAATTTAGAGTTTAATACAATGACATTGAAAGTTTAGAAAATTGATTCCCCCAAAGTAGGGAAGTATTAAAATCTAAATTTTTGAAAAATAAAAATGTATTTATTTGTTTGATATCATCTTGGATCTAAATGAATTTTCAATAACAACATTTTACATGACCATTCACTCGAATCAATTATATGGTTATGTTGAAAAAATCATAGTAGTTTGCTGAGGGTTGTCTTAAGCAAGGTCTAAAGTCTATGGGTGAGTACAAATCAAAGAAAAACTGAGAGACGACATTGAGAAATGTACGTCCCAACAAGGTAAAGTTAGAATTCAGGTTTGCCTCCAACATCCTGCAACCTTGAGGACTGCAACTATCTGACATCGTCCACATTATGCATAACCACAAATAAGTGTTAGATGAAAAGCATTATAAATAGCCTTGTTCGATACAAGGAAGAAGTAAGTAAACTCCAAGTGTAAACTCTGACATTACTCTGTGTGTATGAACTATATACCTACATGTACTAAGTTACACATCATAATGTTGTCGGCTCGATATCAAATTGATATAACTGCTCTCAAATAGGTTAACTTAAAGGCCAAGACCAGACCAAAGAAACAGGTCAATGGACAACCTACGAAGGACTCGCAACGACAACAAATACGTGTGAGCTTTATGTGCCAGTAAAGTTAATTTAATAATTAACAATAAGGCTCAATGTCTTAAAAAAATAGAAAGTAGTAATGAATAAAATATTAATATTAACAATAATTAGATATGGAAAGTGAGAGGTATATGCAAATAATATGTAATTGGTTAATAAAAAAAATAATTCCTAAAAATTTATTTATATTTCCAAATCAAATTAATTGCTTAAGTGATAAGCTTTTATTTCAACAACTTTGAGTTTTAGAGATTAGAGAATGAAGATATTTCTTTCATATCCAATAATTGATCCTATTAATTTGAAAACTTCTTTCAATCTTAAGATGATGACTATGATGTGTAAACCATTTTTGTACCTAAATGGATAAACATTAGCTTAATCTCATTGGTGATACCTTAATTAAATCACTTTTCAAACATAAATATTTTTAATTAATTAATTAATTAATTAATCTTTAAATTAAGCACAATGGTAACATCTTTTTCTTCCACTCAAGTTATTTTCTTTTTGTCTTTTCTCTAGTATGAGGACAAATATATAGCCCTAACTATTATAATTTTTTATTGTATTTTTTTTTTTACATTACTTGTACTAAATTTATATTAAACAAAAATTATATATATATATATATATATATATAATATTAAAAAAATAAATATTATACTTAACCTTTAAAATATTTCTAGCTTGATTGTATCAATATGACAACCCGTCGTGGTTGTATAAAAGATTATATCTATAAACATTCCTTAAAAAAGTGTTTCTAAATTATCAAATATAAAATTTAGAAAGTTTATATTACTTAAATTCTTTTATTTTTATTTTCAAATAAAATCAAATTACTTATTAGCAATTGATTTTTTTTTTATAAAAAAATTGTTATTATTTCCTTTTTAGTCTTTAATTTTTATTTTT
The DNA here is from genome assembly GCA_037974625.1 of Cucumis cinereus. Taxonomy (NCBI): domain Eukaryota; kingdom Viridiplantae; phylum Streptophyta; class Magnoliopsida; order Cucurbitales; family Cucurbitaceae; genus Cucumis; species Cucumis cinereus. The sequence continues at coordinate 8,563,576 of JBBPDJ010000008.1, read as the reverse complement.
AAAAATAAGCAAAAAAAAAATTAAAAAATCGATTTTGGTTTTATCTTTTCAAACACACATAGAAAGGATGATAAGAAACAAATAAAGAATTGAAAATTGTGTTTATAAATTTTAATTTTATAAATACCAAATAACTAGACCTATAAATATTTTGTATATATTTCTAAACTTAATATGGACGCCACGTCATCTATACCCTAATCATTTATTACTTCTCTAATCAATAATGAATTTTTTTTTGTTTTATTTATTTTATTTTAATTTGAAAGCATTGTCCCGTTACGTTGAAGAAAAGCATCGATATCGAGAGAGATGGGTGGGTCCCGAATTCGGAGTCCATGACACATAATTTATTAATTTATCTTTCACTCAATTTTATATTCCATCAAATAATTAATCGAGTTCATATACTTTTATTTTTATACCAATTTAATTTTAAAATTATAAAAAAATAATAATTTAATCTCTATATTTTGAAATTTGTAACAATTTAGGAACGTTTGAGACAAGAGTTGACAATTATAGTCTTAGATTATTATAGTAATATATGTTTTAGGGTAAACTATTTGGTTTTAGAGATGTTTATTATAGTTTTGGTATTTCTTGAATCTTGCTTCATGCCCTCCTAATCTTAATAGAGTTAACTTTTTATTATGTAGTGACGTTATTTATAGATATAAAAACAAAAAATTATTTTGGATAAATTTATTGTTGCACGTGTGAGAAATTTTCTTTAAATCTTAATAATATTTTTTAAAATAAAGATTAAATAATTACGAATTGTAAAACATAAAGACTAAATCGGTAATGATTAAAGTTTAAGGATTAAATTATTGTAAATTTGAAACTACGTGAACCAAAATTGTTAGTACCAAATAAATTTTAAATCAATCAAGTATGTGTCAATTGAGTTGCTCAAATGGGACCATAGTTCAAAGTTATAAAGGAGATGAACAATAATTAATAATCACTAGAAATTATATGTAATATAATTCTAAATAAAGAAAATCTTTAATGAACAATAATGCATATGGTATGGCTCAATCATGTTATGCATTACAAATAAAATAAGGTTCAAAATTCGAGATCTTAATTACAAGGAATAGTTATATAGTTTTTAATTTTCTTTTTATCATGCAAATCAAATACATTATCAACTTTAGAAATGTTATAAGAACTTTGAACTAAACGGATTGTCTTATAAAAATTTAATTGCTAATAAGTTATCACTAAAATCAAGAAACGTGACATATGATCATGAATAAATAAAGTGAGTTTAATTCAGCGATATTATCATAACTTTCGTACATAAGACGAGATTCAGTTTCTCAGTCCACAATTGTTGTACTAAAAAAAGTTATGTCAAATGATGTTAAATCAAAATGATATAACTATTCTAAAGTCAGTGTCTATATAGAGGTTGTAATTTTATGTTTTAAAGTAATTTTGGATTGGTCAAAATCCCTTTTGCCTTGATCAAAATAGCTTTGGATTACACTTCTAATCGCTCAAAATCATCTCATTGTGTGTTCAAAATACATTTTCAAGTGTTCAATTTTGGAAACCATTATCGACCAACTCTAGCTATCACCTTCGCCCAACCCTAACCACAGTAAGCAACGACCATTTTGATGACCATTCCATACGACCAACTTTGACGACCATTATTTTAAACTATTAGTTCATAATATTTTATAGTTGTCATTTATAGTAATCTGGTATTAATGAAGACAATTTTAATATGCAAACAAATAAACTTGCATACAAAAATACAATTAAAAAAGTGTTGTCAAACACGTGATTTTTTGTTTACAAAGTTTTTTCTTATCAAAAGTCATTAAATAGAAATGAATTTTTAAAAAACATTTTTTATCAAAATCATTCTGAGTAGACCCTCAATGTTTAACTTCTACACTTTTAAATGCAATTTTCATTCTATTAAAGTTGACTTCGAAGGGTTAAAGTGATTTTCGAATGATTTTGTATATAATGGAAGCGATTTTAATCGTTTTGAAATTACTGTCAGAAAATACCAATTTAATAAACGACTATAAGATTAAAAGTGAATTAATAATAATACCTAAAAAATTGATAGCTAATTCATTGTTAATGATTGGGGTTGTTACAAAAGCATCCTTTGCTTTGCTTGAGACTCCATGGATTTTATTGTTGACATCAATTCAAGTTTTCTTTAACTTAAAAGTGATTCAAAAAGATGATTTCTTCCAACTTCACTCTTAATACAATTTTACTACTTTTTGTTCTTCAAAGGCCCCATTGGCAGCCTATTGCTCCTTTCTTTTCAAATACATTCTCCACTTTTTTTGACAAAGTAACGGAAACATATAAGAAGCGTTTGGAGCAAGGAGTGACTTATTATAATATTAAATTATTATGTTAGATTAATTTAAACTCTAAATTAATAATTGATTAATTTAAATATTACATTTTTTAAAAGTATATCGAGTTAATTAAGTTTTATTTGAAAAAACATCGTCACAGGCCTAGCTCAAGTGTTATTAAACTTCCAAATCGTGCGTTACTTCCACAAATATTCCTTCTTCTTAGTATCAAAAGAGAATAGAGGATAATTGGGCCTTCTGAAATAAAAAACATTGGGCTTTGAACTCGAAATCATAGGGCCCATTTGGAAGAGGGCAACATCGTGGCAGGCCTAGCCCAAGTGTTGACCAATACTTAAAATGGGCCCAAGAATCTGATTTATTCGCTACCTTCTTCTCCTTTTTGGGGGTTAATATCGGAAAAATGAGAGTGTATAAGATTTAATAATCTCATAACCTTCAAAGATCCATACTTGTGTTCCACCAAAGTATATTAATTAGATTCATAGCCCACATGTTTATAATGATACACTTAAATTAAAATAAAATAATTGAACTTTTTTTTTTGTAGCAACATACTTCCCTGCCACTTACCTCTGTTACTTTCCTGCCATTTACCTCTGTTAATCGTTGCATGTTTGGTCATCGTTTTTCCCTCTCTCTTTATCTTCGTTTCCACAATCATATCTCTTTCACCAAATAGCACTGCTCCACACCATTTGTCACCAACCACTACTCCACTCTCTCTCCTACCTCCGTCGATTGTTGCTCGTCCAATCACTTTCGTCGCTTTTCTCTCTCTAACTAGGTTTCTCCCTCTTCATCAATTGATTGTTGAGGGCAAATGTGAAATAAAAAAGAATTAAATCTTTGCCATATTTGTAAAATATCAACATCTACTAAATAACATAGTCATATAGTAAAATATGAATTTCCTTTATATATATATATATATATAATGAATTGTAGTGGAGAAAGTAGCAAAGACAACCCAACTCCATGTTCCAATTAATGCATTGTTGCGTCCTTGAATGGTATTAAACATAATATAGAACCATCCTCATAAATACTAAACAAACTATTATTAATTTTTCTTTTTTATTTTCTTTAAAAACGATTTCATTGTTATTCAAAATATTTTCCCTTTTCATTTCTTTATCTTTTAAGTTCAAAAATTAGAATAAAATAAAATAAATGTATTTAAACTTTGTGAGGGATCATGTTCCTGTTTCTACAACCACTACCTATTAAATTGCAAAATTACAATACCTAAAAAAAATAAACATTGTCATTAATTGTTAGAATTTCAATAATGGTATTTTCCCCCTTTGACTTCTCAGTACATTCAATTTTTATATGAGGGGACAAATTACAAAAATCGTCCCTAAAATATATTGCACTTACAGTTATGTCATCAAACTTTCAATTGTAAAAATTGAGTCATTAAACTTATGCAAGGGTTAAATTAGACTTTTAAACTTACATAAACCTTGAATTTGTCTCCTGTGCCTCCTCTGTCTATATAGGGTGGCAATTTCAATTTTTATCATTTTAAGGATTCAATTTCTACGACTATGGTAAGTTTTAAGGTAAAATTTTGAAATTTGGATAACTATACCAATTTTTTACAATCAAAAGTTTGATTATCTAATTGCAACTACTACCATATTTCAAAAATATCCACTATCGAAAGAGGTCATAGTTGAAAAAAAGGAAAATTAGGGTTACAAAACTAAGTGGGAGGAGCATTATAAAGAAAAGAGTTATTATTGATTAAGATAATTAGAAAGCTACATTTACTTAGAGATTGAGGAATGTTGCTAATTATGAAAAGTCATTATGTCTATTGAGTTATTTTTACTCCTTACCACCTCAATTAATACTCATCATTAAATTAAATTAAATTAAATATATATATATATATTTTTTCTCTATCTTTTTATAACATTGCATGCCCCAATTCAATATGAAAATCATTTAACTTAAACTTTAATTTAATAATTTTTATCTCCATAAACACTTGCTAATTATGTATTTGGACCCATAAACTTTCTAGGGTTTTTTTCTTTAAATTTTATTTTAATTATTCATTTGGATGTAGTTGGATCAATGCTGTTCACATTAGATTAAAGTAAATTCTTTTTAATTTACTAATGGCACTTAAATTATAATATTGGTAATTCAAAAGTAAAGTGAATATAGAATAATTTAGATCATAAAAGGCATTGCTTTTTTGTTTTTAATTATTATTTTTTCTCTCTTTTGGCTGATAAAAAGTAAAGGGAATTTAGGATTATGTTTTAAAACAATACTTTGAAGTGATTTACTTTATTGTGCCAACTTTTTTGGGAAGGAGATATGTTATTTGTTTTATCTTTTAATTAATTCATTAAATTTTATTATTATCTAGGTTTAAACCGTCGGCGTAGAGGTTTCAATTTTATAGAAATGTCAACGAAAATGTTTAGGAATGTTTATGAAGTAAAACATTCTAAATATTATTTGAATTAATACACAAATATTTTACATATATTAAACAAATTAAAATGTTTATTATTTATAAGAAAAAATATCTTTTTGGTTTCTGAGTTTTTAAATTAATCATTCTAGGTTTTTAGTAATAGGTTTAAAAGGCCTCTCTCAACATATATATATATATATATATATAATTAAATTTAAGATTTTTTTAATCTTTTGATCTTTTCTCTCTCCTCTCCCTAGTTCTCTCTCATTCTTCCTCATAATTTCTCTATCATTCTCTCTTTCATCTTCATTACGTATATTTATATGTAGGGTTTAGAGTTTATATGTAATGCAGACGGAAGAGAGAATGAGAGAGAAATTGTGAAGAAGAAGATGAGAGAGAAAAAATAAAGATTAAAAAAAATCTTAAATTTAATTTTTTATTTCATATTGCATGGATTTTTTTTACTATGCAATGGAAAATATATTTTGAGAATTTAATACCATAATAACAATATTGAATTTTATTTTAACAAAATGTAAATAACAAAAGATAAAATAAATTAGAAGATTGAGTTGAAAGTGAGCTAAAAGGAAGTGTGATTTGATATTGAATCTATGTAATAATAAAATATGATTGGTTGTTTAACATAATAATCAAACATTATGATATTACTAATTGCTTTATTTTTTATGATTAAAAAAAAGAAAATATAAAAAAAAAGGAGAACAAATGTAAAAACTTTATGGAAAGGAGGGCATGTGAAAGAAGAGTTGTGGGGTTGAAATTTCCAATCTAATAATCAATATTTCACATTTTCCATAATCTGCATGAAATTCAATTAACATTGTTTTTTTAAAAAAAAAAATTACAAAATAAAATTAAAGATAATAATTAAACCAACAAATTTAATTAGAAAACATAAAGAAATTGAAATTAATTTTTGACAATCCACTATAAAAAGGAAAAATATTTAAATCCTAAAATGGTTAGGGTTTTATTTGGACCACCATAGCCATGAAAAGGGTGGGGTGGTGGAAAAAACAACCTAAAATTACTTGAGAAAAACGAGGTGGTCTTTGGAATCTTGACTTTTTTTGGGTCAAATTACTCCACAGCTAATGCATTGAAATTTCTATTCTCTATTAAACAAATAAATTAAATTAAATTATAAAAAAAAAAAAAAGGAATTTGATTAGTGTCATCTTTTAGAATGTGGAGATTTACATATAGATGACATCAAAATGTGGAAATGGGGAAAGAAAATTGTGGTCACTTAACTAAACCATTTCACCAATTCAATTAATCTAATTTGGAATGAGACTTGTTTATTGATCAACTCTCTCCAACAACATTAGACTTTAGTGTGGGAATGTACCATGAAATCAATTTCATAATCACAAACAAAACCACAACAAATACAAACTATTCGGGTTAAGCTAAACGTCTTTTTTTTTTTTTCGTCAATTACAAGTTAATTTCTTAACCTATCAACTTTAACTCAACTAGTTAATATGTATATCAAAAGCTAAGTTCAAATTGTCAATCCACAATGTGCAATTCTAGAATGAATTGTAGGAAAATTAAAACATTATCTTTCCGATCCAAATCACAAACATACATCACTCGCAATCGAGTTACAAATGTTGAAGTATTAAAAAAAGGACTAATTCCTTAAGTTTATCATTTATTTTTTAAAAATACTCATATTTTTTTAAGTATGTGATGATAAGAATTTTAATTTCCATGTGAATAAATCACTACATTAATTCGTGTTTCAATTTTTCGTTCAAAGTTGTAATGAATTTCTATTAGAAAGATAGTTTTAAAACATTTATGAAATATAAAAAAGAATAGTGTAACATTCCAAAAAGTGAGAATATTTAACCAAATTCATGACTTAGCCAAACTAATAATTGAAAGTAAAAAAACCCTAAAAATGGGCGCACCCACCTTCCTAATGAAATATTTTCTAATACTTCCGTGATACTATACTCGATTTGTTCACACTAGACATACCCACGTATTACGCAACAAATAGAGGCATGAGTATGTAAAAATTTCTAATGTTTGCAAATCTTAAAACAAAATAAGCAGGCATTGGAGTTTGGGCATGAACAGTACAACAATTTAATTTTCTGCATAGCTAAACATGGGAAGAAGGTGATGATTCCTCAGAATACTTGAATGTGAAGTCTGTCCTTCCTTTTCATATGCATGATGAAAATAATAAGATAACTTTAAACACAAACTTCTCCTTCAAAAGGTTAAACCCCCTTTGCCTTTTAAGTGGGAATCATCTACTTGGATCTTTTCTTTTCACACTCAAAAAAGTTTTCTTTTTTAAAAGTTATATGTTTTCCAATGAGTTGGTGCTAATAAACTATGGTTTTATAGGACTGTGACTTTGAATAGTTGATCTGTTTTCTTCTTTTTTTTTGGGTGTAGTAGTTGGGTCTTGGAGATGATGACAATGGTAATTTCTAAGATTTTGTATTAAAGAAAATGAAAGGGAATCATTGCTAGTGCTACACACTATTATATCAAGATGATATCATAGCATTATATAGGGCTATGTATTTTATAATACAATTAATTAAATATATAGGAATGTGTATTTTTTGTATTTTAATGTTTTGTATAAGTTTCTTGGGAGTATGGTTATGGATAGAAGAAGGCAGGCGCAGAAAGTGAAATTAGAATCCCAAAGCAAAAGGCTAATGCTTCTATAGTTCTATTCTATTTAACCCATTGTCTAAAAATAAAAGCCCAGATTTTTATTTGAAAGTAGTTACTTACTTGCAAATAACAAATGATGATCAGCACTCATTCAATACTGAAAGAATCATTGAATTCCCACCAACAATTTCTGATAAATTCGCCAACCTAACACTCTCTTTCCATTAAAACTCACCTCCTCATTTAAGAATCCCAACCTCTTCTTCAACCTCTATAACTTCCCCTCTTTTATACTTCTACCTCTTTTTTACACTACCAGTCTTGATCTCCCATGGAAGCTCATAAGCTAAAGCTAAAGTGTTGATGACATTCATCAGGTAAGCTCAGAGACTGTTCTTTGAAACCCATTGCCCTTATTTTTGGTTTATTCAGCTGTTTTTTCGGTTATTGTAAAGGTTTGGGAAATGGTGTGTGGCTTTTTAGAGGGTTTCTTTTAGTGTTGGAACTTGATGGAGTTGCAGAAGAATCCAGGAAAGTTGCCTGGAGATGGACCAGGGACCATTTACGAGAGATTCTCAGTGAATTAAGTAATGGTGGTTTGGGAAAACTAAAAGGGGTTGGCTCTGTTTTTCAATTTTTTTTCTTGCTTTCAAGAGTTTTCCTGAGATGGGGTTTCGTTTTTTTGGTTCCATTTTAGTTCTTGCGTTGTTCTTCAAACCTTTGGCTTGTCAGCAACCTAATACAGATGGGTTTTTTATATCCGAGTTTATGAAGAAGGTGGGGTTGAACTCTTCTCATGTCTACAATTTTTCTGCTCCTGTTTGTTCATGGAAAGGGGTTTTCTGTGACAAAAAAGGAAACGTTATCGAGTTTGTGGCTTCTGGCGTAGGCCTCTCCGGCGCTATTCCTGACAATACAGTCGGAAAACTCAGCAAACTTCAGAGCTTGGACCTTAGCAACAACAAAATCACCGGATTTCCTACAGATTTTTGGAGTTTAGGCTTACTCAAGAGGCTTAATCTCTCATCTAACCAGATTTCTGGTCCTCTCGGAGACAGCATTTGCAACTTTGGACAGCTTGAAAGTGTTGATATTTCCATCAACAATTTCTCTGGGACAATTCCAGAATCTATCAGCTCGTTACTTAGTCTCCGAGTCCTGAAATTAGACCACAACAGGTTTGGAGAAAGCATTCCATCAGGAATTCTTAATTGTCAATCTCTGGTTTTGATGGACCTTTCGTACAATCGGCTAAATGGAACGCTTCCAGGTGGATTTGGGGCTGCATTTCCCAAGCTTGAAAGCTTGAACCTTGCAGGAAATGGGATTCATGGCCTTGATTCAGATTTTTCTGGGCTTACAGCTTTGACAGCTCTTAACATATCAGGAAACTTGTTTCAGGGTTCGGTTATGGGCTTGTTCAAAGAGCAGTTGAAGGTGTTAGATGTAAGCAGAAATCAATTTCAGGGTAACATGTCTCAGGTACAGCTCAATTCTAGTTGCAACTGGTCTCATTTGTTGTATCTAGACTTGTCTCAGAATCAGCTTAGTGGAGAAATTTTCAACATTTTGGAGAAAGCCCAAAATCTCAAGTACCTTAATCTTGCTTATAATAAATTTAGTAGCCTGGAATTTCCTCGTGTTAATTTGCTTTCAAGTTTAGAATACCTTAATTTATCCAAATCCGCCCTCGTCAATCACATTCCTCCTGAAATCTCACAATTGAGTCATCTGAATACCCTTGACATTTCCCAGAATCATCTTACGGGCAGAATCCCGTCTTTGAGCGTCAAAAACCTCCAAATTCTTGATGTTTCTCAGAATAATTTGAGTGGAGAAATCCCTTTATCGCTCTTAGAAAAACTTCCATGGATGGAGAGATTCAACTTCTCCTACAATAATTTGACCTTTTGTGATTCCAAAATTTCCTTCAAAACCCTCCAAGCAGCCTTCCTTGGGTCAGCAAACAGCTGCCCCATTGCTGCAAATCCGAGTCTCTTCATTAGAAAACCCAGTAAACATGAGGTCTTGAAGCTGGCTCTGGCTGTTACTTTCTCCATGATCTGCTTACTTCTAGCCGTGATATTTCTAGCATTCGGATGCAGAAGGAAAAGCAGGACATGGGTGGTAAAACAGACCTCTTACAAAGAAGAGCAAAATATTTCAGGGCCCTTCTCTTTCCAAACTGATTCAACCACATGGGTGGCTGATGTTAAGCAGGCAACATCGGTCTCAGTAGTAATTTTTCAGAAGCCATTGTTGAATATAACCTTTGCAGACCTCTTGTCTGCAACTTCAAATTTCGACAGGGGCACCCTATTGGCAGAGGGTAAGTTTGGGCCCGTCTATAGGGGATTTCTACCTGGAGGAATTCATGTGGCTGTGAAAGTTTTGGTCCATGGTTCTACATTGACGGAACGGGAAGCTGCAAGAGAACTTGAGTATCTCGGTCGAATTAAGCACCCCAATCTTGTGCCATTAACTGGATATTGCTTGGCTGGGGATCAAAGAATTGCCATCTATGATTATATGGAGAACGGGACCTTGCAGAATTTGCTGCATGACTTGCCACTGGGTGTTCAAACAACGGAAGACTGGAGTACAGATACATGGGAAGAAGTTGACAACAATGGAATAGAAAATGTTGGTTCAGAAGGTATGTTAACGACTTGGAGATTCCGCCACAAAATTGCATTGGGTACTGCTCGAGCACTTGCATTTCTTCATCATGGGTGCTCACCTCCGATCATTCATAGAGATGTTAAAGCCAGTAGCGTTTACCTGGATTATAACTTGGAGCCCAGATTGTCGGATTTTGGATTGGCAACGGTTTTTGGCAATGGTCTAAGTGAAGAGATTTCACGTGGTTCACCTGGTTACACGCCACCAGAGTTCTTGCAGCCTGAGAATGACCCTGTAACACCCAAAACTGATGTATACTGCTTTGGTGTTGTCCTGTTTGAACTAGTTACTGGTAAGAAGCCAATTGGTGATGACTATCCGGAGGGAAAAGAAGCCGACTTGGTGGGTTGGGTAAGAGGACTTGTGAGAAAGAATCAAGGATTAAGAGCTATTGATCCGAAAATTCGAGGTACAGGACCAGATGATCAAATGGAGGAGGCCCTTAAGATTGCTTATCTATGCACAGCCGACCTTCCATCAAAACGACCAAGCATGCAGCAGATAGTTGGACTTCTCAAAGACATCGAACCATCAGCTTAGACGAATTCAATAGATAAAAAAGAAAAGCATTTGGGGTTCTACTTTGGTTCTTTTGAACTCCCTTCTTTGATGCTGCTAGGGGAAGTGTACAGTACAGTCATCCTGGAAAGATATGCTTCAAAATGTTCATGTATTTCTTCCTTCCTAATATTCATTGTGCAACATCAGAATTTTATGTCAAATGCATGAGTTGGTCCAAGGAACTGAAAAATGGGAATTTTCATCAAAGTTTTAGTACAATGAGAGTTCATTTTTTTAGAACAGCATATTGGGGGTGTAACTACTAACCTTAGTAAACTAACTAATATCACTAAGGTCATTAATTTTTTTTTTCTCTCCTTTCTCCATCCTCAAGACTTTTGGTATCATCAAAAGGGGTTGAAGGCATGAGAGTCTGCTGATGATATCCAATGCATTAGTCCTTTTCCATCATTGTTTTCAACTATTATTTCACCAGGACAATTGTGTTGGAGAATATGGTAGTTGAGGTGAACTTTATGAGAACTTCAATTTGCCGTGAACTTTATGGAAATGAAACCATTCATCACGCTTGGGACCATTGTTGAAGCTCAAATCTAGCTTATATGTACTTTTGGCTGTATGTAGGAAACATCTTTTTGCATGTGTTCCTCCCTCTACCCATTATACCAATTTGAGTAAGTTTTTTCTCTAAACTGAACTCTATCTGTTGACAGTAAAACTTGAAAAACACCCATGTAAATACAATATCAGAACAACCCTCATAGTAGCATCAAAATTTCTCCATCAGGATCAAAAGAATCCAAAACGAGGGGAGAGAAAAAACAAAGCAATTACTTGATTAGATGGAGTTTCTGGCCACCAAATTCTTTTCCAAATTGATGAATAATCAACAGCCACGACCATTATTTCAAAATCTCAATTCTCATGCCTGTTGACCCCACTGGCTGAGCTTGGCATTTTTTCAAACACTTAAAAGGACATTGAGAAAATGTGGATCTCACGCATCACCCCACTACTGATTTGGTGGATTGATTGAGGCGTGTGATACTCAATAACATGCCAATGGCCAATCCTAGTGAGCCGACAATGTTTAAAGTCCCAAATTTTGATTTAAATTCAATTGAATTTTGAGTTTATGTGGACTTTCAATCTGAACAAAAGTTTTATGTAAAAACCACAAGAAAAACCAAAAAGATTCACGTTTCTTAAGAACTGATGTGACGACTCACAGACTGTTCCCTTTCTTGTATAATTGGGCCTTTTACTATTGGGCCAGGCCCTGTTTCTTAAGCTAAATTACAAGTTTAACTTTCGTTAATATCTCAAATTTAATAAATAAAAAAAACATTATTTTCTAATGTCTTTTTAACTTTGGAATTGTATCTAATAAATTTTTAAATTTTAAAGAGTGTTATTGCAATATATAGAAATTTTAGGACTAATCATTAAATATATAGCAACAATTTTTAAAACAACTGCAAATATTGTAAAATCTATTAATGATCGACTACATCACTGAATCAGTAGTGTAACTAGGATTTTGAGTTAGGGGCACACTTTCATATTATAGGACTAAAAGTTTAACCCATAAAGTTCTAAACAAAACGTGCATAATAGCTATAAAACTTTTCATTCCTCCCTTGTCCCCACGTGGCTCCGTCCCTGTGAAAGAAGTATATATCATGCAACGAAAGCAATTGGATCAAATATCATCCTAATTACACTAATTTAGAAGATTATACATTCTTTCAAATGGAACAAAAACAATATTTAAGTGTTCATACCTTTGTAGCTCAAATCTTCACTTGTTTGATGTTGTTGTTGATCACAAATCTACTAAGGACAACCACCGACGTCTTCTCTATTATTCTTTAGACTTAGAGCTTGGTTGTGCGACCAAACTAGTGTTCAATTTTTTGAGTTTTTGGGTGAGAGAGAGCTTATGAACACTTGTGATTTCCAACAAAAATCTACTGAGGTTCATCATCTTTTTACACAATCAAATTGTGTAATTATATAACCAAATCACATGCAAATTTCATATGCAAATGAATTTGACACTTAACCAACACTAAGTGGATTTGGTGGATGATTTACTTGATGAACAACATACTAAGCACTTATTCACCACACTTGGGATAATTCCACTGATTGTGAAATTATCCATTAACTCCAAGGTCAAAGTCAACAATATGACTTTCAAGGGTCAAAATACAACATTTTGACTTTTGACTTTTTGACCAAATTCAAATTTTCTTTTTTACCTTTGGTGTATTAATTTAAATAAACAATTTTAAATCAAATAATTAATTAAAATTTTTTATTAATTAATTAATTTTCACTTAAGCCCGATCATTCTTATTGACTTAATTTGAACCCCTATTCAAATTTTAGATATTTAAATCCTATTTAAATACCATTTCTATCTCAGTTTGTAATCGTTAATTATATCAAATATTATTAACGATTTCATCAATAATCAATTCGAACGATTCAGATTTTCCGATCACTATGTTTTAAGTTTAATTCCACAATGAGCTAGTAGAGGGACCTAATCGACCTAGAGATCATGAGCTCCAAAGATTTGAGATTACCTGACTAAACTCTTTTAACCGAGCTACTCAACATTCGTTAACTAATCAAGATTGTTCACTATCGTCCGTAGCTGCACTCTCCTCACTGTATATATATTTGTGGTCTCCTGATATAACCATGATTAGTAAGTCAACCTTTCACAAGTTGTTTGTAATCTCGGTTAGGTCAATTTACCGCTTTACCCTTGAGATTATATCTTGTTCTTTAAGCCTCAACTGATACTCTAATGAACAATTGGTCTTTAGTCCAACCTATAAATTGAATCCCTCTCGCGCCAATGAGAGGGTGAGACTCATATGTTTAAAACCTAAAGCCAGCACTTAAGAGAACAATCTATTTACTAACCCTAAAATTGAACATTTAAAAATAACTAAAATTGGACAAATTTCAAAGTACATGAACTAGATAACTAGTTTAACCTTATTATTATTATTATTTGATAGGCAAGGAAACTAGAAATGACATATTGTCATATTATTATATAAAATAACATATAAAACAATTGAAAATTTCATGTACTTATGTTCTTAGTTTTTTTTTTTTTTTTTTTTTTTGGTGGGATAAGAATAAAAATAAAGATTTCTTTTGAGTGAAAGTAAAATAGAATATTCTTTTCCCAAATGGGTAGAATACTTTTTAATGAATTTGGATTATTTTGCAATAAAGAAATAAAAGAAAAAGAAAATGCATGGATTCGTTTGATATTTTTTCTATGCAATTTTGAAATGGTCAACAAAATTCTTATTCTTTATGCCTTTTATACCAAATATTGGTTGATATGATTTATGAATTGCTGATTTTAATATTTAATTTATTATTATTATTATGGATTTATATGTATTTTATATGGTTTTCAAGATTCTTAGTTATATTATCAATTAATTAAGATAAAACTTTCCCCAAGAAAGTAAATATATACATAAATAAATAGAGTTCCATTTTATATTATTCAAACCCAATTTTCAATTTGAGTTTTACTTACAAAAAATGCTTTTGTTTTTTTAAAAAAATAATAAAAAAGAATTATTGTAAATAGTATAATCGTCGAAAATATTTATAAATATAGTAAAATTTTAAATTTTATTGATGATAGATATTGATAGATACAGATAAAAATCCATAAATGATAGATATAAAATTTTTCTATTTTTTTATTATTTGTTTGGCCATATTTAAAAATATTTCAATAATAAAAGATAATTAGTTAAAGATATGCTTTTATTCTCTTTCGCGAGAAAAAGAAAAGTTGAAAAAGCAGTTAGAAAACGGCGATGGGAATGCGGGAAGGATTAATCCAACGGTCACGATTTCATCTCTCAATTGGAGACTTGTGCCTTTCAAAAGCCTGGAATGTTATAGCCGATCACTTCGTCGTCTATAACGTCTTCAGGAAGGGAACATTCAGAACAGTGTGTAAAAAACAAACAGGGAAACGCCGGTGCAGCGATGTCGGACGAGGAGCACCACTTCGACTCCAAGGCCGACGCCGGAGCTTCCAAGACTTTCCCTCAGCAGGCTGGAACCATTCGCAAAAATGGCTACATCGTAATCAAGAACAGACCCTGCAAGGTGTCCAACTTCTTTTTCTTTCAAATTTTGGTTTTTTCTTTTTTATTTCTTTATTCTTTTGAATCATGCAAGTGGGTTTTTTTTTTCTTTTTTTTTTCTGAAAGGGTATCCGTTTGGTTGCTTGCTAATTTTGTTGGTTCTATTTCTAAGTGAAGATGGTCCTTAACTTTTAACTCTGTGACTACTGATTATGGTAATTGTTACTGTTATTGATGGTTTCCCTGATTTTTTTAGGTTTCCCCTTTACTTTATCTTTGGTTGGACCTTGTGCTTTTGGGGTATTTAAAGTTTAAAGTATTGATCGAAAGATTTGTAGTTGTACACAACTATGGTGGCTGAAACTCCTTTTCTTGAAACAAATGGATTTTTGGTTATGATAGGAAGACTGGGACCGTTTACTTCTGCATTATGTGTTATCTGCTTTGAAAGTCAAGGTGAGCATAGGTCAACTTACATGACATTAGGTTTGAATCCCTTCACCTATGCTGAACAATTTCCGTGGGAATAAACTTTGAAGAGGTTGTGCAAGATCTGATTTAAGTGCAAGACTATGAAATTTCAGGGTTAATGGTTGATTGTCTATAATGGCATTGCCAAGTAATTATTTCACCCAATTTGGATTAGTTATACGAAATATGTGGCCTTGGTTTGTCACAAATGTAGCTTGTGCATGCATCTTCTTTAGTAAATTTTTTGAGCTGGACTTGGCCTAAGAGGTGGATGCCAGGCTAAAATGCTCATAGTGGATATATTTCTCATGCTGCATTTGTCTTCTGTGAGAGTACTAACTAGTGGGGATATATATTGGTGGTAGTAGTTGGGACATATGGGTATTAGCTAGTGTTGTTTGGGTATAAATGAGAGGAGTTGGACATCTTAGAGGGGGCTGGATCATTTTGTTGAGAGTTTCCATTGTAGGACTTCGATAGAGAGAGATAACCCTCTTGAAAGGCTATTGGTATATTGTAACTTCTCTTGATATTGCAATATATTACCATCTTTCTGTTTCTTTGAATTTTATGTTAGGTGGTATCCTAACATCTTCTTGGTTAACGAAATGTCTTTGAAGCATTAGCAAAGCTTTTCTTTTCTAGAAAAAACTATGCTATTACATGTCATCTTCTTTTTGTGTGATCACATGATACAATGGCCATGGTTATAGTTCCATTTGCCATGGGGAACTCTGCATTCCTTTTGGAGTCTTCTTTGGCCAGTGCTATAAGAAAAGTTACATGCCAAAGAAGATTAAATTTCTCCATTGGGAAATTTTATACGAAGCTTTCAACACCAAGGATCTCCTTCAAAGACACATGCCATTCATGGACATTTCACCCAGTTGGTGCACGTTGTGTAAACTGGATGATGAATCTCAAAACCTCATTTTCATTCACGTTTGTTTTCTTGGTATTTTTGGAGCAGAATGCATAAAGCTTTTGGGTGGTCTCCTGCTCTTCCTATGGATGTTAAGGATCTCCTGATCGTTATCCTAGTGAGCCACCCCTTTTGGAGAGCCAAACCATTGCTGTGGATGCACAGATCTGTGGCCTTCTTTTGGATTCAATGGAAGGAGAGAAATCAAAGAGACCCGTTTGAAGTGTTTTTTGACCTCGTTATTTATTATGCTATTTCTTGATGTAAATTGTCTAATCTATTTGCTTTGTATAGCTATGCTTCTCTTTTAATCTACTGGGAAAAAGCCTTTTGTAATCCTCACGGATCTCTAATCATTTTTTTTTTGTAAATTTCACTGAATTTCATACATCAATGAAATCCTTTCTTGTATTAAAAAAAAATAGTTCTATTTTCCATTGAAGGTTTTCTGAAATGTGCCATGGATATACAAAATAGTATGTTTCCAAGCCACTTACCGAGCATATTAAGCTGCCATATCACCTTTTCCCCCCCAACTCTTTTCCTTTCAGGTTGTTGAAGTTTCTACTTCAAAAACTGGAAAGCATGGACATGCAAAGTGCCACTTTGTGGCAATTGACATATTCAATGGGAAGAAACTTGAAGATATTGTTCCTTCTTCTCACAACTGTGATGTAATTTCTTTGTCACTAACTTATTGTGTTCTACTTATCTAAGTACTGAATTTTGTTCATCTAAAAAACTTTGCATGTATTCCTTGTATTACTATACCTTTGCAGGTTCCCCATGTTAATCGCACCGATTATCAGCTGATCGATATATCTGAGGATGGTTTTGTAAGTTTTAATTATATTCTTACATGATTTTGCTTTATATACGAAAGTTCACATCAATTTCTCTGTCTATTGCTTCAATAAATATTTGAGAAATGTAACCGAACAAAACGAACAAAAAAGAAAAAATGAAGATAGGAAGGACCCTTGCAGTCTTGACCTATTTATTGATTTCATTAGTTTATTTGTGCAGGTCAGTCTCCTTACTGAAAATGGAAACACCAAGGATGACCTGAGGCTTCCCACCGATGACAACCTGCTTACGCAGGTACATAAATGATAATAAACTGTTACATTTACAAATCTTCAAGTCATTGCCATATAGCTCTCTGCAACGCCGTAAACTGTTTCATTTAATTTCATGTTGATAGCTTAAAGATGGGTTCGCAGAAGGCAAAGATCTCGTACTAACTGTCATGTCTGCAATGGGAGAAGAGCAAATCTGTGCTCTCAAGGATATTGGTCCTAAAAGTTAAACACGGAGCTACGTCTACAACTGATGATGGCTCAGCATCATAAAAAGTCCTATCAAGTATGTTTATATGTAATAAAAACATATTATCAGCAGTGAAATTAAAAGCTTAAACATCCAGGAAGCTTCTTACAATGGGAAAATATTATAGGAAATGTTGAACCTGCTGAGATACTTGCAACTCTGATGTAAGGATTACATACATATTTCACTAATCTTTTATATAGTACAATACTTATAAAATCTGTTATCCTCTCGTTTTCTGTCATTTGAATCCCCTAGTGAATCTGCCTTAGATGTTGGGTTGCTCATTCAAAACAGTTGTGCTGTTCATTGGGTCCCTCTCTTCTTTTTCTTCTGTACAAAGGCTTGTTATTCCGAAAATCTTCCAACAACGAAGGTTGAGCCAACTCTAATATACCTACATACTATATGTATCTTTGAAAGTTGTCCACCCGAATTTAGTTGGGACTCACGGTGGGACCCTTGTTCATCGTTGCAAGAAGGTCTTGACTCCTTTTAGAAAAGTTAGCAGGACGCCTTGGCTAAAAAGGAATGAATCTTAACCAATTCAAAGAGGAGAGAGTGCGAGTGCCCGATGAGCTGGTCAAGGAGAAGGCCATTTAAGCTGACCTTTATTGAGTGGCTGTTATTTCCTAGAACCAAAAGTGCAAGGGCTTGGCCCAACTGATATGACTGGCTTTATAATTATTGTCCTAAAGGCAGACAACATATCGTAGTGTTGGATGTGTGTCGCAAACAAGCTGCTGAACCACACCAATCTTCATAGTCCAACAAGCTACTCTTAAATCCCAAACATCAAATAGTTCTATCTTATCATCTCATGAAATGTTAGATGATTTGATGCAATAAATGTTTGATTTAATATGTTTTAGATGTTTATAGTACCATTTTGATAGTCAATGGGGGCATGGATGAGGATGACTTCTCCGTTTAATTTAGTGGAGATTAGGGTTGGATTTTATGTGCAGAATTTATAGGACTTGAGTTTCATTAGGAATTATAGATGAAATAAAATTAATTATCCATATATAAGAGTTTAAAAATGGTTCATACAGATCAAATTATTATGCATACATAAGAATTTAAAGTGATTTTAACATGTACATATTTTGTATATACCTTTGTATGTATTATACATAAATTTATTTTAAAAAATACAATAAAAATAAAATGGGCGAATGGAGAGCGGAATGTATTCTCATTCTCTATGTCTTGAGACGAAGCTCGAGTGAAAAAAGTAGACATCTTTAATGAGACTCGAATCAATTTAACATTTTCCTTAGATTGCTCCTATTGTATTTGTTTTACAAGGAAAGGGCTAATTGTCTTTTTAAATTTAAACGCGATGGACTTATTATTATACTTCATACGTGGTTTCTAAGTTAGAATTACCTTATAATAGCCTTTAATTTATTTCCAAGTTAAGTTTAGGGTGTGTTTGGGAGTGATAGTTTAACGAATGATTTTAGAAAAAAAGATTTAAGTACAATTGATTTTGTAAAATTGATTTCTAAACAATCAAATTTATGTTTGGTTATAAACTCTTAAGAGTAATTTTTATATGTTTAAATTTGATTTTTAATCATCATGTTTGATATAAAAAATAATTCTAAAACTATCAAATTACTAGAAGAAGGGTATTTTAGGTATTTCATAAACTATGTAAAAATTAGGTAGTAATTATCGATTAATCATTTTTCAAAAATCAGAGAGTTAATACTTCAAAAATTAATTTTGAGTGATTTCTTATTTTTCTAAAATCACTTTATTTAGGTTGTCAAACATCATATTTTTGTACTAAAATGATTTTAACTAGTAAAAAAAATTATTTTTTTTTGTTGTCAAACATCATATTTTTGTACTAAAATAATTTTAACTAGTAAAAAAGTGATTTTGGCTATGCCAAACCACCGCCAAACACACTCTTAAAATGAATACTTTTTAGAAAAAAAAAACTGTTGACTTTTAATTTACAATTCTCTTCAAATTATTCACTTATTAATTAATCAAAGATTAAATAAAAACACAAATTTCAAATATTGTATACTAAACCGAAATATTTACAAAATATAACACAATTTTATATTTTCAATAATAGACATAGACACTAAATAAACTTTAATAGACTTCTATGGATAGATATTGATAGAAGTGTATTTGTGTTTAAATTTAAAACTTTGTTATATTTTATAAATATTTTAATAATTTTATCAATTACAATAATTTTCCATTAATTTATAGAACATGAAAATTGTTTGTTTTTTTTAAAATAATACAGAATCATTAATAATTCATAAAACACATAGTTGCAAAATATCCTTTTATGATTTTAATGCACAAAATCTTTGTCAACTTAAATTAAAAACTAAGTTAAACAGAAGTAAACAATACTCTTTCCACTCAATTTTTAAATAAAAGAATAATAAAAGAACAGAGAATCTTGGGAAAAACAAAATTCTAAATTAAATAAATAATTAAATAATTAAATATTAAGAACAATGGAATTAGTCACTGTATTGGAGTCAAAAGAGAAGCCTCCATGTGGCCATAAACGCCGTGAAAATTAAACCGTCAATTAAGAGAATCCAACGATGATCAAACCATTAAACAAAATCTAACGGCTGTAAAGTAACGGAGTATTTGACGGTGTCCGTTAACTAAAACCACCTGAGTCAACTACAGTCAAAGACACTTTAAAAGCGGCTTCCTCTCTCTCTCTCTCTCTCTCTCTAAAAACCGTTCTTTCTCTCACCTAATCTATTCCTTTCTATGTCACTAAGACGCAGACTCCGATAACTCGATTTCGGAATCGGCTTTGATTTCGGCTTTGATTCGGACACTATAAAAGAAGTTGCAACAGTTAGTGGTGAGGTTACTCTCTTTTCGGGGAGGAGAATCGGCCATGGCGGAGCCGGAAAGCTTCGGAACTGACCAACTCGGAAGCTCCAAGGCGGCTACTGAAGGGCAGGAAGATGATGAAGAAGAAATGGAAGATTCGGATGATGAATCAGAGGTGGAGTTGGAAGGAGAAGGAGGAGGAGGAGTGGGTGAGTTGAAACCGACTGAGTTGAGTACCGGTTCGTCGGTTAGTGAAGCTGTGGTCATGGGTTCGCTTTCTGAAACCCTAACGGTGGCTTCTGTGAATCAGTCCTCTGAAAACGGTCGCTCTGATGGTAGGTTCGTCGATTATTTTGTTTTAAGTAATTTTTTTGGTGCAATTTTTCTGTGAGTGATGTTTTGTTGTTGATCCTTTAGGTTTGCCTGTCAATTCTTCTGCGCAGTTAGTCGAAGGAGCTGAATTGAAGGTAAGGAGCTTGATCTTGTTTCTTTTTCGCTTTGTACATAGAGGTAATAGAAGGAAAGTTGATTGTTTTCTCTATGAGCCAAGGAAGATTCATGATAACTGGATTTGTGGAAATTCAAATGAACAAACTGTCGTTAATTAATTTTTTCTAAATACATTTCTGGAATAAATAATCAAGAACCTTTCCATCCACTCGGTGGAACCTCCCTAATGGCTTTTGTTTGTTCATATTCCCACCAATTGGGACCATTTCTGTAATCCATTGGTTCAGTGGGATATCATTTCCCTCTTTTTATGTCTTTCTTCACTAATATGTGTTTGTTTCCTGCCAAAGAATATGTAGTCAGGATGTGTGTAGTGAAAGAATTGTTGAGCAATAGAGTTTGTGATGCAACAGCTTGAGAGTTAGTTACTTGAGCCTAGTTTGATTCTTTGAGCCCTTGAACTTTTTAGATACTTGTTATAATCTTTGTGGTATGTTTTTATTATAATCTTTATGGCTTAGTATATTACTATATAACCACCGTCGCCGTCTAATTTCTTTTCACCTCATTATCTCATAAGCAGCAAGCTCCATCTTCCCACAATGAGCCTTTGGCTGTTGAAGCAACCCAGACAGATAAGGTGCAGGAACAAAACCATCTTCAGTTGACAATATTTAAAGGGCCTGATTCGGACCAATCACCAACTTCAGTTACCCAGTCTATCTCATCCTCTGCAAGTCCAAATTTATCTGAACATAAGCTGTCACCTAAGAAGGTCCAGAAAGAATGTAAGCCAGAGCCAAGCCAGAAAAATTTCTTCAACCATAAAACTCCATCACCTGTTCCCAATGCAAGGACACCTGCTTCGGATGGTTACAATTGGAGAAAATACGGTCAGAAGCAAGTGAAGAGTCCTAAGGGTTCACGTAGCTATTACAAGTGTACGTATTCTGAATGCTTTGCTAAGAAGATTGAATGTTGTGATGACTCAGGGAAAATAACAGAGACTGTTTACAAGAGTCAACATAGCCACGATCCACCTAGGAAGATTAGTATCCCGAAGGAAAGTAAGCTCATGCCCTATGTTGAGCCTGTGGTTAAAAAAATCATTGCAGATCATTCCAGAAGATTAATTAATGATTCAGATCCTCCCACGCCTTCAAAAGAACCGTTACGAGAAGCAGCTTTAGTCGTCTTCGAAAGGAAACGACAGTACTCAAATGACTCTGATGGAAATGATGAATTTAAAATCAAAGATGAGAATGACGATGAACCTGAGACAAAACAAAAGTAAGTCCGCGCACCTTGAATTGCTGCTGAGCTCTTTTTTTTTAATGCTACTTTTGTATATAATGTATGTATAAACCTAGTGCTAACCTTTTGTTTTCTTACTGGTAATAAGAGTTAAGAAAAGCAGTGCGGGAAACTCGGGCACTCCCTTAAAACCTGGAAAGAAACCCAAATTTGTGGTGCATGCAGCAGGTGATGTTGGAATCTCGGGTGACGGATACAGATGGCGCAAGTATGGTCAGAAAATGGTGAAAGGAAATCCTCATCCTAGGTGCATACCTTTTCATAATAAGTTTTACAGCTATTTATACAGTCTTATTAGTTATTATTGATTTGATGGAAGTTAAGACAGTTTTTTTTAATAAGACTGCACAAGCTGGGTTACTCCCAACTCTCCTTCCTTTTGGACCATTCTTCTAATGCTTAAATACATCTATGAGATTTTGTTATTTCCGTGGTTGTTATCAGATTTTACTTTGGTTAAATGGAATTTTCTTCAGTTGTATTATCAATTGAGTCATCTTTAGTGAAAAGAATCGATCAAATTTCATCGTATTGTTATCATGTGACATGCTCATAACTTGGAGAATTGTGCATCCCACTTTATATTTCCTCAGATGAAATCACTTTCTCAAATCATGACTTTTGTTATATCTTCAAGTGAAGAACAGAAAGGGAACAAACGTCTCCAATTAATTCATATGTCACGCTAATGATTTTACTAAATCATATTCCGATGCCTTGCATTGTCTGATTTTGATGTTGGTATTTACATTTTCTCCTCAACAAAATTACAGGAACTACTACCGATGTACTTCTGCTGGGTGTCCAGTCCGTAAGCACATTGAATCAGCAGTAGAAAATCCAAATGCAGTAATAATAACATACAAGGGAGTTCACGATCACGACACGCCTGTACCAAAGAAACGACACGGTCCACCAAGTGCTCCTCTTGTAGCTGCTGCAGCACCAGCCTCCATGAGCAGCAGTACACAACCGAAGAAAACCGATGTGGTTGAGCCGAAGAAAACCGATGTGGTTGAGTCCCAAATATCTTCAACACAGTGGTCTGTGGATGCTGAAGGAGAGTTGACTGGTGAGGCCTTGGAGCTTGGGGGTGAGAAGGCAATGGAATCTGCTCGAACACTTCTGAGCATTGGATTTGAAATCAAGCCTTGCTGAATCAAACACCTTTCAAGGAATAACCGTGGGAACTCTATTTATGAACATGTAAGCTGGCTGTCTGTATGTGAAATATTTGATTAGCAGGTTTGGTTATTTTTGAGCTATTTCCTTTTGCTTTTTCTTACCCCCTTTCTTCATTCGTCTATTTCTCTTAGCCATTTATGTAACAGTTGTGTAAATTTGGTTTTTATCATACACCTCTTTCCAGGGATAGGTTCAATTTGTGGTTTTTAGAAGAGACTTGGTAACAACCTAGAAGCTTTTCTTAGCCTTTTCTTTTCCCTCCAATTTTATTAATGAGAGACTATTATTTCGGATTGGTATCATCACCATACATTCCAGTTAGAGAATAGGGTGAAGCTATGAAATGAAATCAATTGTGAATAGCAGTAGTACGTTCCATTTGACAACCCTTGCTGATCGGTAATCATTTGTTTTTTGTTTTTGAAAATTAAGTTCATAGATGCTATTTGCCCCTCCAACTTTTATTTTTTGTTTTTGGTAGATACATTTTACTAGTGGTTTAAAAACCGAACCAAAATTTAAAAATTCAGAAACTTGTTTTAGTTTTATGAATTTGGTTAAGAATTCAACCACTGTAGTTAAGAAAGTTGCAAATCAAGAAATGAGGAGGAAATAAGTTTAATTTTGAAAAATAAAAAACAAAAAATGAAATGATTACCTAATACATTATAAATATTTTTGAATTGAATTATAAAAATGAAAATTAAAAAAAAAGTTTAAAATTACTGTGTAAACATTTTATGTATGAGTTTTAATTATTGTTATTTATTTTTTATGTTTCTGTCACGAACAAAATGTAAACATGGATTATTTGCTATGTTATATATCAAACATGTCTACGAGTCACAAACAAGAAGTGAAAGAGAATCTTTAAAAATGGTATGTGTCACGCTAGCACTGCCTCCAATACTTGAAATATGATGCCTTACTTTATGTGAAAGTTAATTTGAAGAAAATAATAAAAGCATCGGACAATCGTAAGATTCCAATTTCTATGTTTCAAACCAAATAAGAAAAAAACGAGTAAGGTTGTACGTTAAACTTAAAACTCAATAGTATGATAGCGAAAGTTAATTTTGTTTTTAAAATTACAAAGGAAAATAATTAAAAAAAAGCTTTAAAATTATATATATTAAAAAAAACAGAAGCAAAAAATTGGAATGGTTATAAACGGAATCTTAATCCATAAAAAATTAGGTTGACATAAAGTCTTTTGTATCTCTAAACTTAAGTTGTTGGGTGCCACCACTATTATTCATAAAATCACAGATTTTTAATTTTGTCAAAAATAATTTTTTAAAAAAAGGTATGTTTTTTTTCAATGAATCTTAATGGATATAATATTAAGCACATGATCCAAGATAAATATATCTATTTTTCTGTGAAATTTAAAATCATATTCTTCTTTTCTTTAAATTTTAAGATTTTACCTTCTAAAACTATGAAGGGTATGTTTGGTCCATGAAATTGAAAAATAAGAGTACGAAATTGTGCTCTTCACTTAGTTTAAGGAGTTGGTGGGTCTCGTCTGACTACTGAGAACTGAGAAAAATCAATTTTATATCCTATCAACTTTTTATACGGTATGATCTCATAATTTTACAACTCCAAAGATTTCATTACTTATTACTCGTCGTTGTTCTACTCTTTACTTCAAACACCATCTAATAGAACCATGACAATTTATTTTCAATATGTTGTAACAATATTGTTTATTTCTTTTTTATGTTTTGTGGATTTTTTACGGTATAATGCGAATATCAATTCACTATTAGTGTTGATATTGAACCGATGAAAACGTGAAAATATCAATGAAAATGTCAACATGTCGATGAAAATTTAATACTATGACTATAACTAATATTTTTTTGCATAAATAGGATTATTCTCCAAAATGACTTTTTTCTCTCTCGTGTAGAATCCAACCATGACTGAGGTTGTTTGCTAACTATTTTTTTTTCTTCAGTTTTCTAAAATTAAACTTATACACATGACTTCCATCTCTAAAATTTTTATTATTTACCTACCCATGTTATTAAAAAGGAAGCCAAGTATTATAAATCTAAAAAAGTAATTAGAAACTTGTTTATGTTTTGAAATTTGATTGAGAATGTATTTGTTTTTTAAATTTAATTAAGAATTAAACCCTTTTACTTAAAAATGATAAACATTATGGAAAGAAATTAAGAGAAAATAGTTCATTAGAAACAAAAAAACAAAATGATTATTAAACAAAACTTTTATTATTTGAAGCAACCTTATATTTTAATTAAAATTCTTTTTATCAAAAGGAAATATCCATTAACATTTACTATAATATTATTTTATTTTATGAGTGAATTTTGGACTAAAGAGTGAAAACTAGATAACAAAGAAGAAGAAACAACTAGGTCAAGAGAATAAGATGGACTTGAAGAAAAATGCTAACTTCGATTTGTGCCAAAGCAGCTTGTTTAGCCTCGGTCGAGGCCAATGCTCCCTGACATCAATGGAGCGTATTACAACCTATTCAACTTTTAACTTTTGAGAAGAGGTTGGTTTGAGTTGAGCACCACAATTTGATGAACGGAAATGCCCTAGGTTAGGATTTCACAATATAAATACATCATTATGACCTCAGAGCAAGTAAGTTTGTTCTAATACTCAAACTCTCTAATTACTACAAAGTCTGCATGTCAAGCACCACATTCTTCGTGTTACAATATGATTTTTTGTATCAACAATTTAAAATTTAAATGTACTATTTGATTTGTTGATGTCGGTAAAATTTTAATCTAGATCGGGCCATTTTATTATTAATGGTCAATCTTTTTTCGTTCTCATATATGTCTAAGTCTTAATAATTGCAAATCTTGATTCAAAATTGAAATTAATTGAAATTGGAACATATATTTATAAAATTATTATATTATTATTTTAAAAAATATAATTACGTACGAAATTTCAATCATACATAATCACTTTATTGTTGGTTTAATCAATTAAAAATTAGTCACGTGATCCAAGCATCGAATTGTGGGACTCTCACGTGCGTCCTCAAAACCCAGTGTCCTCTTCAGACATAATCAAATTAAATAAAGGATTTCTAATTCTCTCTCTCCCTTTCTTCAAAGTTTAAGCTCAGCCACTACTGATTCTTTAACTCGTTTCATAAGGATGGAATGTACCAACAGGTTTATAGATTCTTCTGCCTGCTGATCCCTTTTTAGGTTTAGAATCAATGTTCAAGAAAAGGTAGGGATTGAGGAGGAAATTCTGGAGAAAAATGAGTGTTACTTTGACTGTAATGTCCTTCAATCTCCACGATGATCAACCACCAGAGAGTTCAAATTCATGGGAGAAGAGAAGGGATTTATGTATCAGTGTCATCACTAGCTATTCTCCAGCGATTCTCTGCACGCAACAAGGTACTTGCCTTTTCTTATACTGCTCTGCTACTCTACTTTCTGGGATTTCATGTTTGATTCTGTCAATGCTTGCGGATCTTGATCTTGGGTGCGATTTGATCGCAATAATTCATCTGGGTTTATGTTTGTTCGAGTTTTCTTGGTGGGTTTTTGGTTCTGTTGGATTTCGTTTGAGTTTTGAGCATGGGGCTGGGTTATTTTGTTCAGGAGCTTCAATTGAATAGTGTGGACATTTAGTGGAGCTTTTTCTTTTTGGGCTAGCTTTAATGATTGAGTTCAATGCATTTGATTTTGAAGAAATTGATGACCTCTTTCCATTTGCCTCCCTGATTCCTTCATTTCTTTTCGTTAATGGGTTTAGGTGTGAAATCTCAGTTGGACTTTCTTCAGCAGGGCTTGCCTGGTATGTGCTTCTACTGAGATTATTTGTAAACTTGTTGGCTTGTTATTGTTGATATGAGATTAGATGGCTTCGTTTTCTATGTTCAACAAAGAATATGCAATTGTATAGATTGAAAATTTTGACATATTGGATGACGGATAACTTCAATAAGCCTGTGATGCCAAAAAATTATGAGATTTTTTGATGATGCACAGAAGTTCCTCGCTGATTGGCTACCTGGTTGAAGAATTCGGTGAAGCTCAAATAATTAGATCTTTTTATGATTAATCTTCTATTGTGAATGAAATTGCAGGTTAATTGCTGACCGATTTTTGAGGTATTAACAGTTTTAATCATCATACAATTTTCATTAAGTTGACAAGATAGTATCATTTTTGGAGTCTTGGGCAACCTAGGAATCTGACTCATGATCAATGAATGTTTCAATCTGAGGTGGCAAATGCCTAAGCTAAGACTGTCGATGGAAACTGGAACTTTCTTCCCCATATAAAACTGTGGAAGACAGTCATCGGGTGAAGAAAGAAACAATCATAATACAAATTCCTATAATCATATAAGATATTTTCTTAGGTCTCTATCTTTTGTATCTGTATTATAATTTTAGCCTTTAATTTTGAAGTATTAAATATTTTGTAGGCTATGACCAATTTGGAATTTCAAGAAAAGGATCCCATGACGATTCAGATGAACACTGCACAATCTTTTATGACAAGGAGAAGGTATCAGATCGTTTTCCTTTCTGATTAGCATGTGTTTTACTTCAAGTCCAAGTCCCATAATCTGGTGTGGTTTTTCTGCTTCACTGTTACTTTCCTCTATTAAAAAGGTAGAGCTGTTAGAAGGTGGCACATTTTGGTTGTCGGAATCACCTTCTGTCCCAGGAAGCATGTCATGGGGTTCGATTGCTCCACATATTGCAACTTGGGCGATATCCTTGAGATTTCATTACAAATTCTCTTTAATTGCATTTTAACATATCCTTTTGCATTTGTATCGTGAAACTTTTGTTATTTGTTGACTTGACGTGATGCCCACACATTCCAACTGAAAGGAGTTGAACCTCCTGGGTTCTCATTTCAGATAGTAAATACAAAGATGGACGAGCTCAACCCTCGTGCCCGTAGACGAAGTGCTTTGCTTACATGGCAGCACATTGCATCCTTACCTCCTAGCTTGCCAGTTATATACTGTGGAGGGTTCAACACAGAAAAGGAATCAACTACGGGTCGTTTTCTTCTTGGGAGATCCAGGTGATCGAAACAAAAAGTGTATTCTAATTAGTATTTTCAACCTGGGTAGTGTGCTCAATCCTATAGCTCCTCATTCCTGGCTAGGAGAAGGAAACTTTTTCTATCTTAATCAACCTTATTAGTTCACATAGTTCATTTATCTTAATCAGCTGACGGAACATTTTAGATTTTGTATTCAGTTACCAAACTCATTCTCTTTAACTCTAGATTGTTTTGTGGCTTCTCTTTCTTGTTGGCAGAGAAAAAGGTGCAGTGGGGGACATGAGAGATACGTGGGCGATTGCTCGGGCGAGGAAGAATGTTTCTCTTATTCGAACTTATCATGGTTTCAAAGGTATGCAATTTAGCTGAGCCAAAACTTGCTTAGAAGCTTGTTCTACCTTTTCCAACTCATCAAGACTCGTTTCAGGTGACAAACAGGGAGCTTTTGAATTTTTCAAGTTGATTCTTAGAGCACTTTGCCTTTGCTGGGATCGTCAGACACAAGATCTACATGTAGATTGGATTCTTTTCAGAGGTAGATCTTTGATCCCTGTCCTGTGTGAAGTGGTGAATGATAACATCGACGGATTTTACCCATCATCTCACTACCCTTTGTTTGCCGAATTCATGCTTCCTCGTACGGTCAGGATGCTTGAAACAACGTCTCAAGAGTAACACTTGATCACCATTTGTTATAAACTCAGAATTTTCCATTTTTCTCTGTTTAAGCTCCAAATGATCTATTTATTGATGTTAGAAGTAAGTGTTTATATTATAGCAGTAAGTTTTGTGTACTGTTTTACACTGTATAATAATCTTCAAATGACACTTGAATTACTTCAAAATGACCATAAGTGTTAGTTTGTTTCTGAGAGAGTTCAAAGTTGTATCAAATTTTCTTCCATGGTAAGAAGTTTCAAGAATGTAGATAATCTGCTCAGGTTGATTTTCTCTTTACTGAAACGGCTTCTTCATAGCCCGTTTGGTAACGTTTTCATCTTTCATCTTTGATGAGGATCCAATTCTATATGAGAAAAAATTAGATTCGAATGATAATGAATGTGTAACCATCATGAGTTCAATTTACGGTAGCCACCTAGAAATTAATTTTCTCGTTAATAGAAATCAAATAGTCTAGCATAAGTTTAGGAAGAATATTGTTGATGAAAATTTAATTTAATTAATTTTTTTCCTTTCATATTTAACATATTCTAAAATTTAAGAACCTACTAAAGATAATTAAAAGGCAACATCTTATAAGATGCCAAATTTTCGTTTTTTAACTTCTAGAACTTTCTTCTTTCAATAAAACGATCAAGTTGAGCATGTCTCAATTGGTTTAAACATATGTTCTAAATCGAGAGGTAAAAATTTTCATTTTAACTCTTTCATGGAAAGTCTTTGTTGACAAACTTGTGTGTAACCTTATGTATTGCTTCACAAATTTAAATAAATACGAGAAGTAAATTTGAGGTTAGAGTTAGGGTCGATGAAAAATCATAAATGAAAGAATGACAATAAGTATATGTCACACATCTTTATTCTTTTTCTCCATGTACTTGTTTGAAAAAATTATAGCAAAATATCACTGTCCCATGATAAACTATTATATTTATCGTGATAGACATAGATAGTAGTTGACGATCTATTATAAATAGGTAAAATTGAAACCAACCTCGTACTTCCACAAATTTCGTTTTTTTTAATAATCTAACCTAAAATAAAAGTTGGTGCCTAAATTAATTGAACCCCAGCCATCAATTTTATCTCAAATACAAAAAGAATAAAGTATCTCACTTTTCAATTAAATAAAAAATAGTGCTTCAAATGCAAACTAAATTATATATATATATATATATATATATATATATATATATAAGTAAAAATTGTTGCTAAATTTGACAAAAAAAAAAAGAATCACAAATCTGATTCTCTTAATACACATTTTATAAATAATTTAGAAAAAGAATTGAGTCGTGAATGTGCGCTTAACAGAAAATTAAGAACCCAATATGTTGATATTGCACTCTACACCGTACGTTATAGCCACAAAAGAAGATCCAACGGTCATCAATCCCCAATGGCTGCACCGTCTTCTATAACTTTACTCGGCTTCGGGCATGAACAGTAACTCATTCGTCTTCTTCCTCTTCTTCTTCGTGTAAGGTAACGAAGAAACCACCAAAAACAAGCGATTTACACTATCTGAAAGAGGTGCAAGAGATTGTTGAAGCAGTTTTTGGATCTGGGTTGGCTTTAGATCTCTTGTTTAAGCCATGGCGAGACGGCCTTTCGTGTTCCTTCTTTGGATCTTCGCATGTCTCTTTCTTTTCTTTCGTGCTTCCTGTTTCTATCTCCCTGGTGTGGCTCCCCAGGACTTTCATAAGGTTTGTTCAATTCCCGTCTCGTTTTGATTCAATCAAGCTTTGATTGAATCTCCATCGTTTTTCGTTCTTGGGTTTCAGATCTTGCGTTTGCGTGTGATTATTAAGCGTTAATGATTTTCTTGCTATTTGGGTGGTTTAGAAAATTAGGACTTTCATTTTTGTTCTGGTTTCTTCTCTGGTAATGCTTGTCGGTTGTTGATTTTTTCCCGAATCTGTATGATCTTTTGAACTGGAAATGAAGTTTTAAAAGACTATAAAACTGGAAATGGGTTCGAAATTATCGATTTAAATGAGAAGATTACATGTGATTCCTTTGAGTCTCTGTTCCTTGCAGTAGAATAAAATGAGAAATCATGTTTTTCTGTTGAATGGTAATGAAATTCAGCTTAGATGTTTAATTTTTTTATTGGTACAGGGAGATCTTCTGAGGGTAAAAGTAAACAAATTGACTTCCATTAAGACTCAGCTTCCTTACTCGTATTATTCCCTCCCTTATTGTCCTCCAAAGAAAATATTCGATAGTGCTGAGAATCTTGGAGAAGTTCTTCGTGGTGATCGTATAGAGAACTCTCCTTTTGAGGTATGCTATAAGGAACTTTCTGTCTTTTTTTTCCCTTCATTTTTTGTTATTTATTTAACTTCTAAGAGAACTTGTCATTGTTTCTCACAGTTTAAAATGAGGGAACCAGAGATGTGTACTATTCTGTGTCGCATAGTTCTTGACGCTAAAATGGCGAAGGACTTTAAGGAAAAGATAGATGACGAGTATCGGGTGAATATGTAAGTCATCGTTTTGAAGGACTTGACATAATGATTTTGATGTGAACTTATGGATTGTTTTGATAACTACCCTTGTCATATGTACAGGATTCTGGACAATCTTCCTCTTGTTTTTCCCATACAAAGGAACGATCAGGAATCTTCAATTGTGTATCAACATGGTTTTCATGTTGGTCTCAGAGGACAGTATGCTGGGGTAAATGAGGATTTGTTTAGAATGTGGATAATTGACATTTTTATGCATGTAATCTATATTATAGATAGATAAATCAATATATATTTTTAATATCTGCAGAGCAAAGAGGAAAGGCATTTTATCTATAACCACTTGACCTTCACGGTCAAGATTCACAAGGATCCGATAACCGAGTTGTCAAGGATTGTAGGATTTGAGGTCAAACCATTCAGGTTCTATTACTGCTTTTCTTCCTTTAGTAGCATTTTTCTAGTTTCACTTTTAGATAGAAATTGCTTAGCTATATAATTTGGTTGATATATTGTATGATTAGTGTGAAGCATGCATATGAAGATTCTTGGACGGAGAATACCCGCTTGACAACCTGTGATCCACATGCAAAACGTATGGTTACCAACTCTGAGACTCCTCAAGAAGTTGAAGAGAAGAATGAAATCATCTTTACTTATGATGTCGAGTATCTGGTCAGTCGGCATACAATCCGTATATAGAATTTTATGTGCAGCTCTTTATTGTCATGTGCATGCTAATTTTCCCCCCTCCTCCCTCTAATACTCACTACTTCGATGTTTTAGGAAAGTGATGTGAAATGGGCATCAAGGTGGGATACCTATCTTTTGATGGCTGATGATCAGATTCACTGGTTTTCTATTGTTAATTCCTTGATGATTGTTCTTTTCCTCTCGGGTATGGTGGCCATGATTATGTTGAGGACACTTTACCGTGATATTTCTAAATATAATCAATTGGAGACCCAAGAAGAAGCTCAAGAAGAGACTGGTTGGAAACTGGTCCATGGCGATGTTTTCAGGCCTCCATTAAAATCTGATTTACTTTGCGTGTACGTCGGTACAGGTGTTCAGTTTTTTGGCATGAGTCTTGTCACCATCATATTTGCTGCTCTTGGTTTCCTCTCCCCTTCAAACAGAGGGGGTTTAATGACTGCCATGCTCCTACTCTGGGTCTTCATGGGCCTTTTTGCTGGCTACACTTCTGCTCGTCTATATCGAATGTTTAAGGGAACAGAGTGGAAGAAAATCGCACTGAAAACAGCTATCATGTTTCCTGCCACAATATTCTCCATTTTCTTTGTTTTGAATGCTTTAATCTGGGGAGAAAAATCCTCTGGGGCAGTGCCATTCGGGACCATGTTTGCTCTAGTATTCTTGTGGTTCTGTATCTCAGTTCCTCTTGTCTTCGTAGGCGGCTATCTTGGGTTTAAGAAGCCAGCAATTGAGGATCCTGTGAAGACTAACAAGATCCCAAGACAGATCCCAGAACAAGCTTGGTACATGAACCCTACATTCTCCGTTCTCATCGGGGGGATACTCCCTTTCGGGGCAGTCTTCATTGAGCTGTTTTTCATCCTCACCTCAATATGGTTGCACCAATTTTACTACATCTTTGGTTTCCTCTTCATTGTGTTCCTCATCCTGATAGTCACTTGCGCTGAGATCACAATTGTGCTCTGCTACTTCCAACTGTGCAGTGAGGACTACCATTGGTGGTGGAGATCATATCTGACTTCAGGCTCCTCTGCACTCTACCTCTTCCTCTATGCTGCCTTCTACTTCTTCACAAAGCTTGAGATAACAAAGCCGGTGTCGGGGATGTTATACTTTGGGTATATGCTGATTGGTTCATATGCTTTCTTTGTCCTGACTGGTACAATTGGATTCTACGCATGTTTCTGGTTCACAAGACTCATCTACTCCTCAGTGAAAATTGATTGATTTAGTGGAGAAATGTTAAATACTTTGAAGTTTTTGTTCATGTAGCAAAGGAGGAAGAAGAGGGTCACTCTGGGAATAGGAAAAGACAGACAACAATCTCCTGGAAATTGTTTGGATTTAGAAGCGGCTTTTTCAGTATTTCTTTTTCTTTTGAATCTTTCTTAGTACAGGTTGTTTTGGAGATTCCAGTTATTACTTTCTTGTTCATTGGCTCTTTGTTTGTTATGTTCTTTTACTGCTCAATAGGAGACTTGGAGAGAGAATTGTAAGCAACAAAACAGTTCCGTTATACTCCCTTGTTCTGATAGTAATGGAGGAAACAAAAATTCACGTGCTTCACTCTGCTCTGCTTACTCTTTCCTTTATATATTTCACAGTTCGAACAATGTTCAAGTTGACATTTTCGTTGCTTCTTTTGTCGTGTTTACATAGAATCACTAATCTACCTAATGTTTGGTTTAGTCTGTTTGGAATCATTTTCTATAAAGAATTGATGGGAATTGTCTGATTTGCCTTTAATACAGGTTCTGATATGATCTGTTTGTATTGTATGTATTTATGTATCTTGTAAAGGGGTATAATATTAGCATGTAGATTCATTTCATAAAAGCAAAAATATAAAATTCTCACATTAAACCTAAGTGGAGAACTATATTAATCAATAAATGTGGATATCATACATGTTGGTATTAAAAAGTTTAGCCATTGGTTCAAAATCTTCTCTATACAGTCTAAAAGTCAGTTTCATGTTAGATTTGGAACACAAAGCTCACAAATTGAATGAGAATTATATCTCAAACTTGACTACATGTGAGAGAATTGTGTAATATAACTTTGAAGTGGCAGGTAACATGAGGAGAGTATAATCAAAGGTGTAATTACATCATTTGAGGAAACAAAGAAAATCAATGCATGTTTATCATGTCGTTCAACGGTTTTCTTGGGTGAAAAAAGGTTGTTGCCGTAGTTGACTTATACTCTTTCCTTTGAAACAAAAGTTTTAGTGTTACCTTAACATTTATTCAAACTACTCTTACGACAACTTTTTTGTTGAAATAAAAGAAAAGAACATGACAACACGACGACAATTTATAAAACAGTGGTACATGTGGTGAAGGTGATCGATTTCAAGTATTATATCCCTAAACCTTTCTCTTATTTTAAGTTTATTTTAACATTTTTAAGTTATAAAATGATATAGAATAACAAATTTTCAAAAAATTTAAACTAAAATGAAGATGAAAAGGTGACTTTTTGAAGGATTAAGCATCAAAGGATAAAATTTGGAGACTTTTATCTCACAATTAATTAAGAAAAACCACTTTATTTGTTGTTAAGCTAACTTCCACAAACCACTTCTTAACAAAATCCACTTTCTTCTCTTTTGTTTTTTGCTTCAAATGTTTGACTTTTCATAGTGAATGAGTTTGTTGGTTTCTATCTTTCCATTTAAACTCTATTTCCAAAACACATGTCAATTCTCTTACCAATTCAAACCATTTTTAATGTGATTAATGTAAAAGTCAATCAAGTTTAAGAGTTTCATAATTTAACAAAAAAGCGTATTACATATCATCGTATGAAAAAGCTTGAAACAATAAAAACGAACGCAAAAATAAAAGAATCTCCTTTTCGAATAAGCGGGTTTGGATTGGATTGACTTTCTAAATGTTTAGAAACACTTAAAACGTCAATCCCAAGGTAGGGACAAGTCTCTACGTGCGAGGACGTGTGTTCTCTGGAGTAGAGATACCGGTGGTAACTTTCGCAACATCAAGTGCAGAAGCTTCCGGCTTCTTCTTAGTGTAGAGGACGAAATAACCTAACGTGGCAGCGATGGCGAAGCCGCCGATCGCCATTCTCATCGGACAAACAGGAAGCTTCTTGCGCTGGTGAAGAACCTCGGTGGTCTGCTGAGCCGGAGATGGGCCCTTCATTCTGTCATCGGTGGCATTTACTTGCTGTGATCCTGTCATTGCCGATGCTCTGTTCTTCCTCTGTTTTTGGATTTTCTATGTGAGAAGTCAGTGTATTGAACTTGGTTTGGGGGATTTGGAATTAGGGAAAAGAGAGGAAGAAACCGAGACTTTGTAGTGGTGAGGATTTGGATTGAACAAATGGCAGTTCTTTGTAGATTATGGCAGTTTAAAATGGCCTTCAAATCAGCCATTGGACTCGCTCTGTTTCTTTTCTTTGGATTTCTTCTTTAAATATTGTATGTTTTGTTAGAAAAATATAAATGGTTTCCCACATATTATTTCAAAAAAGAAAAAAAATTAAAACAAATTTTTTTTTTTTGGGTTATGACATGTATAGAAGGGTATTTGATCATTCGAAATCAAATGAAGGAGCATATATCAATTACGGTTGATATCACTCATTTGTTGAGTGTGTTAGTAGTTAAGATCAACGAGATGAAATGATATTACGAGATTTGAAATGTCATTTAAAATATGCTTGATGGAGGAGTAATTTGAAGATGTTGAGAAAGTATATTTTTTTCCTTTAAAAAATATGTGAGGTGGGACAATAGAAACTCTGATCTCGAGGTTGATAGTATAAGTTTTTATGTTAGTTGAGCTAATCATTTTGAATGAACCCCACACTAAAACGTTGAGAATTGACAAATTTTGAGAATGGTCTATCAATTTAACTTAGAAGCTTGAAAGGATGAAATGAGCACTCAACCATTGAGGAGTTAACATGAGAAATTGTCAAAATAGCACAAAACACGTTTCATCTTCCACAAATAGCGCCACTTTTGCACGTCTTGGTACTATCTCAACTGGTATAGACAGCAAGATCAAAACAAAACTTTTAAACATTTGAACCATTAATTTTTTGTTTGGTGAAAATCTCAGTGGTAGTCGTCTCAATTAAGATTTCACTAAGGAAGCCAAAAAAAAAAAAAAAAAAAAAGTTGATTAAAAGTTTTTATTTTAGCCACAATATCTGAATTAAATAATTGGTCAGAAGAGTATGAAAAATAGAAACTTCTTTTGAGCTAATTTTTTAAATTTCCCAGTTATCAGATACTTGCAAGCTCCAACTCAGATCATACACCTTCGTTGTGTTTCTTTAAGTTAATATTACAAATGGAAGGTACTACCATGTAGAGCCAAAACCTAACATCTATTCATTTTGACAGTATACACTAATATTTTAGTGGTTAACAACTTAACAAGAAGGAAATAACTCAAACCACCATTTCAGCCTCTTTAATGTCCAAGGGAATCCCCACATCCATTCGCATGGTTGATTTGTACTGATCTGGGATAGCAGCCCCAGCTTGAATGCATATTTCAACTATAGCAGGAGCCTGTCCATAAAAGTTTCTTAGCTCTCTCTGCAATGGTGGTCCATTTACGTCTGGAACGTGCCACACGTATCTAGGTGGTATCAGGTCGTCGAGCACGGCCCTTTGCCAACCATGTTGCCCATTTCGTTGTTGGTGCTTGAAAGCTCCACAGTTCTGTGCCTTGTGCCCACTGCTACCAACATGTACCTCAGGGCAATACCCACATACTCTCACTGGATACATCTTCATCAGTCTTTTCGCTCCTTGCCTCATCTGCTCCCATGCTTGAATTGTTTGGTCAGCAAGCCAAGCTATATCTTCTTCGTTGCTTGGGGCAACCGCATCGGAATCTGGTATTTCTGTTAACAAAGGTTTCAGAGGTACTTCTGGTTCAGGGTCTGGTAGTTCACTTTCATCTGCATCAATGAATTCACTTTTTGAGATGCGTATGATTGGTTTCCTTCTCCTCTTTGCAGGATAGTCAGGTAGATCGACACCCGCTTGACTGCAAAGCTCGACCACTGCAGGAATTCGTGGAATTGAGTATCTTTCCTGATGAGAAATACGTCTCCCAAGGCGATCGTACAGGTGGTATGCTTCTACTGGCAGGAAAATATCTTCAAGAGTTGCCTTTGTCCACTCATGAAGCCCCTTCCGGAAATTAGCATTTTGCCCGTTACATGACTTGAACGGATGTCCAACAGGTCCCACATGGATTTCATTGCAAAACCTGCATAACTTTCATCACATTTAGACAAAGTTGTGAAGATCTGTTTGAGAAGAATGTGACAGGATATCTCACATCCAACAAACCATGACTCTTAAATTATACTGATGATTAAGTGAGACGGTAAGTATGAGTGGAAATTAGATTAGGGAGCTATAAGGCTCAAACGTTAATTTTTCAGGATGACATCCATATGATTTTTTTATGTGCAGTGATGTCTGACTTCTGAGATATAGGTGTCTGTGTAGACTATTAATGGTGCTTCGTATCATGTCTATTTTTAACGAGACAAAACGGGACTTTATCACCCATCAATCTTGGTTAAGTTATTTGGATCACAAATAAGTGCATAAAGTTCGACCACCTATCAAAAAAATGCTGAAGTTACATACAACGTAACATTCAACAACCATCTTATGTTCGGATTAGTATAATGCATTAATAAACTGCAGCTGTTAGATTAAAAGAAATTCTAGAAAATGAACTGGAAACAACATCATCACATTTAATAGTCCGAGTTAACATGGTAAG
Source organism: Cucumis cinereus (assembly GCA_037974625.1). Classification (NCBI taxonomy): domain Eukaryota; kingdom Viridiplantae; phylum Streptophyta; class Magnoliopsida; order Cucurbitales; family Cucurbitaceae; genus Cucumis; species Cucumis cinereus. The sequence goes on along the minus strand of JBBPDJ010000008.1, from coordinate 8,525,542 downwards.
AAGATTCTTTCAAAGCGCCAAACTTCAAACGTGCCATGAAGTAGCTTCAAGATACTTCTTATCACTAGCTAAGGACTTAATTGGAGACTAAAAAAGACAATTACCCGCAAGCATGAACAGGTACCACCTTCAAGAGCTTCTTGAGATTGTTGATCAATGTAATTCTTGCATTGAATACTTTGTAGGCAATTGGTATCATGCTCTTAACTAACAACCCATTCTTTGGAGGTGGTACTGGTCTTCTCGGCTGGCCTTTACTATTTTTTATCCTCTCCCTGGCAGCTCGTCTCAATTCCACAATGGGAACTGGAAATGGCTTCTTCTCCTTCTTGGAATAGTACCGAGGAAAATCAGCATTTTGAGGATGGTCGCATTTTATAACACATGAATATGAATAAGGAATCTTCCATGATGATATCTTAGATTTGGATAGGGCTTTGAAGTCGAAGTTACTAAGATGCTGCAAATCACAATACAAATAAAATATTCAAAAGCTGGAAAAGAAAATAAGGTAAAGGCACAGTAGTTAAGAGCGAAAAATGAAAACTTAATAAACTATTCATACCTGCAAAGAACCCAGCGAACTAAGACCAGGGCATGTATTCGGTTTTAAAAATTCAGATTTATTCTGAAAGGAAATTCTCCGGGACTCAAATTTTGAAGGGAATGCAACCCATTTAACAGAACAAGATGAAATAGTGCAAAGAGAGTAGTTACAGGAGCTACAATCCATCCTGAAACCAGAAAAACTTAATTTTACAAAGTAATCAAAAGAAGAAATGCTGAGAATTAATAGTACCTATCCTGCAACACATTAAAAAAGCTATAACTATAAGACTTACAAATATGCAAAATGAGCAAAAAAGAATTGAATGGTAGAAGGGAATAAAGAAAATGTCATTACAAGGGCACGCAATGCAGGATTAATATGCCGTCTGGAAAATCATATTGAGCGAAATCAAGAGAAATGTTTGAATAGTTTAAGCTATTAATCATTCAAAACAAAGGGAGTCCAAAAGTAGGATAAATTTTAAAGCATACCCTTAAGCTAACATCAATGCAGTCACATCATAATGCAACTGCCTGCTAAAAAAGATCATGGAAAAGCAATAAAATTAACTGAATTATACAAATTATGTGCAACTAATCGAAGTGACCAGAGTCAGAATAAAAAACCCACAAAGCAAATTTTATCAAACACATGGTGGGCATCGGCAGAAAACAAAAAGATAATAACTTCTAAGCCATCAGCTTCAGCTGGAAATCAATGTCAATGTAAATTCAACGTAAACCTCTCAAAACGAAACGTATACTGAAAACCCAGTAGAAGAATTCATACTCCAGCAAGAACAAGCGATGAAAAAACGGGGGAAATGAAATAGAATGGAAATTATGAACTTACAAGAAAATCGATGGATTTGGTGGGAATTGTAGTGAAACGGAATGCGGAGGCTTTGATTTTTGGTTAAGGATAGTTATCTAGTGACAGTAAACAGACAAGGAATTTCATGGGTTTGGGAGGATTTTTAACAAAATGATTAGTAATGTTTGCTATATCTCATTTCAATCGTCAGATTGATGAATTTTTATATCATTTTCCTAATAATAAATGTATGGAAAGGAAGTTTTGGGCTTCATTGTGGAGCAATCTCCTTGGTAGTTTGGGCCCTTAGAAGCACGGCCCAGTCAATTGAAATGGGCCGACATGGACTCATCTTTGATAAATTATTTTTTTAAAAAAAGAAATAAAATTTGAAGTCTACAAAAATATACTTGTTATCTCGTCAATAACAGCATTTAGGTTAAAAACTCATTTGGTTCATTAACTTTTAGGAAGATAACAATTTAGTTTATAATCATTCGATTTTTATACTTTGAAATTTGTAACAATTTAGTGTATATTTGGATTGACTTTCTAAGTGTTTTAAAAAAGTATTTATAAGTGAAAAAAAGTGTTTATAAACACTTAGAAAATCAATCAAAACGCATTGTAAGTCATTGAACTTTAATGAGCAGCAATTTGATCCTTATATACTTTGAAATTTGTAACAATGTAGTCTCTATCGTAAATTTTTTTTATCTGAATTAATTATCAATTTTCCTTACATAATAGTTTATATATATATAAACTAATCTCATATAAGTTTATTGATTAATATGTGTATACTTTTTTTTATTGAATTCTACAAAAGTTTCACGATAAAAAATAAATCGTTCAAATTATAAAGTACAAGAGTATTATTTATTAAAGTTACGAAATTAAATTGATACAAATTAAAAAATATAGAGATTGTATCGTTACTTATTAAAGCTTATGAATTAAATTGTTATTTTCATAAAAGATGAGAGACTAACAATGTGTTTTTAATTCATAAATTAAATATTCTATTTATTTAACAAATTTTTTTTTGTCTAGTTCTATGGGTCTATCTAATGAAAAGATTGTTAAAAAAAATCAAGAAAATAAATATTAATTTTTAACCTATTAAGCATGTTCTAATTTTTTTGTACTATATTTTAGTTTTTTCTGAATTATTTTTAGGATATTTTTAAGGTGACAATTTCGAGAGCGTCTTTTGAACCAGACATAAAAAAGAAAGTTTTATTTTACTAAATAGTTTGAAATGTACCTTTTTACCTAATATTTTTTAAAAACTACATTTTGTTATCCAATTAACCCTTTAATATATGATATAATCGCTCGAAAAAACTACAATTTCAAAATATACCAAACTCGTTTGATAGGAACGAGTTTCTCTATACGCTAAACTCACTCAAATATATTTTGTTAATCAAAACCTACCCTACGATGCACCAAGTGAACTAAAGAATGTATCACTAATCGAATATATGCATAAATAAATATATATATTCAAACAAACTTGCGATACATCCATATAATTTTTTAAAAAAACTATAAATTTGAACGAACCACTCATAAAAATGAACACAAATATCTAACTATATAATAATTTATTGCCATCATTTCCTTGAAAAATAAAGATAAGAAAAGGGGGGGGGGGGGTGGAAATGAAATTGATTATTGAAGACCACCGCCAGACCATAAACAATATTAAAATGGATTTTTCCTCACATTGTAATAAAAACATGTTGGTTGGCTCTTAGAAGATAATTAGTTAAGAGTGTCAAATCCTAGCTGTCATTTCATAATCTGACATCAGCTTTTTTATTATTATTTTTTTAAAATAGAATCAACTTTTTTGGCCCCACCTTTTCAGTCAAATGGGTCCCATGTCTTCATTTTGACTAAATTTCTAAATTTAGTTTTATTCCAACCTTAACCTAATTACCCCACATTAAAGTTACTCTAATTTATCTATGTTTATAAATCTCTTTTCTCCTAACTTCATTCAATTAATAGTTTGCTAATGTCCTTTATTTCCCATTTAAGCTAGAATTGTATAAAGTATCTTAAATCTTTGTGGATGTGTTTGGCTGGAGAGTTGATGAGTAAAAATCGTAAACTTTACTCTTTATTTGGTTTAAGGAGTTTGTGGGTTCCACTATTAAAAAACATCAATTTTATACATTATCAACACCTTATATTATTGACTTTAGGAATTCAACTACTTAGACTTCATAGCTTCTTGAAAGTTGAAACACACTATTCCACTATTTGCCACTAAACACACCCTAAAAAGTTGTTTGAAAATGTCTCTGTCTTTATCATTATTTGATTGGACAAAATTCTAGCACGTACTGATGTCTCCTTCTTTGCTTCCCTCTTCGTTTTCATATTCTTTGATCTTTAGGGGGGTCGTTTGGCCCACTGAATGGAGTTACAAAGTTTGAAGTTAATATGTTGAAGTTAGCAAGTTTGGGTGTAAGTTGTAAGATAAAGTTTTCTGATAAATATGAAAAGACGATCAAGAGTAAAAGATAAAGTTATTTGATAAATGTGAAAAATAGAAAAAGATGAAAAAGCAAAGTTACTCGATAAATGTATAAATTTACTATTAAAGTTGAATTATTAACACAAACTTAAGAAGTTAGCGTGCCAAATTACTTCTAATTACTATCTTTTTCGATGAATTTCTCCAAAATTCCCAAAACATTCTTCTTTTTCATGTTATATATCTCAGCTCTTGAAACACCCATCTTCATCGATCTCTTACTTTTCTTTTTACCTACACCTAACTACCAACAAAATCAAAACAAGAACTGAATATATGTAAGTCTCACTCTTAGAATCCTTAAATTTTCTTGACAGTAACAATTAATTTAACTTCTAAAATTTTATTTTGTAATAACTTAGCCTCTAAACTTTAACAAGTATATGTCAAGTTAGTCTTTGTACTTTATGATTTGTAATGATTTAGTGTTAAAATCTAATAAAATTTCTTACACGTGTAGATTGATAAACTAAATGGTCAAGTTTGTTTATAAATTATAAAAACTAAATCGTTACATAACCAAATTGACAATTAAGTTTGGTGAGATTTTTCATGGTAGGAACTAAAATATTACAAACTTGAAACCATAGGGAAATAAATTGTTACAAATTTAAAAGTATAGGAACTAAAATCATTCCATTGTTTTTAGTTTTTACGATGTCATTTTTGTTCTAACCTAAATTCGACCACATTCCAACACTCTTCTGATTTTCAGTAATCCTGATTACACTCTAGTTCCTTAGACAACTCTAAAGTAACAAAAAAAAAAAAAAACTTTCATTCTAACACTCCTTTCATTACACATCTTACATCTAAATTTTTGGTTTGTCAACTATTTTCAATTTTACTAATACTTTATAAAAAAAACAAAATTAAAAAAGGTAATTTTTAAAAGTTTATTTTTGTCCTTAGAATTTAGCCCAGATTCAAGCAAACTATAGTAAATTAAAAAAAGAAAACAGAAAGAAAGAGTTTAATTTTTATTAAAAGTCAAATGGTTTCCACCCCTCAATTAAATAGGATAAAGTTTTTTTTCTTGAAAAATTACTTAGGATATTTTGGTCCTCAAATTAGTATCTTTTTCTATTTTAGTTTCTAAACTTTTAAAAATTTCTATTTTAGTCTCGAACTTTTTAGAAAAACTTACTTCAATCCATGTGTTAGGATTTCATTCATTCTTTAACGACATGATGATGTGACTTGATTAGGGTTTATATTCATCATATTACTTTGCTCATTTATTGTATAAATCTTTTATGCCTAACATAGAAACATAATGAACACATTTATCAAATAAACCTAAAAACTAATTTTATTTTTTTCTCTCCAAAACTCAAACCTCTTAAATCCCCTCCCGGCCTCCCCAGCTCTCCCACCTTTTACTGTTTGTTTTTTTTTAAAAAAATTGAAATCTTGAAAATCAGAAGAACATTAAGTAGAGTAAATTAAAAAAATAGAATGGGCATATTAGAGTTAACATCCATGATAAGGTAAAATAATAATAAAATAAAATAAAACAAGTACAACTCAATACAAGTAGAATGTCAATGCTTCAAAATGACGGTGATCAAAATCTTAATGGCAAAGTGATTTTTTGAATTCTTCGATAAAAAATAATCAATTTACCATCTGACCTATAATTAAAAATCAAAACCTTAAATTTTTAAGAGTAATCATCTTATTTCGCAGAATTAGAAGTCAATTTATCATTTCGTTAAAGAGTTAACAGAATTTTAACTACAATAACAAAAATATGTTTTTTTTAAGTTCAATGAATAAAAGAGACGTTTTTTAAAGTTTAGAGACCAAAATAAAACAAATTAAAAAGTATAAACCGAAATTAATTTTTTTAAAAAAGAAAAAAAGAATGAAAATCATATTTTAATGTAAAGAAATTGAGCTATGGGTTAAAGGCTAAAGCCAAACACGGCGCCGTAACCTTGGGGAAATCAACAATTTAATAATAAATAAAACAGTAAATTCACAATATTTGTATTTATTTATTTATTTATTATTATTATTAAAAAAATGACAATATTTGTATTTATTTGATTGTATTTTTTGGTATTTTTTTTCTTCATTTTTTTGTTCTTAAAAAAGGGTCATGTGCACATTTATGAAAACTCTTGACTTTTAAGAAGTTAGCGGCAAAAATAAACAAAGAAATAAAAATAAAAAATAAAAAACAAAAAACACAAATTAAAAGTTCTTCTATAAAAAGAAATAAGATGATACATTATTTGACTAATTTGGAATGGAGTACAATTCAATTTCAACGCTCCCATTTTTAAATCTGATACTTAAAAAAATCATATTACTAAAAACTTATTTCATATACATTATTTAGTTTTAATTTTTTCAAGTGATTTTAAAGTTAAATCTAAAATTTGAAATTAAGAAAAGTAGTTTTCAATTATTTTTTAAAAAGGATTGACGTACGAACTCAAATTAATGTTCACACAAAAGAGATAATAAACACGAATGAGAAATTGAGACGAAACAAACACACTTTCTAAACCAAAAATCAAATATTTACTAAATAAAACTTAAACCCCTATTTGCTTCGAGATCCAAAAATTATTTTGGAAAACAAATAACTTTATGAAAAACAAAAACAAATTTTTATTTTTCATTATTTTCTAAAACACTTTTGATTTCAATTTAAAATTTTGAAATTCAGATTTAAAATTCAAAATTTATGTTTGTTTGTGAATTTAAAAATGCAATAGTGTATTTTATATTCACAATTTCTGAAAACAAAATCTAAAAGCAAAGAAAACGACAATTTATTATTTTTCGAAAATGAGCTATTTTGAGTGTTGTTTTTAGAAATTGTTTTAAAAAAAACATGTATACCAAACACATTTTATTTTTATTTTTATTTTTTTGTATTTTTTGTTTTTGAAAACATAAAAACGAAAATGTATCACAGACCAAACGAGACTTAAGTTTTCTAGAGTTTACATCGTAAATTTAATAATAAAACGTTTATATTAGTTTGTATATAATTCAACTGGTTAAGACATATGATCACGAATCTTCCACCTTCTAATTTATTTTCCACCACCATTATAAGGGTAGATGTAATCGTAGTTTGTGACTAACGTTGTACTTTAATTTCATATAGAAAAAAAAATACGTATATATTTTTCATCTATTAAAAAGTATCACAAAGTCAAAAATTAGCATAAAATGAAAAACAAAACACGAAATAATATTAAAAATTGACTGATTTTCTTTAACAATTTTAAAAATAGAAATATTCAAATCTTTCTTTTCAGATATGAAATAATATTCCAATCACATCGTCATAATTTATATTTGGACATAAGAAATATTATTAGTTGTGTTTATAAAATTATAGTAAGCTTAATTATAATTAAAAAAAAAAAAAAGAATATTTGTAGGAAATGCACGCTTGGATGCACCGCACGTGGGATATGTATAGAATAATAAAGAGTAAGACTTAAAAGGAAGCAAATGCCATTATCACTCCCTTTGACTTTCCATCTTCCTCTTTTTCCTCCAACTAGATCCATCTAGAACCAACCCATTTTCAATTATTCCCTTAATTAATCCTTTCCTTAAGTTACTCGTACATATTTGAACCTTCGATCTTCAGAAAAATGTAGTATAAACAAAGTTTAATATTTGTCAATATATCTAAATTTTCATCGTTATTTCTACATTTTTCATGTGTTCCACATCAACATGAAGAGTGAACATTGAATTCGTATTTTATAAACGATGACAGGTTGACTCTAGAATTCAATTATTGTAAAACATGCATGTTACGACGATAAATTTCATATATATAACTTTATTTTCTGTCCATTTTATATTGTATTAGTGACCTGTAATCAGGCACGGATTCACAGAGAGCGTCTGACACATACACGTCAAATTATTGGTTTTTTTTTTTTTTTTTTTTTTTAGGTTTAGCATAATAATAATAAAAAAAATGTTTGGAACACGGAATATTTTATTGAAGGAAACGATGCCAATTTGAATTTGTGATCTAATAAATTTCAAAGGATATATATTAAAGAGAAAGAGAGAGATCCCATCACTGATATTATTAAATAATATATTTACATATCCCATTGAATTAATTTCCCATTTCTTAAAGAAAAACATAGTCTTACCTTTAGGAAAATAAAATAAAATAAAATAATAAAAAAATCACCCTATTTAGATAGATAGGATTATTGAATATTAACCATCCAATATAATGACCATGCAAATAATAACAATAAGTTGACATTATCTAATAATGACAAAAACAATTAAGCAAAGTTAAAATTTAAAATTTTAATTATATGATATAAACAATTGATAAAATTCATCAAATATGATGTATAAATGTACATTATTAAACGATACTTCATCCATCTTATTTGTTTCAAAGTCAGATCTCAATAGTACTACACATAAACTTTCAATTAAGAAAGAAATGAAATAACCTATATGATAAACCCTAATTGTGGATTTTACTGAGAGATTAATGGTGATTAATGAAATGGGCCATTGTTAATGGTTTGTATTATTATGTGTTTGGTGTAGAAGAAGATGAGAAAGTAGGTATATATAGTGAAAAAAGGAAGAAATTAGAGGAAGTGGTTAATAATAATAATAATAATAATAATAATAATAATAATAATAATATGATCATCTTATAAAGTGTTTGTCGTTTGAGTTTAATTGATACGATTCTAAGTTCTATATTAAACTTTCTAAACGTACGGACGTATGAATCTGTACCGGACATGATATAGAGTAGAACTAAAAAAAGGTGAAGATGGTGATGAGAATAGAGAGTCAAACATAAACACACTTGCAAGCCATCACAACTTGATGGCACTATGAATAGCCCTAATAAAAAGGGGCAATGTTCCCAATCTCAATCTCATAGTTGATGATTTAAGGACCACACTCATTTCTAGAGAGAGTGGGTGCATTTATGACTTTGGTTCTCACTTACTCTTCTTCTTAACCAACCCACATCTCATCTCATTTACAACTCTTCTCTCCACATAATTTGGACAGTGAGAGAAAATTAAATTATTGTATATAATTTGAATTTTGGTCCACATCCATCCTCTCACAACTTGCCTCTCTAAATCCCACCACTACTATATATCTCTCTCCCTCCTCTTTTACTCCCACCATTTTCATTATTATTCACTCATCAAACAAAAACTTCCTCTTTGTTTTTTTTTTTCTTTCTCTCAACTTCAATTCATGCAACCCTACTACTTACCTTTTAGGGTTGCAATAATGCTCTCCCTTCTTCGTTCCGTTTTCATTGTACTTATCGTTGTTGTTGTCGGCATTGCCACCGCCATTCCCGAACACCACTTCCAAGAGAGTGACAAGATCAAGTTCCTCCCTGGACAACCGACAGTGACATTCTTCCAGTACTCTGGCTACGTTACTGTTAACCAACAACAGGGAAGAGCTCTCTTCTATTGGTTGACCGAAGCTACGTCTGTCCCAGAAAAAAAGCCTCTTGTCCTATGGCTAAATGGAGGTAATACCAATTATTTCAATAATTACCCTTTTACACATGATCTACATTTGGAAATTAAACACCAAAAAGCATTCATTAGTGATTTATTATATTTATGGAAATTGACATGTAATTATTAATAATAAACAAACTCTCCACACCATTCACCAACCTATCTGACTAATGAATCAAAATGGAGGCAAATAATTAATTTAAAATAACATAGCCTTTATTGAATGTAGATATAAATTATATATTATAAAAGTCAGAGAGGTAGAAAAGGTTTTTTTTTTTTTTTAATTTTAAAAAATAATAAATAAATAAAGACCAATCTCTACCTATCTACCTTATCTGAATCTGCACGTCTTGCTAAATTAACCCAAAAAACAAAGGCGCATTTTAGCAAAGGAGGCCTTGAGTTTGCTAACGTGCGCCATTTAATTTTGTTTTTAAGATTTCAAAAAACCAAAATTGGGTTAGTTTATTTTTAAGCATGCGTAGAGAGAAAGTGGGAGTGTAAATTTGGGGAGACCACTTGGGTTTGTTTGGTTATATTTGTGAGTATTTGGAATTTTTAATTTTGGTTTTTAAAAAAAGGAAAAAAGGCAGCTTTTTAAAAACATCACACTCATACTATAAAGCACAAAATCAGCACTACTTTTCTGTTTTTGTTTTTTGTTTTTTTTGTTTTTGTTTTTGGTTTCTATTCCTAAATATAATAATATGCTTCTTTCTTATTCTTTCTTTGTATTGTTCATTATGTCTCTTTTTGGGATTTTAAACCCTTTTTTTTCTTTTTGTGTGTTCCTTTTTGGAATTATACACAAAATAGCCCTTTTCTTTTGGGTATTTAATTCATCCCAAAAGTTTTCAACTTTATACCCCCATCCCCATTAGGTTATTGGTGGTTATGCAGTCCATTTTACTATTTTTGTTTATTAAATAATAGTTAAAATGAACGTAGTTCTAAAAAGCAGACAAGTTAGATTTTGGATGCAAATTAAGTTCGGATATGAAGAAATAGTTTTTAAAGAAATTGTTTTATCGATCCTTTTTACATTGTGTTTGTGTGTGTGAGGGAAGTCTACAAGACTTTCCACTAATATAATAGATGAGTGAGTCTATAGCAAATGGAGCTAGAAGTGCTTTTAGAAAAGCATTTGGAAATAACACTTAGGGTTAAGGGTGTGTTTGGAAGTGATAGTTTAAGTAGTAATTTTAGAAAAAAAAAATAGGTACAATTGATTTTGTAAAATTGATTCCTAAACAATTAAATTTATGTTTGATAACAAACTCTCAAAAGTGATTTTTCATACGTTTAAATTCGAGTTTCAATCATCATGTTTAATGCCAAAAGTGATACTAAAACTATCAAATTACTAAAAGAAAAGAAGGGTATTTTGGGTATTTCAAAAGCTATATAAAATTAGATGATGATTTTAGGTTACTCATGTTCAAAAACCACCAAAGAGCTAATTATTTTTTATTTTCTGAGATCATTTTCTTTATGTTGCAAAACACTGTATTTTAGCATAAAAGTGATTTTGACTAGTGAAAAAGTGATTTTGGCTCACTACCAAACACACTCTTATTTCTTTATATCTTATCAAATTGTTCAATCATGATAAATTCTTCTTTTTATAAAAATTAATTCTTTTTTTTTTTTAATTTATGATTACGTAAAAGCATTTTAAACTAAATAAAAAATTAGAAAAAGAAATTATATTAATTTTAAATGTTTTTCTTTTTAATGATGTGTACACAGGACCAGGTTGTTCATCAATAGCATATGGAGCATCAGAAGAAATTGGGCCATTCAGAATCAACAAAACTGCTTCTTCTCTCTATCTCAACAAATACTCATGGAACAAAGGTCGTCCATTTCACACACATTTTCTCCTCTAATTTCTCTGTCTTTTAAAGTTTTAATCGAACTCTCATTACAAAGAAAACACCATTTCTCTCAGATGCAAATCTTCTGTTTCTGGAGTCACCTGCCGGAGTTGGATTCTCCTACACAAACACCACCTCCAACCTTGAAGACTCCGGTGACAAGCGTACCGCTGAAGATGCTCTTATTTTCCTCATTCGATGGATGTCCAGATTTCCACACTATAAATATAGAGAATTCTACATTTCTGGGGAGAGTTACGCTGGTAAATCCAATCATATCAAATTTAATATTTTCACTGAATTCTCAAACTTGGTTTTTGTTTTTGTTTTTGTTTTTGTTTCTGGGTCTTTTAAACTTGTGCTTAGTTTCCTACGACTTCTTTATCATGGTTTTTATCGAAACATTTTAAAGCCTTAGTTAAACTCCAAATAGTTACCCACAAAACCTAATCTTTCCGATGTAATTTTGCTGGCTATAGGGCACTACGTTCCTCAATTGGCAAAGAAGATTCTTGACTACAACAAAGCCAATTCTCAATCCTTCATCAACCTCAAAGGCTTCCTTGTAAGAACAGAAAATTGAACTATATATGGTTCGTTTTTCAGAGGATTATAAGAAGTATGAGGGAATGGACTCGTAATAAATTTTTTAAAATGGCAGGTGGGAAATGCAGTAACTGATACCAACTACGACGCCCTTGGAACGGTGACATATTGGTGGAGTCATGCCATGATCTCAGACACAACATACAACTCCATCCTCAAGCACTGCAATTTCACCTCAGACAAGACTTCCCAACAATGCGACGAAGTTGTTGGCTATGCCATGAACCATGAGTTTGGCAATGTGGATCAGTACAGTATCTACACTCCCAAATGTCCCACCGTAGTTCCGAACAACTCGGTCGCAGCGGTCGGGGCATCCACTATCAGGTTCAAAAGCTCTCTTCTTCGGCGGAGGGTGTCAGGGTACGATCCATGTACTGAGAATTATGCAGAGAAGTATTATAATCTTAAAGAGGTTCAATTGGCAATGCATGCCAATGTTACTGGAATTCCCTACAAATGGACTGCTTGCAGGTGAGTTTGTTGCATTGCAAGCTTCTCAGTTTCCTTGGCCAAAACTTATAACTTTATCAGCTATAGTGGTGTGTTTTTCTTTTTTGGATGGCAGTGATGTTCTTATTAAGAACTGGAAGGATTCCCAAGAATCCATGTTGCCTACCTACAAGGAGCTCATTGCAGCTGGTTTAAGGATATGGGTTTTCAGGTTAGATTTGAAAAGCTTTAGAGGGTGTTTGAAGTAAGGACTGAGTTATTATAGTCTTAGGTTATTATAATTGAATTATAATAGTTTGTGTTTGAGGTGTAGATTATTTTAACTTGAGTTATAATAGTTTGTGGCGTAGATTATTTTAGTTTGAAAAGGAAATAGAAAATATTGTAGCAAAGAATAAAAAAATGAAGGGTAGAGAAGTCTAGTTTTACCCAAATACCTAAGTAAATGAGAAATATCAATTTAGTCCCCTTAACTTTAGAGATTGTATAAATTTAAACTATAAACTTTTATAATTGTACCAATTTACCCCCTTCATTACGTTCCGTTTGAGAAAACCTTGCATAAAATTTATTAATTGTATCAATTAAACTTCCAAACTTTCATAAATAGATTAATTTAGGACCTTAGTCAAAATTTCCTCCTATAAGAATCCATGCACTTACTCTAATCGTCCATTTTGTAAAATCGACATTTGAAGGAGTTTACATACAATTGAAAATCAATTCATTGATGATTTTCAAAGGTAAAGGTAATTGTGTCTAAATTGATTGACTTAGATTTTGGAGTTTAATCGACTCAAATCATAAGTTTCACTTGATATTGGTGAAACAAAATTTAGAGGAGAGGGTAAATTGATACACTTACGAAAGTTCAAGGTTTAAATTGATACAACCCCCAAAGTTTAGAGGTACAAATTGATATTTAACCTTAAACTTCCTCAATGTGACAATTACATGTGAAAAATGCAGTGGGGATACAGATTCAGTGGTTCCAGTGACAGCCACAAGATTTGCCCTAAGCCATCTCAACCTCCACATTAAAACTCGATGGTATCCATGGTACTCCCGAGGACAGGTTACATATAAAATCTCTATCCTTTGTTTTGTTCTATATTTGAATGAAATGCTTTAATCAAACTGAATGAAATGTACTTATCAGGTTGGTGGATGGACAGAGGTTTATGAGGGGCTAACCTTTGCCACAGTGAGAGGAGCAGGCCATGAAGTTCCATTGATCCAACCACAGAGAGCTTTGACACTTTTCAGATCGTTTCTAGCAGGAAAACATCTGCCAAAGTCTTGATTTAATATCTGCAAAGAAACAGACCAATGAACACAGAACAAGAAACTGGTCGTTGTCAAGTTTCTAGATATATTGGTCATAAATTTGAAACAATTCCGGTACATAACAGTGCTGAGATTTAGGGGACTAGAATCGTATTCATTCTACAATTTATATTGGATACACCAAGTCAATGTTATTAACCATTTCAAGTTCCAAATGGAAAGGTTGAACAAAGATTATTTTACTAACATTTGCCGGTGATTACACAAAGTAGAAGTTTTAAGCTACTTTTCAAGAATTCAAATGCCAGTGTTGATAGAAGCGCAATTCGACAATCTCGTTCTCATCTCATTCTTTTGATTCTTTGTTCTGATACCACAATAAACATCATAGCTTGTCTTTTTTACATTTAGAGATGGAGAACAAGGTTCGTTCCCAAACATTTAGTTCACCAGTAAAAACTAATATGGAATTTGCTGCAGAGGTCAGATTACAATTAAGTCGTCCCGCTGCCGCTGTGTTCACAAAACTGATGCTCGACGGACATAAAATGTCTACTTTAATCCCTCACTGAGTCCCTGGGGCATGCCTAAGCTCTGGGCAAGATCACTCATCCTTTGTTTCATTGCCTGAGAATCATAGGGCCAACAGTCAGTTCTGAAGAAACAAAACTAGGCAATCTTAAATTACTCTTGGAAGAAACCTTACCTGAACGCTCTTCTGATGTGCGTCCTGATAAGCTTCGGTAACTAGAAGGGAAAGTTTCTGCATAAGAAAGTAAAGATCTGAATATTTCTTTTTTGGAATATGAAATCCATCATTAACCACATTCAGAAATTTTAATGGCCAATATTTCACAAAGGAAAACACCCATTCAAGAAATATCCTAGGGAACATAACTTTTACAAATGTTACTGGTAACTATTCTTAAAATATTCTAGTATGGTTGTCAACTTGTCAAAACTTTTTTGAGTCATGTGCCAATGTAGGCGGGTCTTAGTCACTGTAGCCAGCCAATTAACTCATATGGTGTTAAAAGTCATTATTCCACCTAGCACCAAGAGACGATATACTCCAAGCTTGGATTGAGGACATGACAAGTGGTGCAGCATTAAGTTGTGACTTGAGTGGATGTAAATAGAAGTTCAATGTAAAAATGCTAAATGTTTGAGTGCACTACAGTCTACAGCATTGTGTATACTCACTTCTGGTCCTAATTCCATTGCAGCCTCCGTTATCTCTGTGCGAATAGGTTGCTGATTCCCGGATAATGTCACCTATATTAGCCGACAGAAAAATATTAGGGTAGATATGAGGTGATATTCAAACATGATATGAACCCATTCTTTTATATCATAATTTTCATTAAATGAAAAGGCTATGCTAGGCCTTGCATGAAACAACTGTCAAATCCATAACCTTCTGTCGCAAGCTCAACGCTTATATAATTCTTTTGATAAATCATGATTTTTTCTTTTTCAAAATTCGCTGGAGTTTCCATGTCCATGGGAATCAATACTGGAACACTATCGATTTATACAACAGAAATATTTTATAACAATTTACATCTCAGGGAGATGGCCCCAAGAGATTTTAATTCCACTACAACCCGGTTGCATATGAAGAATTTGGATACACTTATCATCTTAAAAACAAGATAGAAAGATTAGTAACCACCTACTCTAGACCTGGTCATCCTTTTAAGTAATACCCAAAATAAATACAAGTCATTCCTCTAGAATCTGTTCATATTTACTAGTTACTTAAAATGAAGATGGAAAACATATTTTCAATCGTAAGCAAAAATGTAACACACGTTCACTTCTCTAACAACCTTTGTGATCGCATAGTTCTCGGCAAAGTGAAGATGAACTTGATGCAAGAGAGGAAGGTGGCAGAACATACCTTTATTAGCTCCCCTTCACAGTAGCCATCAAACTCTGCCCTGGAAAACAGAAACATAGAAGTAAAAAGAAAAAAAAAGGTTCAGGTAACTTCATAAATCAGAGAAAAACATCTTCAAGTGGCAATACATTTATTTAACTTATTTGGTCTTACGCTGCAAGTTCTTTTTGTACACGTACTGCCTCTACTTGGACAACCTTTTGCGCTGTCCTCACAGTTTCATATAAGTTCTGCATGTTTCCAAAGATTCCTGCCTAAAAAAAGTTAGCTTGTAAGTAACGATGGTCTCACCTCACTTGCAAACAAAAGTCACTTTCAGTCTCTCAAATATGATAAACATTTCTGTTTGGTATCTAAATTACTGAAAATGACAATTTTATTGAGCATGATATCAAAATTTATAATGTTTTAATCATATCGCAGATAAATGTTCTACCTTTGAAGGTGCATCATCACTCTTCCCCTCATCCTTTTTTCCTCCAAATAGACCATAGACGCATAGAGATCTATTATTTTTCTCAACTTTCCAAGGACCATAAGGTGAGATTCGTGCACCAACTATATTTGACATTGAATTTAAGTTGCCTGTAAGAGGCAGCCAGAAAAAGAAAAACATACATTAATATGTGTATTGTGTACAATCAAATTTCACAAAAAGTGGACTTTGTCTCCAATTTCAGAATGAAAAATTGGAAATTTCTATCGTCCAAAAGTATTATATTCAAATTGCAAATTATAGAAAATAAAACACTCAATTCTAAAACGGTCCTGCACAGCTAATGGTATGTTTGGAATGACTTCCTAAGTACTTGAAAACACTTGTTTCAGCACTTAAAAAGTCATTTGAAACCAGCCCTGTTTCTTTTGATGTATCTAGCTTGTTAAAGAGTTCTAATGAAGTAGACATGGGATTTATTCAGTTCTGACATTGGCATTATCAGATATGCAACCAGCTTCAGTCTAAATTTCAAATTAAGAATTAAACTTGACTGGTTCATGCCATTCCTTCTCAATAAACTGGTTTTCAGGAAAACACCCTCACAACTAGTGAGTTAAAAGTTCCTGTGAGGCGCGCGCCTAGACTCAAAGCGCAGGACATAGGGTCACAAGATAAGGCCTGCCTCCTCTAGGCCTTGAAGCTGTTTTATTATTTTAAGAAAATAGTAATAATTAGGGTTCGTCCTTCTTTATTAACAAAAAAAAAAAAAAAAAAAAAATCAAATTTATTAAGCCTAAATGCAAAATTCCGTTCTTTTTTATGGTTTATTGGCACCTTGAGCTTCGTAAAACACTGCTCACAGCTAAGTTAGGTAGAAAGTTTTGAGGCTTATCCAAACTTATTAAATAGTTTTCAAGTAAATTACCCAGAACACAGCCTTTCTCTTTTAAGTTCTTTACACAATAAAGTACACAAGACGCATCTGCCTACAAGTTCAAATCAAGAGAATCTCCCCCACTCACCTATCACAATTTTACTTTAATTCTACGAAAAAGCAATAATTCTTAAATAGAAATGAACATAACCCACCAGGTGATAAGAACTAAGGACACCACCAGACAATCCTATTTAGGGTCTATACTTCAACCGATCGGCAAATCTTCCCAAACTACGCATACTAACCACCCGAACCAACTTAGATCCCTCCGTTAGATTGAGTGGTTAAGAAATAGGTACAAACTATACAATACAGAAGTAAGTCCCAAGCAACGAATTAAATTCAGAGATACAGCAATCAATAGAAAAAACTCAAATTCCTAAGGTCTCAGCAACCAAAGAAAATGAAAAAGAGAGAAAGAGTTGAAGAATGGGACTAACTTCGTTTCTTCAAATCAGAAATTCCTCGGAGATTTGGCAGCTGAGCACTCAGAGATATTGTCGACGCCATTGCTCAAAGCTGCTGTGAATGTGCTGAAGAGAAAGTGGAGAGGATAAACTAGAAAGAAGATTTTCGCTTGGAGAGACTATGCCTAAACATCACCCGCCGTTTATATTCCATAAAGACAGGCCAATAAACGAACACCACGTTTTTTGATATTTTCTTTAACAAATACAACCCAATTTCGACTTTTTATGTTAATAATGCTATTAACCAAAATATTTTTAAAAAATAGGGCATTTGCAAAAATATTTAGAAAAATAGTGTAGATTAGAAAGGTTGGGTATTGAAAACCGTCCTTCTAATTTAAAAAATATATATACATATGTACGTGTGTGTATATATATAGTACAAGTGTTGAGACCTGTCCTATTTAATTTTTAAAAAAAACTATACATAGGATGAGTATTGAGAGTCTTTCCTATTTAATTTTTTTTTAAAAAAAACAAAGGTCATGTCTTAAAGTCATGAACAAGGTAAGTCCTCTTCCCTTTTAAACCACTACAACCTCTCACTTCTTCCTCACAAAAACTAAATTTTTGGAAAACTTCTTCACTTTCTTCGTTTGTTTTTCAATTTGTAAGTTTCATTTCATTTAATATTGATTAATATGAAGTAGTCAAATCAACAACGATTCTTTGAGCAATTTGATGTAGAAAGTGGAAAGAAGGCTGCAGAGACTTCCAGCAAAGAAAAAATCACATGGTATGTTCGACATTACTAAATTACTTGAGCAGCACACATGTTTTTATTCAAAACTCGGTTAAAGTCATGTACGGTTGGATTCGTCAATGATGGCTCGAGAGTTTTTTGAATTAAAAAGTGTCGATCAGTGTGACACAACTATAGTTCGACATTGAAACAAATTTTGGATATCATGTTCCTTGTCATAGGGCGTGGGATGACAAAAAAAAGTGTTGGCTAAAGGTGACTGGAACAAATCATATAAGGCTGTACAAAGTTTTTGTTTCTAACTTCTTCTAATGTTTAATATGTCAACGTTAAAACCTCAATTTCACATAAATATTGATACCAAGGGATGTTTTAGAGCTTTTGTAATCTTTTTTTGAAGTATAATAAAAGATTTAAGATTTGAATCACTTATCTCTAGATCATTAACATGCAAAATACATCAGTTGAGCTATGTTTGTTTTAGCTTGTAATCTTTTCTAAAAAAAACTTTATTCCATTAGTTTGTTTATGATATGATGAAAATATTGATTTACATCGTATATATCGATGTTGGACAAGTAAACTTGTAGAAATATCAATTGCAATGTTGATATAACTACACCAAATATGGCCTTTTATACCTCTTAGCATAATCTTTTATGAAATTAGCTATAATAGGGGAGGGGAAAAAGGGGAAAATTAGTTTTAAAATAAATTTAAAATTACTGAAACAAAAAAAAAAGGTGTCGCTTCTCTTAGTATCAGTTTTAGGGTTTAGGTTTCGGTTGTCAGAATGAAGCTTATCAGACCATTCAACTTTAAGATATTTGGATGATAAACTTTTCATGGGGGTCTTAGCGTGGGTCATGTTTATTTTCAAGAGTTTTGTTTAATGTTTGTTAATTTCGATTCTCTTAATATATATACTTCAACCCTTACGGTCCATGAAGCTCTGGTTTTTTGAAATAAAATTAGCTCTAGAAGATGACACATACAGACACTATTCTATATGTCTTGCAACAACTTTTAATTGAATCTTTATGAATTCTCAATTGATTTCTTTTTGGGTTTGTGTTTGTCAAGTGTAACACTTATGTAACTGGTCGGTCAGTGAAGAAGGTGATGGCTTAAAAGATATGATTTTCTTTTGGACATACTATAAGTTTCACAGGAGAGTTGATTTTCAACTTCTACTGTAATAAGTTTGTTTAGGGTTTTAGGGGAGTGTTAAGCACTAGAGATGTTCATCTTGTTGACAGCAAGCCATGCACGACACTTGTGGAGGCACTCGTAGGAGTATGGAAATAGAAGGGCATCTTAAAAACATGGATCATGACGGATGACTATTGCTCGAGTGGAAATGAAATAACATCACAGTTAACGCTAATCTGTTTGGTCTGATTTAGTTCATGAAGTTGAATTTCCATGCTGTCTTTATAGGGACTATGTTATGTAAATTTGTTTTGGTTTAGTTAATGAAGTTAAATTTGTTTCATGTTAGAAAGAAAATCTACGAACATTGAAAGGTTTTATTCAACTTTGTTCCTTTGCTACCTTTATACTTTTGTGTAACATAACGATAAAAGCAAGACTCTCTTTATGAACAGTTAAAGCTCCCTTGACGAGCATTTGTGAGTGCACCGGATGACTTATTGGTTGAGGGTCTAGGGTTTAGGGTTTATGGCAGCAAAAAAGTTTATGAGAAAATTCTCTTAGCTGAAATCAGTTTTTTCAAATGGTAAGTGAACCATACCAATTTTATGTGCTATGTATTCAACTTTCCTTAAAAAAGTGCTATTTTAAGTTAAAAGATAGCTTATTGTTGTAGCTATATAAGCATACTATAGCTTTAGAGAAAGATGCTATCAAATGTTTTTATAGCAAAGTAAATAAGTTATACCATCATACTTTATTATAGCATCCGATATAACCCTACAAAAACGTTATAAAAGGTTTCATACTTTTAATAACATAGGTTGTCAGGACTTTCAAAAAACGTTATCAAAGGTCTTTTATAGCTTTTTTCATTAGCTATCGTATCCATTATTTCTTGTAGTGATATGACGACAAAAATTCAATACCCTACATTTTTTTTTCATTGTTTTTTTCTTCTGTGTTTACTTAGGCAAATTTTAAATCTAATTTTCAGTAGATTGGGGTGTTATATTTACTTATGGCAAATGAGTGATTAGATTTTAGTGAGGCGGAAGGAATTGGACTAAGGTGAGGCGCTCCAAAGTATAGCATAACTGTATAATTCATGGTTGTATGTACTGCAATGTTTAAGTTAGTATACGATTGTCTTGTGTCACAGTGAATAGGAGTGGTGTTGCGTACCTAAATAAGGAGAGAGTCGTTTCACAATTTTTAAAAGACTAAATGAGAGAACTCTAAAGTGACATTAGTTTATATCGAGATTTCTAACATTTGTCACGCCAACCTATTCTAATATGAAATATTAAGTGACCATATGCCCGTTGAAAATCTTAAGGTTGAATTAAGTTGATTGGTTTTATTTAACGTTAAGTGTGTTTTCGTTCGTGATAAGGCCTTGAGAGGCAAAAACCTCAGGTGTCCTTACCATGATTAGCACCAATAAGTCGTAATGGGTTGAATTATTTAGTTGAGGTCATACATTATACATGAAATAAAATCAAGGTGTAAAATCAAAACTTAGTTGTCATCACTCCTTTAAATTTAAGTAAAGTAAAAGTAAAACTTATTTTATGTTTAAGGTGTAGAACTTATTTATGAGATATAATTTTCAAGATTGAAAGCTTAGAAGTCAATGAAACAAAAAAAAAGGTCAAAAAGTGTCTTAGTTGTTCCAAGTTTTAATTAAAGTTTAATAGACCCTTAACTTTTTTTATTACACTTTTAAGTTCTATTAAGGCTCCATTTAGGATTACAATAGTTTTTAAATAATTGTTGACAGTTATATTTTTAGAATAATCAGTTATTAAAAAAAAGTAAAAAAGTGTTTGGTAAATTTTAGCTTAAACTTAAAAAAATAGATTATATTGTTTGGTAAATAAATACAAAAATATCTTTGTTTTAGATATAATAACTAAAATAGAACTTCTAATCAACACCTTTTTTTTTAATTTGAAATTAAAAATTATGGTTTAGCATGATAAAATTTGTTTATTATAGATTATTTTTTAAATATTAAGAAAAATAGCTTTATTTATTATTATTTTTTTTAAATATCTATATAGTATACTTTTAAATTTAAAAAATATTAACGTATTTAACTCATGAAAATAGAAAATAGATTTGATTAGATGAAAAAGAGATAAATATAGAAAATAAATTTTATTTCTAAAGTATAAAATTGAAAACTAAATATTAATTAAAAACTAAAGCTGATTTTAGGAGAATCTAAAATCCGATAGAATCTTGAATTTTTTTTTAAAATAATGTTTTTTAATAAAATATGTCAAGAATAGTGTGGGTGTGAAAAAAATGTCAAAAATAGGGTAGTGAAGTCGTGTACCCGGTCCACGATTACCCAAAGTCGTGGACTGGGTATACGACTCCGGTACAGGTGGCGTCGGCGAAGTCAACAACGTCAACGTGACACTGTTGACTTAAAAGTAGATGTGAAGTTGTCCAACCGCTTATTTAAAAAAGTTATATAAAAAGTCGAGAACCTATTACCCATAAAATTTAAAGTACAATGACTTTCTTTTTTTTTAAAAAAAAAAAAAAGAGCAAACTCCGTTAATCAACACACTAGTGCAGGTTACGATGATTCATGAGATACAAAATTAAAAGTTTATAAGCTTATTAAAAACTTTTTAAAATTGGAGAAATCTATTTGATAAATGATAAAAACCTAGAAATTTAAATATTAAACTTGTAATTTAATCGACCATTTAATAGAACACGCTAAGTAATGCACCCAACTATTTATGACACAACTTTACCCAATACTCACCAAATAAGCATGTTCTGCTTTTATATTCTTTAACATGGTAAATATCATGTACCTAATTCAAACAACTAAGATATATGTTCCAGATCAAGAGATTAAAAACTTAAATTAAACTTTATGTTTTTTTTAAGAAATTATAAAAAAAATGGTAAAATGAGCCAATTATTTTCACTTCATGACAAAATCATGCGTAAATAATTTTTTTTCCAATAAAAAAAAAAGAAAAAGAAAAGAGAACTCATCAAACTCAGTTGAAAATGGGGTTTATTTGATCCAAATTTGAGAGGAAGATAATGCAATGTTATGTCAAATCCTAATCATAAAGTAGGGGAATGGGACTCATAGCATTGATTCAATTTAAAAACCAATAAATCAAAGGTAGGTTTTGAATTGACCCAATACTTTCATAGAGAGAGGATATGCTCATCTGCTGGCTTGATCTAAGCCTTCATCCTTCAATTAATTTCATTGGATCATTTTATTTGTTTAAATCGTAAATATTGTTTCATGGGTATAGGTATCGAATATTTAGGATTTGAATATCTAAATTTTAAATGTCTTTGTTTAGAAGTGCATGATAATTAGTGTCTGAAAGTTAAATATTTGTGTTCAATCCAATAATTTGTAAAAAATAAAAATAAATAATTACTTAACTAAATGCTTGAAATCAATTAAATTTAACATATTGTTATGTTAATCGGCTACTTAGTTAATAAAATAAAAAATATTTTTTTTAACTAAACATAATTAAATTAATTAGAATATTAATAATTAACAATAATAATTTATATTAAATAGTTAAGATAGCATAAAATATTAACGAAAATATTAGTTGAATTTTATTACAAATAAATAATATATTTATATTTAATAATTAATTAAAATTAATTGTAATAAATAATTAATTAAACTATATTTCTTAATTCCAACTTCTAGACATAAAAATTCCATACTTTTCAATGTATTTTAAAACTCAGGTGGGTTTTAAAACTCCCTGAATAATAATATTTTGCATTTTAATTTTAAATGGTGAAGTTCTGTTAAACAAACAGAGATATTAAATATATGTTTGAAATCCAATGTAAAAACATATAAAATAAATAGAGTCTTATATTAATCAACTTTTAAGTTTTAAAACTTATATCGTTAAATTTTAAATTTTATGAATTTGTGCATTTCTTTAAATTTGGTTTGAGTAATTGATTAGAAGGTTTATTAGTTTGAAAATCATCAAAAAATAAATTTTTATACGTTTACAAACTTCTAGAAGCGTTGATTAACAAAACTAACGATTATAATTTGAATGGACTATTTACTCAACTGTAAATCTTAATTGATAGTCTAAATGGATTAGTTTATAGATTTAATTATTAATTTAGAACTTAAGCAAACAATAGAAAGGGTGATGTCTCTTGAATTTACTACTCTACCCCACACAACACCAAAAGCACATTGGGCAACTTGGTCTTTTGATATCAAACTGACATAAAGATGAAGCCAAACCAATTTAGCCTTTCCCTGCATTACCTTCACCATCTTTGAAAAAGCTATGGGTTTTGAGTTGAAGGGTTAAAGGAAAAAAATGGGCAGAGGGAGAGATAGAGAGAGAGAGAGAGAAAGTAGGGGTATTTTTGTCATTTCAGATAAATTGACCTGCTATAATAATGAAAAACAAAAGCATCTTCCACCTTCTTTCAGATTCATGAAGATGCAGAACAAACAATATGAGAGAAAAGAAAAAAAACCAACATCAAACAGCCAGCCGGTCCGGTCCTGTCCCCCAAACACAGCAAGAAAAGGAGAGAGCCCTATAAAATAAGGTACTTTCAAACCAAAACAGAAAAAAACCTAATCTAATCTTCTTCCATTTGGGAAAAAAAGAAAATGGCAAATTTTTTCTGGATGAAGAAGAAGCCCTCAAATTTTACTACTCTTTCCCTTTTTGCGTCTCTCTCTAGAAGTCTAGATTTCTCTCTCCTTACAGGAAAAAAGAAAGAAGAAACAGAGAAACTCCACACATCAATGAATGACAAGGAAGAGTCTTTACCACTCAAAATTCTGTCTTGCTTTCTTTCTTTCTTTCTTGCTGTGCTGTGCTGTGGTTTGCTTTGTTTCTTTCTCTTTCATTCACATTCACAAAGCTTTTAATGGCCCAGCTGGACCAAAATTTATGTTAGAAGAAAAACCAAAAAAGAAAGTGAAGATGGAATGGATGGATGGATAGATAGATAGATGTCTTTCTAATGTCCTCCAACCAAACCCACCTCACAATCACTCACATACACAAACAAACCCTTCTTTTCTTAAAAATGGGTGTTCCCTCAATTGCCCTTCTGCAACCCCCAAAAAATCCCCCCATCTTCATCACTGTCTCTGAAAAGAACAATTTTTTTTTTCACCGAGTTATGTGGGCTTTTTTGGGTTTTAGTTGGCTTGGTCAGAGCTTCCACAGAGAAAACAGGAAACCAGGAACCTTCACCCCCTTTCTCTTCCTCAATTCCCATCAATTTCTCTTTTCTCTTTCTATTTCTCTTCTTTTTCTCTTTCTTCTTTGTCCTTGCCTCTTCTTCTTCTTCACCCACTTTCTCTATTTTCTTTCCTACTTCTTCATTACCCATCTTCCTTTCTCTCCTTCTTTCCCTTCTATCTAACTTTTGCCTCTTTTCCATAAGGGTTTCTGTTTCCTTTCTCATCTATGAAGAAGATGAAAGGGGTTGTCTCCCAATACCCTGTTTATGAGGATTCCAAGACTAGATTCAAGCATCAGAGTCTCCTCCAAGATTATCACGACTTGGAGAAGGTAAAATTTCTTTTTCAGTTCTTATGGATTTGGGGTTTTCTTTGTTGTTTCTATCAGATCTGGCTTCTTTTGATCATGTTTGTATATCTTCTTCAGATCTTTTCATCTCCTAAATTGGGGTTTCTGAGATTTGGGTTCTTTTGCTTAATAGAATTTCTGGTTTGGAAGAGGGGAAAGATGGTTTGATCTCATAGTTCTCGATCATGGAAACTTCGATTATATTTTTGTTACTTTTAGGGCTAGATAATTTTTGGGTTAAGTTTTAAACCCTCCTTTGGGTTGCTCAAAAATTGTGGATTGTTTGTTAAAATTTGAAATATCCATCTCTAGGCAAAAAGGAGTAAAGTTCATATATTAAAGTGCTTTTCCATTTGTTTATTTTCTTGCTTCTGAAAGATCCATACCCCTTTTAAACTTATATGATCTCCTCCTGTGGTATTCTCATTAAGTAATTTTCTACCAAGCAACTTTGGTTCATTCTTAACCTGTGCTTAATTACCATTTTAGATCATCTTTCTGAGTCCTATGGGTTTCTCTTCTACTCTCTTAATATATGTTTTTAAGCAACTTATCTTATTTGTATGGTCTTCTGTTTTGTTTCTGCATCACCTAAGTTTAAGACTTTAAAGGTCCATAGGAATTTTGATTCTGGTTGTTAATGAAATTTGTCACTCCTAGGTTCTGAGTTTGTGACATATAGATCAGTTTAGGAGCAAGGAAAGTTATGGATGAACAAACAATTGAAAGTTTTTTTTCTTCCAGGAAACAGGAACTGTCAAGAGGAAATTACAAATGATGAAGCAAAAGAAGATGACCCTAACGGCAGAAGTCAGGTATAATTTCATATTATTACATTCTATTTGTATTGATCTTCATAAGGAGTAAGTGAATTGTTTAGAACTAACTATGAGTCTATGTTTATTTTGAAGATTCTTAAGGAAGAGATATGAGTACTTAATGAAGAACCAACCATCAACAAAAGACCATTATTCAAATGGAGAGACAGTGCAGCAGAAGCAATTGAATAATCAAGTGGCTAACAATAATAAGAAGGGGAAGAATGGTGGTAGAAGAAGAACTGCTTTGCAACCGCTCCCGACCATCTCAGATATAAACCAAAAGGAAAGAATTGACATAGGAATCGATATGCGTCTGCAGAATTCTACTCCAATTCCTGTTCTTGACTTAAACCAGAAGGCAAAGACTTCTTCTAGGAAGAAAGCTAATCAACATAACTCGACCCCGGTTTTCGACTTGAACCAGAAGGAAAGAATGTACAGTGGGAGAGATGCTAGCGAGAGAAATATCACTCCATTTTTTGACTTGAACCAAATTTCGGTAACTGAGACTTACGATACCTAAACTCTACAAATGTAATTTTTCACTACAAATCTTGTCCGCCTCCCCTTCCTAACCATCTCTATGTTTATTTTGGTTTAGATAGAGGAAGAGGAATTGCAGACCCATTACGAGCCGCTGAGAGTTGATGAGCTGAAGAAAAGCCTTCTTCGAGGAGGGAACGACGAGCAGCAAAACGATATCAAGATTTCGGCGTGCAGGAGTATTGGAGATGGGCCAAGTCGAGCTGGTAAAAGAAAAATTTCATGGCAAGATCAGGTAGCTTTAAGGGTTTGAGGTCATTGTAATCTCTAGTGTCACTTAGAACTCTACTATTTGGGTGATGGGGTTGAGGCATTTCCTTTGCCTGAAAGCCACCAAGGTTGATTGTAATTCCTTCTCCGATTCTGTATTTTTCTATGTAAAGGGAAAGTAAAGTAGTATTTGTACATGTTAATACATTTAAAAGAATGATGATGAGATATGGAGAAGAATCAAAATAGCAATCCTTCAATCTTTTGTCTAGTTTTGGCATGTCAGTTATCAGAATCCTTCAATCCTTCAACCCTTTCTCCACTCTAGATGGTACATCTTTAAATGTAACAAGAGCTGAGTTTGTTCTCAAAAAGCTTGGCTAATTCTTTCTACAAACCAACCTGTGTCAATATATTGAATACATACTAACTTAGAGTTTAATATTGTACGAGTTTTTTTAACATTCAAATGTTATAAAGTCAAAAGATGTACGTAAGCTAGTTCGGACTCTCATAATACCAAAAAGAGTCGAGTAAAGTAAACATGAAAACATCTAACTGCAGCATATGAGAAATGAAAAACTAAAAACTGGATCTACGTGACCAAAATCTTAACGATGATCTCAATTCATATTCCGAGAAACATAAAAGTAGCACAGATAAAAGAACAAGTCTATGATCTCAAGTTCATCTAAAGTTACAAGTTGAAGCAGCTGTGGTCAGTCAGTGAAGGATAATGTGCAAAATCCAATATTGCATTAATTTAATTTTTTTCCACCAAGAGTTTAGCCATATAATCCTCCATTGATCACAAAATTAGCTATACCTAAACACAAAATCAAGCATATTAAGATAAGAGTATCCAAGATTAGAACAAATTATCTTCATTTTTATTGGAAGAAAAAAAGAATTAAGTGCCTAATAATCAATTTTCTATAACAAAGATGAATACTTAGTTTATGAGGATATTAGTTTAATAGTTTTACCATTTATGTAGCTAGGATTAGCTGATGGATGAATTAGATTTCATTTGTTAGGTAAGTTATGGGACACAGTGTGTGTTTAATATATATTACTAAAATAACAATTTAATAACTTATCCATATATATCTCTCTTTCGATTCGATGTTTACTCTTGTCTATTATTGGTAGAATCTAAAATATTATTGTATTTTGTAAATATTTTGATTCATTTTATTTGAATATGTTTCAATTTTTATTGGATTAAAAGCTGATTTAAAGTTTTAAGAAGATGGGTTAATATGAGGAAATATATTTCCATATATGATTTGTATATTTTTTTTCCATATATTAGTTGTAGAATTTTATTTATTTTGATATGTACTTTAGTTCAATATTAGGTTGTATATATTTTATGAACTATTTTCAAATATAGCAAAATGAACCAAGATATTTACAAAATATCTCGAAATATCACCGTCTATCTAATATGAACTGCGATAGGCAAGATAGATTACCGTTTGTGTCTATCATGATAGAACCAGATAGTAGTCTATCTTGATACATCTATCACATGATCGGGATTCGGAAATGAGTTGTTAAGATTTTGTGGGAAATTTGTTTGAGAATTTTGAATAGATTTTGATTTGGTGATGGCCTTTCTATAGCCACAAGTGCAAGAGGAACCACAATTAGGTTAATAGTTGATTTAAGCTGTACCACCACGTTGGCTATTCAATTTGATATAAGCGATTGTAGTGAATTTGTTTTCTCATGGTTGTTTTCTTTTATCTTTTATCTCGAAAGGGAAGATAGAGGATTGAATGATGGATAAGTTTGATTCTCGATCGCCCTAGATTATTGATACTGGAGCAACTCGTCGTGTAATTGACAATCTTAAGTTCTTGTTTCGTGTATCGTGTATGTTTTATTATTTCAAGACATGTAAGCTTATCAAATGGACATAAAGCACTTGCTACAATGGAGGGACATGTTGCTTTTGCTAACGGTTTTTCATGCTTGAACGTGTTTTATTTGTGCATAGTTTGATACGATGTCTCAACTAATTGATGATGCTAATTGTTTTGTTCGATTTATACCTTCTCTATGTTCTATACATGACCCACATTCTAGGAATTTGATTGGCACTAGTCAACGGAAGGATGGACTCTATTATTTTCGAGGAATTCATGGAGTGCACTTCGATGAAAGTTCCAAAATTATTAGAATTTGAGCTATGACATAGGAGACTAGGACACCCATCAGACAGAGTATTAACTTTAATTACTGTGGTTCGTCTTAGTTTTAGTCACGATTGTCACGTGTCGTCAGGCTAAGCAAATTTGTAATAGTTTTCCTGTTAGTAACAATAAAATTAGTCGTATATTTAAACTTATTCATTGTGAATCGTGGAGGGCATATAACCAAACAACATCTTCATGTGGTGCCTTGTTTTTTTTTTTTTTTTTTTGACATTGGTTGATGATTTCTCGAGAGCTCTTTCTTTGCCATGGTTGGAGATTTTAAATTAACTTTTAATACTAAACTTCTAATTTTATTAAAATTTAAGAAAATTACAGCAAATAGCACTATTTAAAAAATAAAATAAAAAAATAACATAAGGATGAAATATTTGCAAATATAGTAAATGTTGACCAGTTAACTGGTAAATTTGTTTTGAAATGTTAAGTCTATCTTTCAATGGCTATCAATGATAGAAAGTTATCATTGATCGCAACTATCAAAACTGATAACGTATTTCTCACATTGAAAGTTATCACGGATAGCCATCAAGAGCGTAACTCAATTGGCACCTGAGATCCAAGAGGTCTTGAGTTCAAATTCTCACTCTGTCTTTACTTAAAAAACTTTTCCAACAAAAAAAATTATCACTAATAGCATTTATTAATGATACCAACTTATGGTAACTATAAATTGCTATCATTTGAGAACATCGGAAAGAAGCACTCGTAAGGTGAATAATAGAAAGTTATCCCTAATAGTACTTATCAGATATAATAGCTGAATAACAACTATCAATGATAACTTTTAATTTGAAAAATTCAGAAAGAAACACCCAAAACAGTGGTGGCACATGAGTTTTTTTGGTGTTTTACTAATTTTTGTGCTATATATGCAATTATTTTATTTTTTTGTTATCTATCTTATTATTATTTTTAAGAAAATACAACAATTGTAACGTACGTTGGTTTGGATTTCAAACTTTTTTATTTGTATTAACCAAACAGTACACACAAAGAGTGATAGGAAAATCATTTGCAAATATAACAAAATAACACAATCTACCTATGATAGATCACGATAGACTGTTATCTGTGTCTTTCATGATAGAGACACTGATAATAGTTTATACTTGTCTATCGCGGTACATTGTACATAAACAATGATATTTTGATATATTTTGTTAATATTTTAGTTAATTTTGCTATATTTAAAAATAGCTCTAAATTATTGTCTCTTTTTTCAGAAAACATAAATAAAATAATATCGTTATTAGTTATTCTCTAAAAAAATTATACTGTATATTTTTCGGAAAAAAAAAACATTTATACACTATATACGAATCAGGAATAAATAAAAGAAATGAGGGTTAAACTTCAACTTGGGTTTAAGGTTCAGTTTTTTAAAAAAACGAAAAATTAAATTGGTGCAAAATGAATATTGTAATTTTAATAAAAAAATTACCAATATACCAGCTTTAAAATTATAATTATTATGATAGCAAAACATTGTATCAAAAATAAAAAGAGTAAATAATGATTTATAGAAAATTGTATAGATTTTACTCTATTTTGTAAATAATTTTAATTATTTTATTATATTTAAAAATGCTTCCAAAAAAATTATTTAGATAAATAAAGTTAAATTGTTGGGTAAAATTTCACTTTATATATTGGTAAATTTTTACCTGATTATCGTTTCAATAAAAAACCCTCTACTAAGGTCTCTACCTCTATTGATTCATTGGATTATAAAATGGTATATATTTAACTATTTTATCTACTTAATTAACTTTTCCTTAAGAAATTGAGGTGTATAGAAATAATAATAATAATAATAATAACCCCAACTGGTAAAAAACATAGAAAGTATTGATTTTTATCCAAAATGACGTGATATTTTGATTTCCTCCCACTAAAGGAAATGTATAGAGAGAAAAAAATATATCCTTTTGATCTTGAGTTTTGACGAATAAGTGCATTTTTAGTTCATGGATTTTTAAAATAGTCATTTTAATCCCTGAGTTTTTAAATATAGGTTTAAAACATCACTATCAACAAAAAAAAAAAAAATCATTAAATTTAAGATTTTTAAAAATTTTGTATTTTTTCTCTCCTCTTCTTAGTTCTCTCCTTCTTATTCACATTTCTCTCTCTTTCTCTATTCCATCTCCATTACATATAACCCCCAAACCCTATATATAAATATATGTAATGGAGATGGGAGAGAAGAGAAAAGAGAAGGAGCCAGAAATGACGAAGAAGAACAAGATGAGAGAGAAAAGATAAAAAAAAATTAAAAAAAAATCTTAAATTTAAGGATTTCTTTTATTGAAATGGACCTTTTTAATCATATTTTTAAAAACTTAGGAACTAAAATGGCTAATTTAAAACGGTATTTTTGCCTCTCCACCGTTTTTAAGACAAAGTTTTAAGATTATACGTTAAGTGATATAATAATCCGCAGTAGCACATTGGCAATTTCTTTGAGTGAAATCCAGGTTCAAATCCTGGCTGCGGAAATCGCTTTTTCGTCGTTTTAGTATTGGTTATAAGTTATTTCGTAGTTTTCTAAAAATATTTTTAAGAATACTTATTTTTCTTAATTTTATTTTATAATCAAGAAATTCTTTCTCATTATTAGGATCCTTCATCTGTTGAAAACAACTTTGAAAACTCAGTATCAAACTTAGAAATTTAAATTTATTGCTAACGAAAAAAAGTTTAAAAAGTAGACTTATGATCTTCGAAAATAACAATACCTAGTCCATGACGTTTAGTTGGTAACGATTTATTTCTTATATTTTTAAATTTATAACAATTTAGTCACTAAACTTTAATAAATAAATATTTAGTCCTCGTGCTTTAAATTTATAATAATTTAAATTTCTGTCATTGAAATATTTTGTCTGATTTACATGTAAAAAAAAATCGATAAATTAAACATGTAGATCGATATACTAATCGAGGACCCAAATTCTTTTATAAACTAAACAAAAAAGTTATTACACAATATAAACTTAAGACTTGATGAAAATTTTCATGATAGTGATTTAGTATTGTTAAAAAATTTAAGTATAAGAACTACATTTATTACTTATTAAAATATGGAGATTAAATTATTACACATTTAAAAGTATAAGGATCAAATCGTTTCCAACTGAAGACATACATTAAATTGTTATTTTAAAAAACGTTTTGAAAAATATACGTTAATCTAAACCCTAACCCAACTAACACAGTAAGAAATTGAACTCTATCATTCAACAGTTCTAAATCCATGAAAAAATAACGCATGGATCTGGTTCATTTACACTTAATAACCTACCAAACTCCTTAATGAATAATGAATGATCATGAATAACGAAAAATAATGGAACATCAGTCATATTACGACAGCATGCATCTAATCTAAACATTGAAAATAATTAAGCTGCATGCACTACTATGAGCGGAAAAAAGAAAATCCTAAATCGAACCAAATCGAGTTTGGTTTGGTTTTTTTAGGTATGCATTTGGAGAAAGAAAAAAAAAAAAACTTGGATTGGTTTTTTATTAGAAAAACCAATCAAAATGGAAGCATAATGTATGCATAATGTATCATTGTTATTTAGGAAAATGCAAAAGAAAATTTAGTTTGATCATAATAACGAACGGCACCCCTAGTAATGCAACATGTGTTTGAAACTTAAAATGGAGAGGAAAGTTACCTTCATTAG
Source organism: Cucumis cinereus (assembly GCA_037974625.1). Lineage (NCBI taxonomy): Eukaryota > Viridiplantae > Streptophyta > Magnoliopsida > Cucurbitales > Cucurbitaceae > Cucumis > Cucumis cinereus. The sequence goes on along the minus strand of JBBPDJ010000008.1, from coordinate 8,493,179 downwards.
GAGATCATAGTCCTTTTAGTCCTCCGATTTGTATTGTTGAGAAAGTTTCAAAAGACGAGCCTTATGCTTTCTTCCATTGTTATGTGAGACCATAATAGCCATACAAGGGACTCCGACGTCGCAAATTTCGCACCGGAATTTAAGAATCTTGTTCTTCTCAAGGGCTGGTTTTTTATCTACTTTTCGTTTATGATCTTCTACTTGGTTTGGTTCCTCATGAGTTGTTTGTTGTAATTGGCCACGGCCCTCTTTGGCCTTGTGTCTCTTGCCATTTATGTGTGCATTGAAGCTAATTTCGCTCGTGGCCTTAACATTGCACATACTACAAACAAACTCTTCTTTCGCTAATTTCTTTGAACCGATCCAAGGAGTTGGGATTATTGTTTGACTTTGATCTCTTTCACCCTCTCCTGTTGCTGCTTCTTCTTCTTGATCTCCCTCTGCTTTCCTCTTCCCTAAGAATTTTCCCGGGTCTGGCCTCTCCTGCAGTTTCCACATTCCACACATGAACTTTCAAATACGTCATCCCCCTAAATTTGAAAAGTATCGTTTAATGAATTCTCAAGCTTTCAATTTCGTGCTTGATAGATTCTAAACAAATTTAATTTTCGAAAAGTACTTGGATGCATTAATTTGCGTCGAGTGCATAAAAAAATATACTAGCTAAACATTAATTTGAAAGACATAAAATTAAAAGTTTATACTTATTTGACGCGGCTAATTCGATAACTTACCATATACAAAATTAAAAGTGAATTTCTTCTAATTTATGGCATGAACCGTAGAATTCACATAAACTCACACACTTTTTTCGCGTGCAGGCATGAACAACACTAGGTCAATCACATCATTTTAGCGTAAATAAGTTTAGTTTGAGCCTAAGAAAATATGTTCAAATACTAAAATAGTTTTTTTTTATGGCAAATTTTTATAGTGTTTATTTTTAAATATAATGTGGTCACTTTTTATTTTGTTATATAACTATTATTCGTCTCAAACATGTAATTATATGGCTACAAAAATGAAAAAAAAAAAAAAAAAGTTAGCTAGAAATCTATTTGTTTTTCTTGGAGAGCTAAAAATTCACAAAAAAAAAAAAGTATGATGAAGGAGAAAATAATCAGAAGGAAAAGTATTGGTTCTTAACTTACCAGAGTGATTAGCTTGCTCGTTTCATCCACCTCAGGCTTCGGTTTTTCCTTCACAGTTAATGAGTTGAGGGAAGAATTGGAACCAGGAACCGCCAGTAAAGCTCTAGTCGACGACGGATCTGGAATGCGATTCACTCTTTCGTTCATAAATCTCACGAGAAACTGATTGTCAAACGATAATAAACCCTCCGTCTGGCCCCTAGCTTTTCGAATAGCCAGTTCTCGTTCCACAAGGAGCTCTCTCCTTATCTCTGCCTCCAACATTCTCCGTCTCACTATTTCTCGGATCGTTATCTCTTCTTTGATCCGTTGTTTCAAGAGCTCCTCGTTTAGAGAATCATCTGAAGTGATTAGATTACAAAGCTTATGAGCAACTGGTTGAATAATCGAAATGGAGGGATGTTTGTAATAGATCTGAAGTAAAACAGAGATTAACATTTCGATTAAGCTTAGGTTACCTTGAAGCGGTTGATCGGAGGAACCTACGGAGGTGGAAGCAGCGGTGAGCGGCGAGTTGTTATCGATTGCTCGGAACCTGAAATCCATATGGTAATGGGAAGAAGAAAGATGGGAATATGAAGAAGGGAAAAAGGAAAAGAATCATGACTATACTGTTTCACGTAAGTTTTGTGTTCATGTTTATTTGGTTTTAGTTTCAAAATGATTAAAGTTTGAGTTTATTTTCAATTTAGTTTAGTTTGTAAATTTTAAAATTTTAAAAATTCTTAAAATTTGTTTTCAATTTAGTTTAACCGAGTAATTCTTAGGTTTCAAAATTTTAGTTCCTAATTTTGAGTTTATAATTATAGAATAGAATATTTGAGTTTTTGTTTTCAAATTGATTTTTAGGTTTTAAAATCGAGACTTATAAACTCGATCTTTTATCAAACACTCTTTCCAGTTTTTTATAGTTTATTAATTAATTAAAAATAATTATGAAATAAAAATTTAAAAACTTATTTTAATAGTCGTGAAAAAGATATTGGAACTTAATTAATTATAATTTTTAAAATTTAATTAATAAAGCGTGAAACAATAATATTAATTTTTTTTAGATAATTTTTAAATATAACAAAATGAATCAAAATATTTATAAAATAATTCAAAATATGGTAGTTTATCTATGATGGACTGCAATTGACAAAGATAAACTATTATTTGTATCATGATCGACACAGATAGTAATCTATCGTGATCATATAGAGATATTTTGTTATATTTATAAATATTTTTAGAAATTTTATCATTTAAAATAATTTTCACTTTTTTCATTCTTTTTTAAAATTAAAACCTAGCTTCATTTGTTGAGGCATATAAGGGTTTTTTTTCTCTTTTCTCATGATACTGTAGTTAGAACTTGTATAAATCATTTAGACTTTTGACATTACTATGTTTGGATGAATCAGTATTTACGACGTCAATTTCTTATATGTTCTATTACCAACCTCGTTATTAAAGAAGTGACGTATTGAAATCTGAAAAGTTGTTAACTCTTAGAGTTTGTAACGTAAGTTAACAAAGCATAAAATTGATGATTCCACCAACGTTTTGGGTCAAACAAATAGTAAAACTTCCTAACTCTCTTTCCTAAACACACCGTAGAAGTTTTATGTCGATGGTATTATAAATTGGGAGGTTTCAAGTTGTTTATTCCACTATATTTGAAACTAAAACCTAGATTTAGGTAATATATATTGTTTAAATTAAATTGATTAATTTAAGATTGATATATATGTTCAGAATCGACAGTCAAAGATGGATAGAAAATATAAAGCAAAAAAAAATCGACACACACATTTACATTGGTAGTTAACAATATTTTAGTTGCATCTAAATTAGAAAAGAAACAATGTATTATTAGGGAGAATAATTCCTTTGGGATTAGAGGGTTAATATAAGAAAAAAAATTTGGGTGTATCATAGATGCGTCCATCTATGTGTCTCACATCCCTCCACCACACACATAAAACAATATATATATATATATATATATATATAATTCTAACTTTTTTAAAAAGTAACTTTTAATTTTATTTTTGTGTGGTGGACAAATAAATAACATATAGATAGGTGAATCCTATGATGCACTTAATCATTGCTCTCAATATAATACAGTTGTCTAAACCTTAAGGCTAAAATCGTAAAAATCTAACCATTGCAAATATAAATATATAGGTTTGATTTTAGTATAAAATATTTTGTAGCTTTCTTATTTGAATCAGGGTATACTGATAACATGAACGAAACTAAATCAATTCAAACATATTCTTAGACTAGCTGGGGATAAAAACATATTCATTGATTCTTAAGAAATTTGGGAAGAAAATTACTATAGTGGCTTTACCAAAATACATTGTTCAAATACTATGGTAATAATCATCAATTAAGAACTAAAATAAATTAAACATAAAACGTTGGATATGAGATAGATTTTAGACAAAAAATATCAAATCTCTAACGTTAACCTTTAGGGAGAGTTCAACATAGTCACATATGGACCAACTCTCTACCGAACTTGGCTTATTTCGAGTTAAAATTTGAAATCTAATATTTCTTCAATGTTACGGATGTGTTTGACATGCATATTTAGTTGAAAATCTTATAGTATTTTAGTAGTACATACTCATTTCATTTAACATTTGATATATTATCATACGTTATATTATTTTTCAAAATAACCCAATTCAACAATAACTAGGATATTATTAGGATTTTAAATGGTTAAACCTTTTTTTTTTTTTTTTTATCAATTGGCTAACTTTGCCAAGAGACCATAATTCAACCCCTTTAGATTAAATTTTAGAAAAGAATTAAAGTCAAAGGATATGAAGATCTTTGAAAATGAGGTCAGCAAGAGATTCATAAAAATGATCTGCCAAGTCTAGCTAATGAAAATAAGCCACGTAAGAACCGGACCCCACAGCCCCTATTTAAAGCCCCTATGTATTTGGTCCTCTTCTTCCTTATTTATCTTCTTATTTATTTTTTCAATTTCTATCCCCATTTTGGATCTGTCCATACCTACCATCGCCTTCCTCGTCTCTTTTTCTGACTTTTCTCAGACCGCCATTAAAACATGCCATCTCGCTGTGAAATCTTCTGCGAGATTCTCATTGCTATCTTGATTCCTCCTTTGGGCGTCTGTCTCAGGCATGGATGTTGTACCGTACGTTTCTGATTCTTTTCTTCTTTTGTTTGAAATTTTCCTCTCTCTCTTTTTTTTTTTTTTAATTTCTTATTAATTCGAATGTAATTCTGATTTATGATGGCTTGTGCTGGTGGTGGTGGTTGTGGTTGTAGGTTGAGTTTTGTATATGCCTTCTTTTGACTATTCTCGGTTATATTCCTGGAATTATCTACGCTTTGTATGCCATCGTTTTCATCGATCGCGATGAGTACTTCGATGAATACCGACGTCCTCTGTATGCGCCGGCCTAGATTCCTTAGGTATTTCGCTTTTACATCACTTCTTGTGCTGTAATTACTCCAAATTTCATCTGTTTGTGATTGGATCTGTGTATTGTGTATTCGCGTTCCGTTACTGCTAAAACCATTGTATTTCTTGCTAAGTTTATCCTGATGGAGAAACCAATTAATCGATGTTGTTAATGGAACAACTACTATTTGTTTGTTTGATTGTTAAATTTTCTACTAGAAATTTAGGGATTATGATAAATAAATAAATAAATAAATAAATAAATAACTAAAACTAAAACTAAAACTAGTCGAGTTAAATTTCTTCGGTTTCTTGCGGTGTTGGTTGGATGGATTCATCATCCGATTGAGGTCAAGTCTCAGCTTTATAAGTGGAATTATTAAACTAGTTTTGGTCAAAAAGAGTGAGATAGTACTGAAATTTTTCGGTAGTTTGTTTATAAACCCTAGCTAGAATTCAGAATGTTGGATTACCAATGCGTGTTTTGGGTAATTCATAATGTGGAAGTGACAACTATGAACTCTTTTTTAGTTTAAAATTTATGAGGAGCTTGACATGTTCATAAATTAAACACACTTTAAATATTAAGATTCAATCCAAGCACACTTGAAATCAACAAAGTTCTTATAACCCAAAACATGAAGATTCAATTCAAATAAAAATTGATTGTTTGGTACTGATTTTAAATAGGATAAAGGTAATCTATTTCAAAATCATATTTAAAAATCTTTTAGCTTTCGGTAACTTAAATCATAGTTCAATGATTAAGTAATCACTTAAGAGGCGTTTCAGTCAAATTAATTAGATGGTATTTCTTAATCATTATAACTTACGATTAACTATAATATTACTATTTCAAATCTCTTTTTCTATTTGTTATCGGGATAAACTATGTTCAACTATAATTAAAGTAGTTTAGTTTGCACCTAAATGTAAATTATTATAACTCATTATTATAACTTACTTTAATAACTAACTCAGTGTCCCAAACAATCTTATTCTTAAGTAAATCAGAAGATATGCTAAAACCAAATTTATTCCGGACTCAAAAGACGGGAAATTACAAATTACTAACTTTGAACCTTGGTAAACAGACTTGGAAGAATAAGATTGTGGTCTACAAAGTAAAGTAAAAAAAAAAGTGTAGAGAAGGAAGCGTTATGAGGCCTCAAAATCAAGTTTTCCAACATTAGCATTTGGCCATAAACAAGGTTTATAAGCCTTTAATAGAACATGAAACTGTCAACTGCTCTGCTAAAACCCTACAACAGAGCTTGTTGCTTAAAAACCTTTAACAACAAGACACAAACCAAGGAATCCAAATGAAACTTTCCACACCAACGAAGAAATTGACTTGATCCGTAAAGACTTAGCATTATTCTTCGAGTGTCCGTGATGAATGTCGTTCGCACCACCGTAAACTGCTTTTGCTCTCATAACCGTCGCCACTGCAGCTCCACCTTGTAGTTCTTCACTGCCCTGTAAATCTGCAGATCCAACGACACTTTGGTTTGATTAGAGAGAAAAAATGGTTTTTTTTTCAAAGTGACTTATTTTCAACATCAAACACATAAAAAGTTAAACCAAACACACCCGAAACCACTTCCCTTCCCACACACCGTATCTTCAAGTGAAAAACTCAAAAGATTGTTAGATTTGTAACCTTTTCTGGGCCTCCCCTGCTTCAGCTGCTTATTATGATCATCAGCTTGGGCAGTGAAATTGGTTTCACATAGGCAAAATGGAAGGAGATAGAGACAAAGAATGGAGAAGAGGAACAAAATTAATAGCCCTTTCTTCATCTGGATTTATTTTGATATTCAAATTCAATCTTGTATGAGTAAATGAAGTGTTGAAACTGCTGTTTTTAAACACTAAAAAGAACCAACAGTAGTAGTCCCCTATAAAGAGATATAGCTTATGGAGACATATATGGTTTGGAATATATACTCACAAAATATTTTCTTTTCTTTTTCTTTTTTTTTTGAAATTCATAAAAGAATTCTAAACTTACTTCTTAGGTAAATTGAGTGTATGGCTTAGAATGGACCCCTTTTTGTAATATCTTCTTCAAATGTAAATGAGTCATATATGAGCATTTACAATTTTTAAGTTAGAATATAAGTATTAATATAATAGACTATTCATTTTAGGGATTGCATTATTCTTAAATTCTAGGGGTATATATAGTATCACTGACATGATATTCTTAGAATATAAGATTTGTCTAATTTCAAGTAAAATAAGGAATTTATCTAATCATCAAGCTTAGATATCATTATGTCAATCTTAGTGCATATTTCTATTGATTATTTTATGTATTAACTATTAAGTAAAGAACATTAATAATAGTTATGTAAAACCAAAAAAAAAAAGAATAAAGAAGATAGCAACTTATGATAGAAAGTGCTTCTGTATAACAACACAAGACAGAAGAAAGAAGACAGCAACAAATTGACCAAAAAAAGATAAAAGAACTTGCATTTGCGTAGATATTCCAATAAATTTAGGCATCGTTTGGATTAACGTAAAGAAAAATATTTTTTTCCAACAGTTTAAAATGTACTTCAAATGTTACTCAAGTGTTTGTCAAATATTCTTTTTTTTTCTTCAAAATGACTTATTTTTTAAAAATTAAACAACTGAGAATGTATTCCAAAGAGATAAATTGACCGTGTTCATAATCGAAATTGATAGAACCCTAAAATGTATGAGTATAAATTGATATTATTCCTAAGTTTTATTATTCAATATTACTTTGAAAGGACACCACAAAACTGATAGAGTCGGAATATATAGTTTGGTGAATAAGATACTTAAACTTGATTGATGTTAAGCTTTTAATATGATTCCAAAGAGATATAGGTTCTTGAAGATAAAAAGAATATAGTTCCTTCCCTCATATTGTCTCCCAAATTAAAATTCTATTCCATTTATTTTCTCACCCAACATACAAGTATGAAGGAATAATCCCCTAAAATTCACCCCTGATTTTTCCATTTATAAAACAAACAAAAAACTTGAAGTGAAGAACAAAATTCATGATCAAACCAAACAAATCCCCATCCTCTCATATCAAAATTGAATCAACAAAAGCTTTTGCATACAATAGCAATGAAAAAAGAAACATTACCCCTAGATTTCTTCATCTTCATCTTCATTGTGAGTTAAAACAAACTAGATTATGTAGAATCGACGAAAGAATTCCGAACCAAATGTACGACAAAGAAACCGTCAGAATACAACCATGGGAGGAATAGCTGCGATGCAAAGCGCGTAGGCGATCGCGTCTTCGACGTTTCCTAATCGAATCACGATTAGATCTAAAGCGTCTGAGAGAGAGTCTAGTGGCGAGTACACCGTGATGCGCTTTGGTATTGTTTCGGGCAGCTCTTTGGTTGCTACGAGGTGGAGAAAGATTGGGATCGGAGGAAGGGAGGAGTTCTCCATTAGTTGATTGTCGGAGAAGATTGGGAGTTGGTGAATCGTTTTGAGCAAAAATCGAGTTGAGTTGCGAGGCAAGAAGGAGGGGCGCCATTAATAAGAGAACATGGAGAGGTTTAAGATCAGCCATGGATACGAATTTATGAGGGGATGGGAATGGGAATGGGAATGGGGGATCCATTGAAGGAAGAAGAAGGAGAAACATAAAAAGGAAGAGACTAATATTAGAAGGGTTTGAATTTCAAAGGCTTTTTTTTTTTTTATTTAAATTCAAATTTGTATAATTCATTCATAACCATATAAACTGTCTGTGGAGCTTTTAGAGGACATGCTTGAACTAAAACAAATATTTGCTTCATTCATTTAGGTAGGGGCGTAGCACTAAAACCGACAAAATTGAACCGACCCAAAATTTTAGTTTTTACCCAAGAATCGGTTTGATTTGGACCTATTTGTATTATATATAAAATTGAAAGTCAAACTGAACCAAACCTATATTATATATAAAATTGAACGGCTCAAATCAAACAAACAATTTGGTCCAGTATATATTTAAAATTAAAATTTTGGACTGAACCGAACCAACCGTGAACACTCCTAGCTTTAGAGTTTGTGTTCTTTTCTATGTATATATATCTGAGTTGTTATCTTATTTAGATTTGATAAATTTTAGCTAGAATAATAGTGTTAATGTTAATTAATATAATGATTATTGCATATTTTGTCAAACTAAAAATTGTTGATTTAACTATTGAATCGAAAATCTTTATGATTAGTGAGTATGATAAATTTAATTATGTCAATAATTCAACAAAAACGAGTCTTGAATTGAGATGGAAATCTTCTAAATCAATATGAAAAGAGTAATCTTCCTTCTTTAATTAGATAACATTTAGATGATGTCGTGGATTAGTGATGAGAAGAAATATTAAATAATTAGTATATTTGTTTAGTTGTTAATTTAGACTGATTAATATTAAATCAGTTAACTCTGATTTAAATAATGTGATTTGAAAATAAGAAATGATTTTAAATTTTTTTTGGTTTATATTTGGATGGTAAGCTTGAAAAATTTACTAATATATGTTTTTTTTACTGTAAAATTAGATTTGCTTGACCTAGTTTGAACGAACAACAAATTCAAAACTTTTGAATATTATTTGAATACAAAACAAAAATATATTTGTTCAAAGAGTACTCTCTCGATGTTAGGAACTGTTTGAAGAGTTCCAATGTAATCATATTTTTAGGAATCAAACAAGTTTGATAATAAAGACAGTGAATTGAAAATTGAGTCAGAATAAGTTTTATATTACAAAATGAGTTCAAAACACCAAATCCAAACATTAATTTTGAATTATACTACCAAACACCCTAAGTAGACAGATCTATGAAATATCTACTTTTGTTTAGTACAACACAATTACGAGATGAGAGATTGAACCTCGGAAACTTTTGGGATTGTTTTTGCAATTTGATCCCAAAAACTTTAACTTATGTAGCAAAAATTAAATGAATTGAATGGAGCAAGAGCATCATATATGAGTCAAAGATTCACAAGAACAACGCAAACACAAACGCTATGTTGAAACAAATCACGGAGCCCACATTAAAGAAGGACGACGACAGTCGGCCGGACGACGATGTAGTCGTACGACCTGCAATTACGCCGGACCGAACTCCTCTTTTAATACTGATGTTCCCGGCGCCTCTTCGATTCGAATCTTGGGCATGATCGGCAGAGGAGGTAGCTGCGAGAGATTGAGAGAGAAGGAGAAGAGAAATTAGGGCAATCGGAAGTAAGAAGCGGTGAATTGCAGCCATTGGAGGATTAAGAGAGAGAGAATTGAGGTAAGTTTGTGAGTAATGGCATAGATTTATATATAGTTTGAGTGAGAAATGTTTAAGGGAATTGAAATTGGGGGAATTTTCCATTCGTAAAGATTTTCCGGGAAAATCTGAGAATTGATTAGTTCTGGGAAACTTCGTTTGGTTGCTTTTGAATTTCACCACGGAAATCATATAGTTCATAGCAGTTGGTAATTGATGATTAAGAAATTAAGAAGACGTGTGGTTTCAATTTGACTTTTATTTTAATTCTGAAAATGGAATTGGGAAAAGTCATTTTAAATCAAATTTATACAAATCAAGGAAACTTTTTGTTTCATACCTGCTTCCATTTTTTTTTTCTTTCTTTTAACCACAGCTTAACTTAACTAAACCATCATCACAACTTAATTCAACTCAAGGTGTTCAAAAAAGTCGGTAACCCGACTAACCCAGGTTGCAAAATTTTTTAAAAGATATATTTTAGATTGAATTATACGATTTAGTAACGGCATCATCCCAACCAACCTGGTTTATTATTATTGTTGCTGTGTTATTGAATGAACAACCTAGTTTATCATTATTATGAAATGAATTTGAATGTAGAGTTGATTTTGCGTGAACTTAGGTTTTATGTATTCAAAACTAAACGCTTGGACTTTACATAAAATGTTTATGGTTTGTTTGATTATAAATTTTTTAAAAATTAATGTAACATATTTATGTCATTTACTGAGACATTTTGTTAACTGAAAAAAATCAACTTTTAATGGAAAAGAAAATAATGAAAAAATAGTCTAAATTATGAAAGAAAGAAAAAGACAAGTTTGTAACTCAACCGACAGGATTCAATTTCGTGCCAACCCAAGGACCTCGAGTTGGTCCAAATTTACTTCAGTCCGGTCCAAACCCGACTTGTGTACACCCCTATCAACTCAACCCGACTTGTGTACATCCCTATCAACTCAACCGTGATCTCAACAGGTTAGTGCTTCACCACTCTCAACTTGTACTAAAAAATGTATATTTTTTTTTATCATGACTCGTGTCCACTTGTGGAAAGGCTTCTCATTGTATATGGTCAACTTTGAAGTCTTTAAATTTAGGGCAATATCTTACATGTAGTGAAGATTACATCCATTTGGATGCATTTCATTACATTCATAAAGAAAATATATGTATACAAATACAAGTATTTTATCAAAATCGTTGAAATTAAATTCTAATTATAAATTATATGAACTAAATTTTCGATTGAACTTGACCTAAATTTCATGAGTATTATTTTATTGTTAAGGGATAAAAAAAGGACTTATTAGCCAAAAGATAAGTTTTAGCAAGCCTAAATTAAAATATATATATTGTGATTGACTAATGTCCTAATGAGGAAAGTAATGTGATTCTTAATGGGAAGGAAGAAGGGGTCAAGCATTAAATGATATAAAGTACATATTTAGCTATTGATCATCATCAATTTAGAAAATATGTATTAATATGTATTAAGTACAATGTCATGTACTTCATAAACTAAGTTAGATCACTATTGAATTTAACATAAACATAACTTTATTATATTGATTTGGAAGATCTGTTCTTTTGAAAAACAATTCTTCTCATTTTTATTGAAATTGAAATTGATTAAATAACGATGTGAATATGTTTTCAAAAGTAATAGTAAAAATGCTACTAAAAAAAGTCCTAGTAACAGAGACTTTAACATTTATTAAAAGTATTGAAAACATTGTATACTTCAAAGTATAGCGACTATAATTAAACAAATTTCAAAATATCTAAAATAATATTGTATTTATGCTAGCTAGTAAACGATCATCGGAGGTAGTGGTTGGAGATTGGCTGACAACGATCACCAGATCCGAAAGTTGGTCGACAAACTTTCCAACCCTTGAAACAAATACGCCTTAGGGTTGAAGAATAGTAAAAACATGTGAATTATTTTAATCTTGATACTAATCTCCAACTAAAATAAACATTGCCACAAACATGGAATGAACTATTAGAGCCTACCCACTCCACCTTACTCCATGCCCCAAACACACCCTTGGTGAATTTCCAAAAATAAAACACAGTACTTTTTAAATAAACTTTTTTACACTACAAAACTTGGTTTCAAATCTGAAAATACACATACAATGTAAAAAAGATTAATAAAAAAAAATAGAGAAAATTGATGTGTAAACTAGCTCAATTTAATAGTAAACAAGTCCCAAATAAAAATAAATAAATAAATAATGACAGGATTCAACATTTTCTTAAAAAAAAAAAAAAAAAAAAAAAAAAAAAAAAAAAGATATAAAAATAACAGGATCCCTTGAAGGGAACACTCTTTGAGTTATTCAGCCATATGATTTAGCCATGTTTGGGAGAGCAAAATCCATGGCATTATGAGGTTTGATTTTCACTCTCAAAAAACATGCTACAGACTCCGAAAACAAAAAAATATACAGCTCAATTAAAATTACCTGTTCTTTGTAGCCACCTTATCAGATAATGAAAATACATGTGTGTGTCATGTGATGAAGGCAAACGAAACGGACCACGCTGCAACAAAACTAAGTGCGAGAAGTTTCATCTGATGCCTGTAACTAGAACAACTTTAAGCAAATAAGACTCGCCTTAATATGCCAGACTTCGACAGTCCTCGATATCAGATGCCAATGAGTCCAATAATCCTTGCCCAGACACGTTAGAGCTAATAGTTTTCAAGACAGCATCAAATATATCTTTCCTGAATCTGTCATCTTCCACCTTCTTAATGGCTTCTTTCACCACCTGAAAATCTAAGCCCCGGGATAGAACAAGTTTCCCGATTATCTCACCAAAATTGATAGGCGCTTTTGGCAAATCAATACCTGCGTCGTCGAGCATCGAAGCATATCGCAAACATCCAGTTTCAATGTCACTAGTTGTAAAGACCTTCTTGGAGAGTAAATAGTCGAGAAACTTTACAACTGCTTCAACACAGGGTGGGCTTTTCTCTAGAGCCAAGGAAATGGCTTCTTTTACTACCTCAGGGTGGTAAGCCGGCGACATGAGTTCTTCCACGCACTGTAAAGCTTCATCCAAAAGCCGGATACTGAAATATTCTTCAAGAAGGGAGAGAGTTTTCTTTTTAAGATCATCTTGTTTTAAAGATGCCACAGGTCTCTCGGCCGGTGAAAGGACTGTTGCTGCTGTAATAGGTTTAGGAACCTGGCCAGAGGGCTCTAATCCATGGCCAAAGTTAACAGGGCGAGCACTAGGTCCACCTGCACCCTGACCTTGCAATAGAGCACTAGTCTTATTACTAATGAGCCCACCGGTACCCTGGGGCAGTAGCCTTGCATTCAATGTTGATGCTTTGCCAACCAACTGTTGGCCACGTCCAGCAGACTGGATACCAGATCCGTCTAAACCCCTAGTTACAGAACGAGCCCTGGGTACCTCCCAATTGTCATTATCCATACCTGGCATACCAGGCATCTTCCTCGTTCCTGGCATCCCAGGCATCATGCCCCCAAAACCAGGTCGATTAATAGGAAAGCCTCCCGGGCTAGTGTTGCCGGGAGAACCAGATGCCATACGACTATTTCTGATATTAACAGTAGCACCAGGGCGTAGTCCCAGATTTTTTTCTGCCTCTGAATGTATTTCAGTTATAGTTTTGGCTTTAACCTGTAGGAAGAAAAGGACGAAAGCATTAGAACAAAATATTTAAAACTCTGTTGGACCCACCAAAAAAGAGAGTGGGAGATCAAGGGTCTACCTCCTCACGCCGAGGAACCCAATTGTTAGCACGCAAATCAAGAACATCACGGACCATGAACTTCAATCTTGGGGCCAACTGAGTGTGTGTGGTCAGTTCTTTCAATCGGCCAAAGTACATGTCATTAATACGACGCGATTTAGTGTTCTCGTCTAGCTGCTTACCTATGGTGTTAAAGAATTGACAGATGGCCTCAACGTTTTCTTCGGCAGGACAGGTTTTGTTATCTGGTCCTAGAAGTTCCTGATACAACACAAGATATCAGAAAATGCAGCATTTTACAAAATTTTATGGAGGGGTGAAACATCCGCAATAATACTGATAGGCATCAAATAAAGACCTGGACAATGTGGTGGACAATCTTCTCAGGCACCATCTTTTGCTTTAGAAGCTCTCCAATCAATCGAATATTTCCAAGAGTACGAAGTTTCACAAGTCTGTCTTTATCTCTGCGCTCACTCTCTTGTTCAGGGGCAGTCATCTGCCTAACCTCTTCCCTCAACTTGTCTGCACCTTCAAAAGCCTCCTGACAGATATTTAAGAGGACTCGTTTAAAAGTAATTTCCCTACCACCAGGTTCATCAGAGGGAAATTGAGGTAGCTTCTGATTCAGATCGGAACACAATTGAGCATACATGGGGCAAAATGTGGGCTCAAGAACAGCCTTGTCAAAAATGAGTGAAATGACATCCTGCATTGCAAGCAATGTGAGATTGGGGAAATAATTAACATCACCTAGAATCAAGTAAGTGAATGAAGAATGAAGATAACCTTCAAAATATCAGCGGAGGTGATTCCAGAGTCGATTAGCTGACCCTTGAGAAGATCAAACTTTTCTGGTGTTAACTTGTTCAATATCCTGCATAATCAAGGCACTTCATCTTAAGTACCAAAATAATCAATAGTTAACGAAGGTTTTGAAGCATACGCCTCAAAGGTCACCATCGATTTTCAAACACTGGTTTTGTAGGAAATGAGGCACTAGCCCTGCACCTTGAGCCTAGGCGCACGCCCAAGAGGGCTTTTTAAAACAAGGGCTTGAGACAGGACGTTCTAAACATTTTAAGATATTGAATAAATCTTGATGTACTTGCACTAAGAATTTATCCTATTGACCAGGACTTTGATACAGGTAATGGCATAGAATGCCTAAGCGTGAAGAGATTGAGTGATAATTAATTACGACAAAACTCAAATCCAATTCAAAATTATAAATGGAAGCAAAAAAGAGAATATACAAGGATAGTTGTGATTTGTGAAGAATATGTATTACCCCTTTACAGTCTTCAGGACACGATCCTTATCAGAGAGATTTTCTCTCCTAGCTGACCATGGTACCTCAGCTTTGATTAATGCTGGAGGTGCTCCCTAAAATAAGTAAAGTGATGTGAACTAATTAGATATAGGGCTTTCAGAGCGGCAATTTAAAAACAAAAATGAAGTGGATTGAAAAGGGACCAAAGCATAAGTGCCCTGCATGTAAGTCGTTTTTCCCCCAGTAATTCAGTCAAGAACAATATTTGGTTCGACTGAATCATGCATTTAAAAAAACAGAGAGAGAAAAAGAAAAAAAGAACTTTCAATGAGATAAAATGAAACAATACATGGACATACAAAAAACAAGCCCACAAAAAAGGAAATCTCCCTAATAAGAAGGGCCTCCAACCATGCAAAATCATGCCTATAGTGTAATTACAAAATAAACTTTGAGAACCCCACAAAAAACATGAAAACAAACAAGGGACCAACAGCAGAACAGCTTTATATATGGCACATCATTTTCGGAAAAAAGATGTCTTAAAACTGAAAACATACAGCTCCCATAAGAAGTTTTCACTCAGCTCAGTGATCAAAAGTAAAAAGAATTGATTTAGAGAAGGGGTTGTACAAGAAGCAGTCAGTTGAGGTAACAAGTTGTCGGAATAAACTACATACTTCAACATGTATACCATAAAATTTACTGAGACAGATTATGTACATCTTCAATGCTAATTGATTTTAGATGAGGTTTGTGATCTTGTTATTGTTCAAAATAAAAGTTGGTCAAAGATGTTTACATCTAAATGCATACACATTTCAACCATATCAACTAGTGAAAAATGCAAGAAATACAAAAATTACCCCTTGGTTAGAAGTGGTCCGTGTCCAAGATGAGTGAGAATCTTGACGATTCAAGTTATTTGCATCTTGCTGTCTAGAGTCAAAATGACCACCAAAATCTCTGTCTCTATTGGTTTCCCTGGACCTCTCCTCTCCAGAAGCAGAGAATTGGGCAGAGCGCCCACGCCAGTCACGATTGTCGGGCTCAGAATACCGATTCTGAGACTGATTGGGTTGCTATAAACAAGGACGGTGATGTTAGAGTCCTGCACTCTATAAGTTACTCTTAACAAATTTGAAGGGAGACATGTGGTTAAGAAAATCATTTGGTGCAGATAAAAGAACTTTAAGTTTAAACTAATGACCTCTTTCGTAAGAGACAGAGAGAGCAAGAAGAAAACCAATCAACTGAACAAACAACAAATACTTACATTGCTCTCTCCACGGCTCCAACTTTGTTCCTCGCCAAAAATTTCCACTTCAATTTCCCTTTTAATTTTTAGTATGTCATCTGGAACTTCCACAGCCTTCAAGAAAAAAGAGAAATCAGGCATTCAAAAAACATTAAAAGACAGCTACGCCATTCTCAACAAATTCATAATGTCTGACTTCCAGAGAAAGTAACAATAAAAGTATGCAAAATGGTAGACAGTGATAGAAAGAAGTATCAGTACTGATAACTGTGACATTGAAATATTTAAAACTAGATAGCAGCTGTCAGTACTTTATCTTCATTTAGAAACCAGAAGAGACAGATGAAAAAAGGAGGAGCAATGCCAATGAGGCAATTATCATAACTAAAAGAACAAAACATGAGAGAAAATGCATATCAATCAAAATATCCCAAAAACAACCAAAAGTTAAAAACTTTCATTTGATTATCAATTCAGTTTAGGAGAAATTCACAAAGAGGAAGCAGACACATGCACCGCAAAAGACTAAATGAGAACATAATGTTTACCTCCTGAAGCTGCAAAAGCTGATCTCGGGTATATCGAACACGCTCACGACCCTCAAACCGTGAATCTCCACCCTATAAAAAACAAACAATGGGAGTTGAAGTGACGCCCATATAAAATTTAGAAGGAAAAAAAAGAAACAAAAACGGCAACAATTTCAATCAAATATTTCGGACAATGGATCAATTCAAGAGGAAATTAGACCTAATCAACTTCCACGATTCGATTTAAAAATCCCAAATTGCAATCTTAACTCACAGACCCAAGATCCAAATGAAAGAACGAGAGTTAGTAAAATAGAATCCAATAAAAGGGGATGGTGGGCACATACCTTTACAGAAAAAGAAGCGGAAGAAGCAGCATGAGGACGAAGGGTAGGGAGATCAGAGGAAAAAGAACCGAAAGCAAAAGAGGATGAAGAGGATGAAGAAGAAGATGAAGATGAAAGGTCAAAGCGAGGACCAAGGAGTCTAGGACGACCGCCACCAGGTCTCAAGCTTAGAACAGTCTGATCACCTTTCTGCATAACTCGATCTATGGCAGAATGAGGAAAACGCCGCCGCAAAAACGAAGAAGAAAAGGGTGGGAAAAAGAAGAAGATTGAGAGGGATTGGACTGGATAGGGATTGAGATTTTTGAAGAGGGGAAGTGATTGAAGGTTTTTGGTTTTTATGGGTTTCTCTCTCGACGAGGGAGAGAGAGAGAGAGAGAGAGAGGTTTGATAAAATAGAGAAGAAGAAGAGAGAAATCGATGAACCGGTTGCGGGAAAGCCTAAAAAACCCTTCTTTTCCTTTTCCCACACTATGTTCCACTCAAACACTCCATTTTTTTTCTCCCAATAAATATAAATTTAGAAATATAAAACTGTGAAAAAATATCCAATTCCTATTTTTCTAGTACAACCATTCTCACAGCGATCTACGTGGGTGGAGTTGGGGTCCGATTGAAACTAAATTATGTACCAACCCAATTCAACTCGATTCTTAATTTTTATATTTGTGTTGATTTTTTATATAAAATAAATTACACTAATTTTTTATTTTTTTTTAAATAAAAATTATTTTTTTAACAAACATGTCATATTTACATAAATATTAAAATTTGTTGCATCAACTTCTTTTAAATTTATAATCAAACAAAACAACAATCATTTTATATTTATGTAAAGTTCAAATGTTTACCTTCAATACTTAAACCTAATAAATCTACATTTGAATTTATTCAAAATAAAAATAAAATGCATTCAAAAACATTTTATGCAAAATTTAAGTTTACATTCAAATTCATTTAATAATAATAATAATAATAATAATAATTTTTATTATTATTATTATTATTATTATTATTATAAAATCGGGTGAGTCGGGTTGACCGGATTACTAAATCCTATAACCCAAAACAACCTGAAATATATTTTTAAACAATTTTGCAACCCAAAATAAAATGTAACTCAAATCAACCTTTACGGTTTGGGTTGGATAATCTGGGTTGGTCAGGTTACCCGATTTTTTGAACACCCCTCATCAAGATAGGGATCGAACCTCCTATATCAAGGATGGAAGGTCATGGAACTTCTCATCTAGGGTGTAGTGATCGATCGAAGTTGATTTTTAGGTCAAATTGCTATTGAATCAACTATGGATGGTTTAGTAAATGTTCAAACCAACCTCGACCATGGAGGAATAAAAATCGGTTAGTCGATTTTATTCTTTAAAATATTTTAAGAATTTTCGATTTGGATTTTTCCAAACCCATCCCTCTTTTTCTTTGACAATCCACTCGATTCAATTGTTCAGCTAGGATTTTCATTTTATTGTGTTCATCGCTATTTCTACCTCTACAATTTATATCTTTAACTTTTGAGTTTAGCAAATAAAGATAACTTTATTTTAATTATAAAGATTCGAATATATGAGATAATTATATTTTAATTATAAAATTTAAACCAATTTTTATACCAAACTTTTTTTATTCGATGGTTACATGAATGAGAGTTTTATTTTAATTGTAATGATTAAATCAATTATTTGTCTTAATTTTAGTTTAATTATATAGATTAAATCATGAGCAAATTGCAAATATCACTTAAAAGTATGGTGATAGTTGCATTTAAACTTTTAAATTTTAAAATTAAGGCCTCAAACTTATTCAAATTTTAAAGTTGAACTCTCAAACTTACATAATTGTATAAATTATTGATTATATAAGTTTGCGGATTTAATTTTTATCATTTGTGAGTCCAATTTTTACAATTATTTTAAGCTTGAGATCTAATTTTAACACTTTAGAAGTTTAGGGACCAATTGTTACTATTGAAACATAAAGCATCGTTTTTTAGGAACGTAGACAACCAAAATTTTAGATATACGATATTATAGATAACTGACATCTTTAGATTTCAGTTTCATCGTCGGGCTTGAAGTCTAAAGACTGATCTAATTCCAGCTTAAGCTCGATCCAAAGCCAATGGTTGACCAACCCGACCCAATCCAACCGATTCATATATTGGATTGGATATTATCTTTTTTTTTTACATTGGGCCAGCCCGTCTGATGAGTATTTGGATCGACCCTTTGGGTTGGCCCTAAACCCCAATCAAATGTTACAAATTGTTATGGGATAATCAGGTATGTAGCACTTTTTTTAGGTCATTTTGAAAAATGGCAAACCGAATTTTTGTTTTGATTTATAGCAAATCACATGTGGCTCACGTGATTCACAATTTT
>JBBPDJ010000008.1:8248906-8473672 GCA_037974625.1 Cucumis cinereus | reverse complement strand
TTTTTGCAATATAAAAGTTAGTTTGCCATTTTTCCAAATGAAACCTTCAAAATTGCTATATATTTAGTTGACCCTTAAAAAAAGAAGAAAATCAATGGACCAATTCAAGCTCGATCAAAAGGTCTAGTTAAAGCCCAATCCAAGTTTGGCCCGTTGAGCAAGGTCCATAGATTGGACTATGGGCTTAAGTTTAAGTGGTTAGGTTGGTCCATGACCGGCCCAAACAATACTTGAGGCTCGTAAGGCTTGGTCTTCGGCCAAGTCTTGACCTTTGATTCTTTGGGTTGGGTTGACTTGACCCAATGATGAAGTTGATTTAGATTATGAAAATTTGGAAGAATGGAATGACAAATTTGAAGGGGTGGATAGAAAAATAGTAAAAAAAATTTAAAATGAGAAAAATAGCAAATCTGTTGATAATTACGTGCATGGTCTTTTTTATATTCCAAATTTATCCTCAATGAGATCAAATAATCAACTTAAAACTCCATGGAACGTACTGTGAAGCAAAAAATACGTAAGCGGTTCTTAGATGCACCTATGTCTGTGCAACCTAGGAAGTTGTCTAGTAAAAATCGTTACATTTGCGAATAGTTTTTTTTGTGTATTAAAAAGGAGTATGTGGTTAGGCACAACCTAGACTACACCTAATCATCACTCCTACAATTTTACAAAGCCTCCATCACCAATCACCCCCTTGAACCTTTGAGCCCCCAATCCGTGTGATTACATGATGCACCAACATTTGTGTTTGAGAATATTTGTTACCCGTGGAAACCACTTAGCCATCCCTTTCATCCCCATTTACGGAACAAGCATCCTTTGAAAGGTTATCACGAGCAAGTAATGTTGCAGCCTCCAAGAATTTTAGAGTTCATTCCACCTTCAGCTCTAACAATAGAATTGGGAAGCCATGATCCAACCTATTACGGTCTGACCACAACTCTCGATGAGGCAATAATCATTATTCGAAAGTGCCAAACATCAATGGGGTGGTGGCGCAGTTGGCTAGCGCGTAGGTCTCATAGCTTGAAGAGTTATCCTGAGGTCGAGAGTTCGAGCCTCTCTCACCCCAATCATTTTTCCCTTTTTTTCTTTTTTCATTTCATAGGCTTATTTGAGGCCCAAATATTGGATCGTTTCGCTGAATTTTCTGTCCGATGAGAGAGAATAGTAAAATGAAGGAGGCAAGAGAACCACAACCACAATGGTGAATTGAATTCTGTAGATTATATTTTGTGTACTCAAGGGACTGCTGCTAATCTGATTCAACAATATATTTTAATGGTAAAACACATTAGTTAAAAAAAACATTTGAAGTGAAAATTGAGTTTTTTTACTGATGGTACAACTTTTTAACCGATTCAGATTCGGGTATCTTTGATTGGTAAATTTTGACTTTACAATTACAGCTATTCACCATGCTAAATTTTAATACATTTCAACCTCTAAATTCTCGGGTGACAAGATTAAGCCCAACGTAGTATCTTACATTTCAGTTCAAAAGACCTAAATTCATGAGGGTTAAAAGAAGACGACTAATAATATGATATTGTTCATTTTGAGTATAAGCTTTGATAACTTTGTTTTTGATTTCATTAGAAAGTCATCGAGCATTGAAGAAAATTGTCTTCACTTTGTATACTTGTTTACTCTAAGCCAACTCCTCATCACCGAAGGTCACTCCTTGTCCGGTTATCTCATGTACAAATCAAAAAAGGCACAAAGACAATTTTGTGTAAGGAGCAATCTCTAGTACCACTCATTAAGGACAACCACCAGTCAAATATTTCTAAAATAGTATAATATTGTTCACTTTAGCCGTATGCACTCACAGCATCCCTTTTGGTTTCACCTGGTTTCATCCAAAAAGTCTATTACTATTGAAGATAGTTGTTCGAGACTATGGTCGCATTATAGGAGTTCGTCTGAACTGAACTATGCAGGACTTCTCTCGGGTGTACATTGAATGATGACCCTTCAATATCTTTTCCATCTCCATTACTTTGCTTTTCTTGCTGGTGGAAAGAATAAACCAGAGAGGCTCTTGAAATGGAAGAATTGTGTAAAGGTTGAAGAAAATTTTCAAAAGATAAATAGATTAAAATTAGAAAAAGATTTACATCTACAGAATCCCGCTAAGAATTTAAAGAATGAATTTACATGCGGGAGAAGACTGGATATGGAAGAATAACTCATTTTCTTCTTCAGTAAGGGTAAACAAATAGAAACAGATGGGTTTTGCTGTTAGCTTGCTTAGCCTAACCGTCTAAAACTGGGAGACATTTTCCAATCCTTGTTTCATTTGTATGAGATGTGTCCACAAACTCTGCTCCTCAACCTGCTTTCAAATAGCATATTGTTACTTGTATTTGTAGAGTAAAGTAATAAGATTCAATTGTGCTTGATGCAATAACTGTTAGTTTCAATGACATTCCAAATAGTGAAAGATAATTGAATAGCTCTAAATAGTTAAAATCACTTATAAAAGGCTTTTAATAATTTAAAATCAATTTAAGAGTGTATAATTTAATATTAAAATGATTTTGAGTAATTAAAGGTATGTTTCAAAGTGGCTTTACACATGAAAAAAAGTGATCTCAACCCTTTCAAAATTAATCTCAAACATGTCTAATGAGGAAGGACTTAGAGTTCCTTAACAAAATTCATAAAATTTGGGCAATAGCTTTGTGTATTCACTTCAATGAGATATGTGGGGCAGTAAAAAGTTCCAAATCAAGATCAAGAGAAGTAAGTCCATTCGTCAATTTATACGACCGTGAAATATATCATCCTCACCTGCAAAGCCGCTCTTGATGCTAACAATGCTATACATTCATCAAGCATAGCTTTTTCTTGCGCTGCGACAATAGTAAGTTCAAAAACTAACGTCTGCATTACCTTCACCTGGAAAGCAAATAAGAAGATGAACAGAAGACAACAATGATTAGAACTGCGGACAAGAAAACACCCAACCAAATAACTGACTCTAATGGATATTGAGTCTGTTAAGTATAAATTATAAATATCTAACTATTGCTCATCCAAACATCAGAAAACAATTCCATAAATCAGATTTTCAATGCCCTAAAAGACGTACAAGTATAAGACAAAGCCACTTCATGATGAATAACAATACAGACATAAAAGTGAACACGGCAGGCGATATAATGTGGAGCATTTTCACGAGCACACAAATAACGACAAAATTTATTAATAAATCAATGTTCCTAGCCACTTTATTTGTAAATCGTCCAAAGGTCCATATGATTTGATATTTCCTGGAAAGGAGACAGTACAGCAAATTAAAGTTCCTTCCACTATGATGGATGATAAATTGTCGTGGAATCCATGAGCCAAACGTAATAAATTAAATCACCTGAGATTCCAAATAGTATGTATTTATTGCAATTATTGGGGAGATAATAAACATGATTATTATTATAATTTGTTAATATTCGTAACATGTAGATCTCACAGAATACAATGCTCACTGGTTGTGGGAGGAATACAAATCAGAGGTAAATTTGATGGATTACAAAGGTTTAGATACTTGCAGCATTCAGTTTATCTCCTCTAGCTATTATGATCAGAAGCATTCTTATTCACAAGTAGTAAGAACATGAATTACATTATAAGATGACAAGATTGGTCATGTCCATAAAAATTGCAAGGCTCTTGATTTCTAGAAAGATGTGAAGAAAAACTATTAAATATTGATAACATTGAAAGGGAAGTTATATATAAGTATACCCTTGGGAGTAAAGAGCAAATGGAGGATCCCATTGCCTGCATCACCTCAACGGCCGAATAGATTGCACCATTTAAAGAACCAGCATCTGACTGTAAATAAGCAAGTATTGTCAGTTACCAATATTTGGCTTCCTATAATTATAGCAAATTAGTGGCCAATGTAGCATACTTTAGCCCCTCCAGTTACTGGAACACGAAGAGTGCTCGACTCCAAATCATCTATGACACCTGATAAGGATCGATTATGACTTCTTTCAAGCACAGCCCATTCGTTGAGGCAGCTCATCTGCATCAATCACATGCAGCATAAAAATCACACCATTTCGGTGAAGCATATATGAGAGCAGATGGTTGTTCAAACTTCAAATAAAAGTAGGAGGGGAATTGTAACTACAAATTCAAAGGACCAGAAAAGCTGTCGTTTAATATATTAACCACAAAAGAAAAATGAAATATATTTCTCAAAGAAAATACTTCACCTAAAACCTAGCCCTGTTAAAACATTTGCTGTTAGTTGTGCGTCTACATTGGTGGAGAAAAAAACATGTTCCTTACTCTGCTACTCGAAGTTGCAATTTTATGCTAAAACGTTATACATTACTATGTGAAACATAGAGGGTCAGAGCACATGCCAAAATACCTGTTGCATAGGTTTCAGGTTTTATTCATAATCCTTAAACCATGGCTAGCAAGTACAATGCCAGAAACTAAATCACATCCATAACAAGTATTTTGGCTAAAGTCTGCCCAGGCAATATCAAGTTATATAAATGAGCACCACCTATACTCAAAATTGTGTATTGCACTGAAAGCATAAAAGTACAATGCTATATAGACTATGCTAATGATATATAATAGCTTTCTTTAAGTTAGTCGTATTACTTGATCATTCATAATAGAGATCAATTTGACCTCTTGCTTCAGCTGTTGGAGATTGATCCTTTTTCTGATTACTGAATCCCAAAGATTTAATGTTGTATTCCATACGCCAAGAAGAGTGTTCTGCACCAAAGCACAAAAGTTATTAATCTTTAACTTGCACTTTAAGTATACCATCTGAGCACAAGCAAATATGTGAACAAACTATAGCAAAGATTAAATCATCGCAAGTAAAAGCTATCACGTCTAATGCCAACAGAGCACATGGTCATGTTCTAGCCAAAAAGGGGTTTATAATCAAGCAGGATGTCATGCATTAAAAGTTAAAACCCTACCTCTGCTATCATCTCCTGATTACGAAGGACAGCCTCGGCCCGTGCATTAGCACATCTCCACTGCAGATGTCTATTATATAGAAGACGTAGCTTATGAGCACCTTCTATGTAGCTTGCCGTCTTCTTTCCCTTCTTATAATCTGCTATGAAACTAAGTACAGAACTTG
This sequence comes from Cucumis cinereus, assembly GCA_037974625.1. Lineage (NCBI taxonomy): Eukaryota > Viridiplantae > Streptophyta > Magnoliopsida > Cucurbitales > Cucurbitaceae > Cucumis > Cucumis cinereus. The sequence goes on along the minus strand of JBBPDJ010000008.1, from coordinate 8,468,538 downwards.
AAGCAGTGGATTGGGTAGAATTTGAAGGTCTAATTCGTGATGAACTAATTCCCTGAGGAGGTGGAGTTGATGGTCTTAACCGAGATGGGCTAACTCCTCTAGCAACAGAGGATAATACTGGTGTCTTGGAAGGTGAAGATGGACGTGGGCAAAGAGTAGGCGAGTCATATCTCCCAACTTGGTTTGCTGTTATTTTAGTGCCTGCTAAACTTGAAGAAACGACCTTGTTAGCTGCAGGTTCCTGCATTGAATTGTCATTAGCTGAATTGGCCTCAAATTCTTCCCTACACCTTCCATCAACGTATGATAACCTCACAATACCACTGGTGGATTTCTGTAAAGGTTTGTTCACAATCTCGCCAGTAGTTGCCCTTGTAGAAGATAAACCACTTCCTCGGAGTGGCTTGTGTAAGCTTGGGACTCTTTTATCGGTGAGATCCACAGTACAACTCAATGAATTGGAGGATGCTTTCGCACCAACTCTACTTGGCCATCTCTGATGATCTACGAATTGGGTCCGTGACCCATCAACTGGCTTGGAATTCTCTGATTGATCATACCCATTTTTACCTCTAAGAGGACTCTTCTTTCTTTCTGGCGTGGGCTTCCGTGAAACAGATTGTGTTTCAGCTTGTTTAGATGAGAAATTAGACGAAGGCCTCAGAGTTCGATCAGAAGGAGAAGATAACACGGGTTTTTCCTTCTTACAAACAGGTATAGAAATTGTATCAGATTGGAATGAGACGCTCAAACTTCTCATCGTAGAGGGCCATAAACTCTCAGTTCGACCACCTATCATTCTTTTTGATAACAACTGTACATCTGCAGGTGTACCATGAATTGGTGTGGCTGGGCTTGGAGGAGAAGGGGGTGTGGAGGGTCGCTTCCTTTCTGCTGATTGAGCTCTTTTAAGAACCAATTGGGAAGATGCAGAAACCGGCCGCGTGATGCTTGGTGATGGGCAACGCCGAGGTCCAGACAACGATGAAGGTGAAGATGAGTTGTTCTTGGAACGCGAGGGAGACCGTGTGATAACTTCATTATTCTTTGCTGCAGGAACCAACGGTTGTCTTGGCGTCGCTGCTGCTGCTGCTACTGTATGCTTTCTAAATGCCCGCGCCGATTCGCATACATCCATCCAAACTATTGAAATCAGACCATAGCGATAGATTTCTTCACATAACTAAAAAATTTGCATTCCCTTTAATCTGGAAAAAACAGTACTCACGAAAAGAAAGATCCGTTTCCCTGCATTGTATCAGCCACAAAAAATGCACAGTTAGAAGAATGAAAGGAAAAGAAAGGAATAAACCAACGTCAGAGTAAAGAAATAGAAACGAAAAACTAGCGAACATACAATTCTATTCTACAGCAGGAAAAGATCAATAGAACGGCGAACCTGAAATTGAAACACTAAAACTAATGTAAACTCGAATATGATTAGTTCCTAATCAAGCAATGCTCTCAACCCAAGTGAGATCAGAACACCGAAAGGAAGAGGAAGACAAGGTAGGGTAAAGAAAGGGCCACTTAAGAAAAGGGGAACTGCCATAAATTGCATCAACGTCTAATTGTTACAGCTTTTGATTCGGGTTGCTTTGACACAAATGGCATTTACAGAGTAGAGGTCCCCTCAGAAACTCCCGAGCAGGAGGATAGAGAGTGTGGGCTTTTGCAGGATAAGAATGGGAAGTGGAACTTAACTGGAACTTATTTGGCTATGGATAGTTGGAGCTGAAAACATGAAAGATTTCGTACATTCCCATTCACAATTTTCTTCACTTTCATCTTCTTCTTCTGTGCAAACTTCTCTCTTCATAAAGATCATTTCATTAAAAACAATTCTGAAACTTGTAAAAGTAAAGAAGTTGCATTACCCAAGTTTCTAAATCAGAAATAATACTTGTAGGTCTATGGGACCAGGTGAAATTGAAGATGTATCATTCAACTCCAACTGTCAATGTTTAATTAGAAAAACAAAACAATAAAAAAAAATTAACTAATACACCATTGAATTTGCTTGTGAGCGAGCAATATTAAATTTTCTTGACGCAAAATGGTGGATATCCACGTGCAAAGAGAAGAACCTTTGTCCGTTTTGAGAATTTACATGGCCGTAATAAATGCAAATATTAATTACCAGACCAAAGTCAACACGAAAGAGAAACCCATTGAAACACAAAATTAAGATTTATTATAGTTATGTGCAAAGATTAGAAAAGAACAAGGGTTCTAATATTCTCCCTCCTCTTTACAACTTTCATAATTCGACTGCGGCTATCAATAAATGCCAATGAAAACTTCAAGGGTTTTGTGAAGGAATCCCTTCTCAGTGCTCGAATTTCGACAGATTCGTGCATCTAATACTGCAGACCGGCCTACGCTGAGCCCTTACTGTTCATATAAATCTCTCGACAGAAATTTCAGAGATCTTGCAGAGAGAGGAATATAAATAAAACCACGAGACATACTCGAATTTCAGAAAATACAAACACGACAAATAAAATTCAGTAATTATACTCTTCAATTTTTTTTTTTTTAAAAAAAGATCTAACGCCTTTTACGGATGATTCACGAGAAATACTTCAAACTTATTATAGAAAACAAAATACAGTATCAGCTACTCAAAAAAAAAAAAAAAAAGAGAACCAAAGAAAAACATCGCAGAAACATTCCAAATCGAATTGGATTCTCGGAATTCAATGAAGAAGACATTAAAGAGTTGAAGTAAAGAGTTCTCACCGATACGGCCAAATCAAACACGCGGTGAATCGGAAAGCGCCGGAGGAATCAATTTCGAACAGAAAATCAGAGGAAATTAGGCGGAATTTGATCGGAGAAATCCTTAAGGTTTTTGGGGAGTGGAAGAAGAATTAAGCCGTACAGGGGTTTTTCTTCAGCGGACAGAGTTGACGGAGTTGAGATTATCGAAGAACTTTGAAGAGAGGGAGAAGAAATGGAAAAGCGCGAGAAAATTAAAATTAATAAAAATTTAAATAAAAAAAAGGTTTAATTGGAAAACGAGAAAACGGTTATAATTAGGACTTTTGAGATGGTAGGGACCATTAAAGACAGTTGCTTTCGCGCCACCTGCTTTTTCTTAATCCTTGACCTTAATTATAATATCCATTATTATTCTAATTAATATATATATATATATTATATCATTTAATTATAATTCTTCTAACATAGGTCAAATTAAGCACAAAAGGGAACTAGTTACTCTTTTACACTAGGGGTAAATTATCTTATTATTATGTCCTTCCATATAATAAAGGGTAAGTTTTTTAAGATGGTAAAATTGTATAAAATATTTACAAAAATAGCAAAATGTCATTTTTAAGTGATGATAGGTTGCGAGAGTTACTAATAGACATCTATTAGTGTCAATCACCTGATAGATGTTTAACAATGTGTATCATTGTGAAAATGTGTTATATTTGTAAATAATTTGACTCATTTTATTATATTTAAAAAAATAACCCTATAAAACCAATTTTATCAATATTTTTATATACGTATAAAAGTGTTTTTTAAGTACAAAACAACAAGGAGAGAATCACACATCTCTCGGTCGCTAACACATCTATTTGTTGTTGGAAATGACTTGATCTTTTGGCCCACGACAAAAAAAAAAAACATCGTGAGAAAAAAGTAGTATGTTGTTTGAAAATCTTGAATAGTTTAAGGGGTTAATATGGAAAGATTTGCATGTGAGTTTTCAAATTATGGTTGTAGTAGAATAGAAACTTTTCCTAAACGCATGTTCCATTACTTATTCGGTCGAGTTTAGGCGACCACTCTCGCATGTAAAAAGAAATAACTTCTTATTACTTTTTTCTTCAACTTACCATAAAAAATTTACAGTTTCATTAATGTTTTTTCTTGATTGTTTATTTCTAAAAAAACCTTCCTTTTATCTTCCTAGATTCAAATTGTGTTTTTCTTCTTTTTCATGTTCTAGTTTGCATTTGTTCTATCATATGTCAGTTGAGCTATGTTAACTTCAACATATATTAAAAAATTAATAATATATAAATGAAACCCGAACATATAAAATAAAATAGTTGTCAACTCGTGAGTACATTTTGTAATTTCTTTAGTTAATATTTTTGAAAATTCAAATATGCAAAGAGTCGAGGGGGAAATGGTATTGAATTCTTACTATTGTTTATTTGGGGGGGGGGGGGGGGGACCTAACTCTTAGGGCATGGGCAACCATTAATTGAAACGAAACAAAAACAAAAATGGTACTTAAGTAAAACAAAAGACTATGATGCACTTGTTTGTTCCTTCTTTCAAATCCAAATAGGGAATGAAAGGAGTATATTTTTGGTTGAAATTTAGGTTTTTTGTTCGTGGAAAATTTTTTAAGTAAATTTAAATTGTTTTTTGAAATAAATTTCTATTTCTTTTTTATTTTTTATGAAATGTTAAAATATAGACAAATATGATGGAACAGAGTGATTAAAATATCATACAAATTTCAATAACAAATCTAAACAACAAAGATTCAATTTTTCTGTATTTCACTTATAACTATAATATTTTGCATATTTTATAACTATATTGTTTTTTAACGTAGTAAATATTTGATGACGTTTACAGTAATGGGATTACATTTTTTGTTTTTTCTAGAAATTAGGGAGAAAACAACTCTGGTCCTAAACTTGGTAAGTTTTACCCATTCGGATCATACACTTTCAGTTTCATTAAATAATATTGCAATTTCCGCCGTCACTAATTTAACAAAACAAACAGTATATAAAACTAAAACTCGTGGATCTCAATAAAATAATACGTGACATAAAAATAAATTTGATCCACGAACTAAACTTACCATTTGAATAAATAACTTTGCCACACATAAAAGAAAAATTAGGGTTTACCTGAATTGTCTTTCTAAACATTTAGAAGTGGAAAAAAAAAACTTTTAAATCATTTAAAACGTCAATCTAAACAAATCTTAAAATCGTAGCACTGATTAAAGTCCAAACTAACATCGTAACACTTTGTTTTTTTGTTTTTTTTTTTTCTAAAAAAGAAAAGTAGAATAAAAAATTAATAAAATGGGACAAGTGTTAGGGAGAAAACCAAAATTTAAGTAAATAAAAGGACAAATGGATGTGAGACACATAAATGTTTAGGACATGAGGAGGTGGAAGATGGAGAGTGGAATAGTGTTCTCCCATTCCTCAAAATTCTCTTATTTTTCAATTCCCCTTTTGTCCTCTTTGTCTCTACTTTTATCTACCAACACCAATAAAAATCTCTTCTCACCAACTTCTTCTTTTCTACCCTTTTCCTTAATACATGGTTATAAAAGTTGTAATTATGAAGATTGAGGTTTAGTTTAATTAGATTTCCATTATCAAATAATTTTATTGGACCCGTGGGTTTGCTTTTGGTGCCATCTCAAAAAATCTCGTATTATTGGAGACAGTTGTTATCTTTTATAAACATGTGATCATTTCTCTATTTAATCGTTGTAGGACGTTGATTGTACTCTCATCCAACACAAACAGATGATGGAAGGTAAAACTATTGTTGATTTTGGAAATCTCACTGTTAGATTTTAATTTTATAAAATAAATGGAAAATTTGAGTTTTTATTACTTGCTACAATGGTAAAAGTGTCGTCATAAGGACGTAGAGTGTGTTTGACAGTGATTTTGATTTGCCAAAATCATTTTTTCACTAGTCAATTCACTTTTGTACAAAAGTATAGTGTTTGGTAACTTAAAGAAAGTGATTTTAGAAAAATAAAAAATCACTCAAAATTGGTTTTTGAAGTATAGATTCTTGAAAAATGATTAACTAACAATTACCACTTAATTTTATATAGTTTTTTAAATACTCAATACCCTTCTTTTAATAATTTGATAGTTTTGAAATCACTTTTGGTATCAAACATGATGATTAAAAATCAATTTTAAACATATGAAAATCACTTTTAAGAGTTTGTTACCAAATATAAATTTAATTGTTTAGAAATCAATTTTACAAAATTAATTGTACCTAACTCTATTTTTTGTAAAATCACTACTCAAACTATCACTCCCAAATATCAATGAGACATTTAAACAACAAAACTATTTTAAATGATAAAATTGCTGAAAATGTTTCGAAATATAGTAAAATATCATTCTCTTTTGCGATAGACAATTATTTTAGTTCATCGTGACATAAATAACAGTCTATCGAATATAAAAAAGTAAAATTTTGTTATATTTATAAATATTTTAGTTTATTTTACTATATTTGAAAAGAATTTTTTAAAATATTATAGCCAACAAAATACATAAAATAAAATACAATATATATTATTTTTAAATTATCATCACATCAACACAAATATTAATAAAAAATTAAATATTGAGGGATGTAATGAAAAAATTATTAATGGTTGGAAAGGATGGGAGAGTTTGAGAAAGTAATATAATATTAAATTTCAAAATGTAATTGTTTATATAAGAAAAAAAATATTAAAATGTAACTTTAGAAATCAACAAAACTAAAGGTGTTTAAGTTTATTTTATTCTATTTATTTTCTTATTTTGAAGTTTAGACCATATTATCATTATTTAATAGGATTTTTTTAGGAAGGATCACGTCACGGAGCGTCATTTCAGGACATTGGTGATGTCGTGGCGCAGACTCATTGGCTGGAAAATGGGCCACCGTTATATTTTCAATGTGGCCGTCAGTCAATAAATAAATAATGAAAAATCTCTTTGACTGCCGAATTTTGTAATGCTTGATAAGTCTTCCGTTTGTTGACCAAACTCAGCCATTACGTGTCAAATTAATTTAAGATTCAAGATTTCAACGGTCAGGATTAAATCAAATCTTTTATAATTCTGTTTACAATTAATAAAAAAAATAAAGTTTCTTTATCTTCTCCCTACTAGTCATCCTCCCTTTTTTGGGGAAAAATCCTTTTTTTTTCTTTAATTGATAATTAATTATATTTTCAACTCTAAAATATTCTTGTTTTTTTTTTAAAAAAAAAAACTAAATAATTGAAAAGAAACAAGAAATGCGTTCAAGAATAAATGTGCAAATGAAGAATATATATATATATATATATATATATATATATGTTTCTTGTTCTTCAAACTAAAAATAGAAATACTAATGCACATCACATGATCTAAAAAACAATAATCTTTTGACATTTGACAATTGGCTCATAGTCTACTGTATGATTGATAATTTAAACTTGTATTTTTTGTGTCTATTTATGTAAAAATTAAATTATCAAATTTCAAAGAAATGTAAAAACTATAAACCTTCAAATAAATGTAAAAATCAAACTCTCAAGCTCTTTACACTTTTGAAAGTTTGAATATTTAATGCTTATAACTGATAGTTTGTACAATTGTTACTTAAGAAACGGTTTTTGCTGCTTTAAGATGTGTTTGGGAGTGATTTTTAGATAGTCAATATCATTTTTTCTTTAAACGATGGTGTTTGACATGAGCTAAAATTAGATATATGTTTATATCTAATTCAGTTTTTATGTAAAATATTATTGGTTAGTCATTTATGTGTTTTTTTTTAAAATTTAAATATTGAAACAAAAGATGATTCTATGTCATTAAATTGTTAATAAGACAAACAATTATATACGTTTTGAATTTTCTTTCCATATCTATATATAAACATATATCAATCATGCAGGTAATAATTTAACAATAAAATAAATAAAAATAGATATTTACCAATAATTATTTAGTTAAATAATTATTTTTAAAATCAAAATACAATTACTAATTGTGTAACTCTAAATTAACTCTAAAAAGGAAACATAATGATTGAAAATCAATTTTAAGAGTTTTGTACCAAACATAAATTTGATGAAATAGTTAGAAAAAGACGGGGGGTGAGTTGGAGTGAAATAGAGAGCATGTGGGTGTGGAGATATGTATACAGATGTGATGAAGGGTTTATAAGTTATATCCACATCAACCAGCTGGCTGCTGCCCCTAACTATGCTATAGCTACACCAATACTCCATTCCCTTCAATTCAATTATCAATCTATCCAAATTCCAATATCATAAACTCTCTTTTTTTTCCAATACATATTATATATATAATATTATTTTGAGAAAATTCAACTAACATTATTAAATACTTTATGTGTTAGTTTATTATTTTTTTAATTTAAGGTTAAAATATCATGTATTTGGAATGTTATTCCATTTTTAATTCATCTATTTTTAAAATGTATAATTTTAGTTTTTGTATTTTCAATTTTCTTAAATTTAATTCATATTCTTATTTTATTTTTTATTTTGTTCTTTTTTTTAAAATAGAAACTATTATTATTATTTAACTAAAATTTCAATAAAAAAATAAATTTGAGTTCCAAAATTTAAAATTTATTGAAATTACATCAAGTGAAATTGAAGATTTGTAATTGCATAAACTAAACTTGAAAAAACCATAAAAGGAGGTTTGTCTAAAGAGTTAGGAGTTGAGGACTGAGATCTTTGTTTGGTCTAATTTAAAAATGTTAATTTCATGTTTTATTAACTTCTTAGATTCACGTCTTCGTAACTTTTCAATATTAACCCTCTTAAAGTTTCTGATTTCACTTTTCGTCCCATGCACTCTTTAAAGTAGAGGACTAAAATAGTTATTTAACCAGAATTCAAGAATGAGAATAGCAAAAAAAAAAAAAAAATGGTTAATTAAAGAAAGGGTACCTTAAAATTAGAAGAATGGAATTGTGGATTATAAAAAGAACTCATCAAGGACAGCTTGGGTTTGGTTTAGCTCATTACAAATGGAAGCCAACAATAAGTTGGCTATTATCACTTTTTTTTTTCCATTTTCATTTCTCCAATAATTACTAAAAAATCATACAAATTAAATTTGTAAATACATAATTCAATCTGTTTATGTTATATTAGATATTTAAATCTCTATCTTCGCATGTTTCTTTAGTTTAACAATTGTAGCTAGGATGTAAAGAGACCGAACAATTGATTGTTACGATAGTACATTGGTATTTTATCTATAAATTTTTCCAACGACTTGTTAAAATCATGTAAATAAATGGAGATTAATTGTACAATAAATTCAATAATCCCGAAATTTAAAATGGTTTTTGCTCCATTTTTGAAACTTGAGAATGTTGCTCTTTTACTTATATCATCATCGAGCAAATTAAAATAACAAAAGTACTTTTTCTCCATTTGTGTTGGACATTCTCTATTTTCCATTTCTTCTTCATTCGTTGTTGACCATTAAAGTGTTGTAGAGGTGTCGGGTGCTTTCAATGGGGTTGCTGGAGTAGGATCTCGAACGTTAGATGCATGGGTCACTGAAAAGTAAGTGAGTGAGAGAGAGAAATAGGAAAAGTTGATCGATGAATTGTTGTTAGAAACGAGATGAGATCAAGGTTAGAGGGAAGATCAAGAGTGAGAAGACAAGTAGAGAGAAAAAGGGAGGAAAGAAGATGACAAGAAAGAAGAAGTTTGAGAGAGGGAGCACATACCTAACCCTAATTAAATGTGGCATTTTGATCCAATATAGTGACTAAACGAAAGTGAATCAAATTTTTTTTTAAAATCAATTTTAGCGTTTGTCAAACATAAATATTTGAAAAAAAAAAGTGATTTTGACAATATTACCAAACATAGTTCCGACAATATGTCAAATGTTTGCATTATCGTAATTTATACGTTAACTATACATATACATACATATATATGGAAGACAAAAAATGTTACATTCAAATTTTACAAAGAATATTGTTTATAAAGAAATTCTTCTTCGATATATGTATACAGAAACGTCTCATTACCCATTACAAAATGGTTTAATAATCTATTTAAAGTGTGTAATTCAATTTAATGAAAATAAATTATACTTAACATTATGTTCTTTTTGAAAGGTTCAAAGTACCATTGATTAAATTAACAATGTAAATAATATAATATAAAGCCATGATTAATTAGGCAATAAACGGCAAATTTGGTATAATTACAAATAATATGCATAATATATAATAAAAGTAATCATAGCAAATGAGTGAATGTCCATACTCCATAGAGACCATAATTAATTAATCCATATCATTTAATTCTTAATCACTAATTAAAGCCACACCCTTTACACCCTATATCATTTTTCCTTAAACAAGCATTACATCATTTAATTAATTGCCGATTAAGAGAAACTAATCCCCAACATCATCTTATGTTATCGTCTACTGCCTGCCTAATTAATTAACATTGATTGTTAATTATCAGTGTCGAATGTCGTCTCCTTTGTTTGGTGTACACATAATGCGACTGAAACGTCACATTACTTGACCCCTTTGTACGGTGCCATTTAGGGATTGAATTTGTTGTTTTTTTCTTTTTTGTAATAGTTTTTCTTCTAGCTTTGAAGTAGTGGTTAGGATTCCTTCTCCTTCGCTCTTTGTAAGAGGCTTGTAGTTGTGGTTAGTCTCAGATAAAAACAAAGTCGAATGTTTCCATGTTTCTCTTTCTATCAAAGTTCGGTTGATTTTTTTTAATTTTTATTAAAGTTCATTTCTCCAATTATTTTGAAACCAAACTAATTAGCATTATAACTCAAGTGTACGTATATATTAACAACCGAAAGGTTTGCAGTTTAATTTTTTATAAACTTTATATTAAAAAAAAAGAAACCTTGATTCATGTTGCAGCCTAATTTTTAATCATCAAACTTTACATATTATATCATTATGGCTACTAATTGCTTTTATTATTACCATTGAATTTAAATATTGATTTTGCATGATGTGGTTTATGAAAAAGAAAATTGCCTTACATATGGACTCATGTAATGTTAGTAATGAGTGCATGAAAAATAAATATTATATTAAATAAATTATAATTGCTTTATTATTTTATTGAAAGGGACCATAACTTAACTTATATTAAATGAATATCTTCTACCAAAAAATCTAATATTTGAATTCTCTACTTTTTGTTAAATTGAGAAAATTACAAATAAATTGCAAAAATTACCTCTAACGTATAGTAATTGTAAAAAAGAAAAATCAAACAAATAGATTTATACAACAGTTACGATTAATTTTAACATTTATATAAGTTCGACGGTTCAATTTTTACGATCGAAAGTTTGAGAGTATAATTACATGAACAGATGATATTTATAATTTATAATTTGTGGAAAACTAAAATAAATTATTAAAAAAATAAATAAAAGAGGAAGGAATATAAGAAAGAAAAAAGAAATGGTAGATTAAAAATGTCCCCACCATAATAGTATAAGTGTCTCATGTGCTCAACTTGCACTCTACAATAACAAAACAAACATTTGCATGTCTCTTCTACATGTACCCTTCTTTATTTCTTTTTCATTATTTGTTCATGTGACAATTCATTGTCACAAAAATTTTAAATTAAAGAAAAAAAGAAAACATAAATAAGATTTTTTTAAAAAAAATATTAATTATATTTAAGGGATAAATATAACTCATACCCTTTGTTATTTATCTCTATATGCCAATTTCACAATTAGAAATAAAAATTTGGAAGAAAGTGAGGGTTGACGTGGAATTTTCCATTAAAACAATTAATAAAGATTAATTAAATCACAGCTACAATTTAATCTAATAGATAGTGATTAAAGATAAGTTTGACACTTTATAAAAAAAATTCAAACAAAATAATCATTTTTACAGGAAATAAAATATTTCAACCAAGTGCTTTTACCAAACCACGTGTCATGATTGGGAATTTTAAAAGCCGTTTTTAGCTCAATATTTTACGATTTTGAGCTTTTAAATAATATAATTGTTAAGGTTAGGGTCAAAGTGATCTTAATTCAGTTGACATATAGATGTGTTAACAACTAAAAAGTAAATGGTTTGAATCTTCTACTTTTATTGTACTAAAACAAAACAGATGGTGTTAGGAATAATTTTAGATCAAAAGAGTATAATCAACCTCAAGCAAATCCATAGTCACAAGACATATTAAGTAACAAAATTGAAGTAAAAATCGAGGTTCTATTACCAAAATGAGCCTAGGAGAAGGAATAACTTGAGTGGACAAAACAAACTCCTAAGGTCTAATGGCATGTGCTGAACTAGGTAAGGTAGATGGCTATCCCAATTTGACCTTGAAATCAAATTTGAGACTTAAGTCAACTATCATATTCCTAGGACATTATAGCTCTAGTGAAACTAAGTTCGCTGTTGTTCTCAAACTTCTAACTCACTATACTTTTTTACTTTTTAGTTTGACATTCAAATGTGTGATAAATATTATATCAAATATGTAGATATTCGTTTATATATCACGACTCACGTTCTTTACGTTATTTAAATAAATTTTACGGAAGTTGTGATTAAACCGAGATTAAAGTGAAGAAGAAGTGGGCAACAAAATTTAGAGGTGATGAAGATAACTGGGGGGCAGTATAGGAAAGGGAAGTAATTGGAGTTGTTGTTTGATTTGGAGGAAGATTGTTGTGGTTGACATAGACATAGGATATCATAATAAAATTACAAACCCAAAACGTCTATATGTGATTCTCTGTTCCATTATTATTATTATTATTATTATTATTATTATTATTATTATTATTATTGCTTTGCTCAGCAAAAACTATGTGTCGGACTGCATAAACGACACGTAGTCTGTAGTCTCTAGATCTTGCTGTTCCGCTGACGGGAACATTTTGCTCTTTTCTTTCTACCCTCCTATCTTCTTTCTTCTCTCTACATTTTCATATTATAATATTTCCCCTTTATTATTTTTTTTATAATTTATTTTTTAAATCACTTTTCGCTTGGCTTTGTAAAGAAGTTGAAGCCCATTTTCTCTAAATGGGCCCAAACAATTGGCCCATATTCTCATACCCATTCCACTTTCTAAGTTTCGGTTGGGCGCTGTTGGGTTCTTTCGCTAAGCTCGTTGTATTCTTATTTCGTCAATCAAATATTTTTTTTTTCTCCTTTTCTTTTTGGTAAATCAAAAGTTCACCTCCTTAATATAATAACAACAACAACAACAATAATAATAGATTACAAATTTTTTAATTTAGTGTTTTGTTATTTATCACGTCTAGCGAAAGTAAAACTTTTGTGTCCATGGTGCTATCGTGCCTCCTCCTCATCTGGTCAATCACGTTATTCAGTTTGAGGTTTTTTTCTTTTGTGTTGTTCGCATTGGAATGACGATTCTATCAGAAGAACTCATGTTGGTTCTTTTCCTTGGGACCTTTTTTTCTTGAGTGGTGTTTGTATTTTCTATGTTTTATTGTTTTTATGTCTCTTACTCTATATGGGTTATGTGTTAGTTATGTCTGTTTTTTGGCATTTGCTAAAAAAGAAAATTACAAATTTTGTATTTTTTTTTGTCTCAGTGTTTAATTGCTTGTTACATTTGTCGTTTTACTTTTAATATATTTGCGAACTTTAAAGAAATATCGAGACTTATGGGCAAAATTTGTAATTTAAAAAATCTAGCAATTAAATAGACTTGAATCTTAAAGCTTAAGCACTAAATTTGTAATTAATTTTTTTAAAAGAAAAACATGTAGTTAATTCACTAAATTTGTCCATAAACTTTGAACATTGTGTTTTATTTACTCCATTAACCTTTAAATGTACCCAATAAATTCTTAAACAATCAATTTTGTTCTAATAGATACATGATAATAGGTGGATGAACTTTCAACTTTGTGAGTTAACCTGTCCTTGAAAATTTTAAAACTTATTTGATCGATAAAAATTAGAATTAAATGTGGAAAAATATCATTTATACCTCTAATCTTTAAAAACTGTATCAATTTAATTAAACATTAAGCTAATAAGTGTATTAATTTTTGTAAATCTATCGATTTACACCCCACACTGCGTTTAGTTTGAAGAAAAAAAAAAAACCTTGTGTGAAACTTATAATCATATCAATTAAATCTCTCAACTTTCATAAAAAAAATAATTCAAACACTTACTCAAATTTTCTTTTTGAGAATCATCCCAATATTTAATTTAATCGAAACCAAAATTTGAATACTTTTACACATCTGTATGAAAATTATTGTATGAATGATTTTCAAAGTTAGTCATAAAGAATGATTTAAATTGATTGATTTATAAAAATTTAGAAGTTTGATTGACTCAAATTATAAGTTTTACATAATGTTGGTCAAGTGAAATCTAGAGGAAGAGATAAATTAATACATTTACGAAAGTTTAGAGTTTAAAGTGATATAATTATTGGTTCATAGTTTTAATTTATATAATCCTGAAAGTTGAGGGGTATAAATCATTATTTGTCCTCTAAATTTTATGTCCAATACTACTCTAAATTTTAAATGTTGTGTCTAGTAAAATCGTAAAACTCAAAGTTTATAACTAAATTTATAATTCCAACCGTTCTAAGACCATATCGTCATAAACCTCAAATTTCAAAGACTAATTATATAGTTTAACCAAAAAAGTTTATAACTGAATTTAGTCATTGATTTTTATCAAAAGGTTTCTAATGGTCGATTGTGTAACCAAAATTTAAACTTTACAAATAGACATCAAAATAGTCGGTTTTTAAAAGTATATAAATCAAAAAGAACAAAATTGAAAGTACATAGACATAATAGAACTGAGACATCTAAAGTAAAGAAACCAAAAAAGTATTGATATTGAATTGTTTTTCAAAAGAATAATATTTTTTAGAGGCTATACAGGTCGGGTCGAGTTGGGAGGGTTTTTTTTTTCTTTTTTTCGAACAAACTCAAAGTTTTAGGTTGAGTACTCGAAAGACTCGCACAAAGCTCTCTAACCCAACCTTGGTTGAGTTGTTGAGTTAACATTGTTTTATTGTTTATTTAAAATACTTAAAATTATCTAAGACGTATAACTAATAACTAAAATCTAATAAAATTCAAATGTTAAATACTAAATATACATGGTGTATACGGGTTGGATTGGGTTAACATGATATTTTAATTCAATAAAAAACCCAACAAAAAATAGAAAAAAAAAACAACCAAACTCAACCTAAGAACAAAACAAAACAAACCCAACAAAATTCTTACCGTTTGGATTCGATAATCTGAGTTGTTAGGTCATTTGGACACCACTACATTTTACACCATTATCGAACATCATTACTTTATTGTAAGAGGGTGTTTGGATTGCTAAGATGAGTTATGAAATATGAAGTTAATATAGTTGTAAAATAAAGTTTTTCGATAAATGTACCAAAAAAAGAAAAAAAAAAAGAAGATGACGGTTGTTTGATAAATGTGCAAAATTTCACTATTGAAGTTGAGTAGAACCGAGCAGCTATCAAATTTTATTTATATTAAAATTGTAGTAAACGATCATATGATATATTAGAGGTAGTTAATAGGCTTTTTGCGATCGAAATGTAGGAAATATATGTATTTTAAATTTAATATATCAGATTAATAGCAAATTGTGGTTGAAACTTTGGAGATTCCCATTTTGACTTTAATAATAAAATTTAAAAAAAAAAGGATCAAATAAATCAGTTTACGAGTCATAAAAAATAATAATTAAGAGAAGTAAACCAAAATAAAAAGGGAACAAAATTATTAACCCATATCATTCCGTTTATTATTTTATTATTATTTTTAAAGAATTGGTCGGCTTTATGCGGGACCCACGGTACCACGCTGTGAAATTGGGCGGCAATATAGCCGTTAAAGTCACCACCAACGGATAACGACCTTTTGAAATACTCTTTTTGAATCCTCCAATCTTCTTTCTTTGGCTTCTCTATCAAAAAAGAATTCTATTATTTATTTATGATTATTAATTTAAGTAATGGCTTGTGATCATGCGTTGGAATAATCATTCTATTTTTTAAAAATATATATATATTTTTAAGTTTTTTATTTTTAAAAATTTGAAAATTTAAAGATGAATATTAGACAATGAGTATTAAAACCGTGTGAAGAAAAATATAAATATTTTAAAGAAAAGAATTTAAACTTTTGTTTGTATGATAGTGAAATTAAATGTAAAAATGTATATCAACTAAATTGGACACCTATGGATATTAAGAATTGAAAGAAAAAACTTATGTGTTCTTCCTTTTTATTTTTTGCAACACATGCACAATCACCCACGCACATACAAGATCAAATCGAAGTGGTTCTAAGAATAGGGGGCTGAAGCCAACAGTCTAGGTAGAAGTCGACCATTGTCAAATGCTCGACATGCATGTTTTACGCATGTCCCGATCCAAAGTATCACTTTAAGGCAACTTGAAAATCCT
Source organism: Cucumis cinereus (assembly GCA_037974625.1). Classification (NCBI taxonomy): domain Eukaryota; kingdom Viridiplantae; phylum Streptophyta; class Magnoliopsida; order Cucurbitales; family Cucurbitaceae; genus Cucumis; species Cucumis cinereus. The sequence continues at coordinate 8,452,277 of JBBPDJ010000008.1, read as the reverse complement.
AAAGGCAACTTGAAAATCCTAGGAAATACCCTATGGAATACCTTAGGTCAACTTTAGTCATTATAACTTCATATGAGGTAACTTGAGTTCAACTACAAAATTTTATCTAGCTTCCACATTTTCTCACTCTCTGATTTAGACAATAGAGTGTGTGTGGCAAGTACCGCAACGATGTGCAAGTTTTCTCTTTTGTAGGCCACGTTCTTCTCCTCCTCAAACAAATTCACTGTTGGTGTCACGTAAATGCCAACTACATTTACTCTTGTCCAAATTTTGGCATCAACCTAAACTAAAATATGTTGAAGTGTAAATTCATATCTGTCAACCAAAATACAATTTTGCTCAACTAAAATACAAAAAGAGCTTAGGTATCGAGTTACACCTATTTTCGTATAGTTTAATCAATCACAAATTGCCTTGCAACAAAATTTTCTATTTTAACTTTTTTTTTTTTTTTTAAATAAAAAGAGATGTATAGAAATGGATGCAGTCTAGACTACTCCGAATATTACCTTTTAATGCATTACTCTTTTTTAAAAGGTTAAGAGTGTAAATTTCCCACTAGCCTTTATTTGGATAAAAAAAATAGAATTTATATACAAACTCCATTTTCGGTAGGAAAACAACTAAAATTAATATATAAAATAACTTACATTTTTTTTAATCGTAAAAATAACTAAAATTAATATATATTTTGACCTAATCCTAAATTTCATTGTTCAGAGAAAAAAAAATCCTTAATTTTGAAAAAAAAAAAGAAGGAAAAACACATAACTTTAAATAGAATTAAAAAGAAATTTTAGGACATTCACATTGTTTAGTGGTGTAATGTAATTATGTTTACTAGTCCCATGTTATTAACTTGTTTCATAAAATGTTTATTTAGTAATCTAAATGTATTTTCTTATTATGTATTTTTATAATTTTTACAATCATTTTTATTGATATCGACATTTTATCGATATTTTCATCAACATTTTATAAAATTCGCTTCACGATATTTCTATCAATATCGACATTTTGAAACACAAATTGTAGAATGTAGAATAACAAAACTAATGTTATGACTATGAGAGTTGTATCAATTTAGACCATCAAACTAATAGTCATATCAATTTAAGTTCTGAACTTTCATAAATATATCAAAATTAAACCCCTAACTTACATAAATATATCAATTTAGACCCTCAACTTTCATAAGTGTATTCAAATAAAACATAATGGAGGGTTTAAATTGATATAATCATGTAAGTTTGTGGTTTAAATTGACACACTTATAAAATTTCAGGGTTAAATTGATACAATTATTAGTTTGAGTTTTAAATTGATACAACTTCTAAATTTATAAATTTAAATTAATATAATTATTAGTTCAGACGTTTAGAATTAAATTGATATATAATAATAATTAAAAACAAAAAGGAGAAAAAGAAAAGTTTGTGGGGGAGCTGCCGCGTTTGCTTTCAAGATAAGACGGCACTTTCGCTTAATTTCCACCTAAAATATCACTCTCTACTTTTACTTTTTACAAATTTTGTATTTATTATTTATAAATTTATATATTGATTTTTCTATTGAAATTAATGAAAACAACTTTTTTTTTAAAAAAAAAAAATCAACTTTTTCTCCTTCTAATTTATCAAGCCTTAATTCTTTAATAGTGACAAAATATTAATTCTTAATTAATAGGACATGCTTATTAAAAGCTATGACTTACAATAACAACATTTTAAGCCTTGGAATTAAAAGTTCGGATTCAAATAAACTTCTAAAAATTAAGTATTCAAAATCCGAACTACAATTTCATACTTTTATATACGTCTCCATTCTATTTATGATTATAGCGTTTTCCTAATACCGTGAGCAAAAATGTCAATGTATTGAATTTTTGGTCCCATAGATTCTAATTTTATTAATCTTTTTTTAATTATTTAAAAATTCAACTTCTAAAAGAGATAAACTCTTTCATAATCTGAAAATAAATAAGTATAATTTATTAAAAAATGTTAAATAAAATCGAAATTATTTTTCTTATAAATACGTTATTAATGAAAATCCAAACTCTCCGACTTCATCATGGTCTAAAAGCCATGTATGCTACTTCTGTCCGTTCAAAATAAAAAATAGTGTAATTATTTTGGTAGACTTTGTGACATCATAATATTGATGTGTCATAAAAACGCGTGTGATAGCCATTTTTAAATTACTCAACAAAATCTTTACTTTTTGCTTAGAAAGCGAAGCAATGCCGTTGGCCCATGGGGACTACCAACAAATATTTCATTTCTTATTAATATTTTCCAACCATTTTTGTTCAAACATTTCTATTATTTCTTTTTGTTTTTCTGTTTCAAATTGTGTGTATCAGTTTTTGTTGCCAATCCCACGCTTTGTCCGTATCCGATCACGCCTTCATCTGATCTGTATCGTCCATAAACGCCATTTTCTCATTCAATGATTGTGTGTGGACTCTGATTTGGCTTCAAATTTTGTAATTTTTCATCTTCATTCTTCATTTTCTTTTATTTTTCGACTTCTTTTCCCTCCGAAAATCGCTGCAATCCCTGTCTTCATTACCAGGTGAGTTCATCTTCTTGTTCTTCTCTTTCATGCCGGTTTTTCCTTTTTTCTGTTCTGCAGTGATTTTTTTCCCTCAAGAACGTTGAAATCTTTTAAACCCCTTTCGTCTGTTTATTCGAAATCATTAACGAAATCGGTGAAATTAAAAACCCCTTTAACTTGTTTCTGGGAAATCATTAACAAAAAAGTTGAAAATTTAATTTGGCCCTTTTATTTTGTTTCTTGGAAGGGAAATCATTAACACAAAAAAGTTGAAATTTATTAACCTCTTTAGCCTGTTTTTGGGAAATCATTAACAAAAACGTTGAGATTAATTAACCCATTTAACGAAAACGTTGAAACTTGTAAATCCCATCAGTCTGATTTTGGGAAATCGTTTTGAGTACTTGGTTTTTATGGAGTTTCCTTACTGGTTTTTTGCTCGAAACCTTTTATGCAACTCGTTTCTGATGTCCATTTCTTTTGTGTTTTTATGATTCTGGGAATTTTAGATCGACCTGTCTCGATCTGAGGTTGAAGATTGTTTGGATTAGCAGAATCTGGTGGCTTTTGTTTGATAAGAGATAGGTTTATAAAGTTCTTGCTGGTTGTATCTCAAGGGAGATTGCAATGGCTGATAGTGGTTCTGAAACTGAGATAAAAGGTGTGAAAGAAGCACTTGGAGCTGGACAACAGCTTCTTCAGAAGCTTTATTTAGAGCTTGATAAAGAAAGAGAAGCCTCAGCTTCTGCAGCAAGTGAAGCTTTATCAATGATTCTTCGTTTGCAAGAAGAAAAAGCTGCTATGAAGATGGAAGCAAGTCAATATCAGAGAATGACAGAGGAAAAGATTTCCCATGCTGAAGAGTATCTTGCTAGTTTTGAAGAAATGATACTTCAAAAAGAGATGGAAGTTGCTTCTCTTGAATTTCAAGTCCAGGCTTATAGATATAAACTCTTGAGCTTGGGTTGTCCTGATTTAGGTCCTTGTGAACCTAGGTTTGCCGATAAATTTTTGCTTGAAAAGAAGGACTTGGTCTCTATTGGTGAATCTGGTGCAAGTAGCAAGGTGAGAAGAGCAAAGTCGTTGCCTCCGACTCAATTCGATGAATTGTATGACAGAGAAGACGCCGCAGAAACAGAGACTTTTGAGGTTCTTAAACCAGATTGCTACCCGAGTATTGTGGAACGTCCCAACCATTGTTCGTGGGAACAGATGGAGATGTTAGATGAACAAATAAAAGAGATATCTGATTCTAGAGGAAGTAGTGAAGACAGATCTGAAAGTTTGAATGTTGGGATGGTTGTTTGCCCCTCAAGCATTCATGATAAAACTGATGAGTCGAGGGCAGTTAAGCCTGATGTAAGCCCGAAATGTTCTAGTTCTTCAAGTGTTCAAGACATTTATGAGATCCCAGAGGCTAATCTGGAGTTTAAAGCTTGTCGTAATCGGATCCAACTTCAGAAGAAGTTGCTTTTTGAAGGTGAAAATGAACTAGGAAATCCAGATCCAATGCCGATTGAATCATTCAAACTGCACCATAAGGATGAGCCAACCAAGGCAAAGAAAACTTCTAGTGGCAAAAGCCAGAAGAACAAATCATCAAAACTAAGGAGATCGAAGGCTATAGGATCTGGCACGACTTCTGCTCGTCAACAAATCGATGAAATTGTTGCTGAGTCTCAACCTTTTCAACAACTATGTCACATAATAGAGAAGCTCGAACAAAACAAAACTAGTGCAAGGCAAGAGATTACTGGTACAGGGGTAGGGGAGCTGTTGATGGAGATACAAGAACAGCTGAATTCTATTCAGTCTGAGATGAAAAGTTTGCAAATCAAGCAGCGCCCTGCACAGAAAAACTCGTTGTTCGAACTTCTACAAGAGGTATATACTATATTCTTCTTTCCTTTTCCATTAAGATGTAACAAGTTGATGAATTTTGCCATGGCTTACATCAATAATATGTGCTACAAACTTACTGAACTATACCATTTTTTTTGAATGGACAGGCAATGCTACACTGTTGGTTTTGATCAAACATTGTGTTCTCTTCTACCTTGTCAGCCTACAGCCCTGATGTTTAACAAAAATTTTGGTTTTGACTGAGTTTGGTTGATGATTCTGATTTAGTGTGTGTTTGATTTTTTTTTTTATTTTTAACATATGTTATAGATTGGATTTGAGTTCATAGAATGTATAAAATGTATAGAGTCAGATGCTATACTGTATATAAATCAGTAACATGACAAGAGTGGAGCATGTCTTTATCAAAAATGTATCATGGTACTTGTTGTTCATTTGCCTCTAAAACTTGAGTGAAATACAGTTGTGTTTGTTAGTGAATTTTTTATCCCATCCATACCCATGTTGTTCTAAAGTTCAGTACGATATATCGATCCGATTAATCACGTTCCTTTGCCTATCTCTACACTGATATGATATTGTCTACTTTAGATATAAGGCTTCGTAGTTTTATTTTTAGTTTTGCCCAAAAAGTTTCGTATGGTTGGAAATAGTTGTTCTTCCTTACACACTCTTGATATTATGCTTATCTAATTTGTATGACACTTTTGTTGCGTATCAAAAGACAATTTTACTATACAGATTTACCAAAAATTACTCACTACTTCAGATTTACCTATTTTTGTTAATGACAAATTTTGATATCCTTGTTTGGTTAAAGATTTCTAAGTTGGAGAGTGAGTTTTACTTTTTGAAAAATTATTGTGAACGACAAAACATGATAAAAATATTTATAAAATATAACAAAATTTTAGAATATATCAATGATAGACACGGTTAAAAACTGATTCTATAATCTATCAATGATAGTCTATCTGTCTCTACCAATGTCTATTATTGATAGATTCTGAAATTTGCTGTTAACAACATTTATTTTATTTTATTTAGTTTTGTTACAGTTAATTCAATGCAATTAATTATTTAATTTTAATAATTAAACATATTTCATTAAATATATACTTTATTCAATTTTACAAATCAAAACTCATTAAATATGTTTTACTAAATTTATTGATTAATTAGTAATCGATATCTTAACTATATTCAATTAATTAATCAAAATTAAATCATGTTAGTACAAAAATTCATATTTTTCATTATTGTAATTAATTGCTTGTTGATTATTTATAATTAATTAGTTATTCATTGTTAATTTTGTAATTCGTTCATTATTAATATATCAATTATAAAACTTCTTGTTTATTAAATTATATTCTTATATTAGTTAATCAAACTAAAATTAAAACTACTTGTATACTAAACCTAATTGATAAAGAGTAATTAAGTATCAAATGATAATTAATATGATATTAATTAAATATATTAATTGGTTAATTTAATTACAAAATACTCAGTTTTTAAAAGTTTGGTATTAAAATTATAGCGTGATTCTTAATTAAGAAAGTTTAATCAATGCATTGAATGATAATTATTGTTTAATAAATTAATCTATTTAAGTAGATAAATTGTAAGCTTAATTCCATAAATTAAAATACAAAAACGTAATTTTTGTTCGTAAATTTTTGATAACATTTTCAGTAAGCAACCAAATATAATAATATTTGATTCTTTGACATTTAATTTCAAGACATGCTATTCTCAGATATCTATAAAATCTTACCAAAGATAAAGGATTTTAACACAAACATAACCGTTACAAAACTTAAACTTTCATGAAACTGAAAACAAACATTTTTATCGAAAAAGTAATTGTAAATGGTAGCACTTTTAAGTTTTAAGACCAATAATAAAGCACATAAAAATATTTTAAGAAATTTCAAATATAGCAAAATCTATCGATGATAAAACTCTTAAAGCTAAATTTAAATTATACCATACTGATAAAATCTTTTGCATTGTGTTGTATAAGTTAATAATTTAGGCTTGATTCTATATTTACAACAACCCCACTATCAAAACATAGTCAATAACAACCGATGATAGGGTGTAAAATTATAAATGACGTGATATAAGTGAGGAGGTAATTGTGTATATTTGTTTTTCTTAGGGCTATTATACTTGGTAGTAATTTTAGGGATTATAATGAAGTTCATAACAACATTTTAAAGAAAATTGCAAATATAGTAAAGTTCATCCTCGATAGACCTCTATAGTGGATAAATTCTTATGATCTATTAGTGATTACATTCTATGTTTACTTTTAGATTTAGTGATTACATGGTTAGGGACATCGTTCAATAATTAAAGAGATAATCATCCATTTTTCACAAGCTCTCATTTTTATTTAGTTTCTATTATTTTATTTGAGAATTTTTAACCTAGGTTACGTTTAATAAATGTAATAAATCAATGATACTATGAAAATTAGAAATCATTTGATTACATTCGTTGTTGTTTACTTGTATTATGTAATCTCGTAACCGTAATGAAATGGGGTCCACTTGAAATTTTATTATCAAATAACGTTATCGGATTGAGGAATCGAAAGGCTTAATCTAATAGCGTTAGAAATTTATGTGGGACCTAATAGCCATTACATCATTGCAAATATTGGGTAGGTTTAGTAAATGTTGATTAGATAGAATTATAAGGGCCTAATAGTGTCAAACTAGAATTATAGGGGTGATCATCGGTCGATCAAAATTAGTTTTTTAACCAAATCACTACTAACCAACTATGTTAGGTTTAGTAAATGTTCAAACTGACCTCGACCATCAATGAGTAAATGTTGATCGGACGATCGGTTTGACTCTTTGAAATATTCTTTGCAATTTTCAGTTTGAAACTTTTCCAAACCAACAACGACGTACCCCTCTCATTCTTCGACTAACCGACTTTGGGTTGCTTGGTCGACTTGATTTTTCGGTCTATCATGCTCACCTCTTATATATAAATGAGAAATTAAATTTTTAACCTTAAAATCGATAAAGTGTGAGACCAAAAATTTAACCTTAAAATCGATATTCCAATGCCATAAAATTGTTATTGTATCAAAATATTTAGCCTCTTGAATCTCACTTAAATTCTAATCTGACACATGAAAAAAATTGTAGGATTTTGAATGTAAGAACTTTTAGATCATATGTTCTAATATCATTTAATCTTTTTTCTTTTGGTATTTGTTATTTTTCAAAAGATAAAATTAAAAATTGGGCATTTTAAACTTTAAGAAGTTGCAATGCATCCAAACCCAATAACCCATTTCCAAGAAATACAATAATATATAAAAATGATTTCTATGGGATTATGATTTGGTTGACAAAGCCCAAATCCAAATCCAAATATCTTTTAAATTCATAAATAAACATTAGGCTACCATTTCTTATTATTATTATTATTTTATTTATATGTGGATAAATAATCATGATTAGGCTTACTTAATTTGAATCCTACAGACATTTAATTTCTTTTTTAAAGATTTGATCCACCTCGTTACAAAATATATATATAGTGCGATTTTGATGGCAATTCAACTAACAAAGTCTATTGATATATACATATTTATTGTCTTATTATTATTTTTTTTTATAGTAATACGTGAGGGTAGAGAAGTTTGAATATTCTCATTCAAATGAAGGAGATATTTGTAAATAAATAAATAAATAAATAAATAACTATATTTCATAATTAAAAGTAGATTCAGTTTAGTTAATAGATTCATTATCTAATATTAGTGTAATCCATTACAATTATATTTGCATTAATTTTGAATAAATAATGTAGATTTACTTTTGTATGTGTATATAGAAGAGTAACTAATGAAAGTTTAAAATTAATTAAGAATATTGAATTATTGAAACTTATTAAAAAAAAAAAAAAAAAAAAGACAAAAATGAGACTATTTTCATGGAGGTAGCAGCCAAATGCATGATGTATAGATATGAGTACACCGTTCCATATAACTAAAATCAAAGTGTATTCCTTTCTTTATTTTTAGTGACTTTATTTTTATTTTTAGCTAAATATATTGTTTAAGTCCTCTAATTTTTATGTTTGAGTTGGTCTGTGGTTGTTGTCTCAACATAGTTGGTCTTGTTTTGGCTTTTGTCTCAAAGGTTGCAGATCTTGCAGATTATTTCTTTTCATATTTGCAATATTATGCAGATTGACCCTACGTAGATTATTTCCTTTTGACTTCATGGCTATTTCTTGGCCTTGTCGGTGCTATTTAACCTCAAGAAGTCTTTTGTGCATATGTTTCTTTGAAAAAAAAAATTAAAAGTTTGTGATCGAGCATTCGTTTCCATCTATGGATGTGGTTGTTGTTTGTGTGAATGGTTTGTTGAAGATTTACATGAAATCAAACTATTTGCTTTGTTTTAGATTGACCTAAAGCCCATTCTATAGATAAGGGAGCTCTCATCAACTTAGGGTGAACCTAAGTCAAGTTCATAAAGGGAGTTAACAAACGAGAACGAAAGATACATTAAGATAGAAGAAGTTTTATTCATTTAGGGGAATCTAAGTACATATTCACTAATAACAGCTACTTAGGGGAGCCTAAATATTGACGAGAAAAAGTCTCACATCTAAGGAGAGTTTATGTGTCTTGTGAGTTAGCTTTAAGATTGTTTTGTAATTTTGAGAGTCTACAGGTAAGTACAACGTTGTAATCGTTTAACTCATTGATATTAGTGAATTAGTGAATTATCTTTTCTGGACACTTTACCCGAGACGTAGGTTGTTACACTGAACTCGGTTACCAATCCCCGTGTATTCTATTGTTTTACTCTTTGTTATCTTTACTATTGTTACTATTTTTTCTAGGACATATTGTGTAACATCTTACACCACACAAGAGAACCATCATTACATAGTTTCATTTATAGAAATAAAATTGTGCTAATATTCTATCCAGGGGTATTCGTGAGTTGGATTTTAGGTCCAACCCAATTATGCCACATACATTTCTTCAACCCAAATAACCCTTATTAAATAGAAAATTTTGGAAGAATGGAAAATTTTGAGAGGGTGGGTAAAAAAATGACAAAATTTTTATCCTAAAATCAAGCAAAATATTAGCATGTAACAATTTTATTTAATTATTTTTATACATTGAATTAAGAATGACAACTCAATCCCACTTTACTTATTAAAAGTTTCTTTACAAAGTCTGAAAAAATTAATTTTAGGGGTTGTTGGAAGACAAATTATCGAAAAAAAACTCATAAAATCAAGATATATTTTTTAAAATTATAGTATAAATAATAGTATATAGATAGAAGAAATAATTTTTTAAAAAAATTAATAATAAGTTTGAGTTGGTTTTTGTAAATCAGGAACCAACCTAACTCATAAAATTTTCATTTTTTTTTAACCCAACCAACCCAAATGAGTTAATAACTCAATCCAACTCGTACCGATTGAGTTAGGTGGATCAAATTTTACTTTTTTTAACACCCCTAATTCTTTCTATGATTTTTATGTTTAGTTTCAACTTAGTGTATACGTTTTTTAAAGTTTTAATTTGATTTCATTTGAAAGAATTCTCTTAAAAACATTCATTTAGAATTATCACATAAAATTTAAGTCTCATAGTATCATGGTCTTAAAATTAACATAAAAATTTAACTTGATCGACCTGTTTGATTGACACATATATAACGAAAATCGTTGAGAAGAGGTGACATATTAAACAATAAAAAATTGAACGTGAATACAGTGCTTCTACACATTCCAATCTTTAAATAAAAAGATGGGGAAGAATAGTGCAACAAGTATTAGGGTGAGAGAATGAACTCTTTTAGGTTTAGTTGTCTTGAATTCATATTTTACTATTTATTGAAAGTCAGCCTAAAGTTTTTAAGTCTTTCGAATTGGACCTGATAATATTAAACCAGACTCATGGACTCATCTAAAAGTTGGAGAAACGCTAAGGCCATCTAATCAGTAGTGGCCAAGGTGGCCAAATGGGCTTTTGGCCTATGAAATAAGTTCTTCACGACCTTTTGGACTTTGAGTGTGGTCGAGTGAACTTGAATATTGATCGACTTTTGGGTTATTTGCGTCAATAGTTCGCTTCCAGTACTTCGAGTTCTTTCAAGCTTTTTTCTGACTTGTATTATATTTAATTAGGTTTGCTATGAGTGGTTTTGGACCAACATAATTTACTTCTACCAAAAACATAGATAACAAGCCAAGAAGATGTCATGATTCAAACTAAAAATAGAAATTAGACCAAAATAGGTCTAGAAGAGAGGATTGGTTTGGGTCTTGGTATAAGCTTAACCTAGGTCAAGATCTAGAGTGAATCACACTATATACCTAGTAAAGCATGTCCCAACCCAATGGATCATCTTAAGTCCCAAAATATATCTAAGAGAAGCTGCTTGGCATTGACTATGTCAAAGTCAACCCTAATAAGATACAAACGAGAAACAACTCTTGAACGCCTCAAACCAATGAATCAAGAATAATCTCAATACAACTCTTAAACTCTATTAGAAGAGACTTAATCTACTTTAACTAGAAATAGTATCGAGAAAAAAATACATTTATTATAATATTGAAACTTTCTACCTAACATCACAGTAGATGTTGTGATATGAAATAATAAAAACTAAATTCAAATCGAGAATTAAAAAAAAAAAAATCCAAAATTATCTTCCATAATCCATCCACACTTCAAAAGGCAATAATTTCTACTTCATACCGACCATTCTTTAATTTCTTTGAACATGATTGTTTTCAAAGTTCTATTGGGTGTTTAGTTGATGGGTTCACCACCATTAATTAATTAATTAACTTAATTCTACACCTTCCCTAATACAACAACAAGAAATTCACTTCTTTAATCAATGTTCACACATCACCAAAAAAATAAAATCCCATTTCATTAGTCAAATTTAAAAGTCAAAGTCAACTGTCGTCAAATGATCATCCACTTGTCAACGATGGTTCTGCCCCCAAAAATTTTCAAATAAATTAACACTGCACTTTGCTGTCTAACTCATCTCTTCCTAAATCCCTTTGTCTTGTAAAAAGATCTTTTTTTTTTTTTTTTTTTTTTTTTCTGTTTCATCAATGGGGGTTCTTTTCAAGCTTCCTTTTTCTCTATGCTTGATTCTTCTTCTTCTCTTCAATGAAACATTTGGGATTCTTGAAGATAACAACAACAAAGCAGCATTACTTGCTTTCAAAAATGGGATTTTTTCAGACCCAAAAAACCATCTTCAAAATTGGAGATTAGATTCAAATCTTCACTTCTGTAACTGGACAGGAATTGAATGCAACAATGTCACTCACAAAGTTGTTTCAATTTGTCTTTCTGGAACCTCAATTCATGGCATTATTTCTCCATTTCTTTCTAATCTTTCTTCCTTAACAATTCTTGATTTATCTGAGAATTTCTTTGAAGGTCAAATCCCCAAGGAATTAGGTTCTTTACATAATCTTGAGCAACTGGATTTAAAATTGAATTTACTCACAGGAAAAATCCCTATGGAGCTTCAAAATCTGAATAAATTGGAGTATCTTCATTTGGGTAGCAACAAATTTGAAGGGGAGATTCCTGAGTTGCTATTCTGTAATGGGTCTAGTTCTTCATTGAGATATATAGACCTGTCAAACAATTCTTTAAGTGGGAAAATACCTTTGAAAAATGGTTGTGAGATGAAAGATTTGGTGAAGTTTCTGCTATGGGCTAATAGGTTTGAGGGGCAAGTTCCTTCTGCTCTTTTGAACTCAACAAAACTTGAATGGTTGGATTTGGGGTCAAATAAGTTGAGTGGGGAATTGCCTGTTATGAAAATGCCATCCTTGGTTTACCTTTATTTGTTTGGGAATGAATTTGTTAGTCATGATGGGAACTCAAATCTTGAGCCTTTCTTTACTTCTTTCTTCAATTCATCAAAGCTGCAAGAGATTGATGTAGCTAGCAATCATCTTGGTGGAGAGATTCCTTCTGTTATTGGTGATCTTCATGCTAATCTCTCAGAGCTTCATTTGAGTAATAATTTTATACATGGTTCAATTCCTCCTTCCATTTCAAAGCTCATTAACTTGACTGTTTTGAACTTGTCTGGTAATCTTTTGAATGGAACTATTCCTTTTGAGGTTGGAAGATTGAGGAAACTTGTGAATATTCAACTGTCTTATAATTTACTTTCTGGTGAGATCCCATCTTCTCTTGGTGAAATTCAGCCTTTGAGTTATATTGATTTTTCTAGGAACAAGCTTTCTGGTTCTGTTCCTGAAACTTTGGCTAATCTTTCACAGTTGAGACAATTGTGGCTTTATGGAAACCATCTCTCAGGAACAATCCCACCAAGTTTGGGAAAATGTAACAACTTGGATTTCTTGGACCTTTCTAGCAATCAAATTTCTGGTGTTATACCAAGTGAAATTTCTGTTAGAACCATGAAAATTTATTTGAATCTGTCAAGAAACCATTTACATGGACCTTTGCCATTGGAGCTTAGTAAAATGGATATGATCCTTGCAATTGATCTGTCCTCAAACAATCTCTCAGGCCCAATTCCATCTCGACTTGGAAACTGCATTGCATTAGAATATTTAAATTTATCTGATAACTCCTTTGATGGGTCTTTACCATTTTCCATTGGCCAACTTCCTTATCTTCAAACACTTGATGTTTCATTCAACCAATTGATTGGGAACATTCCAGATTCTCTTCAGACATCTTCAACTCTCAAGCAGCTCAACATTTCTTTTAACAAATTTTCAGGTCAAGTACCAGATAAGGGAGTATTTTCATGGCTGACAATGTATTCTTTCCTTGGAAATAATGGTCTTTGTGGCTCAATCACAGGCTTGCCAAAGTGTAGGGAAAGACACAAGTTTTATAAGTTGTTGCTAATTCTCTTGTGTTCATCTCTAGCTTTTGTGCTTTGCATTGCTGGGATTGTCTTCGCACTCAGGTCGAAAACGAGATTGAATATTTCGATTTTGAATCGAAGGGGTTTTGAAGAATGTGAAGAACAAATTACAGAGAGGAACGAGATGAAATATCCAAGAATTTCATACAGACAACTTGTGGATGCCACTGATGGTTTCAGCTCTTCTAACTTGATTGGTTCAGGAAGATTTGGAGAAGTCTACAAGGGAATTTTACCTGATAAGACAAAGATTGCTGTCAAAGTCTTGAAACCGATTAGAATAGGTGGTGAAATCTCAGGAAGCTTCAAAAGAGAATGTCAAGTGTTGAAAAGAACAAGGCATAGAAATTTGATCAGGATAATAACCACTTGCAGTAGACCAGATTTCAATGCTCTTGTTCTTCCATTGATGTCAAATGGCAGCTTGGAAAGCTATCTTTATCCTAACGATCGAGGATCGAGCATTCGTAAACCGGATTTGGTTCAATTAGTTAGCATTTGCAGTGATGTGGCTCAAGGTGTGGCTTATTTACATCATCACTCACCAATTAGAGTGGTGCATTGTGATATTAAACCAAGCAACATTCTTCTTGATGATGACATGACTGCTTTGGTCACTGATTTTGGAATTTCGAGACTCATCATTGGGGGTGAAACTAACAATAATATTTCTTCTCATCGGAACGAGTCAACTTCCTTCAGTTCAACTCATGGTTTGTTATGTGGATCTGTTGGCTACATAGCTCCAGGTGAAAGAATAAACAATCTATTTGAACTAAAAACATTACTTTGTTCCTTTTAACAAGATATTAGGCCATGATTAGAGTTAATCTTGTTAATATTTATCTTTTTTTGCCTTTGGAAATGCAGAATATGGATTAGGAGAACGTGCTTCAACTGAAGGAGATGTGTTTAGTTTTGGAGTTCTTCTGTTAGAAGTTGTGACAGGAAAGCGTCCAACCGATCTTGTTTTCCAACAAGGTGCAGGTCTTCATGAATGGGTTAAAAGTCACTACCCTCATAAACTTGACGAAATAGTTGATGAAGCAATGGAAAGATATGGCTCTTCGAGGCCAAACGTTGCAAAACAGTTTCCGAAACTGCAACGTGAAGTTATATCCGAGTTGATCGAGCTCGGTATCATGTGCACGCAGTACACTCCATCGTTCAGGCCGAGTATGGTTAATGTAGCTCATGAAATGACTCGTTTAAAGGAACATCTTTTGAACTCCCCATCGCTGTTGATTTGAGAAGCCAGTCCTGCAAACGATGAAGGCTGCTGATTGGTTTGCAAAGATTTAGAGCAATTTGATGTTGTTCATTTGCTCAATGTGATTGTTTTAGGCCTGCTAACAAGTGCTTTGCTGAGTTTATTTGGAATAGCAAATTCAGGGCTAAGGAGAAGGGATGGAATTGGAGTTCAATCACCTCAGTGAAATCAGTATGTAAATATGTAACAGTACATGGTATAAGATAATAACATTAAAAAAATTACTACAAGATAGTTGGTTGAAAGTGAATTTTCTATAGAAAACATTGAATACCTTGTGTAGAAAGAAAAGGATAGGTTCAAAATGGAGGTGTGATAGTAATGAAGCATTCTCTCCTCTTGTTAGATATGCGAAGGACTCTCGACTCCGAAACGTGTATAGCAGTAAGAGCGTGAACGAAGAGACCGGGTACGACAAAAGTGAGAACACAGGATGTACAAGAAATATATGACACAATCTGAAGGCTTTTGTCAGTTTGAAAAAGATCACTCTTTTAGCTTTTCAAAGAAGTGAGAACATGAATTTTATGTGTACAGAAAGTGGATGTATAAAAGCACTCCTAATGTTTCAACACAAGTACATGTCTATACAAGAACTCTGGACAATGGATCATGCCAAATTGTCATCAATTACAGAGGAACAGACTTACAAATTGCTAGAAAGTTCAATATGACTGGTGTTTGATGTATAACGTAGTCGATAATTTTCGACCATATTGAGTATATTTTTGGAATTCTTAAATTTGTTGTCTGACACTCCGGGTAACCAAACACGAGGTCAACCCCCAATATCTAAATTGTATATGAGTTATATGTTATTTACAAGTTTGGCCCTATGATTTAGAGGGTTGTGCTGTATATAAACCTTCTAATCCTATTGGCGCCTCTAAAATCTATATTGTCCGATATTGTTCTCTTATAATAAAACTATTCTCTCCCTCTACCTATGGATGTAGCTAACACACTTGTATCTATCTTTATTATTTATCTTGTCTCGCTTTTTTTATCTATTGATTTCGTAACAATATGTATTCAAAGTATGGTAAGTACAGATAAGGCATATGTAAAGCCTTATACCTACACACAAAAATGTTAAATGCAATTTGCAGGTAATGTCTATAACAAAAGGTCACTATGTCTTAAAAAAAACCAAGGCATTGTGGAGTATAGGTCTCGTTTTCGAGTTCGAATCCAACAACAGTAAGATTTTCTGATATTTTCACAGCTGGGATTTTGTTTTTGGTTCTGTTTTAAAAAGCAAACAAAGCTTAAAAACAGATATTAGAACCTAACTACTATCATCACCAAACATATCCAATTGAAAAGCCACTTTATTTCCTTAGAAAATGTCTTTTTGGTGTTCTTTCAAGCAAGAGAAATCAGCTTATGAACATATCTTCAACCAATCTGATCTTCCCTACACAAAATCCAAAGATATCTATTAAAGAAATAGAGTTGTGTTTGGCAAAAGAAGCACATGAGGTTATTGCCTACATAATTTAATGTTTAAAACTGCACTTATATATATCTCTTTTAACCTACCATTCAGATGGAATTAGCAATAATCTTGATTCTAGATTATGTTCTAAGTGGAGAATGACAAAAATTCATTGTATCATCTTCTAATACAATGATTATCTCCACTTTTAAACTTTACACACTTAAATTAATCGCTTCCACTTTATGAGAAACTCGCTATACCATGCTGTTTGCCTCAGTTAGGTCCAAATCTTGTGGTGATTTTTTCCTTTTTTTTTTTTTTTTTTTTTTGGATTTGTTGTAAGTGAAATAAACTCAAATTTTAGTTACAGATAAGATCATTAGTCAACTCTTCCTTTTCTTGAGCTTCATTGCTCTAGAAATACTTTTTTAAGCATTTAGAAAGTCATTTGAAACAAGTTCTATATCGACTCACTTGAAACCGTTGGTAACGGAAAAAAAAGACTGGAAATTGAGATTGAATTTAAGCCTCCCTTTTCGAATTCTTATGTTAAGATTTAACATTACAGATGAACAAAATGTGATTATCAAGTTAAGTGTGAATGAGAAGACTTGGAAAGGATGTCAACTTCTGACATATATCTGCACTCAACAAACTTTTTCTGCAACATTGCTTCGACACGAATAGCGTCATATTGGTTAATTCCTTGTTTCGTACTAGATTTAGAGTCGTCGTATGGTTGCAATCTTATCCAGCTAACAAACTCTTGTGTTTGGTAAGGTTCCACTTGAATAAAAATCTCTCTCTTAAAAAGTATCCTAGGGAAATAAATTCAAACCACAATCCCTCTGTCATTGAAATTATGAAGTCTACTACTTGGAGGAACCAACTTTTTCAACAAAAATACATAAGATATACCTCCCCATATCAGTATTCAACAGAAACCTATTCATTTGGTTAACTTTTTGATGTCTTTGTTTTGACTTTTTAAGAAGGTTAGTTAATCAATATATATTTAACTAATTGACTTGTTGGAATGCCTTGAATCTGTTATTAGTCGTTTTAAATCTTCAATAATAAGTTCTTTTGAACCACGTAAATCTCCATGTCAGATTTCTTTACTGTTTACAGTTTTTTACGCTTTCATAAGAATCTTTGTGTTTCAATCAGATTGTAACTCAAGTGATGATTATTTCAAAAGTCTTGGCTATTCACTTTTCAACAGTCTACACAGAAAAAAGCACATAACATAATTTGTAGGTGAGATCACTTCATGAAACAACAGCAGGACAAACAATTACATATGTAACTTGTAATATAGCCAAAAAGTCTATGGTACTTCTTTGACATCATCATGTAGATAGATTCAACTAATATGCCAATTGAATAACTTGAAAAGGGGTGTTTTTGTTTTGTTTTGAGCATAAGATCTTTGTGGAGATAATGCTAGAAGGTTCTTATTATTATAAGGAACTTTTAAACAAAAGACAATTGGTTAAGAAATAGAAGATGATGACTAGTGGACAAATAGATATATCCCAATGGAGCCTTTAAAAGTAGGTGCAAATGATATTAAAGCACAATGCTCATCCCACTAATTAATTACAATAAGAAAAAAGCTCACCATTACTGATTTGAGGTAGGTAGAACTGTCATTTTTCTCCATGATAGTAACCTTAAGAAATGACAGTTTACTTTAATGTCTTCATCATTTTGATGTAATAATGTGACTGATAGCTTGAGTTATCATAACTTAGTTTAAACTTTAAAGTTGAGAGGTTGGTTTTTGTGCTTATTCCATTGGCATGGACCTCAACTTATTGGATTCATTATTCATCAAATTTTTGGGGATAAACCAAAAAGGATTCAATTAGTTTATTGTAACTTAGTACAAGTTGGTCTTATGAAATGTTTTGTCGTGAAACATGACGGTACGACATTGTCCACTTTAAATTTATGCTTACATGATTCTATTTCTCTGTCTTGATCATTACAATATTAGTAACAATAGAGAGTTTGTTTAGATTTTTATAACAAATATCTCTTCTACTTTGAATTGGTGTAAAACTATGTTATTTAGTAACTTTAGGTATACGAGCATAGTTTAACTAAATTGAGAGTGTTTGGTCTAAGCAGTTGGAGTTAGGAGAGTAGAGTTGTAAATTGTACTCTTTGTTTGGTCCTACGAATTATCATCGTGAGCAAGACTAAAAGACATTAATTTTGTGTTTTGTTAACTTTTTAGACTGTGGACTCTATCTACAACTAAACAACTCTTCAAATTACACAACTTCACTCTTTGCTCTAAAGCTCCTCAGTTCTCCTATTGAGCATATGTATTTATTTGTGAACTATTTATAATTTTGACCCTAGAGTTTAGAAAAGTTCTCTAATCGAGTGACGTCAATTTGTATTATGAAAACATTCTCTCTAATAATATTGTTCTCCCTCTGTCCTATTGACGTAGCTAACATACTGTTAGTAAACTACGTATATTTATATGTCGATATCTATATATTTTTGTATACGACTAAAAAAGGAGAAATCTATAAAAAGAACTAATATTGAACCATGAGTGTAAGGAATAAAGATGGGTAAAAGGAGGCCCAAAAAAGAGAATGGTTAAAAGTTAAAAAGTGAATGAAAATCATGTCCATCTCATAAGTCTTGAAGTTGTTGAACCAACCAAGTACACTTATGGGGTATCCAATTATGTAATATGTATTGTAAGCCCATAAATAAATAAAAATTCAAATTTTACACTCCAACTTTATGGTTGGGTAATTCCCACTATGCCTTAATCAATGGACACGTGGCTTATTGTTGTGATTTTGCATTTGTATTCTCTTAGTGTTTTGATTAAATTGGTAATCTACACTCTTCACATTTATTTTCATAGAGATAGAATCAAAGTAATTCTCTTAAAAGTACTTTTTCTTAAATATTCTTCAATATCCTCACTATTCATGGAATGTAAAAAGCAAATGTTTTTGTGACAAAATATTAATATTTCATATAATTCTCTTATTTTAGTGGATTCAAATTTCAATTATTCAATTTTAATTTTTTTACTTTCAAAATAAATCTTAAATTTAATACATTTTTAGTATTTTGGTTTGAACAATAATAATAAATTAAAGAGCTAATTTTCAAATATAGCAAAATAAATTAAAATATTTATTAATATAGCAAAATTTTATAATCTATTAATAATAAACATTCACATTAATACACTTCTATCAACTTCTGTTGGTGTCTATTAGCAT
Organism: Cucumis cinereus; assembly: GCA_037974625.1. Classification (NCBI taxonomy): domain Eukaryota; kingdom Viridiplantae; phylum Streptophyta; class Magnoliopsida; order Cucurbitales; family Cucurbitaceae; genus Cucumis; species Cucumis cinereus. The sequence continues at coordinate 8,432,918 of JBBPDJ010000008.1, read as the reverse complement.
AGATTATAAAATTTTATTATATTTGTAAATATTTTCAACAATTTTATCATTGGAAATAAATTTTCTAAATTTAATGTAAAGAAATACAATATATGAGCGTGCAAATTTATTGGCAAAGATAATGCTAATAAATAACTAAAAACAGACGTTAACCGTATACTACCATTGTAAATTAAATGTAAAATTTATTAAAAGTATGGAGACTAAAGTTAGACAATTAAAATTACATTAACTAAAATTAGATATATTTCAAAATATAAGGATTAAAATAATATTTTAACTTATTTTTTAACACTCCTTTTCGTTTACACCCTAACAAAAAATTGATGTTGATTTTAACTTTCAAATATGAATGGTGACAATTTTAATAAAAATCATAGACTAACATTTTATTCATTTTCAATATAATTACTCCAGATCTCAATAATTATTAGTGACCTTATACGAATGCTTACGCTGACTTATTATAATGTGTTGGATAATTATTAACATGATTTTCAATAACATTATTAGAAAAAATAATATTTTTTTTATTTCTTATATTTCATAGTAAAAAAGCAATATTTATTGATACAAGATTCACTTAGAAGGATATAAGATTGTATTCATATTTTAATTCAACAAATGTAGGATGTATGAAGGGGAACATTTAAAAGATATGTTTTTAAATATAGATATAGCAAAATGAACCAAAATATTTATGTTGATGCCAAATTTTGATCAAGAAAAAACGCACCCAACCCTTGACACCAGCAGTTGAATTTGTAATTTGGAAGAGGGAGGACGACTTGCAAAACAGCGAAAAAGGGTTGTCGGTGAATTTGTAATTTGGAGGAGGGAAGACATGGCTTCAATGCTAAGAGAATTATAAGACAGAGAAGAAGTTGGAAGTTTAAGTTTGACCATATGGAGCCACAAGGGTGTATTTGAAGGAGATTTGAGTTACAATTTATCTTGATGGATTAGGATATAAATTTCCTCGATCAAATCTTATATTATTTTATCTTTATTTTTTGGCTTTATTTTGCTAGGTTAAAATCTACTCCTCAACCATTTATAAGTATAACAGAATTTTTCTTTATCTAGATAGACAAAATATTTTACTATATTTATAAATAGTTTCCGTTATTTATTTAAAATAATTTTCTTTTTTAAAATGTGAAATCTACTCTATTCTTTTTTTTTTTTCGCTAGAATATTAAATAACGTTATTAATTGAGAATAGGGATATTGGTCAGCGCTTAAATTAAATTAATAATTATTAAGGAAAGTGGTGCTTGGAAAATCGAAGATGTCAACCAAAATTCTCAACTCTCTACACAAATATCTAATATCCATCATTTTTTAGTTTTTATCCATTCTATTAAAAATATTTATATTTTGCCTAATCATTTTTAGTGTTCATATAATTCAAACCCATCATTTGATCATTATGATGTCATATTTTTCCATTTTCTCATTAGTATGTAGATAAGGCAATTATGACTTTTTTTTTATTTAATTTTATATAGTATGTCTTTCAACAAAAAAAAAAATATATATATATATATATATAAAGAGACCTTCTATTTCTATTTGTTATGAATTTAGTTGAAAAAATGTTATAACATAGTCATCTCTTCTAAATGTTAGAATTTAGTCTGCGTAATTTCTATCGAAGGAACTATTTTGAAGATTCTGCTAAAAAATATGAATTAGATCCTGATCATAAAGAGAAATTGTTTTAAATGATAAAATCGCTAAAAATATTTTTAAATATAGAAAAAAAAATGTTTTCGATGGGTGTTATGAAACTTTTTGCTTTTTTGCTATATTTATAAAAAAAAATTGGTCATTTTGGTACGTGTGAAAACAATCCATTTATAAATTACAGAAATTAAAAAAAAATTTGCTCATTTACTATTTAATCTGTGTTGAATAAGACATTGTACTTAAAAAAAATGTGTAATAGGTTCTTGAAAATAAATTTTTTATTCAATGTGTCTAATAGATTTTTGTCATTTCAATTAATAATTTTTTAAAATGTTAAAAAAATGGAATTCAATTTTATATCTAATAATTTTTTGTCGTATTCAACCGTTTAAAATTTTACAAAAACATCAAATGCATAAATGAAATGTCATGATTCGATTTAGTGACTTATTAAACACAAAATTGAAAATTTAGAAACTTATTAGATATAAAATTGGAAGTTTAGTCACGGTTAAAAATAAAATTGAAAATTTAGACTCATCACTTAAAACAATTGTAACCTTAATAGCGTTAATTAGTTTAGTTTTTTTAATAATATTTTTTTTTACAATATGTAAAGTGAAAAAATAGAAGATCCAACCTCCAAAATTATATATATACTAAATAATAAATTATGTTAACAATGTTATTTTAAATAACAGAAGTATGCTCTAGTTCACTTTTTTTTATTAATTTTAATTAGTAACTCTTATTTAATAAAACACAAAATTAATAGTTTAAAAAAAAAAATTATGCACATGCTTGTACATGTACATATATCCTCTATAAAGAAATGCATTAAATAAGAATTACAAACCTAGATATCCCCATATACATGTTAGCTGCCATAAAATTACCATATAAACAAACAAATCCAATAATTTCCCCCCTTTTTTCTAAAAAAAAAAAATGAAAACTACACAAAGTTAGAAGTTGATGACACCATATTACAAAACAATGGATCAACAACCTCCACTGACGAACAAATTAATCTAGGAAGTTCGACAATTTTACTGACAATTTTGCATGGATGAATGTAAAGAGAGTGAAAGGACTATCGTCGTTAAGATTCTTGAATTCATATGTCATCTTGAGTTTCAATCATCATTGTCATCGTCTCGTATAGAGGGATGACAAAGAATGTGAGAGATATTCCTTCAAGCGAGTCATTTCTTGAGCCACGTCTACCATGGAGGGCCTCATTGATGGAGTGAACTGAGTACACATCAGCCCCATTTCTATAACCTCCACAATCACTTCACGCCATAGGCGTTTGCAAGGCCTTGGCCCGCCTCGCCTTGCTGCCGCCGCCGTGCAGTATCTATCCATCGCATCATCCACGATGGGGTCCAATTGGTGTGGGTATTGGCTTTTGACCCATTCATGTAGCCCTGCTCCTTGCTCGAAAAAATGATCTGTTGGACGTTTCCCTGTTATGAGTTCTAATAGAAGCACCCCGAAACTGAACACGTCCCCTTCTGTTGACGCCCGTTTTCCAAGTCCGTACTCTGCGTTCATATTTGAAGAAGAAATATTAATTTCCAAACTCTAAAATCTATAAACAGAAATGGTATGAAGGGAGCCAAAACAGCAACTTAAGTAACGTATAGTCAGTAAACTTACCAGGAGCTATGTAACCAACAGATCCACAAAGCAAGCCATGAGTTGAACTAAATGAAGTTGAATCATCTTGACCACCACCACCACCATTGTTATTATTATGATTATGATTATCTTCTCCACCACCACCACTCACTAATCTAGCAATTCCAAAATCAGTAACCAAAGCAGTCATATCCTCATCAAGAAGAATATTACTTGGTTTAAGATCACAATGCACCACTCTAACGTGTGAATGATGATGCAAATATGCAACTCCTTCAGCCACATCTCTACAAATACTCACCAATTGAACCAAATCAATTTGGCTTGGATAAAGATGGCTTTCCAAGCTCCCATTACTCATCAATGGAAGAACAAGAGCTTTAAAATCTGGCCTACTACAAGTTGTTATGATCTTTATCAAATTCCTGTGCCTTGTTCTTTTCAATACTTGACATTCTCTTTTAAAACTCCTTGAGATTTCCCCTGCTGTTCTCATTGGATTCAATACTTTCACAGCAATTTTTGTGTTGTCTGATAGAATTCCTTTGTACACATCTCCAAATCTCCCGGACCCAATTAAGTTTGAGGAGCTGAACCCATTGGTGGCTTCCACTAATTGTCCATATGAGATTCTTGGGTACTTCATTTCTTCTTCTTCTTCATTTGCTTCTTCTAAATCCCTTTTGTTACAAACTGCAAAGCTTTTTCTCATTTTTGACCTTAGTGCTGCTAATGAAATCCCAATCATACAGAACATGAAAGCCGCTGATGAAGACATGAGAATTGATAGAATATGACGTTTGTGCTTCTCTTTACATTTTGGTAAGCCTTTGATTGATGATGATGATGATGATGATCCACATAAACCATTGTTGCCTAAGAAAGATGAGATTGTTAGCCATGAAAACACACCATTGTTTGGGATTTTCCCTGAGAAATTGTTGAAAGAGAGGTTTAGTTTTTTGAGAGTTGGAGACTTTTCAAGGCTTTCTGGTATGTTTCCTGTTAAATGATTCAAAGAAACATCAAGTGTTTGAAGATATGGAAGTTGCCCAATTGAAATTGGTAAAGACCCATCAAATGAATTATCAGATAAGTTGAGATTTTCTAAAGCAATACAGTTTCCAAGTTGAGATGGAATTGAGCCCGAGAGATTGTTGGAAGATAAATCAATTGCAAGAACCATATCCATTTTGCTTAGCTCTAATGGCAATGGCCCATGTAAATGATTACTTGAAAGATTCAAATACAACTTCAAGCTTCTCAATCCAGCAACTTCACTAGGAAGAACACCAGAAATTTGGTTGTTAGAGAGATCCAAAATCTCTAAGTTTATGCATTTTCCTAAGCTTGATGGGATTGTACCTGAGAGATTATTGGAATAAAGAAGCAATTTTCTCAACTGGGTAAGATTAGCTAAAGCCTCAGGAATTAAACCAGAAAGCTTGTTTCTTGACAAATCAAGAAGACCCAAATGAGGGATTTCACCAAGAGAAGATGGGATTTCACCAGAAAGTGAATTGTTTGAAAGATAAAACCTTTCTAGATTTCTCAATCTTGAAAGTTCAGAAGGAATAGTTCCATTTAAAAGATTACTTGATAAATTCAAAAGGGTAAGATTTCTAAGATTTGAAATTGAAGGAGGAATTGAACCATAGATAAGATTATCATCTAAATGAAGCTGAGAAAGGTTAACATGAAGATCACCAACAATGGAAGGTATTTCTCCACTAAGTTGGTTTCCAGCTAACTCAAGCTCTTGAAGATTTGAAGAATTCACTAAAGAAGCAAAGAAGGGTTGAAGATTTGAATTACCATCATTACTAATGAACTCATTATCAGATAAGTAAAGGTACTGCAACAATGGCATTTTAAGAACAATATCAGAAGGCAATTCTCCATTAAGCTTATTAGAACCCAAATCCAACCATTTCAATTTGGTTGAATTTGAAAGTGCTAAAGGAATTTTTCCAACTAATTTGTTTGACCAAAGTAAAAGACACATCAAATTTTTCAAAGGGCATTCATTTCTTAAAGGGATTTCTCCACCCAATGAATTGTTTGATAAATCTATATACTTCAATGACAAATTAGAGCCATTGCAAAACAGAGGAATTTCCCCTAGGAGTTTGTTGCTACCAAGATCAAGAAACTCTAATTTCTGAAGAAATCCAATCTCTTTTGGGATGTTTCCATTGAGATGATTCCATGATAAACTCAATTGTTGGAGATTAACTAGAAATCCTAAGTCTATTGGAATTGAACCTTCAAATGAGTTTCTTGATAGGTCAAGAATGGTTAAAGCAGAGAGATTCGAAAGTGACGGAGAGATTGTTCCTTTGAGGGATTTTTCACTAAGATCAAGCTTTTGAACTTGTTGGGTTGAGTTATTGCATTTGATTCCAGCCCAATTACAGAAATGAATTGATGAAGATGATTTCCAATCTTTGAGAAAGTTGTGTGGATCAGAAACAATACCATTTCTGAAAGAAAGTAATGCTGCTTTTTGAGAAGCTGCATTAATGGAGGATTGTTCTTCAGCAGAAGCTTTGTTTAGGACACAAATTGTTAAGAATAAGGGAAAGAATTTGAAGAACTCCATGATTTGAAAACGGAATTTTGAGTTGGAATAGGGAAAAGAGAGAGAGAGAGAGAGAGAGAGGACGAGAAGGAGATGATGATGATGATGAAACAGGGGACTTAAGAAGGGTAGGGGAAAGGAATGTAAAATGGCTAATAAAATAGTAGAGATCATATTTGACTCTATGATGACTTTTTGTAACGAGTTGAATTTTTTCTTCTTTTCATTGTTATTTCAAATGACATGCTTATTATTAATAAATATAAAGGGGTTTGTGTTATAATAGCATATTTGACTTAATTAATATGAGATTTGTCATGTGATTAAACACTTTTTTTTCAAAGCTTATAAATTCAAAACTAAATACGATTTCGATAAGATTGTTTATAGTTCGGTTGACTATGATCGGTAAAAAAATGAATCGAGTTTCGTAACTTGAGGTCAATGTGTAAACTAACATTGAATGCAAAAGTTACAAAAAAAACATGAAGTGGAAGTCAACCAAAACGTAAAGAAACACAAACTCACACAAAACGAAAGGAGACCACAAGTAGCACCATAGGACATTAAAGTACTACACTACTAGGTAGGCTATGAAATAATGTGTGGAAGTATAACCTCCAAATCAGAGAAAATCATATCACAATACTATTTGTTTTCTAGGATGTACGAATTCTTAGCCAGTAACCATACAAAAGAGTCCATAACAATAAAATAGTCAAATAACGCGATCATCCTTGCAATCTCTATCACCACATAATATATCTGCAAAGAGAGCTCAATAATTTATACGAGATTTACATAAGAAACGATCATACTTACCAATTACTTTTACGTACAATAAAGTTTCAAAATGAAAGTACACGGTTGATAAATTGTGAGAAAACAAACACAATTTTCAAAAACTAAAAATCAAATGTCTATTCAATAGAACCTAAATGCACATTATTTTGATTAAACTATAGATTTACTCTATATACAAAAAGGATTGTATCTAGGGGTGTACATCACGGGTTGGAGTCGTTTTTCAGACCAAACCACCAACAAGTCGGTTATGGTCGGTTTTATAAATGTTCAAGTTGACCCCAACTACAAAGTAATGTAAATCAATCGTCGATTGGTCGATCAGTTTGGATCGATTTAAACTTTAAATTTATTAGACATAACTATACTAACGTTTTGCAATTATCATTTAGGGTAAATGAAATTGTAAATTTAATATATAAAAGTCAAAACAATTTAACATGAAGAAATCCAAGGTTAATAATTAAATAAAATATTCAATGTCAAAGTAAAAAAAAAAAAAAAAAAGAATATTTTGCTATAAAAAAATGAAAGAAAAAGGTACTGTGCCTAACAGCCGTTGGAGGGAGGGAGAGAGGAGATTTCGTTTGGCGCCTGTGATGTTTGACTTTTAAAATGGACGAATGGGCGGTGACCACGTGTACAAGTTACACGCCGCGTAGGATAGGGTTTAGGGTATGAATAAAATGTGGTGGCAAACACGTCAGCACAAGTAAAACAAGCCTAACTCTGTTTTTTAAAGGAAATTAAAAAAATTAATTAATTAAAAGCACACGTATTATTAAATTAAATTATATAAAAAGAAAAAAAGAGAAAATTGGTGGAAATGTGGAATTGTGGGGTTGTGGGATTGGGATGAGATTAGTGGATTATGTGCTGTTAAGGAATGATAATTTTATTTTGTATAAAATATAAAATATAATTTTATTTTGTCTTATTTATTTATTTATTTATTAATTTTATTTTGCAGAATGATTGGGACAGGATTTGTTTCGATTTTTGGAATGTTTGTCGGCTGCTGATCTCAAGTGTGTAATCATAATTAATTTTCCTAACCTTTAATTATCGCTTAATCTCTTTTTACTGTTGAGATTATTATGAGTTTTTTTAGTAAGTTTTGTTTATGAGTTTATAACTAAAGTAATTACCTTTGGATTTTTTTTATTTATTTATTTATTTTTTTTGCACTTTTGAAATGAATATTATTAGTTTATAACTTACTTAACTACCTTTTTTTTTTCACATTTTAATTTCAATGGTTATATTCAGTCCATTTCACACATCTTTTTTTATAATTATTATTCTTACGAAAAATATATGGGTTTAAAGATAATTATTTTAGTAATGAATTTCAAACTTGATGAAGATTCACCATAGGTCACTTCAATACATAGTTGCATCAAGATGTCGAATATACATAATCAAAATTATATGTTATTTATTCTCTAACGGGTTAACCTAGAAATAGTTATGAGAACAAAAAAAAAACAAGTTGTGATGATTTTAATACTCAAGGGCCAAAGTATACGTTTTGAAAACTTTAGAAGTAAAATGAAACACGTGTGTTAAAGTTTATAATTAAAATAGAATTTTTTTTTAAGATCAAAATACAATTTTTAACGTTAATCATAAAGGCAAAATGCCAATAATTAAACAGGGAGTATAATAGTACTCTAAATTTAAATTTCATTCTTTTATTTATAGATTAAAATATTATTTTGGTTCTTTTATATTTTAAAATTTATCCAATTTTAGTTCTTGTACATTTAATTCTTCAATTTTAGTCTCTACACTCTCAATAAATTTAGTTTCTCAAAATTAATATTTTCCAAAATTGGTAAATGATAATACAATTTTTCATGGAAGGAATTATATTATGTTAATATATTTTCAAAAGTTATTAAAAAATACTAATAGATAACAGTTTTTTTTTTTTCAAATAAGATCTAATGATAAGATTTATTGAAAGTATAGAAACATCTTAAAGTACTCGAACGAAAACATTATTTTATCCTGATTTAAGGTAATGGGTTAGATAAATGGCAACTAATTAAGAAGAATAGGAAATTTAAAAAGAAAAAAAAAGGTAAAAAAGAAATCAATGAGCCTTAAAATTAATGTTATAAAAATGAAAGCCACCACTATAAATTAATTATAAAAAAAAGGGCAATAAATATTAATATTATTAACCATGTGGGAAAGAGATGCAATAAAACCAAATTTCTGTCCAACAATAATAATTAATCAGTCTTTGTTGTCACCCCAAATTGATCATTGACATTTAAATTTAGAGATTGACAAGAAAGAACTTAATGGTCTAAAAGGGAGAGTTACATGTAAGTTTTAATTATTAGGGTTCATACTGGATTCATCAAATGTAGATCATTACCTTTTTTTTTTTCAAGTGATTTTATTGGAATCACTTTTCAAAAAAATTAAGGTATAATTATAATTAAACAATAATAATGTGTGTCATGTGTGTGTGTGTGTATATATGGTGCGTTTTCTAGCTTTTTCAAAGCTTCATGTATATGTAATGTCAACTCAATATTGCAAGTTGATGTGTGTGCTCATTTGGATAAATATTAAAGTCAAAATACTTTTTCCTACACCTCTAGTTCTCATCATCCTGTGAAAAGTTGATGGTCAATTTTGTGGTGTCTTGGACTTTTGGGCAAATATATAATTTTGAGTTTTTTTGTTGGTTTTTTTCTTAGAATAAACGAACTCGGGATCTAACCTCTAATTTCAAAAACCGTAAATAGTGAATGCATGAAGTCATGTCACTTCATTTATACTCATTTCGAGTAATCTATTGTAAATAAATTGATTTTTTAGGGTTTCATAATTGAAAGTGTGAAAATTTGTGTCATATTTTGAATATTTTGATAAGTTGTATTGTTGTGAAACAAAGGGGATGTTGTTGATCCGTAATAGGATGAGTTTGCAATATAATCCACTACACATTCATGTTCAGGTTGAGTGTTGTAATACAAAACTCATTTCATTCTAACCGTTTTCAATTTAATCAAAATTTTCACTGTTTTTCAGCTTTGAAATATCATTTTCGTTCGATCTTCGATTATTCACGCTTTCCAATACTTATTTGATTTTTATTAATTTTGATTACATTCCCACCGTCTGAACAATCTTTAAACGAACGAGAGTATTGAATAACATTATATCAAATAGTAAGGCAGAATATGACTAGAATTACAATTTCAACCAACAAATTGTCAAAGAGATGAAAAGGGAAGTACAAGGATAATAATCATTATTTGAAAAGGTGTACATTTAAGTGGACCAATAAATTTCAACAAGTTTGATCTGATTGAATTGTATTCAATTTTTAATTAGAGTTTTAAATAAAACAAAAAGAGTTGAATTTTAGAATTTAAACAGCCGCCTAAAACGTCGGCGTTTTGTTAAATAATTGTGCAACGCAAGTGAGTTCAACTCTATCACGTACGATAGTACCATTTGTCCCTCTTTTTCTTTTCGTTTTTTTTTTTTTTTTTTTTCTCTATTATATATAAACAGATGTGAACAGCGGAGAGAGGTGGTTTGAAGGCAATTTTGTCTGCCAAATCCGAAACCTGCTAAAGCAATGAGAAACAAGATCAGGAAAAGCAGCATTATATAAAAAAAATACTCACAATTTTCTTTACTAACATATTAAGATTAAAACTTTAATCACAAATATTATTCGCAAACTTTAAACAAAAATACCGCATGTCTTAAATTGAATCGTAGTTCAAATTTGGCATCAGTTATCATTTTAGAGGCAGAAGATCTACCATTGTTGAACCCAAAAATGACGGCGAGCTTACCTTTTATCTTTTATGTCCATAGATATTATGAGCTAACTTATCGTAACTTTGTTAGTAAAGTTTAAAGGACAAGTCAGTTATGTGAATCAAAACAAAGGTATATGATAAGTAAATTACTAAGGTTCTATTGGGTAACTATTTTGTTTTTTGTATTTGTTTTTTTGGTAACCAAACGAGACCTAAATTATAGGTTAAAAAACTAAACGGGAAATTATGGCATACAATTTTATTTTAATTTTTGAATATATTATCAAAAAATATTGACAATAATCGAGATAGATACAAAGAATATAAAAATATTGTTTATCTGTTGTCATTTGGAAGCATGACTGCTCACAATCCCTGCTCCAGCTGACGATGGTTTATGACTAAACATCTTTTATCATACAAACATCTTCCTTTGCAACAAGCAGCAGCACTGAAAGGAAACCATGGATTCTCTCGGTAACCAAACGGTCTCTGATGTTTCATCGACACTACAGACAACAGAAGAAAGAAAGACAAGGTCATTATTAGGGCAACAACAACAATATTCTGTACTTCTCAATGTTGCTATGTTATTCTATTCTTTCTTTCTTCTCTAATCCTAAATACCCGACCAAACATATTGATCCAGCAGACGTTCCAACTAGCTGAATGTTAATGTTTTTATGATTGTTACAAGCTCTGTGCAGTTATGACATATACCCTATTCATTATAGCCTACCCTAGCAAAGTGTGTTAAGATATATGTCACTCATATTCTAAGAAGCACAAACACTTTAGTTTGCCTAACATGTCCGTAGAAACTTGGACACTTCAACACTAGTTGGACATACATTGGACACTTGTTAGTGCAACGAATATCTTAGACATGCATAGAACACTTGTTTTGAGTGGAATAAAATGACTATAATAATAAATTTTTCATGAAATACGTCAAATTAATTTTTTAAGCATATAAATGCATCAACCCATTTACTTTGAATTTTTCTTCTAGTATGAAATGATATACATTTTTAAAAACGTATATTTTAATAAGGGTGTCCTTGCCGTGTATGTGACCTAGATTTACAATATGAGCCAGAAATATATATATATATATATATAAACATTTGATAAGATAAGCATGGCATGGATGGGAATAACGAAAGCTTACCAATATACATTGTGAGCAAGAGTCAGGACAGGAATATCGGCTATATCTGTTTCATTGTTTTGGCATTTATGAACTTCAATATTTCATCTGCTTCATCCACAATGACCACTTGATTGCCTCTAAAAATTGATCGTTTCTTTGCAGTGCTTTAATCATGTTAATATAAGTTATCCTATCTGGTTCTATCCTCCTTTCTCTCATTTCTTTCACCAACCGAGCGGCTTCTTCAACCATCCCTGCTATTCCATATGCCTTGATCAATGTGTTGTAGCTGTACAGATCGGGTTCAAGTCCACATGCTTTCAGTTCTGCCAGAACTTCCACAACTTCGTCGATCCATCCTTGTTCTCCATAGATGTTGATCATGATGTTATACGTATAATGGTCACGTTCAGAACTTGACTCCTGCATTCGCTGCAAGACACTTCTGAAATTCTCCATTTGGCGTTCTTTGCCATAAGCATCCAACATACAATTGTAGGCTTCAAGGGAAACTGAAAACCCGTTAAATTTCATTTTCTGAACCGTAGATGACATGTTTTTGAAGTCCTTATTCTTCCCATAGACAGATATCATAGTATTATATGAGATTGCATCAACCAAACCTCTTTTCTGAGCAAGCCCAAAGAGATTTCTAGCCTTAGTGAAAAGCTTGAATTTCCCATAAACGTCAAGCATGACATTCAAGGTCACTGTATTTGGGGCAAAACCACATTGAAGCATTTCATCAAAAAGCCTAGAAAGCTCATCAACAGGCAGAGCACGGGAACAGCAATTTATGACACAATTATACAGTTCCTGATCCCAAGACACTCCACTCTTCAATATCCTATAGTACAGATCTGCTAGCTTATGCACCCTGCCACATCGTTGGTAAATACGAAGCATGTCCCGTAACAGATATATGTCCGGAACAATGTCCTGCTGCTCAGCCATCAAGTCAAGAACTGAGCATGCATCTTCCAATGATCCAGCTTTAACATACATTCTCACAACAACATTATAGGCAATCAAATCCAAAGGAATGCCTGATGATCTCAGGCTTAGATAAAGCTTCTCCCCGTCAGAGAACCTACCCATGATGCTGTAGATATCAATCATTGTGCATATGATATGCAAGTTTGGTTTGTTTTCACGTTTAGGCAGTTGGGTGTATATCTTAATTGCATTCTCAAGATGGCCCAACTCTTTACACGAACAAATTAGCAAATGATACAAATTCTCCTCAAAATGATGATTTTTCCACTCTTTTTCCCTCAACACTTTTAAAGCATCATCCACTAAACAGTGCTTCACATAAGCCATTACCAGAATCGAGCAAGATGTCTGGCTGCTTAGAACTTTCCGATAGAACGACCCTGTCAAGAGGACAGGCACACTTTTTATTCTTCTAGCCTTTTCATATGCTTGTAAAACATTTCCAACAATGGAAGAAGGCCGGCATCCAATCTTTAGCATATCATTAAGAGTTTTAAATGCACCTGCTTCATCCTCATGTTTGGCTTGTAGATTTATGAGGGTGAACAAGTTAGAGGCATTCGGCATATATCCTTTCCGCTTGAGCTCCTTATAATACCATTCTGCCATTTTATAGTTACCAGCTCGACCCCAGCCTTCAATCATGGAGCGGTAAGTCGTTTCATCAGGTTCTACTCCAGAGTTCTTGATGCCCAAGAACAGGCGTTGAGCAGTGTCCATATTTGACGCCTTTCCATACCCAGTAATCAAGGTATTATATGCAATGATATTGGATGAAAACCCAGCTTCTTCCATTGAGGCAAATACAAGTTCAGCTTTCTCCATTTTGCCTTGCTGACAATAAGCGTTAAGCATTACTAACCAGTTCTCAAGATTAGGAATTACTTTATCTTCTTGCATTAATTGAATCACCTCTTCTGCTTTATCGTATAAATTCATACGCATGTATATAGTAATCATAGATGCATATGCTGTTTCACAAACAATCCCACAGTTCCTCATCTGATTAAAGGCAAACTCCGATCCCTTAATGTCACAACTCTTCTGATAGAGACCCATAAGCATTCCAAATGTCGCTACATTGGGCTGCACTTGGCATTCCAACATCATTCGAAACCATTTCGTACCCCGCTCCACAAACCCCGATTTATAACAAGCATAAATAAGAGTGTTAAAAACCTGAAAATCCAATTGAGAACCCAACTCAGCTCTAACTTCTTTAATTAGCTTCTCAGCAGCATCCCAATCTTCTTGCCTACCCAACACACGAAGGACCAAATTATAAGCACTCACATTGTGTTTTAATTTCCCATTACTTCTCATCCACTCAAAGAAACCCAGTGTCTTGGAATCATTACACTTCTCTAGCCTTTTCAAAATAGCATTGCAATCCTCTAAGCTCAAATCAGAGGATATATCTGAGTAATTGACATCCAATTCACCACCACTAAAAAGAATATTCCCCAAAATTTTCTCACTATAATTCCTACTGAAACTAAAATGCGAACCTACTACTCTCTCTGAAGGCTTCTTAGCGGTAAAATACTTTTTCCTGGCTTCAATTTCATCAAATTTGGATTGGTAAACGTCCGACGCCTCCGGTTCTTCCTGAGAAACTTTAGAGGGCTTGTGAACCCTAGCGAGAGAGTAAAGTATGCCGGACTTATTGAGATGAATATAACCCGCGATGGAGAAAAGAGAGCAATGATCAGAGAGCAGAGGTGAATTGACAGGAAAATCGAACTTCTTGGAATCAAAAGAATGTAAAGAGAAGGAAAGTTTGAGGGAAGCCATGGGTGAACATTGAGGTCAGAAATCAGAGAAATGCAAAATTAAGGAAAGGGAAATGAGGGTTTATGAGAAGGGTATTACCATAGGTTTTTGAGATGGAGAAGATAACGGAGATTGAAGCAGTGGAGGAAAGTAAACGATCCTAGAATTGTCTGATCAATATCAGACGAGTAGAGATACGTGGTGATTGAACAAGAACCCCACCAATCCAATCCAATCCAATCCAAAAAATCATTTTGAATTAATTTGATTCGGTTTATGCGGTTTCGGCTCAATAAAACATGTTTTTACCTAAAATTAGATTAAACTGGAGGTTAGTAACTAAACTCTAAGGCTATTAAGCTATCAAGGTTACTTTCACCTAGTCGTAACGAGTAATGAAAATTGAGATAATTGTAATGGGATTTTTTTATAGATCATTCTTAAGGAACTTGAATTGTAAATGTAGTTAAATTGTCTTTGATTGTGTTTGTTTGAAATTATTGATTTTGTCGAATTTACTGTTACAATTACCTTCACTTCTACTTCTAAGGCCGAGTGATAACGGTAACAACAAAAATGATGTTAAAATTGATAATTTTCAGCTAGAACAGTAACAATAATAGCAATGATATGACATTTATTTTCTAGAAACAATTGGATCGAGCACTCTCAATTCGTCAATCAATTTACGTTTTTTGTTACAAATTTTTGTATGTGGACCCTAGATATCAATGCAAATGTAAAACAATAAGGGTAATAAAATGAGACTCACTTTTCTTGTTACTATTAATCTATTACGTTTCTACTGAGGTAAACATAGTCTATACTCAACTCTCGAAACTAAAAATATTTTTTTTATCACAATTTATCGTGAGTTGTATTATTTTCTCTCAAGGATTCTTTGGGACGCTAGGGCTAGGTTGATATGTTCGTGGAGTTATGAACGGGTATAATTGTTTAGTTTGTAGTTAGAAAATTTGTGTTTGAAACGTAGAATTGAGTTTATTCTAATATGGTGCAATTTTTTTTTGTAATCTAAGAAAAGAATATTTTCTAGTGGTATTATTTTCCATTAAGGTTTCTTTTTAACGAGGGTATTTAACATCTCATTTTTGTTTACTTAATAAACAATTGTACACATGTTTTCCTAAACTTCTAACACTCAGTCGAGATGTAATTTAAAACCATCAAGTACATATTTCAATATTTTATATGTGATCATTGTATTTGAGGCAGATAAATACTCTTGTTTCAGGTAAACAATAAAAGTTTAATATACTTTCACACGAGTGAAATGTATAAGTGTAATTTGCATACAAAAAATAGAACATCAAAGGGTTTAGGACTTTTTATAACATTTTACGTCTAATTGTAGGTTAGAGTTTATTATGCGTGTTAGTGTTAAAAATGCCATCAAAAGACCCACATTAGCTAGATAAATGGATGATCATGAGTATACAAGAAAAAAATGACTATCTCCAATGGTATGAGACCTTTTTGATCAAGCTAAAATTAAAGTCATGAGAGTTTATGCTCGAAGTGAACAATGTCATCACATTATTGTGAAGATATTCGAAGGTCCTTTGTCCCAAGTGATATCAGTTAGGGGTGTGCAAAAACCGACGAACCGAACCAAACCGAACCAAATCAATTGGTTCGGTTCGGTTTTATTAAAAAATATGGAACCACCGGTTCTCTATGGAATAGAACCGAGAGGTTTGGTTCAGTCTTCGGTTCACCACCTTAAAAACCGTGAAAAACCGAACTGAACTGTAACCTATTATATTAATTATGTCAATATTTATATTAATAAAAATATATATACTAATTCACAAAAAAACTTGGCACAAAACTTTTGTTATTATTTTTTTTTTCTTTAGGCTAACCCCAACTTAAGAATGATTTGATATTTTTTTTTCTTTTTTCTAAACGGTTTGAACTGAACCAAACCAATATAAATCGAGAAAAATTGGTTCGGTTCAATAACCAAAACCGATGAATTTCGGTTTTCAATGGTTCAATGTGTAGGAAAACCGAGAGGTTCGGTTTGGTCCTTGGTTCGACTCAAAACCGGACCAAACCGATCCATGCACACCCCTAATATCAGTGTGTCAGACCCCTGAACCATATTGGTAGAATCCTAAAGTTCAAATAAAGTAGTTAAGAGCCTTAGAAAATACACACATATTATTTAAATTAGTGTTTTTATACCCAAGTTTATTTGGTTTAGCCATATACTTAAAACGTTATGTTAATGTTAAATTACTATATAAGATGACTATTAAATATAATGTAGTAATGACTCAATTTTGTATTTAAAAATACTTTCATTGATCATTTTTTTTCTTTTTTGTGTTTTTTTCTAGTGTGTGATCAGTTGAGCTAGTCATAGGAGATAAATCGATAAAGTTGGTGGTTGAAGTTAGTCATACAATTTAGTCATCAAAGGTGATCATTGAAGTTGATCACCGGGTGGTCTTCTAGAGCATGTCAACGATGGTTAGCTAGGATTGAAAATGAGATGTGGTCATTAATCGTGAGAGGTAGTCATTGGAGCATGCCATCATTGACCAAATAAAGTAATTAAAAAAGATAATCTTTTCGATAAATATACAAATGTAAATGCGATAGAAATTAGTAAAGTTGAACTATTTAACACCCACCTCTCAAATTCAAGATGTAACCATAGTTATTTTAGTCGAATCAACTCACTCAAGTTATTAGCCAAAACACCCACTTTAACTTTTTTTTCCTTTTTCTTTTCATTTTTTCTTTATGCTTCTTTTAAAAAAAAAAAATTCACTATCTTGTTTTCATTTTATTTTTCTAAACCCTATTTTCACGTTCGGCAAGGCAACCCCCTTCCCTCAGTTTCCGGCCACTGGACCACGTCTCGCGTCTCAGGGGCTGCCGCCGCACGCTGCATCTCAGCTGCCGTGGTCTCAGCTTTCCGACGAACGCGCCAGCGCCCCCTCTTTATCACAATCACTCGCCTCTCTCAGCAGTCCGGGGTTACTTAGCCCTGTCTTTTTTCTCAGAAGTGGTTCAGCTAATACCCACTCGATTGGTGAGATTGCGCCGCCGCCGCTCATTTTTCAGACCCCAAGGTTTTGATCTTCTGTTTTATGCTGTAATATCTTCTTTTTTTTTTTGTTGATTTAGGTTGGTTTGCTTTCTTGAGAGAAAATCAAGAGGCAATTTTTATAAAAATTTCTTTTCGACCAGTTTGAATGAAAACATAAAGATATGAATGAATGTATACACTGTTTAGATATTGAGAATTACACATTGAAAATACCCAAGGGAACTCACACATCCGGCTACTCCTCCCATTGCCAATTGGTTTTGAGAGGAACCTTATGTTATCAAATATGTTATCAGAGCCCATTAAGTCAAACGGTTGTTCAGTCCAAGATTGGTGAATCCAAAGAGAAACATGAAGGGTCTGTTGAGATGTTGAGAATCTCATATTAGAAAAATCAAGATGACTCACATTCCTTATAAGATGGATGAGCTACTCCTCTCATTGCCAATTGGTTTTGAGATGGAATCTCGTACTAAAAACAAATTGAATCAATAAAAAAAAGGTAAAAAAGAATGTTCTTTGTAGTTGAATCAATAAAAAAAAGTATTGGAACTCACCTATTAAAACTTGTTCGAATCGAACATTTATATTTTAAAATATTGTAATTGTTGTTAAATTCGACTAAGTATTGATGGAGTTGTTTTTCTTTTAAAAACAAGATCCTTGATGGAGATACTAATGTGTCATGGGCCTCTCTTGCTTCAAGAATTTCTGGTGGTTGTGTTTTAGAATTGGCTTAGGAATATTGTTGTTCAGAATCCGATCTTAAAGTTGTTCGTCCAGAAAGAGTCGCCCCTTTCGTCTCGGGAGGAGAGATGTGAGAGTCTGGAGCCCTAATCTTTTGGATGGCTTTTTGTCTAAATCCTACTTCCAGTGTTTAGTGAACCCTTCTCCTGGGGGAGAGTCCGTTTTCTCGTCGTTGTGGAGGATAAAGATTCCTAGAAAGGGGAGATTCTTTACTTGGTAGTTTCTCCACGACCATATTAGCATGTTGGATAGGCTTGTTGGGAAGATGCCATTGTTGGTTGGCCCTTTTTGTTGCATTTTGTGCAAGAAGCTAAAGGAATATCATATTCTCTGGTACTGTGATTTCGCCAAATGTGTCTGGGATTCCTTTTTTCAGTCGTTCGACATGATGTGCATTCGTTAGAGATATGTTCGAGGAGTTCCTCCTCAACCCGCCGTTCGGGGAGAAAGGTTTGTTTGGCTTGCTAGTGTCTGTTCGGGTTTTGCAGGATGAAAGGATTAGAAGAGTGTTTAGGGACCTTGAGAGGGATGTTAGAGAAACTTGGCCTATGATATGCTTTCATGTTTCTCGGTGGACTTCGATTTCAAAGTTGTTTTGTAATTACTCTTTGACCTCGATCTTGTACAGTAGGAGTCCCTTGTAGGGGATTTCCTTACCTTTGTGGGCTTGGTGTTTTGTATGCCAATGAAAGTTGTTATTCTTATAAAAATAAATAAATAAATAAATAAAGCTAATAAAGCTGTTCATCCAGAATAGCACCTTGCATTTTGGCTTAGTGTCTTGAAATTCACGTCAATTTGTTGCTCCTTTTTGCAGGCATGGCTTCGTGGGAAGGTGAAATATACTAATATAGAAAGGGGAAGAAAAAGAGCTGAAAAGAAACAAGAATGGTTATCTCCAGCAGTAATTCTCATAGCAAGGAAATCTCTATCAGGAAGAGGATTGCCAGCATGTAAGACCGACTCTACTGCCGTACTTCTTGTTTCCACTCTTCATGCTTGTTAAATTCTTATGCACATACTGTAGCATCATGTAATTGCATTTATCATACCAGCCATAGGGTTCGACATTGGTAGACTTCCCTTTTCTTACCTTAGTTTTCCTTTTGGAAGTAACTCTAAGTCTGTTTCTTTGTGAGACCCTGTAGTGAATAAAGTTCGAAGTAGGTTAGTCTTTTAGTAGAAAGGTTTTTTTTCTCAAGCTGGAAAACTTATCCTGATTAAATCAGTCTTAAGTGGTTTTCCTATTGACTCCCTTCCAGAAGGAAAAGGAAAAGGGTCTCACTTAATTAGATGGGAGGTTATCAGGAGGTTGGTTTCCATGGGGTCTTCAAATTGGGAATCATAGGGTGTGAAACAAAGGTTTGTTAGCCAAATGGCTGTGGCGTTTTTCTTCTGAGCTTGATTCTTTGTGGTGGCACAAGGTTATTGCTAGTAAATATGGCTCCCATCATTTTAAGTGGTTGAATAAGGAGGTTAAAGGTACTCTTTGAAATTTGTGGAAATATATTTCGAAACACCTACCTTCTTTTGTTCACTTGGTCCGTTGTGTGGTGGGGGAAGGGAGAGATGCGTACTTTTGGAAGATCATTGGGTGGGGGAGAGACCTTTTTGTTCATTGTTCCTTCGACTATATCATTTGTGTCGACTTTCTCTTGTGGACTAGAAGCTCTTGTATATTTTCCTTCGGGTTATGTCCTACTTTTTCTGACGGGGAAGCAATGTATGTGATTGATTTTCTTTCTTTACTTAAAGGTCACCCCTTTGGAAGTGGGAGAAGGGATGCCAAATTTTGAAGCCCCAATCCTTTGGAAGGTTTCTTGTGCAAGTCTTTCTTTTCATGTTCGGTTGATCCTTTTCCCTAAGGGGTGTTGGTCTGTACGATGCTTTGGAGGATTAAGACCCCTAGGAAAGTGAGGTTCTTTATCTGGCAGATTCTTTGTGGTCGTGCTAACACGATGCATTGGTTCGTAAGGAAGATGTCTTTGCTTGTTGGGCCTTTTGTTGTATTTTTTGTTAGAAGGCAAAAGAAGACTTGAATCATATTCTCTATCGCTGTGATGAATTTGCTAGGTCCTCAATTCTGCTGAAGTATTCGAGAAAAGGTAAAAGGGAAGTAGGTGAAAGTTAGTCATGGGGGAGGAGGGGGGGGGGGCACTGGGTTGTATGGAAGAGAGGAGTGATCAATCTATAAATAGAATAAGAAGTGTTAATTAGGGCAAGCTTTTGGTATTTGGAAAGTGGTCTGAGAAAGGGGAGGTTAACCTCTCTGTACTCAAGGGCTACTACTCAAGGGCTACTGTAGCCTTCAGGAAACTTTTCTTATTAATACTAAAGATAGTAAGGGGATACCTTACAAATTGGTGTCAGAGCATTCATCCTAGGCAAAGTGTGAAAAATGGCACACAAAAGAATCGTGGAAAAGGCGGAAGCACTAGAACAAAAGATCATCAACCTTAAGGATAGCGTTGATAAGTTACCAGGAATCGAGGAGGGCATTGCAACATTGTTGAAGACGGTATCAGCTTTATCGGCTGAAATAGCGATGATCAGGAGCCAAGTGGGGACTTTTGAGATCATAAGCGGATCCTCATCAAAAAAAGGAAAAGAGAAAGAGATCAGACCATAGAGTCGACTATTGAACCGTAGACAAAGCTACGGAGGAGATAGTGGATCACAGTAAGTTTAAAAAGGTTGAGATGCCCATTTTCGGAGGAGATGACCCAGATTCGTGGCTCTTTCGAGCAGATAGGTATTTTCAAATTCACAACCTCACTGACCATGAAAAGCTAACTGTGTCTGTGATTAGTTTTGAGAGAATAGCTTTGAACCGGTACCGAGGCAAAGAAGATAGAGAGTCGTTCAAAGATTGGTAAGATTTGGAGGTCTGTTTGTTGAATCGTTTCCGTTCTTCACGCATGGGGCGTTGGTGGGACGATTTCTCAGAATCTGACAAGAAACGACGGTTGAGGAGTATTGCAGACGGTTTGAGAAGATGACACAGATCTCTCACCTCTTTGAGGAGGTGTTATTGAAGACGTTTGTAACGAGCTTAGATGAAGTGACTAAGGTTGAATTAGAATGTTGGGAGTCCATGACGTTGGACGAGGTAATGAAAAAGGCCCAAAGAATTGAAAACAAGGAGTTGGCCAGCGGGGAGGAAAAGAGGAAAAAGTAGAGCTCGGTCCAATTGAGAAACCCTAAAACTATTTTGACGAAGACGCGAGGAGAGACGAAACGTGTAGATTACCCCAATACACGTACTATATAACCCTAGCAAGCGTGGCGACGACAACAAATAGACGAGAAAATTCAAGGAGACGCATTTCTAATGCAGATTTCAAAAACAAAAGAGATAAGGGCCTATGTTTTCGTTGTGATGAAATTTTTTTGTTGGCCACCGGTGCAAAGCAAAGGAATTAAGAAGTATGAGAATGTTTGTAGTTGATGAAGAGGGTAATGAAGTGGAAATTTTCGATGAGATGGGGCCAAAAGAGGAAACAATCATAGAGTTGCAAGCGTAGAGGTGTTGATGCAGTTGAGCTTTCCCTGAATTTGAGTATGGGGTTTTCATCTCTAGGAACATTAAAGATGAAAGGACTAATTGAGAAGAGAGGTGATTGTACTCATTGACTGTGGAGCAACCCACAACTTTATTGCTTAGAGAGTGGTAGAAGAATTAAAACTGCCTATGGGCAAGACGATGCACTTTGGAGTAATCATGGGAACGACATCCGCGATCAAGGGTAAGGAAGTTTGTAGATGAGTAGTCTTAGCGATCGGGGAGATGATCATGGAAAATTTTTTACCACTAGAGTTGGGAGATGATGAAGTGGTCCTGGGAATGCAATGGCTTCGAACATTAGGAGTCCTAGAAGTAGACTGGCGATCCTTAACTATGACAATAGGAAGGGGAATGACTTAAACAATACTTAAGGGTGGTTCGTCACCAACACGAACCAAAGTAACCCTGAAGAGGATGATGAAAACCTGGGAAGACACAGACCAAGGGTTTCTGGTGGAATTTCGGGCGTCAGAAGGATATATAGAATCGAAAGACCCCCATATGGCACTGGCACCAAGTATTCAGACCGAAGAGTTATATGAAACTACTCAGTGAATTCTCCAAACTCTTTCAGATGCCAAACGAATTACCACTGGCACACTCAATACATCATCATATCAATATTGTGGGAGGAACATCAGAAGAATGAAATTGAGAAAATTGTAGATGTCATGTTACAAGCGGGAATCATACAACCAAGTGCCATCCCTTATTCGAGTCCGATCTTATTGGTAAAAAAAGGGTGGAGGATGGAGGTTTTACGTTGACTATCGAGCACTGAACGACATTACCGTTCTGAATTGCTTTCCCATCCCACAAGGAGTTGTTAGATGAACTTCACGGCTCAGAACATCTACTCCAAACTTGATCTGAAATCAGACTATCACCGAATCCGAATGCAGATGATTGACATTGAAACGATGGCATTTCGGACTCATGAGGGTCATTATGAATTCTTGGTTATGCCCTTTGGACTGATGAATGCACCCTCTACTTTTCAGGCACTCATGAATCAATTCTTCCGACTGTATTTACTAAGTTTATTCTTGTATATTTTGATGATATACTAATTTACAACACCGACATTAGTTAGAAAGTAGTCTGAGAAAGGGGAGGTTAAGCTCTCTGTACTCAAGGGATATTGTCGCCTTCGGGCAATGTTTCTTATTAATACTAAAGATAGTAAGGGGATACCTTACAGAATTGTGTGTGGGATTCCTTTCTCCAGAACTTTGGTGTGTGAATGCTCATCATAGAGATGTTAGTGCTATAATCATGGAGTTGCACCTCAATCTTCGTTTTTGGGAGAATGGTCGCTTTTTATGGTTTGCTACGGTGTGTGTGATCTTACAAGTTTTATGGGGTGAGCGGAATAGTAGAGGGTGTTTAGTGGAGTGGAAAGGGATTCTAAGGAAATCCGGTCTCTCGTTCACTTTCATGTATTTTTGTGGGCTTTGATTTCAAAAAATTTTGTAACCATTCTATAGGGCATTATTTTGCATAGTTGGAGCCCTTTTTTAAAAGATGACTTTTTTTTTTTTTGTGGGTTTGTGTTTTGTATGTCATTGTATTCTTTCGTTTTTTTCTCGATGGGAGTTGTTTTCATTTTAAAGAAAACTTCGTACATTATTCTAGCATGCATTTGGAGTTGGGGATGCCAAGCTTCACACGTGTTCAAATGCTTGCTTTTAATTTTCGACAAAGACGTCAATGTTTTAGAAGGCAAAAAGGCCTATTTTCAAGGTTTTAAAACTTTGTGAGTGGATTTAGTTTTGGGTGGATTAAAGACGATTTCTCTTATTGATGTTCCACTGGAGTAAAATTTTGATTGTAATTTTTCAAATCAGTAATAACAGAATTGAATTCGTACCATGTTATTTTTGAAGTACTTTGATGGCGTACAAAGAAATTTAGTAAATTTCTGAGACTGAGATGTTTTCGGTGTTCCTATTCTATAGATTCAACAAGAGAGAAGAAGATTTCCCATCCCTGAGAGAGTACAATGATTATCTGGAAGAAGTAGAGGACATGAGTACGCTCTTCTAGAATGGTTACTATATTTCTCTGTTAAGAATGATATTTGACCAGAAAACTCTATTTTGCAGCTTTTAACTTGATTGAAGGCATTGATGTTCAATCAATTGAAGCAAAAATTGCTAGGTATCAGGAAGAAAATGCTGAACAAATCATGATCAACCGTGCTCGCAAGGTACCTGGTGTATTACTGTTTTTCTCGAATTTATTCATTTCTTGTCTTCACATCTAGCACGAAATTCCGATTTTGGTGCTTAACCAACTGTTTGTTTTCTTTTTCTTTTTAACTTCAGACATATCTGCCCCTTGAACTCCTTCCTTATGGTTTACAAAGTCACTGAAAGGTTAATGACAATTGTTAAACTATTGATAGGCTGAAGAATACGCTGCAGCCCTTGCAGCTAGCAAGGGAATTCCTGCACAGGCAGATAATGATGCGGTGAGCTCATTTTTTCTGTTTATAAATTATAATTGCTCATCGTTAACTGTCATTTCTCTTTTGCCTTTTTGATTGCTTAACAACACTGTTGACAATGTCTTTTGCTTCAAGTAGAAATGTCTTCTGCTTTGGATTTAACTTGTCAACATAGAAATGTCTTCTGCACTGGATTTAAGAATGAGTTGAAGTAGAAATGTCTTCTGCTTTGGATTTAACTTGTCTACATAGAAATGTCTTCTGCACTGGATTTAAGAATGAGTTGGGCTACGAATAGGAGTAGGACTATGACAGATGTAAGTGCTCGCATAATGTTCAATTGATTGCTGTTGCAGGTTGCCGATCAAAGTTTTCAAGCAGGATTAAGCGCAGGCACACAAGGTCAGTACGCACCTACGTTTGCTGGAGGGCAGCCACGGCCTACAGGCCAACCAGTGCCCCTAGGTGCTGGTCCTGACATGCAGGGCTATGGGCTTGACGATGAGGAAATGTTAAGGCTCAGAGCAGAGAGAGGTGGAAGGGCTGGTGGATGGAGTGTCGAGTTCAGCAGAAAGCGTGCACTTGAAGAAGCCTTTGGAAGTATTTGGATATGCTAAGTTTTTGCTCATATCTTCTTATAAGGCAATCTGATTTTGGCAAATGAGACTATGTTTAGCTTATAAAGAGAGGAGTTCAATGGTAAAGATTAGTAGAGAGGTAGTAACATAGAAAGGAACTAACAGGTTCGACAAATTTAAGGAACTAGAAATATTCATTTCAAACCGAATTCTGTGTACGATGCTTGTGTTCTGTGGTCAATTGTAATAAGAGCTGTGGACCTAATAAAATAATTTTTACACGTAAGGGGTTCTTCTATGTGCTACAATTACCAGAACCCCCCACAATACTAGTCTAAGACCTTGAAAATTAGCTTGCAACTAATTTAATCTTGACCTTCATCATCATCTGAAATGTCAAATAAGAACTTTGGGAGGGATGCAATTCGAGGAAGATGCAACAATAATTCCCCATATGAATCTTTCCTCGACATAGCTGAGGCTCGTATGCTTCCGGAAACAGCAGGTTGAATATTAATATGCTCTTCAATATTCTTGCCATCCCTCAACTCCGCAGTATCCTTGAGCTGAGTATCATCTTTGTAATTGGGTCCTTCAACATAGTTTTCACCATTGGTTTGGGAACTTTGAATAGGTTCTTTCTGCAACAGGCAGCAGAGGGAATTGACTCTTGACATGAGTGATACCTCATCAGAAGTTGCTGACAATTGATTGTCACTCAGCAAGTATTGTGCAATGTCATCCAACATAGCTTGGTATTCCTCTGAACCATCATCAACAAAAGGTGTTTTTGTAGAAGCCATTTGTTCTGTAATATGATGTCCTATGTGATTTACAAGGTCACTCATCGACATGGATGGATGAAGCCCCGGAACCTTTATCTGCTCCCAGTTTATTGGCTTGCTGGTAACTTTAGTACTTCTATTCTCTTCAATCTCGTGAGCATCCATCACTGATGTACAAAAACGTAATGGGTGACATTGATTAGAAGATAACGTTGGGAAGTGAGCTATATAGAGAACGTATATATAAATTATTATAATTTTCCAAACACATTCTCAAACTAGATATCGCTCAGCTTTAAAAAAATGGGGAAAAGTGAACGAAAATGAAAATAATTTTGGGAGAAAAAGCTGGATGGTACTACAAAAAAAAAAAATGGAAACCAGGACAGTGAGTTCATGAATACTAGATGATTAATGCATATCAGGTGTAGGATGCTATCGTCATGCACAAGTTCTTTAATAATCAATTCTAGTTTAATTGACTAGTCAGTTTGATAAACTTAAGAGACAGAGAGGAAAAGGGGCCGAGTGTTCCATCATATTCTTTCTGCCCCTACTGTAGATTAAAGATAAGGTGCTTAGCTAATGGAGATTACCATTTTTCATGCGTAGACCAACTTGCAAGTTCAATGTACCTGAGCTGGGGGAAGGTGCCTCCATGGTGAAAGGCTCGAACACCATTTGAGGGGAAGCCTGTTCTTTCGTCAATGAAGTCGCAGCAGTTGATGAAACTACATCCTGGAAAGCAGAAAGTAGAGATTGATTGTCATTCACTGCTTGCTCCAAGGTAGTAAACGTAGAGGCTCTTGGTTCAAAATATGGAGAACCCAACACAATCTCTGGTTGTCGGCTTAAGAAGTTCAGGCGCGAGTCACATTGAATGAGCTTTTCGAAATGCTTGTTTAGAAGCCCATGTGGGCATTGCAGAAAATGCTGCCTATATACCACAGATCAAATTTACATAAATATAATGCCCTTAACCAGTTCTAGCTAAATTGGTTTGCAACTATCCTAGTAAAGACGAAGCTATGCTCAAGCAATTACAACATATTCTTCTCATACATGTTTGGCATTTTCTTCTGTCTAGTCTAATTTAAAACAGTTCGCGAAATGACAAAAAGACATAAGTAGATCATCCGTACAAAATTCTCCAATTAAGATCCAATTTCTAATAAGAAAGACAGGCTACCTTTCAATACAGAAATTATGTAGCATAATAAATTCTAAACTAGCAAAACCCAAATATCATTCTTATCAAGATTATAATTTATAAAAAGTGAAGAGCTTCCCAACAATTTGGACCCCAAAGCTGAGGAAAATAAAATAAAGAAAAACGAAGATTTACCTCTGTATACTGGCCTCACCATCAGTAAAATCAGCTGTTGCTTGCCACAAAGTGTGCTTTCTTGGTTGAGGGTTGGTCTCCCTGAAGAAAAGAGGCCGTCTAGCCAGCTGCACTAACCAAGCACACCAAGACTAAGTAAATCATCAAACACAATTTAGAAGGGAAAATCCATAAATAATGATGGAGTCAATACCACAACATTTAATATAGCAGGTCCATCATCAGGACAATTCGCTTTTAAACCCATTATATCAGACCATTGTATCTCTATTTTACTCTTAAGTCCACCCTCAAGGATTTCCCACACAAGCTTATGCTTAGCATAGTAACACTTGGCCACTAAATCCCCTTCATGTCTTGATTTATACTGTCATCAGAAAAAAATTCAGTTGACAAATGCTTTAGAAAACCCAAAAATAGTAGGATATCAATATCTAACAATTTAATAAAGACCTCCCAACGTCCAATCTTCAAAAGTGAAGCTGGGAAGTTTGACGCCTTTAGTTTCTCATTGGTACCCGGCACGGTAGCGCCCTGGCTTTCTGCTTTAACCACGAAGTCAAAAGTTTCAGCGTTTGAAGGTCCAGCAGCAGTAGACGAACTCCCCTGTGAAAGCTTCATTTGAATTAGATCCAACAGTGACGGGCTCTTCCTTAACATCAAACCAAGAGGACTAGGCTCATCAAGTGGATTATTGTGTGAAGAAATTGAAGATAATGTGTCAGATCCCAAAACAGACTGCTGCTAATCCACAAACAACCAGAATTTCGTTAATTAACTTCTACTTCAGAAAGAACAATACAAACACTAAAAGTTATGTTAAAGCGTATTAAGATTCACTTAGAATTTGCAATTGAGACAATGCAACTATTCAGTTCTAATCCAAAACTCGAAAATCAATAGAATACTCTAACTATAGCACACAAATGTTCAAATGGAAAAATAAATAGAGTAGTAATTTGAATACAACGGCCGGCGAAGATAATTTTCAATTTCTTTACCAATCGCTATCATTCAAGTAAAACTAGACAGAAGCGAAAGAGATGGAAAAAAAAAAAAACCTTGTGAAAATCAGGCTTAAACCGCTTGTCCGATTGTGCATGCTCGTGATGAAAAGAATCATCGCACTCCCGCTTCACCGGCGATTTCTCGGGAAAAAACGTGATATGGGAATCCAGAAACTGCACCATTGGATATACGAAAAGGAAACAAGAATTTTGGAGAGAAATGGAAGAAGGAGAGGATTAGAAACCCTAGAATTAAATAAGGAGGAGATTAAATTTAGAGCGGAAGTTGTCATCGGCGCTTGGCGGCGAAGGAGACCGATTGAATCAACACGTGCCGAATTGAAATTCCCACGTACTTGATTATTGTTCGAGAGAAAGAAGAGGGTGAAATTACGGAAGTAGTGTTGGGGGATTGAGAGAGAAGTGAGGGGTAGAGATGTAAATTGGTAATTGACACGTCAGAGAGAATGAAAATGAAAGTGGTGGGATTGCGTAAACAAAGAATGACGGCGACGGCGACGGCGAGTGGATGGTTTTTGAAGGATACGTGGCTGACGACTGTGAGGAAGCTTTGTTTTGTTGTTAGGTATGGCCATCGTCTTTGCTTTTCTTACGTAATCGGCTCACACACACTGTTCCGTTACATTATTTTTGGTCGGATGAATATATCGAGATCTTAATTTTATAATTATTTTATAATATATCCAATATCGATAATAACTTTATTTGTATTTGTCTCTATCGTGCTTCTTCTTGTTAATAAATTAATAATTATACTTTAAAGTTATGTACAAAATATTATCGTCTATTTATATTATTAGACTGCAGTGAACAAAGATAGAATGATACATTCTGATAAATACGTTGTCTATTTCAGTGTATCATAGATAGATTGTAACATTTTGTATTTTTTAATATTTTCAGAAGTTTTATCATTTAAAATTATTTTTAAATATATTATTCTTTTACATTAAATTTAAAAAGCAGGTTCATATATTATATATATTTGCATGAAACTAATTATTATTACCTGATTTATATATATTTCTTATTCCTTCCTGGATTCAAAACCTTCTAACTCATAGTTGTCATAAACCTTTAATAATTTATAAAACTAATTTTATATTTCTATTTTATTGCTAAAATAAGATATATATTTTCCTTAATTTTGTAGGCAGATTGATTGTAAGTGTCTTAAAATTAGAAGTAACTACACTCATTTATAATTTTTGCATAAAAAAAACTAACAAATATTTGACGATACCTGACATGACACAAACGATGACACTAGTTGTTCTAAGACTCATTGATCATCTTTATCGTTTTAAAATGTAACCGAAAGAATACAAATCAGTCATAGCAAATAGTACAACTTAAGAAATAAACTAAAAATATAGCACAAGCATAAAATATTTGCAAAAGTAGTAAATGTTGACCAGTTAATTAGTACAATTTTTTAAAATGTCAATCCGCCCTTTAGTGGCTATCAGTGATAGCTGAAATCAATGATAACAATTGATTTCACATTCTCAAGTTAAAAGTTATCACTAATGGTATGTATCAATGGTAGCAACTTATGGCAACTATCAATTACTATCACTAACGGTTGTTATCAATCATAACTTTCAATTTGAGAAAATCGGAAAGAAGCACTCGTAATGGTGACAAACAGAAAGTTATCATTAATAATAGCTATCAGTAATAACTTTTAATTTGAGAAATTCAAGAAGAAACATTCAAAATGGTGGTCGTACATGGATTGTTTTTTTAATGTTTGTGCCATATATGTTATTATTTTATTATTGTGTTATATATATATTTTTTGCTTAAATATCATTTATGCAAGTGGTCCAATTATCATTCACATAGTCGATATTTCAATCTCTGCCGATCTGTTTTTAAATAATATAAAATCAAAAGAAAAAAAAAAAACATATACTTGAATAAGAAGGTCTTGAAACAGACGCAAGCACAAGATAGGGATTGAGTCGACCACAAAGAAAGTGATAATAATACATCACAAGTTAAACCTAAAACAGAAGCTTCAACTCTGAGTCAAAAGGTATGGTTAAGGCATGGCCAACTTGTGTATCAATCCCATAATTGACCATTGAGATAGCTCAACAACCACATCACTTCACTACCATTTTATAATCAACTTTACTAATTCCTATCTCTAAAATAATAGCTTCAAATCGCATCTTCCAATACTTTGATTCCTACTTTTTCTTTTAAGGTATTTTCTTCAAAACGCTTTATGGATTCAATTCCTTGCCATATCTAAAATGGATTCATCTGACGTGTCCAACATAAACACATACAAATGAAGGAAAAGTTGACTACCATTCCAATCACACTGAAGAGGGGTTACTAACACTCGTATGTAAATTGAACTGTGCTCGATTTACCTACCGTGATAACTTGAACTAAGAACATGTTAACTATTAGTAAAGAAGTTTGTCAGAAAAGTTTAAAACACAATGAGTAAGAAAGGAGAAAGATAGACAATATTTTATGAAACGAGTTAGGACTTAAGAGTATTCTCAAGGGTTTAAGTCCCACTTGATTTATGAAGTAATTTCCTTACCATTAAGTAGTCATCATGGTAATAAAAGTGTGTTTGGAAGTAATTTTGAGATTGTCAAAACTAATTTTTCTCTCGTCAAAATCACTTTTATTTCAAATAATGGTGATGGGTGATTTCGATCAATTACTCCCAAAATATATATCTAAATCAGTTTTTGTGTAAAATATTGTTAGTTAACTATTTGTGAATTTTTTTTAAATTTAAATATTGGAACAAAAATAAGAGTCATTGTCTGTCATTAAATTGTTAACAAAACAAACAATTATATATGTTTTTAATTTTATTTCAATATCGGTATATAAGCAGCATATATCAACCATTGCAATAATAATTTAACAAAAAAAATAAATAGAAATAGATCTTTGTCACAATTTCTAATTGGGTAACTCTAAATTAACTTTTTAACCAAATATAGTGATGAAAAATCAATTATAAATATATCAAAATCACTTTTAAAAGTAAATCAATTTTACAAAATCAATTGTACCAAAAAAAAAAAGTTTTAAAATCAATATCCCAACTATAACTGGGATTTTTTTTTTCTTCTGTCTTTTAAACAAGGAAAAATGGGAAATTGCACTGAATTTAGTTATTAAAAAAATTGTGTAAAGTTCAATCATGATAAAGGAGCAATAACCAATGGTGTAAAATCATTTTAACTTCAAAGATGCAGTACTATTTAGTATTTATTAAGTAAATATGATTACTATATTTATGAGATGAAACTAAGCAAACAAACCAGATATTTTCGGTATGGGCAAAAGAACCCTCTCAGGTACTCATAATTTACAGAAGAAATAAGCTTCATCTTGTAGCCTGTCAGATTAGCCAAGAATAGAGGAAGGGAACTGAAAGAAGGTAGTAGTAGGAACAACCATTATCAACTGATGGAACAAATAGAACAAATAATATTTTTAAGCAATCAAACTTTGCTCTTTGATGAGTTCTGGAAAATTGAAAATCATTTGGTTACAAAATGAAGTTAAGTACAGGCAAGATGCCAAGATCACTTCTAGTTGGCCTGCCTATTCACCTTCAAGTACGGCAAAGCACCAATCACATTATCATAGTCACTCCGGCTCACTGGGTGCTGTGTTAAGACAGAAACCAATCAAGAAAATACCTGACTAACATAACTAGACATAGAACAACTGCATGAGAATTACTTGATTTGCCTTACACTATCAATATTACAAATTTTCCAGGGGTCATCATTCAACAAAACAAGTGACGGAAATCATTTTCCTCAACGGATTTCTTACCTTCGTTTTGTATCTTCAATTGATGAGGCTGGATAGGACGCTCAGATCATTGTATATCAAGGAAGTTTGTGTTTGTATCAGAATCTTATGTGTGAATATTGTTGATAAAAGGAATTCCTAGGTGACGTATTTTGTTGATCTAAGAGTTCGCTAACCATATGCTACATGATAGAAACGCAAAATGTCTATATGCTCATGGAAAATCAGAAGACTAAACCAGACAGTAACAATCTAGATGGAATCAAATTTGAACGAAAGGCCATAAGGAACTGCTTTTAATGCTCTCATAAGCATCTACAGAGTAAGCCATTACTACTACAACTACAAGAAATCAACTGAGAAAGTGATAGCAAAAAAGTGATCTTGTCTCTTGAACCCCTCCTTGAAGAAAATAGTACCCTTTACATCCCCCCTTATATTGGTTATCCATTTATGAGTCAGAAGCAACCAATAAAAAACCAATCAATGCTAGCTAGTGTACAAAATTTTGAAGATCCAAAAACAAAGGTATGTTGAAGCTATATTTTCTTGCGCTTGGGGTCCCTGGATAAGGTCTTGGGCACTTAAGAATACTACAAAACAAAACAAAATTTGGTTCCTAAATGATCTTTGTGAAAATCTTCAAGATCACCATCAATGCTAGCTCTGGGGATCATTGTCTGAACAAACCATGACAACTGATGAATAACTTCAAATTAGGTCATACTTTCGAAACAAAGTTAATTGAGTTGGAATGCAGGCCATTAGCTTACAATATGATCGGGATTGAATCAAATGATGTAAATTCCAACTTCGGTAAGATTCTTCACAGAACTACATTGATAACTTGCATCCAAGAGAGGGGAATTGGTAGATCACTTATAGAAGAATCATAGGGATTGCAAATAGTGGCTACATTGGCCAAGTTTTGACCATTTATATAAACCCTTTCCCAGAAGAACTCAAGGACCTAAGTTTAGAAATGCCGCATACCAACTACAGAATCATGAACATAAAAATAAATAAAGAAGACATACCATTTTGGAAAGCCGTAATCTCCTCTTTGCGTTCTTCTTGTACAGCAAATGCTGCTTTCCAGCTCTCCTCCGAACGATTTTCCCCCGACCCGTTACTCTGAATCGCTTAGCCGAAGCCTAAACAGTAACACCAAACAATAAAATCAAAATAAAAAGGGAAAATCCTAGTACAAAACAGAGAAGACAGACGTGTATTGTTCAACAATTCATAATGATATTAGCTCATCGAGTAAGCGTCTAGAATTGGGTAATTTAACGGGTATTTAAAATTCAACATGCCCAATCATAATACAAATTCGATCAAAATAAACAACTAAACATGTTCAAACTATCTAGAAGACTGAAATTAGCTTCAAATTAATC
Organism: Cucumis cinereus; assembly: GCA_037974625.1. NCBI lineage: Eukaryota > Viridiplantae > Streptophyta > Magnoliopsida > Cucurbitales > Cucurbitaceae > Cucumis > Cucumis cinereus. The sequence continues at coordinate 8,399,689 of JBBPDJ010000008.1, read as the reverse complement.
AGAATCCAACCAAAATTGAACCATACAAAAATATAGAGAAGAGAGAGTGGTGGAGAGACCTTGTGGGTTTTCATTTTGTAGCCTTTAGCAGCGAAAACAGTGAAAGGCGTATGAATTTGAGAAGTGGGAGAAATGTGAGATGGGTTCTGAAGGAAATTGAGTCCAAAGCCGGAAATGTTGTGGGAGGAACTAAGCTTCAAGGAATTGACCTTGTTGAAAGAAACAAGCCCGACTGAAGTATGAGAGACGCGAAATGATGGGCGAGAGCAGAGTGGGGAAAACCTAAGACCAAAGGACACCGCCATTGAAGCAGATGCCATAGCTTCTGAAATGTGGAAGCGTCTCGACTTTCTTCTTCTTCTTCTTCTTGCCAATCTCTACGAGCCTCAGACTCGGCCTGCTGTTCGGATAAAGTGAAGCGATTTTATTTCATTTATCGATTTCTTAATTTTGAAAAACAAAATAATAAAAAATAAAAAATATTTTTAGAGAGAAAAATAATTGATTAAGATTATATTTTGTAAAAAACACTTTTGTAAGTAACGATTTCTTAAGCTATAATCGCTAATTATTTAGATCTTATATTTTCTAATTTACAATAATTAACAATTTATACCCTATATTTTGAAATTTGTAAAATGTTAGTCCACATGATAAAAATTACAATTTTATTATGTAATGATTTAGTTTTTGAAGTTTATAAAAATAAAACAAAAATTGATTATCAAATAAGTTTATCAATCAACTTGTGTAATACATTTCAATAAATATTAATTAACATTTTTCAAAATAAAACTAACTCGTTACTAAGGGTAAAATACAAAACTAAATTGTTACTCATTAAAATTTGAGAACCAAATAATTGTTGCAAATTTGGAAGTACATGATTAAACTTTTACTTAACCAAATTTGAGAACTAAACAATTAAAATTTGCAAGTACTTTGACTAGATCGTTATCAACTATAGTTTATGAACTAAATTGTTACTTTCATGAAAATTTTGATTCGTAGGAAACTCATATCTGTTTGATATTTTCAGGTTCATTGAGTTTAGCAAATACATATTCGATAGATAATATGAAGTCTGTTTTCGAAAATTATTTTTTGAATCATGTGATTCACACCTTGTAAATTCTAAAATACACATATTTATGTTTTATTATATCTAGATTTTGAATTCCTAATTTTAAAATGCAAAACTATATAGAAAAATATAAAAAAAATAAAACAAACAAATAAAAACAATAACAGGTATAGTATTTCATATTATATTTGTTAAATTAAAATATGTATTATTATAATATATCATATATTATATAATATTACAAAATGATAATTTTACCCACAAAAAGTTAAACTATAAATAAAATAGGTTCATAAAGTAATTACTCATTAGTTTATATTTAATCTAATATTTAGTGGGTAATTATTATTAGTTTTATGATTAATAAAAGACTTTTTAAATATAGGAAACTGGGTCAAACTATTTACAAGTTTTAGAAAAAAAAATTACATTCCTTACAGTCTGGATAGACGTTGATAGAAGTCTATTGACGTCTATTAATGATAGAAATTGATACAAATATATCACTAATAGAGGCTGGTATAAGTTTATCAATGTTTTGATATAAACCGATAAAAGTCTAGTATTGATACTATCAATGAAAGAAACGGATACGAGTCTATCATTGATAGCACAAAAAATGTGCTATCTAATACCGCTTAATTCGAGATTGTTCTATGATTTTTGCTTCAATTTAATTATTTTACAGGTTTTGAGCGTAAAAGAGGTAGAATCGAGCATTAGGGAGAAAATTGAGCTAAAACGGACCAATTCGAAGCTCTAATGAAAGCAATTAAGCAAAAAGAGTTAAAAATTACAAAACTGTCACTGAAGAGGGACGCCATGACGCTATTCGTGGTCGTCTGCAGCACTCGATGAACAAATATTGTGAATAGGAAAACTTCGTGACAACTCAAGCTAGGTCTTCTCATATTGATTGTTTACTTAATATAATTTTTGCGTAATTTTCAATTATTTGCAACAAACCATTACAACCCCACATCGGTAACCCTCGGGTTGAAAACTATTTTATTGAGAAATTTTATGTGCTTCTTATGTTCGACCCAGTCTTGCCACTAAGAGTAACTTTTGTGGATAGTTCAATAAAGTATTTGGTCTGGATTTAGGCGACAAAATGTGTCCGATCAATCATTGATAGGGGTTGACAGAAATCTATTAGTGTTTTTTTTTTGTTGCTATTTTTGTAAATAGTTTGGTTTTTTTCTATATGGAAAATTTTCTCGTTTTTAAATATATTTTCAAACATAGCTTGTTTAAATTGGAATTTAATGTTTGAATCTACTACTAAACATATATTTGAAAACATGAAATACATTTTTTTAATCCATGTATGTCAAAATTATGTTTTCAGATTGCTTATGAAACAAATCCTTAGAGACCAAACGTATTATTCATTTAACCAAAGTTTTAAATGTAGTAATATTAGAGTACACCATTCATCTTAGTGCAACAAATGAGACAGTTATTCCTGACATAAAAGAATTAGTATATGTCAATTGTGGTAATTTATTTAAGAAGATTTTTTTTTTTGTGAACTCATTTTAATATTTTAATACATGTTACATATGATTCACTAATGTTTTAAAATTGTTTGCAAAAGAAAATGGATGGATTGTTAATACATAATTTAAAAAAAAAATCAAAAGGAAGGATTATTTAGGATTTTGAAAAATTATATATAATTGTAAGAGCTAGGTTAGTGGTAAAATAATTAAATTTTAGTTAAAATATCCATTTATTTTTAATTTATGTCACATTCTATTTGTGTGTAGTTTAAATTAAAGCATAAATTGATCTCTATGGATAGTTTAATGTTAAATAAGTTCATATTGTGTTTTTCTTTCCACATAAATAATTAGTAGCAATTTAGTCTTTGAGTTTTAGCATTTAATAATTTAGTTTATGTACTTCTAAAATTGTAACAATTTAGTCAATTGACTTCCAAATTTATAATTTGTAACAACTTTGTCTCGTAACTTTAAACCTCATCCATGGATTTTAGTAATATAATGAAATGACTTCCACTAACATCTCCCAATGGAATGTGAAAGATCTCTGCAAAAACTTTTCGAAAACTCACACGAGACCAAACATATATTGGGATTGCTTGAGCCACCGTCCTAATAAGTAAGTCTTTTCCTCCCATCTGAAACAAACTACTCTTCCTACTCGCAACCACTTTATGTACTTTATCCTTTAAGTAATTGAAACCAATACGCTTGTGTCGGGTAAAATTGAAAGGAATACTCAAATTAGACACGACTGGAATATTGAGGATGCAACTCATCGCTCTTTTCTACACAGTTCCAATATTAGAACTAAATAAACGAGCTATTTTAGAGTAGTTAACCCCTTGATCACAAGCAACCTCGTAACGACTAAGAATTTTTTTTATAACCTCCACAACGTACGACTTCTACTATTAAATTTCTTCTAATCTCTATAGTATAGATTATTTATAAAAAGTTTATCTAACACACCACGAAAATTAAACTTTAACTTGTAAAATTATGAATACTAAATTTTAACTTTCACCATATCAATTTTATATTTTAAATTAAAAAAAAAAAACAAAAATAGTTTTTTCTTTTTAAAATGGCAAGAGAGTGATAGGGGAATATTCAAAAGAAATTTAATGGTAGAATTCGTACTCCCCACTTGTCTCTGTTTTTAATGGAAAAAGGATGGGCCGTAATTCATTTCCACCAGCATTCATTTCGGATTTTCCATAACTGTCCAACTTCAATTGACAATGGCGACGGTAGATTCAAGTCTTATCTTCATCGGTATCTCCGCCGTACCTCATTCCCTTTTGAACAACAACAACAATAATGGCAGAAAACTCGGAATCACATCGGCAAAACGTACAGAAGATTCCGATTCAGATTCCACATCAACCAAACCAAATCAATTCAAATTTCCATCGCTGAGAGTATCAAATCCACTTCTCGCCCAATCAGTCGTTTCGATTCTCGGATTAGGGTTCGTCGATGCAGGGTATGAAAATTTAACCTCTAATTAATTTCGATTTGAGAATTGCTCTGTTTTGTTTTTGCTTTCACTGAAATTGAAGTGGAATTAGGGTTTGGAATGATTAGGTATAGCGGAGATTGGTCTAGAATTGGAGCGATTACGAAGGAAACTGAAGAATTGCTTAAGATTGGAGCTTTGTTGGTGGTTCCGTTTTGTGTATTTCTCGTTTTTTCTTTCTCCAAATTTGATTCGGATTCTTCGTAAGTGTGTGGATGATGGATTCCCCAAAATGGTTAGAAATGATTTCAATTTGAAAATGGTAGCTAAGCTAAAGTTGTTTTTTTGCTTAGAAGGGAGATTTTGAAGAACATGTACAAAATTCATTTACTGATATGCACGTGTTTGATGTTGGTTCCACCTTCCATGTCTTAGAATTCAGTAGGTAAGATAAAGGGTACACGAATGAGATGAAATCATATTGAAACGGGATGAATTTTATGGATATAAAATTGTAGTTTGAAAGATTTATAAGTATTTACTGATTTAAGGTGCACATTCATTTTAGTGGTTTGTAAGAACTCTGAAGTCTGTGTGTGCTTAGGAACAATCCTGTGATTAGACAACCATAGTGAGTATATTTCAATTGACATGTATTTTACTTACTTTTCAAGCTGGATTTGTTGTACACTTAGGTCCACCTTGGTTCGTAGAATTTTACCTTTTTAAAACGCAAGATATTAGACATAGGATTTTTTAATACGTACATCATTTTCATTTTTATGTACGTAGATCAACATAAGAAATATAGCTTAATTAGTTGATAAATTAATATAAATTATTTATTACTAGTAATTTTCATTAATTGTTAAGTATAAATATATTATTTATTCTTAATAAATTTCAACCAATATTTTGGTTGAAATTTTATGCTATCTTAACTTTTTAATATAAATTATTATTTTTAATTAATTTATGTTAGTTTAATTATATTTAATAACTAATTTAATTATGTTTAGTTAAGAGGTATTCTTTTATTTTTTTTATTTTATTAACTAAGTAACTAATTAACTAACAATAAATTATTTTATGTTAAATCTAATTATAGCAAGTATTTAGTTAAATAAAAAAAAAATTTAGTTTTTACAAATTATTGAATTGAACACAAATATTTAACTTTTAGAAATTAATTATTCTGCACATTTTAACATGTTAATTATCTCAGACATTTTATTTTTATACCTATGAAACAATATATGCGTTTCAAACAGTTCTTTAGAAGATTTTTTTTTCTTCTTTGAAATTTGAGTTTTTTTTAATACAAGTAATGAATGACGGAACCTCCGAACTTTAGAGAGGAAGACCAACTCGATTATCGTTTGGTGAGGTAGGAGTTCATACCATCCATATTTTCATTGTATCTTCATCTATTAATGAATAGTTTTATAATACTATATGCATTATTGTAAATAGTCATTATATCTTCGTCTATTAATGAATAATAGTTGTCGTGTACAATAATCATTAGTCATACTAAAAAATTAAATTTCAAAATACAAATGATATTTAATCGGTAGGTGTCATTACTCATTACAACATATACCTTTTTTACATATTTTTTCAATCTTCAAATTTGTTAAAAGATTATATTCTCAACCAAAAAATTAACATTCACTTAAAGCATGGTTGGTAGAAATAGATGGAATTACTTTAGGGTTTAGGAATTTTTTATGGTATATCATATAGTAACTTTTTAACCATTTATTTAATTTTTGTGTAATGGTTCATCATCCAACTTTTGCAATAAAGTCAGTTTTTTTTTTTTTTTTTAATAGTTTCACGTGCTTATATACTAAAGTGATGCATGGATTTGTCTAAAAGTATAAGGTTGTAAGAGTCGTATATTCCAACACGAAAGTACTATTGACAACACATTTGTGCATACATCATTAAATAAAAGAAAAGGAAAAGAGAATAAAGAAAACATCTATTTAAAATATGTATTTATGGAAAGTTATTGTTTATCTACAAGTACAATAGAAGATAGGGAGATTTGAATCGTAGATCTCTTGTTAATACATTCCTATGATAATTGAGCTATGACCGTGAAGTACTGTAAAGTCATTTATTATCCATTTAGTAGCTGTAAATGGAAGAATGAATCTCTGACATCGAAGTTGTTAGCGTACAACCACTCTCGGGCTGTGCTCATTGTATTATTAGTTAAGACCAAATTAGAGGAAAGAAAATTAATTTAGTTTTAAATCATTTTAAAGTGAGTATATATAAGTATATATATACTCAATTTTATTTCCGCAAAGTTATAATTTTAGTTTAGAAGAAATTGTGGTAACATTTTATTTTTTATGAGTTTCTTTTCAAGAAAGAAAATTTTCCTGAGTTTTCATCGATGTAAAGAAGAAAATGTAATTTCAAGAAATATGTTAAAAGATCAGACAATTATTATTTAGGGTTTGTATTAAGTATTGAAGTATCCAAAGTTCATTATGGATGATGGGTTGTCTAATAGATCACGTAACAATATACGCACGATGTTACAACATTTTAATACTAGTTCGAAGTAATACCACCTATGTTTGGGGGAGTGTGCTAAAAAAAGATATGTTCACTAATGAATAGTTAAGCGATACAAACTTGTACTTATCTCTAAATACAAACCTGCTACAATGACAAACAAACAACCTAACTTAGTGAAAGAATATTGAGGCTCCCTTAAATACAAGACTTTTTCCTAAAAGATATCTTAAATAATCTTTCCAATTTTCAAATGAAGACCACTTCACTTGAAATACTTAGTCTCCCTTAATTATAATGGGACTCTCTTCTCATGTAACGAACAATGCTCAATGATGATCAAGAGAAAACAAGTCGAGATCTACAGTAACTGTTACTTGACGGTCTCAAACTAATAGACACTCTTGTTATTCTAGAAAAATACAACAAACGACTCCAGGCTTCTCTATAAAAAATAGTAATCCAAAAAGAAAGAATACATAACGCTTAAACATACAAGACAAAAAGGAAGAATCAGACCATTACTATAACCAGCCAAAGGCTGGTTGGAAAGAATCCTTCAAAATATAGATACATAAAGTGCATTGTTTGAGACATCATATAGAACGCATCTTGTGGAACTTTTTGACTTGGTTGAATTTTTGTATCCTTTAAGAAACAAGTCACATAATATTTGTTGTATCGATGATCGATATAAATAAATTCAATTATTTGTAATTTCCCCAACATAAACCAATTAAACAATTTACCAATGATTATTTATCAAATGGACGTGGATTGACCCTTAATTATTAGAGCAATACTTGGATGTATCTTACGATACACATATTCTAATCACACATACACAAAAAAGTTAAAAATTAAAAAAGAAGTAAGAAGAGTTTGTTATATGACAAACTATATGACTGAATAGTTGGGTAAAATATACAAAGATTATTGTAACCTATAATGTACCTAAGTATTATTTAATTATATAACACCACAAATCATGATATACTTTGATACCTTATTTAATTACCTAAGATTTCATTTTAAAATTAATTGATAATGAGAGAAGTAGTACATCTACATTAATCTTATAAATATTATGAGGTCCTTTGATTCTTTTAATGTGAGATCCTTAATTTCTTGGTTCACCATTCTTGAATTGAATCCCAAATGTTTTTTCGACCAAACGTACGTATTGGTTTTGATGAACTATGATACTATGTCGAGGAAAGTTGTTTCCATTAGTTTTCTTTTTAGAATAAGAGGAATATATGTACAACCTAAATTTTGGAACGAGCATTTTCAAATATAACAAAAAAATTAAAATTATTTACAAATATAACAAAACCTATCAAATTCTCTATAGTCCTTTTAGTTTTTTTTTTTCTAAATGTAAAAATAGTTTCATTTTTTATTCTATTCATAACAATTACTCAAAATTTAAAATACATCCCAAAATAATTAAATAAATAGAAAATTACATAAAGTCATATATGAAAATTAAAAAAAAAAACCCTAATATCGGCCTATTATCAAATTTAATCTTATTATACCAACCAAATAAATCACTAACTTGACATTGTAGCATAACTTAATTAACATAAGACATATCATAAGTTTGAATGGCCCCCCTCATAACTTAGTTAAACTAATAATTAGTAACAATAATAATTAATAACACAATTTTAAACCACACAATTAAAAAGTGATAGAGATGATACCACGACAACACAATAGTTCATGCTCATCATTTACCATATATATAAAATAAATACCAAATTACCCAAAAAAAAAAAAAAGAAACACTTAAACTTTTGTCAATTGTTTAAAAAAAATTAAAATATTATCATTGACTTTGACTTTTCATATTCTAATAATCGTGAGAATATTAGATGAAAATTGAGACTTGAAACAAACGTACGACAATGTTTTGAACGATGTAACAATATTATGGTCTCAAATTTCCTCAACATTCTAATAGATTTACGAGTCAAAGGTAGTTTTGCAATGTTTATAATAGGTCAAAGATAATTTTGAAATAATAGAGATATTGATTGAAATATTTAAAATTCACCAACTAAATTGACGTAAACATCAAAATTGTTAAAGACTAAAGATAGGTGTAAATTAAAAGCAACCAAAGAAACTTCTAATCAAAGAAGAAATTCATTATAGAAACATCAAAACAATTAGGGTAAAAAGGAAAGTTGTTTTCTAAACATGTTTTCTTTAAATGGTGTAAGGTTGAATTATTGAATAGGGGAATGAAAGAAGAAAGAACCCTATCATGTGGGGATTGCTCAAGTAGTTTGTCCATTGGTTGAGCCTCCAAAATGGGAGGTTCTCAATAACACTCTCATCCCCTATTTTCTATTTACCTAAATCAAATCTAAACTCAAAGATTATGAGATAATTAGAAGTTTCATCCTTAAGTAATTCAATTATCTTATAAATAGTGTGAGATATCTCTTAACTTTTTTAATGTAGTCGAAATTCTTAACATGCATAATATCTATTTGAATTTTATGAACTTTGATATCATATTAAGATGATATAGAGTTTCAGCTTAAAACCAATCGACAATAACAGACAGGAAAATTGTTTTAAACAAGAACATGTTAAATTTTAAGATTAAAATTACAAAATTTTTATCAAAGATTGAGGTGAATTGAAAGATTAATTTGGATTAAAAATGTGATGCAAATTTGATTAAATCAAGGGTAAGAGTCCAAATTTGACTTTTTGCCCTTTACCCAAATTATATTAACATATATTATTTAGTAATGGATTAAATAAGTTAAAAGAATAAAAAGTATTTTAGTTAACGTCATTATATGTTTTTTATTTCAATTGATTTCATTCTCATTCCAATTATCAAATTGATTTAAAATATTTTAAAAATTGAAGGGTTATGATAATTTTACCTCGTGCTTCTTATTTATAGGCTTGAAAATTGGTGGTAGATTCAAGAAATAGATATTGATAGATATTAACTAGGGAGAAAATGACATTATAGGAAATTGAACACATAAACTTGAGCTAATTGTGCGGATGACTTTTTTTTTTCTCTATAGTAAAAACTGATCAATATTATACTTTTTAATTCTAACAATATGTTTTTTCTTCTTCTTCTTCCTCTTCTTCGACGACCAGACCAAATTCGACGAGTGACTAGTGAATAACAACTAGCTTCCTTTGGCGAGTCATCGTTTTCTCTCCTCATCTTAGTTTGTGTTTTGCCAGATTGATCGACCAAATGTGTGAGTGGTAAAATTATGAGTGAGCTAGGTCTAAGTACAAGTATACATTGTTGATGAAGAATAATCTCAGATTATTTCAAGTATCAGACCCACAGGACTAAAACAGTTTAATGGTTAATCTTTTCTCTAATTCATATACTACATAAAATTATAAAATAAAAATAGTCTTTCTAATCCCCTACCTCATTCAACAATGGTTGTCATTGTCTATCATTGCCCTTTGTCAACCACCTTTAACGATCATCGATCACCTCTAACAACCACCTCCATTGCCCAACTCTACAGTGGACAACTCGAGTACCTCCAATTATCAACTATGACCAACCACCTCCAATAACCCCTCTGGCTACGACTAACTATACTACCATCAACTAAATTGCTATCTCCAAATGACTAACTCTAACAATAGAAACACTTTAATTAACCAAATAACAAACCAAACAAATGGATACGTAAAAACACTTAGGATGAGAAAGTGTAACAAGAGACACAAGTGTTTTTATATAAATAAATTATTTAAAAAAAAAAAAAAAAAAGGTTAAAAACTTTGGTATAGCTAGTCAATGGAAAAATAGGTTTAAATTACATATATGTAACATAAAGGGATAGGGTATTAAGTGATTGGGTGTGTAATTGTTTTTGCTTATCAACCATAAAAGCTAAACCCAAATATAAATATATAAGAGAGGAAGTGGCGATGAGATGTGGTTAAGAGTGTGGAGGAGAAAAGAAACGAGAGGCCCCAAATTAATCACTACCCCTTTACAACTACTCAATAGCCCTTGGTTTGTGCTCTTCATCTCTTTGAGTTGTTTTTTGTTTTGTTCTGTGTCCCCTACACTATTCATATACATAAAACCCCCACTTCTTACCTTATCCTATCCCTTACTCTTCTTCTTCTTCTTCTTCTTCTTCTTTATTACAATAAACCCCTCTTCCATTTTTCCAAACTTCTTCCCCCAATTTCCATTCCTAATTATGGCTCCCAAAGCTGGAAAAACTAAGCCCCATAAGCCTAAAGGAGACAAGAAAAAGAAAGAGGAGAAAGGTTGTTCATTAATTCTCTCTTTCAACTCATAATTTCTTTCATTTTATGCCTCTGGTTTTTGTGTCTTTATGGCAAGAAACTGGAGAGGAATGTTCAAATTTTGTGTTTCTTCCATTATTCCCATTAATATAATAATTAACAGTATAACAATTGAGTGGAAGGAATGGATATGTTTTTAAGTTACGCATTGTAATCTGAGTGACCTATTCTATTGGGTGAAGAGATTATATGGAAATCTAATATGTGGTTAATGTTTGATCTATATCTTCCTTTTTGGATATAATATATATATATATATATATTATATATGTTTTTTTAATTTTAATTTTTTTTTTTTTCTTGGCAGTTTTGCCCACTGTTGTTGAACTTACCGTTGAAACTCCAGAAGACTCGCAAGTGACCCTTAAGGTAATTAAATATTTTATATTTTTAGAATGTTTTCTATGTGTAAATTATTAAATTAAGAAAATTTGTGAATTGGTCAATTTTTTAATAAAATGGCTCTGTGTTTTTTTTTTTTTTTACAAGATTTTATTTTCAGACAGAAAAAATATGTTTTATTGTCTTTAGGCTTTCATTTCTTCTCTCTTCATTTTTTTTTTTTTTTGGTTTCTAAATTGTTTTTACATAATTTTAATTTAAAATGAAAAGAATAACATCAAGTCATTTTTAACTTATCTTTTATTTTTTTTTAAAAAAATACTACATTATTTAATATATGTTTTTAGCTTTATTTCTTTATTTCTTTCTTTTTTTTCTCTTTTTTTAACGGCATTTTTAATATTTACCCTCAATTTTTGTGTTTTTAATTTTAATGTTTTAGTTTTTTTTCTAGCGATGTGATAATAGTGATATAATTAATATGGTTATAGGAAATATACCTAGTCATCAAGAGAGTTTAGTTCGATCGATTGGTAGTTATATGTAACTGAGAACCAAAATGTGTCGAATTTAAATCATCATCTTGGTTTATACTAAAAAAAAAAAAAGAGAAATAGTATATGTTACCTTTTATATTTATTGCATGTCTTTAGCTTCAAATTTTAAGCATTGTGATTAACGTTTAATACTTTGATAAAAAATAAGCATAATTTTGTTTATGGACCTTTTAAATAAAATATGAAATGTAACTTTTTTTAAGAAAAAAAGGGTAAATGCGTGGGTTTATTTATTTATTTAATTTTCCGATACAGTTGTTTAAAAAATGAGTCACATTTTTAACAAATAAATATTATTACATTTAGAAATTTATAAATAATTTTTAAAAGTGTAAGATTGAACTAATCACAACGTAATTCAAAAGTTTGATCATTCACCCCATAATTATCGTATTAAAAATATTTTCTAAAATGTTTTACATCATAAATTTTATATCTCACTCAAATTCAATATAGAGTGGAAGTTTATTCGAAAATTAATGTACAAATACGAAAATATTATTGGTTAAAATACTACTTTAATATCTCTACATTTGCTTTCGGTTGATTTTGGTCTTTTTATTTTCGAAATGTTCAAATTAGTTCTTGTACTTTTAGCTTTGATTCATTTTTAACTTTTGTATTCTACAAAATGACAACTTTAGCCCCTGTACTTTTATTTTTAAGGGATAAGATAAAAATTGTCATTTTTTAAAAGTTAAATGATCGAAATAAACATTTTGAAAGTCTACACACCAAATATAAAAGTAGAAGAATATAGTAATTATAACGGACAACAATTTTAGGAATGATAACCAAGTATATAGCAATATTTTTTTTAAAAAAATCCAAATTTAACCAAAATCGGAGTTTATCAGCGATATACTTATATCGCTGAGAGACTCTTATGATCTAGATCAATATTTGAAATATGGTCCATCAGTGATAGAATACTATCGCAAATAGACTCTGACAACTTTTACTCTATTTACAATTTCTTTAAAAATATTGCTACGTATGCTAATACTTTGAATCTAAGTGTTATATAATCGTATTTTATCCGAGTTATTTCTTTTCACAAATTCTAATACTCTTTATACATATACACACTTTTATTTACCATAAATATATATACATTTTTTTAAATAATAATAACAATAACATTGTTCATTAATTCAACAAAAAGATTGAGAAAAATACAAAATAATAAGACACAAAGAGGCATATATTGTCACCAAATAAAAGTAAATAAATAAATAAATAAATAGGGGGGGGGGGGGGGGACAGATTATTAGCTGGACTAGAATTTTGCTCATTCATTTACCTTCTAAAGTTATGCTTTTAAATTGCTTCCCTTAAAATGGTTATTTTTCTTGATAATCAAATATTTTCAGAAAAATAGTACAAATATTTAAGGACATTGGATTATGGTTCCCAACTACCAACTATTTTAAAACTAAAGGTTTATTTATTGTTGAATTATATTTAATTTTGTGATATTGTCATTGTCTAGTATTTATACTATCAACTTCGAGATTAAAATTTTGATTCAATATGTCCAACACTTTACTTTCAAAATAAAAGATTCAAATGTATATACTGGATGAATTTTAAAGTTTAGAGATCTACTCGACCAAAAATAAAATAAAAAAGTTATTTTTCTTTTATAATAGGATAACAATTTAAATATTACCCATTTGTAAGAAGCTAGAGCTGTAAAATTTAGGATGAATTACAAAAACTACATTTAAATTATGTTTGTAGTTACAATTATACCCTTACACTTTCATTAGTAAAAATTAGGCCACTCAAACTTCTAACAGTGTTAAAGTTGGACCTTTAAACTTACTTTAGTCGTAGAAATTGAACTTCTAAATGATAGGAATTATTCCAAGGTCCATTTTTTATTTGTATAACTTTGATGGGTTGTTTTAAAATTGAAAGCTTAAGGGTGTAATTAATGGTGAATTTTGAAATTTATCCTTACATTTATTATAGTATGAAAAATAACTTTGACCTTTGGCATAGGGTTATGATGTCTTTAGTAGTGAAATTAGATTGAAATACACTAAATAAAGTATTAGTGTATTATTGAGTTTAATGAATTTATGAGTAAAGTGGGAAAATCTAGTATTTATTGAAGCTGAAATAAAAAAGAAGTATTTATTAAATGTGTAGGGAATATCGACGGACAGGATCTTGGATGTGAGAAAGCTGTTGGGAGTCCACGTGGAGACGTGTCATTTAACGAATTTCACGTTGTCGCATGAGGTATTTCTTTTGTACTTTTTTCAATTTTAGACTATACAAAATCAAGGTGTGGGTCCCACTTCCCCCATCAAGATATTTCCTGCGCGCCGTTGAATTTGTTGACTTTTACTTTTTTAACGCTCACAATTAATTTCCACCAAAACTTTGTTGGCAGCTGGGCCCAGTTTTGCACCATAGCCACGTGGGCCAGTCTTAATGCTGGCACGTCTTCAGCTCTTTCATTTTTTTTCATTTTTTTTCTTAAACGAAAATTATAAAAAATAATAAAATTAACAAAATATTTACATTTCATAACAAAAATTTATTTTTTTAGAAATATTTTCATCGTTTATACCGTTTTTCATTTTTTTTCTTAATTCAATATTTTTTGTTTTCTTTTTTCACCTTTTTAATCCGAGGTTGAAAATTTGTAATTTTAACTTGAGGTTAATAATATAAATACTATGTTATTTTTGTGTTAATTGAGTTTACTTATTTTAGCAAATAGTTTTAATGAGCATAGTTTAACCGATATCAAGTATATATAATAACTTCAAGTATAGATGTTCGATTTTTCACCCCACATATATTATAAGAAAAACAATGTTTTTTAAAACTAAGTTAAATTTAAAAAATAAACAAGTTTTCTAAAACTTATTTTTACAATATGACTACGAATTCGACTATTATACATGAAAGTACGGAAACAATTGTAAAAAATGAAAGAAATATATTTTAATTTTCAAAAATTAAAAACAAAAAATAAAATGATTACCACTCTCGTTTTAAAATTAACATCTAATTAAATTTCAAAATTTCACATAACTTTTACCGGTCCTCAAACTTTAAATTGTGACTCTAATAAGCTTATGAATTGTGTTGAATAGATTTTTGACATACACAATTTAAGATACGTGGAAGAATCTTATTATTATTACTTATTTCACACATTTATGAAATAACTCGAGAGTTTTAACATTTTATTTGTTTATTTATTTTAAAATGGTTAGGTTCGAGGTTCGAGGCTAAAAGATTCGGTGGACATCATTTCTCTAAAACCCTGCCACATCACAATCGTGCAAGGTAATCCTGACCCCACAGTTTAAAAACAAAAGAATCCAACGTACCAAAAATTTGTAATAAAGGTTGTTATCATACATCTTGTTGCACCTTATCTTTCCTCTTTCTCCTCCCAAATTTTCAATTTTCAGTGTTGGTATTTTGACAGAGGACTACACAGAAGAACTCGCCGTCGCACACATCCGGCGACTGCTTGATATCGTCGCATGCACCACCTCATTCGGCGCTTCCTCCAATTCCCCCAAGTCACCGCCTAGAATCAGTCCTAAAGACATTAGCTCCAAAGAATCTTGTTTAACCGATTATGAGGCTGCCCTACCCAGTCCCGAAACCGGCAGCGACCAGATTTTCAAACCTAAATCGACCGGAACCGGAGACAAGAAGGTGGCCACTGGCTCTGGCAGTGGAGCTCAGAATCTCAGACATGGGCCTAAGGGTTTCAGAAACCTGGACGGCTCAAACGATGGTTCGGAGAAAGCTGATGGCTCCATTTCAATGTGCCCCCCGCCGCGGCTTGGCCAGTTTTATGAGTTCTTCTCCTTCTCTTACCTGACACCACCACTCCAATGTGAGTTATCTATGTTCCTTCTTGGTGCTGACATTGGTGGAAGTAGAGCCAATGCTTCATAATTCTGTCTGTTGTTCTTTAAATTCTTGTTTCCTTTTCTGAAATTTTAATTCAATTCGTTTTCTTATTTCGTTTTATTTTCATTCCGATATTTTAAGCTTTAATTGTTATAGTTGAGGTAACGAATCAATTACACCATCTGCTGTGTTTGAGAAGAACCCATAAGCTATTTGCGAGCCACAAATTCTGAGATAGATACTTCATACTTGGCCATGTGAACTCATTCTGTTACTCGGTGAAATGTTTGATAGGTACAATAACTGAAGAGGGAAGCTTCGTTTAAGAGTTTTTTCCTCCTTTTAAGTTTTGTGTGTGTGAGTGGGAGGGTACATTAGGAAAATTTGTGGTTGGATGACAATTTTATTTACATCTTGTAGTTCATTTGATGAAAGTTATTATTTCAGAAATGTCAAAATTATGGTTATTTTGTCTTCTTATTTAGTTTTTTCTTGCAGACATTCGGAGATCAAGTCGACCGTTCCTTGTGGATAAGACTGAAGATGATTTCTTTCAGATTGATGTGAGGATAGTCATTATGATGTAATTTTTTCCGTAGTACAAGTTCTTTTATTCATATATAGTGTGTATGATTGTAACTCAAGGTTCGAGTTTGCAATGGAAAACCAACAACAATTGTTGCTTCGAGAAAAGGGTTTTACCCTGCTGGGAAACATCTTCTTCTTAATCATTCTTTGGTGGGACTGTTGCAGCAGATAAGTAGAGCATTTGATGCTGTAAGCATTTATCTGAAGCATACACGATTTTTTTTGTCAGTTTATAGAAGGTTTCATTGATCGTTAAAAACAACCTTTTTGTAGGCATATAGAGCTCTTATGAAAGCTTTCACAGATCACAACAAAGTAAGTATATTTGACATAGAGTGTTGGGAACTTGGGGGAGATAATGTCATATTGACTCTGTTTCATTTCAGTTTGGAAACCTACCTTATGGTTTTAGGGCAAACACTTGGGTGGTTCCTCCTGTTGTTGCTGAAAACCCGTCTGCTTTCCCCCAACTTCCTGTAGAAGATGAGAATTGGGGAGGAAATGGAGGAGGGCAAGGAAGAGATGGCAAGCATAACCTCAGACAATGGGCAAAAGAGTTCGCAATTCTGGTTGCAATGCCTTGTAAAACTGCAGAGGAGAGGCAAATCCGTGATAGAAAAGCATTTCTTCTTCACAGTTTATTTGTCGACGTGTCAGTCTTTAGGGCTGTTGAAGTAATCAATCGGCTTATCGAGATTAATCGATTTCCTGTGAACGATCCAAATGGTTTGGTGTCTCATGAGGAAGTTGTTGGAGATTTAATCATCAAGGTAACAAGAGATGTACAAGATGCAAGCATAAAACTGGACCGTAAAAATGATGGAAGTTTGGTTCTTGGAGTCTCGAGGGAGGATCTTTCTCGCAGAAATTTACTTAAAGGCATAACTGCTGATGAGAGCGCCACTGTCCATGTAAGCAATATGGCTAACATAAATATTTGATATGGCACGTTATATCAAATTCAAGTTTTTTTGTTTGCTTATTTAACCTGTTAATGTAGGATACTTCCACATTAGGGGTTGTGGTCATTAGACATTGTGGCTATACAGCTATTGTTAAAGTTACAACAGAGGTGAATTGGGGGGGAAATCCCATTCCTCAGGACATTGACATTGAAGATCAACCGGAAGGAGGAGAAAATGCTCTAAATGTTAATAGGTATTTTCACTCCTCTAAAATCTTCTAGTATTCTCTAAGGACCCATCTTTCTAGGAAAAAGTTGTTGTGTAAGGCAACAATCTGTGAATTATTGGTGTGGAGTTATTTTTTATTACGTGGTAACAGGTTTTTTTAACTTGATTAATATTTGGCAGGTTTTTATAACTTTATTAATATTTGGATTATGTTAAATTTTAATATAGCTTGAGAATGTTGCTGCACAAGTCAATCACGCCTCAAGCTACAAATACTTCCACCCGATCGCAGAGCACAAATGTTGATCATTTACAATATTCAAGGACGATAGTTAGGAAAGTAATGGAAGAAAGTTTGTTAAGGTTGGAGGAAGAGCCTGCCAAAAACTCTAGGTCCATTAGGTGGGAGCTAGGTGCATGTTGGGTTCAACATTTGCAAAATCAGGCTTCAGGAAAAACTGAGCCTAAGAAATCAGAAGAAACCAAGTTGGAGCCAGTTGTAAAGGGTCTTGGAAAACAAGGTGGACTTTTAAAGGAGATTAAGAAAAAAACAGACCTTGGAACTAGTAAAGTAGAACCTGGGAAGGAAGTTGATCCCACTAATCAAAAGGAACTGGAGAAACAAGATGAGGATAAGGAACAGATGTGGAAAATGCTGCTTCCTGAATCTGCTTATTTACGACTGAAAGAATCAGAAACGGGTCTTCACAAAAAGGTTCTTCTTTTAATAAACTAATTCTTCTTAGTCTACTGATTCTAGGATATTTTGTACTGTTCACACTTGTTTCTCAATGGATGAACCTTTAGAAGATAATTTTTTTGCTTTAACTTCTGTCTTAATATTTGTTATGGGTTAACTCTGACAGTCACCAGAGGAGTTGATTGATATGGCTCATAATTATTATGCTGATACTGCCCTTCCGAAACTGGTTAGTATGTCAATAATCAGCTATTTGTTTTGTGCTTGTTATAACTTGTGCTCAAGAAGACTTATTTGTACGACCTCAAATATAACAGGTTGCAGACTTTGGGTCCCTTGAACTCTCACCTGTTGATGGAAGGACTTTGACAGATTTCATGCACACCCGGGGGTTGCAAATGTGTTCATTGGGCCGTGTGGTAATTGCCTCATTTTATTTTATGACACCTTTCTTGCTGTTACTGTTCCCTACATTTATTTATTTTGTGGAAGATCCAAATTAAAAATATATTTACTATTCTTAGTGAATGATGGGATTTGAAATGATATAGGTGGCTGGAATGCTTGTTTGTTGTTTCTAAGCTTATTTTCCTTGTTTTGTTATAGGTTGAACTTGCAGATAAGCTTCCACACGTGCAATCTTTATGTATACACGAAATGATTGTTCGGGCTTATAAACACATATTGCAAGCAGTTATAGCTGCAGTCAATTTTTCTGACTTGGCCACATCTATAGCATCGTGTCTGAATGTGTTGTTGGGAATGCCTTCAGTTGAAGATGAAACTGATTGGAAGGATGATTGTGATTTGAAATGGAAGTGGGTGAAAACATTCCTTCTAAAGAGATTTGGATGGCAATGGAAATATGACAGCTCTCAAGAGCTCAGAAAATATGCTATCCTTCGAGGATTATGTCACAAGGTTTTAAAAGTAGACGAGCTCTCTTTTCTTTTCGAACAGTTCTTGGTAACATTTTTTTAACACCGACATTTTGTCCACAGGTTGGGTTAGAGCTTGTTCCCAGAGATTACAATATGGAAAGTGCTTCACCTTTCAAAAAATCAGATATTATTAGTATGGTCCCTGTGTACAAGGTCAATGTAGTCGAAGTTTCACATCATGAACTAAATTTTTAGAATTTTGTGTTGGTTTGACAATGTTAATTCCTTTTTCTACAGCACGTTGCATGTTCGTCCGCAGATGGGCGTACACTGTTGGAATCTTCCAAAACTTCTTTGGATAAAGGGAAATTGGAGGATGCTGTTAATTATGGTACAAAGGTGAGGGATATCTTTTTTTCTTTCTTTTTTTTTCCTCTCTCTGTCTCTCTCTCTCTCTCTCTCTCTCTTTTGATCTTGTAGTTTAACATCTTTAAGTTAATAAATTAACTCGGTGGAAACTTATTGAATTTGAAGGCACTCTCGAAACTTGTCTCTGTTTGCGGTCCATATCATCGAATGACTGCTGGAGCATACAGTCTTCTGGCAGTAGTGCTTTATCATACAGGGGATTTTAATCAGGTAGATACTCTAGCATACAATGGATTTTTCTCACAATTATTTAAAGACCAAGTACTTGACACTATATATCTTTACTTAGGCAACAATATATCAGCAAAAAGCTTTGGATATTAATGAGAGAGAACTTGGACTTGACCACCCTGATACAATGAAAAGTTACGGAGATCTTGCTGTTTTTTATTATCGACTTCAACACACAGAACTGGCGTTGAAGTACGTTTTGACTTGCTACATTTAGCTAATATTGATTGAATGTTGGATGGATTAAATCTCTCATTGATCAATGTGTAAAATGTCTTGGATTACAGGTATGTTAACCGAGCTTTGTACCTTTTGCATTTGACGTGTGGACCTTCTCATCCAAACACGGCAGCTACTTACATCAACGTAGCAATGATGGAAGAAGGTTTAGGAAACGTGCATGTTGCTTTAAGATACCTGCATGAGGCTTTAAAATGCAACCAAAGACTTCTAGGGGCTGATCACATACAGGCAAATCTCTATGTCTATGTCTGTCTTGATCATAGACTTACGTATTTGTGTTCATAATCACATTTAGTCATCATTTTGTTTCGACAGACTGCTGCAAGCTACCACGCGATAGCGATTGCTCTTTCTTTAATGGAAGCATATTCGCTAAGTGTTCAGCATGAGCAAACCACATTGCAAATACTACAGGCCAAACTTGGATCTGAGGATTTGCGTACTCAGGTTAGATGTGAAGTCTAAAGCGCAGCAATATTTATTACCTTTAAGCCATTAACTTATGAGAAAAGTTAAGTGATACAGGACGCAGCAGCATGGCTTGAGTACTTCGAATCGAAGGCCTTGGAGCAGCAGGAAGCTGCACGAAATGGCACCCCTAAGCCAGACGCTTCCATCTCCAGTAAAGGTCATTTAAGGTATGCGATCCACAGAATTAATTCTGATTGATTGACACCTTGCCTTTTTACCTTAATATCTTTTCTTCTTCTTCTTCTACCTTTTTTACTTAATAATAATAATAACAATAATTAATACCGTTGATGCTTATTATTGAAGCAATGCCCAAACAAAGTGGAGGTTTTTTGGGATTTTCTTAATATTATTTTGTAGTTGTTATAAATTATAAAAATATATGGTATTTTCATCCTTATTTTGAAAAATTGTGAAACCTTTTTTTTTTAAAAAAAAAAATGTGATTTTGTTTTGATTCCTATTAAGTTGACAACTGACATCCAACTTTTGTCCCATTGCTTTGAAAAAAATATAATCAGTGTTTCCTTTCTTTGGTTAGTGTGTCAGACCTCTTGGATTATATAGCCCCAGATGCAGATTTAAAAGCCAGAGATGCTCAGCGGAAGGCTCGTGCCAAGGTTCCCATCATCCTTTTTCTTGTCTTTCTTAGTTTCATTTCTCTTTTTTTATGGACCCTAAAGCTTACTCAAGAAACTCATGTGGAAATCTTTATTTGATCTTCACAAAATTTGAACCCACGATCTAAACTATCTCTACTTAAGAGGATTAGCACTACTGGCTACATTTCCGCAAAACATTAAACTAAAAGGAAATTACAAAATCCACTTTGGCATCCTATATCATTTTCTTATTGTTGTAACATTCTCTCCCTTTCCTTTCTGAACAGATCAAAGGAAAATCGGGTCAGTACACAGAAACAGGTGCTGAAGAATTCCATAAGGATGAAGATTTGTTGCCAAATTACGCTGCCATCGAGAGTCCAAGTGATAAAGAAAACAAATCTCAAGAAGCCCCGTTGGAGGAACATGTAACTGAAAAACCTGACACTGTTCTGTTTGATGTTACGAAGCTTAATAAAAATATTGACCAAGTGCAAGACGAGGCCTCGGATGATGGCTGGCAAGAGGCAGTTCCTAAAGGCCGTTCTGTATTAGGTCGCAAGTCTTCAGGTTCAAAGAGGCCAAGCTTGGCAAAATTGAATACTAATTTCATAAACGCATCTCAATCATCAAGATACAGGGGAAAGCCTAATAGCTTTGTATCACCTAGAACCAACTCAAGTGAATCTACAGCTTCAGTTGGCTCATCTGTTTCCGTTCCGCAGAAATTGACTAAGAGTGGAAGCTTCAGTTCTAAGCCTACTAGTAACTCTTTTGGTCCAGGCAGTATTGAGAAACCATCTGACCCTAAATCAGCTCCATGTTCTCCTGCCTTAACCGATCAAGTAGCAAAATCTTCATCTATATCTGCTTCAGGAAGTGTTCAGGTAGCTGGAAAACTTTTCTCATACAAAGAAGTTGCATTGGCTCCACCTGGAACTATTGTAAAGGCAGCAACAGAGCAGCTGGCAAAAGGCCCTACTCTTGTTGAAGTGAGTTCACAGGAAATCCAGGAGAAAACTACAACAGAACTCACTCTTGGTGAAGTAGCCACTATAAAAGATGAAGAGAATGTGAAAGCTGAAAGAATTGGTGTAGAAAAAAAAGGTGAAGGCCTTGTCAATGAGATTGTAGAAACAGACAAACAGGAATCTATATCTCACCAACTCCAGGAGGAGGATGTGAAGTGTTCTTCTGTGGAAAATAGAACGGTGGGAGATGCTGAATTACAAGTGATTAACAAGCCTAGTGATGAAATAGAAGTTGAAAGCTCCAATGCTTCAATACAAATAGAAGAAGGTATTTCTGTTTCCCCAGAAAGTGATTGTACTTCAGGTGAAGAAAATTCATCTGTTTCAAAAGAAAAGGCAAATGAAAATGATTTACCAGTTGATAGTGTTGATGTTAAGCCAACACCAACTGAAGTAGAAAAACAAGATGAAGTAGAAGGTGGGAAGGAGACAACTAAGAAACTTTCTGCTACTGCATCTCCCTTCAATCCATCTACAATTCCTGTCTTTGGAACGGTTTCAGGTCCAGGATTTAAAGATCATGGAGGCATTTTACCTCCACCTATTAATATTACTCCAATGCTTACCGTTAATCCAGTTCGCAGATCGCCACATCAGTCAGCAACAGCCAGGGTCCCCTATGGTCCGCGGTTATCCGGAGGCTACAATAGATCTGGTAATCGGATCCCCCGTAATAAACAAACTTCGCAAAATAGTGATCACAGTGCAGATGGGACTCTCTTCAATGCTTCTAGAATTATGAATCCCCTTGCAGCCGAGTTTGTACCTGGTCACCCTTGGGTTCCAAATGGCTATCCAGTATCTCCAAATGCGTATTTGGCTGCCCCAAACGGTTTCCCATTTTCCCCTAATGGAATTCTGCTGTCCCCAACTGGTTATCCAGCACCGGTTAACGCTATTCCAGTGACTCAAAATGGAAGTCCCGTAGATGCATCACCACCAGGTTTAGATGTCGATTCTGAAACAAAAATTGAGACCGAAGATGAAGCAAACAATGACATAACTATTTCTCCAACTAATGTTGAATGTGAGAATCAACAAGAAATGGAGCCAAAGCCAGATGTTAAATCTGTAGAAACCGATCACTCGCATTCTAATGTTCAAGAAAAGCTCCATGACTCTGTGCCAGTGGCTGCCAGTGATTCTGTTGCGACAAAAGAAGTTTCCCAGGACACGGTTGAGGAGAACAAATCCAACAAGCGGTGGGGAGATTATAGTGACAATGAAGCAGAGATTGTTGAGGTTTCTAATTGAAGGAGAATCACCAGTTTTGTATTTACCTCAGATAATTTTTTTTCATGAATCTTCCCGACGTTTCTTTTGCTGTAGTACAAGCGGCTGCAATCGAGGCTATGTGAATACACGTGCAGTTTAGGTACGTAGCAGAAGTCTTCCTACTTTGAGTGTCATGAATTGCTTAATATGTTAATGAATCATACCACAAGCAAGGAAGGATTTCATTAGCATTCTTGTTTGTTTATCTCAGTTTGAATCTGTAAATTCTTCTCAACTCCGGCCATAATTTCAACCAAAACTGGAAACGTTGCTTGGATAATTTATACTCTTCACAGATCATTCCTAGACCAATAGCTCGATGGAAGACTTCTACCATACGATCCATCAAGATTGTCTCAAGAAATCTGGTTTTATGACCTTTTCTATTTACGAGCGACATGACATGTTCGAATTTGTTTTGAGTTCAGTGTTAAAGTATTCTTTTTTAAAGACTTGCAATTGTTGAGCCTTCAATTTCTTCAACTTCGTGAACACGTTAGTTTGTAAAATAAGCTAATTTGAGTCTTACTAGAAAGCAATTGGAAGATATGAACTAATTACTTTTAAGTTTATTGTGTAATAAGTGATTTGTATTTCCTAAGGAATGAGATGTTGGTTCCTACATCCTTGAGAGCAAAAGAATTCTTTTCAAGCAAATGTTATGGGACATTTAATTCTTGCACTTCCTTAGATGAACTACTGCTGTTTCATTTTACACCATGCCATAACATATTTGGAGACGATTGATGAGTGTGGCCCAGAAACTCACTCTCGACCTACTTGAACCCCTAAGAGCTGCAAGTGGGTGAATTCCGTCGAAAATCAATAATATACATTGTTGCTGCACTATGCATCAGAGCTGCCAGAACAACAAACACGTGAAAAAGCTGGTGGCTGTGTCCTGCAATGTCGAATGCACCGGGCTTCCATCGTTCTGGTATACGACTAACATACAACCCAGCTCCTGCAGCATATAGAACCGCCATGACAAACTCATAGGAGAAGGCAAGATAAATACCCGGATGTCCCCAGTAGAGAGCAACAGCATGTGCAGCGGGGATTATTCCCGAGAACCCCATGGTGAGAAATAAGGAAGCTCTGAAGGCACGGAAACGAGGGGCCGAGAGAGCAGGTGCAAGAAGAGTAACAATGGCAGCAACACCGAGCACCGATATCGAAGAAAGATACAACAACCGAGGATAAAAGTTGCAAAGGAAGACATAATAAATAGGAGCGAAGAAAGATCCAACTATCATCAAAGAAATGCCTGCGTAATCCAGGCGCCAGAAGAAAAGGTTGTAGCGTTTAGAATGGCAAGCGAGAAGGTGGGAGAGGCTGCTACAAACCAAGCAACCCATGGCACCAACTAAGAAAACGAACCATGGCCATCTTGGTAAAGCCGTTGTTTTATCTGCTCTATCTACTAAGAAAACTGATGACCTTAAGACGTGTCTTGTTTCCTACAAATATAAACAAACAAAATCATCAAACTTTATAATCCTCTACTCCAATTGTCTCTCCAAAATCCGGACTACAATCTACATTATCACTCAACATAGATCATTGGCATCATAAACATTGATTTACTCAAAAACATTAGTTGATGGGATTGAAAATATATTGAAGACACAACAAGTTCAAGCATTTATACCATGTTAAATCATCAATTGAAAAGCTTGAACTGATGAGTGAAGGTAAGTTTAATACTATAACATCTAAAGGTAAGTTTAATACTATAACATCTAACATGTATAGACCAAGAAACACTCTCTCATTATCACTAAACTTTTCACTTCTTTTCAAAAAGAAGAAAGAATATTGTTACTTTTTTCAAAAGGATATGACAAAACAGTCTAGTTTGGGTTGAGAATCTGGTTTCGATTTAAAAATGAAGCAACAATCCAAGCAAATCATGACGTGAAAATGGAAATCTGCAATTAAAAATTTCAACTTCCAGTCATGCCAAAACGTGTGGACTTCTTTTAAGTTGCTGAAGAATGAATTATTCCTTCTTTCTTATGACTCTCCCCAACCCAATTTACATAAAATATAATCACTACACAGCTCATATCGAGCTTGCATATTGCATTAACATGTGGAATTTAATATGGGTTTGCTTCCAAAATCTCAAAATTCTTAGCCACTGACAACCAGGCCTTCATTCTAAGTCTATTCTCCTTTTCCTTTCAGTTATTATCCCTTCTTTCTTTTTTGTGTATTTTAATTGCACAGACCACAGACCATCAAAATAAAGGAATAAATAAACTCTAGAGAACAAATAAAATTTGATCATCACAATCCGTCCCATCAAACATCAAATCCAAACGTCTCCCAAAATCGTCACCAAGAGAGAAAGAAAAAGGTATGGCAAAAGATAACGATAATCTAAAGAACAAGAGAAAAGCTTACCGGAATAAAGCTATCAGAGCCGTTGACGTCCTTTTCCATACCCATTGTTGTCCAAAACGGCACCATAACTGTACCTCTGGTCCATAAACCAACAACAATCAATTGCAAATCAGCTATGAATTACTCATCCTTATCAATATCAATTTGATGCGATCCTAAAAATTTCCTGATAATGAAGGTGAAAGGATAAAAAATCCTCAGGAGATTAGCTTCTTGTACCTTGAGAAATTGGCGAGGAGAAAATCTCCGAGCTCCGTCCCTTCCATTAGCGTCAACACAACCATTGCCCCAAATATAAGAAACCCTATCAAATGGCTGCTCAAAATTAGACGCGAAACAATCAGCGCCACAAACCATAGTAGATGAAAGAAGAAATTGAAAAGAAAACGGGAGTGAGGGGGAGGGCATTTACGTCCAGATGTTGAGAGTTTCGTTGTGCCATGAAAATACACTGTAGAGCGCCTCTTTCACTGGCCATTCGCACCGGTAATAGTCCAATATAAACTCGTTGTCTTTAAGATACTCTGGCAAGTCTTTGAACTTCACCAATCGCCTTTGAAACGACCTCGTTTCGTTCTTCCTCTTCCTGATCCTCTTCTCGTTATAATTAACATCCACATCTCGCCGATCGTCGCATTTGCGATGGCTGCTCATGATTCACAACCGTTGGATTCAACTTCCAGTTCTTCAAATTTCCGGCAGATTTTCGCCGGTTCTCCGTTCTCCGGCCGATGACGGGAAGAAATGGTCTAAAAATCCTCCCGATAGTTACTTTGTATTTATAATGAGTATGACTTCGTTCAACCAACTAATTCCCATTTTTTTGTATTATTTTTTTGGAAATATGAAAATGTATAAATTTTGTGTGTAGACGTTACTAATTTGGTTTAGCGTTTAAATACTATTTTGATTTTATTTTTTTCTTCTTTTTTAATTTTGTTTGATTCTCTCAATATTTAAAATATTCGACTTTGATTCATTTTAATTTTTAACATTTTAATAATGGATCATTATTTTTATCTCGTAAATTATCACTTGTTAAAGCATAAGGACAAAATTAAATAGAAATGAAAAACGCAATTACTAAAATGAAATTAAAATATAGGAATTAAGAAGAAGTAGAGTTGAAAATATAAAGACCAAAACGAACATTTTAATGAGTATTTAGCGAGATGAATTTGCATTGTAATGTAATCTAAACCTCATGTTTGGATTAAGTATTTTTGGGTCGATTTGTAATACAAAACTCATTTCGTTATAACAGTTTTTACTATAACCATATTTTTCATTATTTTCACATTTTACAATCTCATTTTTATTTCGTTTTCCATTACTCATGTTTTTTAACACTTTTTTCATTTTCAGTAATTCTAATTACGTTTTAACTCTTCAAAATGCTTCTAAAATTATAAAATTAAAATCACTCAAAACTAAAATAAGACGTGTATATAAATTTAAAATAAGGAAGATTGAAAAGAATTGACAACGTGGCAGTTAGGTGTTGGTTGGAGGGAAAAAGGGGTGGGGGAGAAATATGAAAAATATGATTTTAAAAATGGGGGATTTGGGGGTTAATTTAGGTGAGAGTAGATGAAAACGGGCGCTTCTGATCACCGCCAACTTTGGCTCTTTCTTGTGATTTTGGTTTTTGTCTTTTTAAAAAAACGGAGCTTCAGCTTAACCATGTGTTCGTCATGCAATTTTGAAGATAGAGAAAACCAAAGCTTTCATTTTTCATTTTGTTTAGGGAATTGAACTTCAAATTCAAGTTTGTGTTCTATTGCATGCAAAATCTTCTTCCTTTCTTAAAAAACATAACTCAATCGATATCGTGTATTATTGTCGGTCTCAAAATTAGAGAAGTTCAATCTCCCGCTCTACATTTAAAAAGATATATAATAAATAACTCAAGCAAATCTTAGTAAATTCTTACATTTGTAAATATAAGTTACGTTTAAAAAAATCAAGAAAAAAAATATTCTTTTGGTCCCTGAGTTTTTGTGAATATCTACATTTAGTCCCTCACTTTTCAAATTAATTATTTTAATCTCTGAGTTTTCAAGAATAGATTTAAAAGGTCCTTTTCAACAAATATTATTAAATTTAATATAAAAAATTAAATTAATTTTTTTTTTTAATTTTTCTATCTTTTCCTCTCCTCTCTCTAGTCCTATCTCCTCCTTCATCCTTTCTATCTCCTTTTCCCTTCCATCTCCATTACATGTAACCCTAAATCCTACATATAAATATATGTAATGAAGATGGAAGAGAGAATGAGAGAGTAAGGACGAAGAAGAAAGAGAGAGAACTAGGAAGAAGAGAGAGAATAGATAAAGATTAAAAAAAATCTTAAATTTAATTTTTTATATTAAATTTAATATTTTTTTTTTTTTGTTGGAAGTGACCTTTTAAACCTATTCTTGAAAATTCAGGGATAAAATGACTAATTTAAAAACTTAGGATTAAATGCACATATTTATCAAAACTCGGGGACTAAAAAGGTATTTTTTCCAAAATTCAAATATTTATATACCTATGAAACCAAAAAGATATTTTTTTTTAATAAGTTTTGTTTTTCTAATTTGCATTGATTAAGAACATAATTAAACATCGGTTTAAA
The DNA here is from genome assembly GCA_037974625.1 of Cucumis cinereus. Taxonomy (NCBI): domain Eukaryota; kingdom Viridiplantae; phylum Streptophyta; class Magnoliopsida; order Cucurbitales; family Cucurbitaceae; genus Cucumis; species Cucumis cinereus. Next base: position 8,371,359 of record JBBPDJ010000008.1, on the reverse strand, counting down.
GAGGGAATGGTGTTTTAGGTAGTAATATTAATTACATTTAAATTATCTTTCCCTTAGACTTCCCCACTCATCTGTAATATTACGTGTCTATGGAAAAAAAAAGTTGTGAATACATATGTCAATTATAATAGTAATTTGGCTTTAATTTGGTACTAATTAATGTTACTTAATTTAATTTGGTATTAATTAATGTTACTTAATTTGAACTTTAAATAACATAATAGGCATTTGACATCAATGCCTTCAAAATTATATTTAGAAACGAATTTATGTTCTAGCAACATGAGATTCTAAATCCACACAGCAATGTGTATATTATAGAAACTTGACCTGTTAATTCAATTAGCTTTATTCATTTTTTATTTTTTAATTAAAAATTTATTAAAGTTACGGGTGATTTTGAATCAATTGGTATACATAATGGTCGAGATAAAATAAAAATATACGTGATAAGGTTGAGAAAATAATAAGATTTGGACTAGAAATAGGACCATAAACTCTCAAGGATTAACAAGGAGAGTTGGTTCATGTCAAAGTCCAAATCAATGTGCTTGGTCAAGATTGTTCCTAGCCAAACACAAGACGTTGTGCTTCCACTTGGTAGATTATATAATTATCCTAAAGCAACTTTGAAACTCTATTGGAGCAACCTAGATCGATCACCTCTATAAATACATCATTATAGCTTCATATAAGGTAACTTTGACCATATTCTCGAACTTCTTAACTTCCACATTCTTTTACTCTCTGACTGAAGCAACATGTCCATGTGGTACGCACCACACTAGTGTGCAAATTTTCTCTTTTTTGCAGGTCACATCTCTTTCTCCTTCAAACAAACTTATTGCTTGTTTTAGATAAACATCGAAATGTGTGAGGCAAGAACCACAAATATATCTTTCCTTTGTCCAGACTTTGGCATCAAACAAATAGAAGGGAAGAAAAGATTTATAAAATATAAATTTACATCAAAGAAGATCATAAGTAAAAAATATAAAATTAAATATCTCTCTATATATATACAATTAATTGAGCAGGTGCTTATAACCTATGCAATAGCTTTTGGCCAAATTATAAATTATGATAAAGAGCAATGATTAGGTGCATCCTCCCCCAGTGAGTCTCTAGGTCGTTATTTGGGTCTTCCTTCACAGGTTACGCTACATAAACGATTATTATTACGGAGAACGTAAAGTGGACAGAGCGTGAAAGAAATCACAGGGATGGAGGAACGATTGTTTTCTGGTGGCGGTAAAAAGATGTTGATTAATGTTGTTGTTAGGCAGTTCCAACTTGAAGTATGAGCTGATTTTGAATTCCTAAAGGACTTTGTTGAGAGCTCAATGGCATGTGTGCCAAGTTTTGGTGAAGTCCGGTTGGAGACAGAAAAAGGATACATTGGTTGGGTTGGAAGAAGTTGTTTGTGGGGGGATTTTGGTGGGTTGGGGTTTAAAAGATCTTGAGGAGTTTAATAAGACTTCGCTAGCCAGGCATGTTGTCCTTGTCCTTGTTGTTGGTTCTTTGATTTTGGCTAGGTATATTTGTTTAAATTTTCTAGCCTCTTGTTTTTTGGGCTCGTTTGTAATTGTTCTAGATTATGCTTCAGACAAATCTAGTCGTAACAGTCGTTGGCAGATTATTTTCTTCCATATTTATTGTGATCTGCAAATTTTATTTGCTATGATATTTTTCCTTTTCTGGTGCTTTCTAGATTTCTTATGGGGATTCTTTCCTTTGTCTATTGTGCTACTTAAGCTTAAGAATCATCTCTTGCTAAGGTTGTTGCACGTATTGTTTTGTTTGTTTGATAACCAAGGTTTGACAGAGTACTATCGATATTGTGGTTGAAGCAGAAAGTTCTTTTTTAGTGTGACAAGTTAGTGTGTTGTCGGCATTGATTTCAAGAAGGTTTACACAACTTTAGAGGAAGCCTAATGTCGAATCAATTGTGTATGGTTTCTCAACCTTAGGAGGAGCCTAAGGTAAGTTCTCACTTAGGAGAGCCTAAGTTTTTCAAGCAAATGAGTTTGTGAGTAGAAGAAGGAAAAATATTCAAGTGAGAGGGAGCCTCACATGTTTAGGGGGAGCTTAAGTTCTATACCACTAATATTTACATACTTAGAGGAGCCTTTCACATCCAGAGGGAGTCTGGGTGTTTAGATGAGTTAAACTCTACGATTGTCATTGTAATCGTCATTAACTACAAACGAGTAAAACGTTGCAATCATTTAACTTGGTTATATTAGTAGGTTATCTTTCTTTGTCACACTTCTTCCCGGACATAGTTGTTAGATCACCGAATTGGACTACCAACTCCTGTATGTTATTTGTGTTTCTCTATTTTTGAATTTATTCTTGTGTCTATAATTGTTAGGACGTATTATGTGACATCTCTAATCCGTGTGAAAAAACTACGTTCCAAAATTTTGATTTTGAAACAAGTTTAGGTATGTTAACTTAATCTTAGACATTCCTCTCAATATTTTGAGGAATGATGGTAGGGTGTGTTTTTGGGCCGTGGAGATTGAAAGTGTGTACAAGTTAGGGATGACATTTGAGTTGGCAAGTGAGAGTCATTCTTCTGCCACCAAGTCCATGGTGGGTATTGTGGAAACGTCTATGGCAATGCCAGTTCGGTTCACTAAGTTGTCTTTTAAAGTGAAGATTTTTCTGTTAAACGATACTCAATGTCAATGACATTACTCCTACAAGGACGAATTGGACATCCAAGGGAGTTAAATTGGACACAAGGTGTCTGTCATGTCACAGTGAACCGAAGACAGACAACAAGTTTGTGTTTTGGAAGTTTCGGATGGCTAATTTTATTTGGCATCGTATTTGCTACTATTTTAGATATGGTCGCAAATATTTCTATAAAATAAACATAGCTATTTGAAGATGTCAAGTGTAATTCTACACATCCTTAATTTCATGTAGATTTAAGTAATTTAGAGTATGTTTGAACGTCAGTCTCAAACACAATAAATTCAATAAAAACAAAGTTCAATTGATCTATTCATGAATTAAAATTAAATTCAAGTAATTGTTCAAAATATGTTCAGAATATATTTATAATCCATATAATTAATTATAGTTACTCAATAAATATTAGGTCGAATATAAAACATTATTAATTGATTTATAATTGTGGTTTATGTTAAATTTTTTATATAATTATTATTTTCTAATATTACATAATTTATAATATATTATATAATACATATTTTAGTTTATAAACATTAATTGAGTTTATAATATTAAATAATATATACACTAATGTTTTTACTTTTTTATATATAATTTTGAGTTTTAAATTTCAATTTCAAATTTTGAATACACTAAAAAGTTAGTTTTAGAGTTTACATTGCTTAGATAATCCAAATACGAATTTCAAAAATATAATCTAGATTGTATATATGAAACAAAAAACTGAAAAACTAATTCATTGGTTTGGTTTGGTTTGGTTTGGTTTTTTAGTATCAAATTGGATTTTTTGATTCATATTTGGAGAAAGTTAAAAAGTATTGGTTTAGATCCGCTTTTAGTTGAAAAAATCAATGAAAATCAAATTGAACCAATAGTATAAATATACTCTTAAAACTAAATTATTCATTTTGTATCTTTTAGTATTTGGATTATTATGGTGCATGTATATCTTTTGTTTAGAAAAAAGACCAATTATTATGTAGCATGCATGTATTTTATTTAGAAAAGTGCCAAAAAAAAAGTGCTGAATTGCAATTTATTTAAAAGAAAATAGAAACAATTGTAATTTACAGTTAGCACAAAGGACTCATTCAAAAAAAGTGGAGAGTAAGAATAAAAATTTATAAGAAAAAATAAAATATCAAAAATCGCAAATCAAACCGATAATAAACCAATCCATTGGTTTTGTTCTTAATTGTACATTGGTTTGGATTTCTTATATGTAAAACTGACTAGTTTGGTTTGGTTTTTGGTTGGCTCCAAAACTGACAAAATCGAGTTGATTATCACTCTTATCTTAAATTCATAAAATAACAGGATACCAAACATGTATTTAGATTCTAAAAGAACAAACAAGTTCCTCTAACTCTAATTGGCAAGGATTCAGGTCCCAATAATGTTGTTGGGCACGTTCAAACTTTGTGGGGATTCGCTTCGATAGAGATGGAAAATCTCTAAATGGACGAAAAATGAGAGAGGGAGTAGGGAGAAATCTCTCCCCGTTCACTAAACCGGGACATGACAATGTTTACATGATTTTCAATTCTAGAGGTTAAAGGTTTGATCCCTCGTTCCCACAATTGTTGTACTAAAACAAATATATATCTAAAATTATAATTCACTAAAGTTTCTCGATGCCTTAAAGTTGAAGTATCGTTACTACATTTATAATTAAAAACGAAATAACCAACAACTAGGATGATGATTATGACTATATTTACAATTTGAAAAATAATACAAATTAACAAAAAAAAAAAACAATTGTTTGTGAATCTCTTTTAACTTAATAAGAAAGATTACTAATACTTAGATTACCTTTACTAAATAAATATACAATATTTTGGAATACATTTACTATCATATGATTGGTATGAATATTAAATATCCATGTTTGTTTTTATTTTATTTTCTTAGTATAAATGTCCATAATTAATATTTAAAAATTAAATAACCATGTTTGTACAACTTTTGTTTGTAAGAATTTTAATTAATAAATTATAACAGAATAAATTAAAGCAATATTAAATTAAAATGAGTATTACTTAACCTATTGTTGTATGATTCTTATTTAGTTTTTAGTTTTTAAATCAGAATAAAAGTATAAAAATAGTTCTACATTCAAACATTAATTAAATAATGTACTATCGAAAACTACAAATATTTTAAGGAACACTTTCAAATATAGTATAATGAACTATAAACTATTTATAAAATATAACAGAATTTTAGATTGATAAATATTGATAGAATATGAAATTTTACTATATTTTATAAATATTTTTCACAGATTTATCATGTACCATCATTTTTTAATATCTATTTAATTTAATTACAAAATTTTACTTAAATAAGCGTATATTAATTAAAATATTAATAATTAATAATCAAACTAATAACAAAAATTTATATCAACTAGCTAGCACAATATCAATATAAATAGTTAACATTCATTGAATTTAAACAGTGTATTGATATTAACTATTTAAAAAAGAAACAACCTTTATTAATCACTGATTATTTTATTTTTTTAAATAATTTTATGCAACAAAAAATGTGCGACGGTTTAAAATATCAATATCGACCAAAAAACTAATGTCTCAATTTAATTAAAAAATGCGAGGATGAAAATATCGATAAAATAACAAAATATATATTTATATGTGTATGTGTATGTGTATGTGTATATGTATATGTATATGTATGTATGTATGGGATATTTATTTAATGGAAATGGTAGAAGAATTCCAGAAAGTGAAAGGGCAAAAATGGAAGATTCCAGACAATGAACAAGCCGATTAAAGACGGCACAAATAGAGAAGCAACAACTTCTCCATGGCCGGCCGGCTACAGATTTACCTTTAACACAGTTACATATAATCATGAATTTTTTTTTGAAAAAAGTAAGACAAGGTAGAAGAAGCCATCCACTACATATCCGATTCAACCATTATTAGGCAAAATAAAAGAAGAAAAAAAAATTAACCTCCATGGCCGGTTTATTATATCTTACAGCTAGCTTCTGTATTCAATTAAATGCCAGCCCTAACTGTAATTAGATTATTCGAAGTCGAGAGTATATAAACTATCGATTTCTTTCATAAATTTTATCGTCGTTTTTTTTTTTTTTTTTTTGGGAGAGGGGAGGGGGAAGTTCAGAGTTAATGGGAAAATCCACATCGCAACAGGTTCAGATTAGGGAATCGAATGGGAACAATGTTATAATGAAGTCTAAAACGAAGCGGACTCGGAGGAGTGTTCCGAGAGATTCTCCGCCTCAACGGAGCTCGATTTATCGCGGCGTTACTAGGTTTTTTATTTTTTGTTATGGATGTTGACTCGCCCATTGTTGATTTTCTTTGTTTTGATTTGGGGGTTTCGAATGTTTAGGCATCGTTGGACGGGGAGATATGAAGCTCATTTGTGGGACAAGAATTGCTGGAATGAGTCGCAGAACAAGAAAGGAAGACAAGGTAACATCTACTAGATTGTTGTCCACAGTTCATCCTGCCAAATTCTTCTTACCAAATGTTTCTTTTTTCACGTACGTGATAAAAGTGCAATGCATAGAAATAAATAATATTAGAATGCATGTAAGTATTGCTCTTTCAAAAGATATTCGTTTTTGTGCATCCACTCGCATAAAAGAAACTAAATTAAATTAATCTTTTTTAATACCAATTTATGTCAACATTTAAAGATCGAAAAAAATGAGTTAGATTGAAATTTAATAGAAAAAATTATGGAATATCTAAAATACAAGAACGAACATGGACTATATATATATATATATATATATATAATCAAAATCAACTAAATGGTTTAAATATAAGTTCTCCGGCTAACTTGGTTGCATTGGCTATGGCTTGGCTTGGCATCGCTGCTGATGGAATGCTCTACTCAAAACGCACAGTTTATCTTGGTAAGTTATTTATTTATTTATAATAATTGCAATTGAATTTAATAAAAGCTATTAATTAATATTTGAAAGAAAAAAAAACTATTAATATTTAAATACATTTATTAATGAGTTAATTCTTACCCTTTTTTGGTGGTATTTTTGGGAAGGTGCATACGATGACGAGGAAGCAGCAGCCCACGCTTACGACCTTGCAGCACTAAAATATTGGGGCCAAGAAACCATTCTTAATTTTCCGGTGAATTATTATTTTTCTCAACTAAATAATAAATAATAAACCAAATTTATAGTTTAATATATAATTATTATTATTTGTAATTTCAGCTAACCACGTACCAAAAAGAGCTGAAGGAAATGGAGGGCCAATCAAGAGAAGAATACATTGGGTCCTTGAGAAGGTTTAATTTGGTTATTTAAATTTCAAAACATAATTAAGGTAATTAAATTTGATAAATGTAGCTAATTAATGTTAATTAATTAATTTTAACTTGTAGAAAAAGCAGTGGGTTTTCTCGGGGGGTTTCTAAATACAGAGGCGTTGCTAGGTAAATTAATTTGTGATTAAATTTATTTTAATTTCCTTAATGGAATAATTAATTTGATTTAGCATGTTGCTTATTTTCTGATATGTTTAATTATTGAATTTGTAGACACCATCACAATGGTAGATGGGAAGCTCGGATTGGCAGGGTGTTTGGCAACAAGTATCTCTATCTTGGAACATATGGTGTGTATTTATGTATAATATATGGCTATAATTTTTAATTCGTTAATCATATACTTTATTATATAAAAAAACTGTTTCCTTATCAAGTTAATTTTCTTGAAGTACTAATATTTCAAAGTTAACTTAAGATTAACCTATATAAAAAAAAAAGATTATTCTTGTATTGAATAGTTAAATTATGTTTAAGTTGGACGTACCCTTTTAATTGTTAGATTGAATTATGTTTTAGTATCATAACTTGAATATCTATCTTAAATGATCATTCTCCTTCTTTAGTTGTTTAGTTTTGATTATCAAACATCATATAAAAACCATGTTTAATTACTTATTGTTCATTAATAATTTTTTTTTTTTTTGGACTATGTAAGGTTGCGTGTTTAGCTTGTATGTGCAAAGATGATAACGTTTTAATTATGATACAAAATGTTTCACATTAGTCTTAAGTTTTATGTTTAGCTTCAATTTTGTCTTTCAGTTTTAAAATGTTGCGAAACTACATTTGAAATTTAAGTTTTGTTTCCATTTTGGTCTTTAGGTTTTCAGTTTTGACACATTTGAGACATTGACTTTCTATTCGCATTGGCCATTGAAATAAACATAAACGTTTATTAGTTATTTTAACATAATTGTGAAGAGAAGTTTCAAATAAAAGTTTAATGACCATCAAAATTTGTTAAACTTGATTACTTATTATATTTTAGTAATTTTAAATTTGTTAACATGACGTTAAAGAGTACAAATGAGTATTTAGTGAAAAATCATGGTTAAAACTTATAAGTAATTTTGATACTTATGGATCCCTGACAAAAAATTAAATCTAAGAAGTAAAATTGTAACGTTTGAAATCTATAGACTATATTACTGTGTTTAAATAAACTTAAAATTTAAATATTGAATGTGTAACATTGTTAAATTTATGAACCAAATAGGAGTTAGATATAAAATATAGATAAAAGATATAATTTTCTTTTAATTTGATTATATGTTAACGATATATTCCATCCTCCAATACGACAATGTATTCTTCATATATATTTTCATTATAAATTGTATTTTACAATTAATATAAACTGAAATTTAATGTATGTAAAAAAAAAGTTTTGAGGAATTAAATAATTACGAACTAATAATTTGAATTTGGAACTTGAATTTTCGTAGCGACGCAAGAAGAAGCAGCTACGGCGTACGATATCGCAGCCATAGAATACCGCGGACTTAACGCCGTTACCAATTTCGACCTAAGCCGTTACATTAAATGGCTAAAACCAGGCAACGACGTCGTTTACGACAACAATCGCATTCTAACCGTCGATTCCATCCTCCCAAGCCCTAAGCAAGAACTCGACCTAGGCCTCTTCCCATCGGACCAAAATCAAAGCAGCACCGATTCAGCGACGCCAGAACCAATCGCCTTACCGCCGTCGCACCGATCGACCACCTCCGCCACCACCACGTCAGCTCTCGGCCTCCTCCTCCAATCTTCCAAGTTCAAGGAAATGATGGAGATGAACTCAGCGGCGGAGTGTCCTTCGACGCCGTCTTCATCGCAGCAGCTCGAACGGCGGCGGTGTTTGTTTCCCGACGATGTTCAGACTTTCTTTGCCTGTGAGACCTCGGGATCTTACTGCTATGAAGAAGCGGATGATGCAATGTTTAGCGACTTCAATTCTTTCGTTCCGCCGCCGCTATCGCATTACGATTTTGTCGATTAGAAGGATCTATTGAGTTGGGAGATGAGGAGAATAATTAATTAATTAATTAGTTAGTTAATTATCTGGAATATTCGTTTAGATTTAGATTGAGGACTTTTTTTAGCATTTGTTGATTATAAATAATTCTTTTTAATTTGACGAGAGATTGATAGTCTGATTAAATTCTCGTTATGATTCATGTCCAGCTACAAACTGTATTCAACTTTGTGCTAACCGCTTGTTATCTAATATAAATAATCCCTCCCTTTCTTATTATTATTTTTTGGATTTTCTTCATTTTTTATTTTTACTATAAACAGCTTGGTCAGAAATTGAACGTGTAAGTTATGTCAATATCATTGAGTCAAGTTTACTTTAACAATTTTACGAATTTAAATAGTTGACGATGATTTGAGCCACACGAGTTTTTAAATACGAATACGATACCTCCAAATTTGTAATCTATCAATAATATAATCCATCCGTTGTAGACTGGTATCAACGATATGATCTATACTAATAATTTACAATACTGAATCAAAATTTTGCTATATTTGTAATTTTTTCTATTGTACATATTTATCAATACTTTAAACCTAATTGTTATATATATATATATATATATATATATATATATATATATTTCGGACTTCGTATTGTAATCCTTCGTATTAAGTTGGGTTCAAGAAGAAAAAATCTAAGAATAAGTTGAAAAAACAAGAGGACCTAAGCCTTGGGGGAGCTGACGTGGCAGCAATACTAGGCGCTTGGTTGGAACTTGAAAGTGAATCCGCCTTGCCAAAAATTTAAAATTCCCGCCTACACTATTTTATTTTAATCATACTTTTAGATTAAACTAAAATAGATTGTTACAAAATAGTCTTAAAAACGAGTTTGAATTGTTTTTTAATAATGCATTTAATCTTTGCCAGACCATCATTTATGCTTGGGTTTCAGTTAGTAGGTTAAATTATGCTGTATAATTACAAGAAAATTTTTTATGGTCCACATGTTCTTTTTAGAGTCAATTTTAGGTCATTGGATCTTGGAATTTGTCTCAAATCAATTTGTGGTCCTTAGATCTTACAATCTATGTATCTCTAGAAACTTAAAGTCATTGGATTTACGTGATGGTCAAGTGTGTTTGGGCTATCAATAAGTAAGGATCCATGATCGTCAAACCATCCCCAAATCTCAAACAAGTGAGTGAGGTCAAATAGTAAAAGAGATTTGTATTTCTCATAAGAAATAAAGTTTGTAACTTCTATTTTATACAGTAGAATTCTCGTATTAGTGGTTTTTACCTTAATTTGTTTAGGACGTTTCATGTAAAATCAATGCGTTATTCTCTCTTTTTTTTCCACCATTACTATTTTCAATCTACTTTGGTTGCAGTCACACTCTATTCGAAAGCGATCATTTTCCTAAAAACTATATAGAATATCTATAAAATATTGTATTTTTGTAAAACAAATGTCGTTGAACAAGTTCAACTGTTTCAAACATGCACTTAAACGCACGAAAAATAAATCAAATCAAATCAAAAGTATCATTACCTTTATTTGTTTTTTTATGAAAAAAATTGAGTGTTGTGTTTTAGAATTATCTTTGAACTTTCAAAACTTTGAAAAAATAATTTGAAAACAATATATAACACATGAGCACAAATGGTTAATATTTGTTTAAAAAATATTCTCGAACTTTTAAAAGTTGAATTAATTTTTTTAGTATTTTTTTTAAAAATGTTTTATAGTTAATGTAGTGATCAGATTGTTTGAATTACAAATCTCAAGAAACCTAATTTAATTTTAAAACAAATTATATTTTTTTACACAGATAATCTCATTTTGATTGCATTTCACAAATTCTTACACCAATTTTAAATCACGGGAAAATACAATCCAAAAGTTAAGTAATTCCAATAAAAGATGACGAAAACATATGATAGTGCAAAAGTGACATATTTAGCCATTAACACTCAACTACATTGTAACCTTATTAGAAAGCATTTAAGTACCAATATCCCTTGGGTGCTTCTACTTCTACCTTCGTTTTTGTTATAATCTATACACATTGATTGGGGCTTTTTCTTTTCTTTTTCTAATGTGATAAACATAGGTCGAACGGTTGATAAGAATAGTAACATAAGAAAAATAGAGAAAATAGAAGTATTTCAGTTTCAAGATCTCGATCCCTTTGTTATAATCTATAAACAGTTATTGAGACTTTTCTTTTTTTTTTTCTTCTGATGAGATAAACGTAGGTTAAACTGTTGATAAGAACAGTAATAGAAGAAAAATAGAGTAAACAAAAGTATTTAAGTATCAAGATCTCTTTGGTGCTTCTATGGTTGTATATATAAGGGTTAGAACTTTAGATAATACTTTGGTCCATGTCCTTTCATAATGGTTCATTTTGGTACATTAAAGGATTCATTTTGACCCTCGAACTTAAAAAAAGTTCAAAATGGTCGTTAGTGTGCTGATAAAAAACTAACGAAGTTCCAAATAACTCGACAACACAAACATTGTTTTTTCTACTTGAATCAACTAGTAGAAAGAACAATTTAATTGACATAAAATTTGGATTTTAGTCGAAGCTTGGTATTTACAATCTTAAATTAACAACGACTGATTGAATCCATGTGAGAACTCAAGATTGTAATAAAAATAAGAATGAAACCAAGCGATTAGCAAATTAGCACGACCGATAGACATTATTAGAAACCCTAATGAAAAATAGTTGAAATTTAATTGGCCTGACTTGACCCGATTCAATTAATTTGGAACTTAAAATGTTTAAGCGGACCTCACCTCATAATTTTCATTTTTTACAATACATTACCAAAAATCAAATTTAACTTTTTTTTAAAGTACAATTACTAAAATGAAAATCTATAAATTAAGAGACAAATTAGAATGAGAAATTTGGAAAAATGGTAAAAAAAATAAATAAATAAGAAAAATAGCAAAATTCGCTATAACCGTATTTCCAAAATTTCATTATTCCATTATTACCCTTCACGGCCTTGACTTTAATTTTTAATGAGGGTGTATTTTGATTATTTTGAATACAATGTATTTTTAGATAGTTAGTATATATTGAACTTTTATATTTGGATTGACTATATTAATGTATACCTTTAACCGTATGAGAATAAACATTCTAAATCCCTAAATCTATGGAATTTGATTATATAAAAAATCAAATCGTTAAAAGATATTTCCTTATATATTAAAGATTTTTCCTTATTTATGGTTTTATTTAGATATATTCAAAAGATTTAAAATATAAAATAATATCAAATTATTTTAAATTAAACTTATCTATTTATTATTCGAAATATTAAAGATATTTTCTTATAAAACAATCAAATCTCTTAATATATTTCCTTGTATCATACGGCTAAAAAAAATATTCCCTTATTTGCGTTTATAATTATATATTCAAAATATACAATAATTTCAAATTATTTAAAATTAAACTATCTATTTATTATTCGAAATTAAAAAAAAAATATCTTTTTATAAAACAATCAAATCCCTAAAGATATTTTATTATATGCATATGGTTTAAGTATTTCCTTATTTGCGGTTATAATTATATATTCTAAAGATTAAATAATTTTAAATTATTTTAAATTAAACTTATCTATTTATTATTTATAATTTAAAAGACATTTCCTTATTTACGGTGATTTATTGCATTATCATTTTTTATATATTTATTATTTAAAATTTAAAAAATATTTTCTTATTTACGATTTTAATTTTTCTGTTGATTTAATTATTAAATGTTAATGTTAAATTATACTATTACAATATATTAATAACGTTCTTCAACAAATTAAGGAGTATTTGGCGTATCGTCGATTTTCACATGTTCTTCTCTATTAAATGTGAGATATTTAAATACAATGTATTTTTAGGTAGTTAGAATATTTTGAATTGTTTTAGATATAGTTATATAGATTTATTTTTTAATTGAGTATATTATTATATATATTGTAGTTCAGAATATAAATAAAATAAACCCCTACGAATATGGTATTTATTTAAATAATAATTACACTTTTTATTTTGATTTATTTTATTTTCAATTAAAATATAATTAATACCCTACGATTACGGTGTTTAATTAATTAGATATATTTAATTCTATATATAATTCAATTAATACCCTAAGATTATGGTGTTTAAGATTATGGAATTTGTTTGGATAAATGTCTAATTATTTAATCAAATTCATAAAGATATTTCCTCATATACGGTTAAAGATATTTTCTTATTTACGGTTATAATTATATATTCAAAAGATATAATAACTTCAAATTATTTTAAATTAAACTGATCTATAATTTTTGAAACAACTACATTTTTCTAGTTTTACTGAATCCATTTTTTCTCAATTTATCTCTAATTAATATTAAATAATTTTTAATTAGTTATACGTTTCATTTTCGATTCCTAATTTAATATCTAACCTTTTAAATTTTTAAATTCGTTTTGGAATATCTTTTGAGCTCATATTTTCATGTTTTATTAAACAAATATTTTACATCCCTATGATATTTCTAATTTTTCTGAATCTTATTAGTTTTATAAATAAACATATAATTATTCTTTAATATATGTTATTGATTTTTAAATAAACATTTAAATACGGTGTAACAAATTCTGTGAAATACGGTGTATTTTATATCATGTTAGAGCAGATTCCATGAATTAAGGGTATTTACACGTTTTTGGAAAAATTAAGATAATCGATTAGGAAAATGAAATCGAAGCTAGAATTTTCCTATTTTTCTGAATTTTATTAGTTTTATAAATAAACATATACTTAATCTTGAATATATGTTTTTAGTTTTCTAAATAAATATTTAATTGAGTTTAATTAATCTATAATTATCTTGCAGCAGATTCTCTGAAATACGGGGTATTTCCTATTTTTATTGAATCTATTTTTCCTCAATCTATCTTTAATTAAAATTAAATATATTTTATTAGTTGTATCTTGTTGATTATTAACTAATATCTACATTTTTTAATTTTAAATTCGTTTTGGAATATTTTTTTACGTTATATTTTTATATCTTGTTAAACCAATATATTTACATCCGCATGATTGGAGAAATTATTTGAAAAAAAAGAAAGAAAAAATGTATTATTAATTATTAGATTTATTTGAAAAAAAATGAGAAAACGTAGATTTTAAATATATATATATATATATATATATATATTAATTATTGAAAAAAAGGAAAATAAATAATAATAATATTTATTATTATTATTTATAATAAATATGTTTTAGGGTTTTATTGTTACGTGAACGATAAACAAAATTTAAAACTTCTTATTCCTCATGCATTAGCTGTCAAGTTTAATCTCCATCGCCGGTCGCCTTGAACGTCACCATTTGCATACGAAGTCGTCGTCGAACGAGTCTTTTATCGCTGACCGCCTCGAATGCTGCCCTCCGCGAATGAAGCCACGTTGGATGATTCTTTTACAGCTAGTCGCCTTGAATGTTGCCCTCTGCGTACGAAGCCGTTGTCGAGTCGTCGTTTGTGCATCTCCCTCCGACCAGAGCTTCATTGTACGTCATTCTATCAATTTATGTCCGTCGGTCTCCAGTCCGTGCTGCCGCTAGGCTAGCCGTGTCGATATGTGTTGTTGTCCACGAATTGAATTTGAGAGTATTTGAAGCTTCAGAAAATTCTGGAGTTGGGGTAGGTTGTTGGAAGATGTGAGTTGAGATGATGTGTTTTAATGATACTGTGTTTGGAGAAAAGTGTTTTAATGATAGAATATTTTGAATTTTAGAACGGTCCTAATGTCTATTAGGAGTAGGGGCATTTTTTATATTTTATTTCTTGTTTTCGATTTTTCCTTTTTTTAGGATTATAAATTTTTTTTGCTATTTATCCAAAGTAAACCTTAATATTTGCTATTTATCTAGTCGATCCAATTAGAATTAGTATTTAAGCCCATATATAATTTCAGATTTCCCGCCCAATTTAGTCTCATCTACTTCGCTCCACTGCTACCTTTTTGTTTGCTTGTCTTTCACAAGAAAAAGAAAATGCCAGACTTGGGCAATCTTTCACTCCCGGAATCTCTAACACTCACTTGTTCCCCTAATCTCAAACCAGTTCTTGATCCTAATCTCACAACTTCCATCCTCTCCCAAAAATCTGTCAAATCTCTGCCTATTGACTCTATTTCGAGCCAAGGCTTTCAATGCTCACTTCCCAACGACGATGAGGTCCGCGCAGGCTGTGAGATTAGGGTTTCAAGCCAGACCGGAGATGTATTGGACCGATCTAAAAGGAATTACGGCGGCAAGAATTTGGAAGACCATGTGAAATCTTGGGTTCGGAGAAAGCAAGACTCCGGTGTTCCTGAGTCTCGATGTTCATTTCCATTCCTCCAAGGCGCTCCGAAAATGGTTATTTCTTTATCTGATTTTATATAATGCAATATTAGAGATGACAGATTGATCAAATGGCGTACTTGATTTAGTGTTTAGCTTGTCTTTATTCGCTGGAGGATCGTTCTCCTTGATTCGAGATAAAGGAACTTTCTTTTTATTTAAATTAGGCAAAGCTGAGCCAAATGTTTTCGTGGAAGTATGTGTTGGATTGGTTTACATTCCTTTGAGGAATGCTCGAGGAAGAAAGGATTCAGATGTAGTGCGTAAGGATATTTGTCTAAGTTGCTGATGATAAAAATTAAAAATTTTGTCCCCACTCATGTTAATTTTTTCTGCAATGAAGTTAGTTGCTTTTTCTTGACTTGCATGAATGGCTGTGTGACTGTTAATTACTTACAATAAGCTAAATCCAAAATTTTATGCCAATTAATTTGTTCCTTCTACTGGCTGCTGCAGGTAGAAAAAGAATGTTTGTGTTGCCATAGATATATATTTCCCGGAGAGGAGGTTGAGTGTAGTATTCGCGGCTGTGGAGGAGTTTACCATGCCATGTGTGCAAAGGACAGCTTAGGGTTCTCAGGTCACAGAAAGTTCAAGTGCCCTCAACATGTAATCTTATTCTATCACATATTTTCTTTTCATATGAAAACCACAGACATAACATCTTCATGGACCATACAAAGTACTCTTTTATCTTAATTACAGCATAGTCCTCAATTAGCTTAAGCTGCATATTCACGTCACTAGCTGACACTTCCCTTTCTTTTCGCATTTTCATAAAAATTTCAAGACCTAATAAAATAGCCACTAGGATCATTATCATATGTCTACGAACACTGATCTAATTCGTTTAATATTTGTATCATCTTATTGCACCAGGATGGGCTTTATTCATCTTACATTAATCTAAACTATGTCATTCAGGCTTAGCTAAACTGGTTAAGAAGTTACTGATCATAGAAGTAGTTGAAGTATAATCGAGCATAGTTACTTTTGGTTGTTTGTATGATTGTATATACTAATATGGTTTTATTATAGTCTTGCGGTAGATAAATGATTCTATCATTTACAGAATTTTGCTACATTCTATGACATTAGGACTCGTCTATGGTATTTTTATAGTTCAACATAGAATTATTGTTGGTGCACTTTAGGACAGAGCTTTTATCAAACAGTGGAAAACACCAGCGCATTTGTAAATAATATATGTTTATTTTTCCGGGCAAACAGGAGTGCTTTATATGCAAACAAAGATTACACTGGAAGTGCATACGCTGCACTATAGCATCGCATGATAAATGTGCACCATGGCCAGATAAAGTGATCCATTTAAAAAGTGAACCTGGAAGAGCCATCTGCTGGAGGCATCCAACCGACTGGCGAGTGGACTTAAAGGTCAACTTTCTTCTATCCTTCACCTCTAAATTGTATTTGCTTCTCTCTCTAAAAATGCCATATCATGCTCAATGTCTGATATAAATCTGAACCTTCTGCTTTGAGTATGCTGTATGTTCTTCAGATGAAAGCCCTTATTTAAAATCATAATTTGTTAGCGGTCATACCAAATGCGAACTGAAATGAAAACTTGTTTCTTTTGAAGATAAACTTCTTATACTATGGTAGCGTGTGTCACAAGGCTGGCAACCACTGGCGGATTTAGTATAGGTTGATCCCCTTCAACTTTATGCTTTTTATATAATATATACATAAAAAACTGAAATAATACTAATATTAGAAGATAGCCTAGGGGTAAAACTATCTCCTAGCCCCCTCTAGTCCCAAGTTCAAGTCTCACACTTTACATTTTTTTTCCAAATTACTTCTATTAAACTATAAAGTACTCCATCAACAAAATTTTTGGATCCACCACTGCAAACGGCACGCTGCCGTTTGCAAAGTCCTTGTAAAATAATGTTGCATTCGTTATTTTCTTGTCTTTTGTTTTACTGTGCAATTCAATCTCCAGTGAGTGACTGATGATTTCTGAAGTTTATGATGCATTATGAAGCTTACTTTGTTGTTTTATCCCGCAATGGTGATGTTCACTTTGTGATACCATATGTCATTCAGGCTTATAACTTCTGTTCAGCTATTCATTTTGAGGACGCCTTGTTTTAATGCTTATTTTTTTTTATATCTACTAGTTAATCTTGTCTTTGACCTCTTTTTCTGTTTTTTTTTTTCTTGTTGAAGTTTTCCTTCTGCATTTGTATGTTTATTCTTTAGGCTGGCTGACAGGACTATTATATTTGTTGAATGGGCAGCATGCAGTGTCAACAAGCGACATAGAGGTTCGATTCACAAGCAATTTACTTTGTTAGATTCTCTTACTGCCTACCTGCTGAATGTGTAAAGTATTCATGTTACATTTTGCATTTTCAAAGCATTGAGATCATGCCCTTTGACCTTTGGGACTCAACAATTTTATTTGTTCTCGAGATTTTTTATTGACATTTTATCTTGATGAAAACCAACACCTTGCGCATGTGAGGCTGATGCAATTCATATGTGCCTTCGAGCATACTCTCATTTTTCATTTGAGCTTTCAAGCCGTGTCATTTTCTTTTATTTTCAGTTCAGTTGAAGATTTTTGGTCAAGTTAGTTTATGGATTTGAACTAAAATATGTAGTTAGTTTTTCTCATGTTCTTTGTTTAACTTGGTTTTTTACGAAGATATACCAAAATCAATAGAGAACATATGAAACATGCTTGCATTTGAATCCAAATTTACATTGTTACTGTGAGTCATGTGCTCTATTCCTTTCTGTGCAATTTGTATCTCATGAAATTTCTTTTTACTTCAAATTTAGGAGGTATTTTGTCGCTTGCCTCTTCCCTATGTTGACGAGGAATTCAAAATTGACATAACATGGAAAGATGCCGAGAAAAAGATGGAGCCCCCGCCATACACTCACATAAGGCGCAGTATCCTTTTGTGCTGTTAGTTATATAACTCTATTTGAACTGTTACAAGAGTAAATTACAGTCAGATGATTCATAAGATAATGTGGAAACACATTGTCATAAAAGTTTCATCAAGCCTCTTTGTATTGATAAAAGTTATTAATTCCATTAAGGACACGTCTCATTTAGTTTTGAAGAAGTTTCTAAGACTTCTTTAGACTGCTAGTTTACTATTGATTAATAGTTTTAACTAAAATTTCGTTAGAGTAATCATGCTAATTGTCTTAACTGAGACAAGATATTTATCTAGTAAAGAAGAAGCGGGATACTGGTGTTGCTGATGGGCTTGGATGCACAAATTGTAAAACTGAATGCTCTGATGACTGTGTGTGCAGGTAGTCGTTTTAGATCTACCTTTGTCCACAAATATTAGTGATTTATGTCCACCAGATTTTGTTTGACTGTTTGTTTTTTTCTTTAAATAAGAGTCAATGAGATATATAAAAGAGCATATAAGGGCATAAAACCTTAGACATCGAGGCCCAAATGGAGACATTAAACCTGATAACCTTCCATATTTCCCTTGTAATGGTTCTCTTTTTAAAAATCACCGTAAAAAAGAAAGCCTACCAAATGACTCCGCCTTTCTTCCTTCATAGGACATCATAGCCCTACAGTTCCCATACCATAGACTTTAAAGCCTGTCAAAAGTAGGATCAAATCCATTGAGCAAACTTGTGAATGACCTCCTCAAGCCTTGAAGCCCACCTTCTTCCTCTAGCTCATCCTAAACTCTCTCCAAATTCCTGCTTTATTAAGCCGGACATTTCCATAAGTAGTAAGGTTTTGAAGTCTTAAGTGCTGTTTAAGGACCTCAACTTCTTCATAAAACGACCTTTTTCGTTTACCGCGTCTTCCAAATTCATCCAAGAATGAAAGAAGGATATAAAGGAAGGACGAGAAAGCCACATGTTTTTAAATCTAAAAAGCCACGTGTTTTCAAATCTAAAAGGGCATGGCCCCACTTCAGGAGACCATATTCGAAAGAAATCGGTGGTCGGAGCTTGAAAGTAATCCTAGGACCTAGAGACCGGCTAGAGTCAAGGAACCAATCGAACCGGCCCTGGGAGGATTCTGATATGTTACACTTACACAAACATGCATGAGTTGCAAGTAAATGAATTCTGCACAAGTATAATTGAATAAATGACATTTTTCAAATTACTTTCAGCTACCTGATCCAGAAAGTGGCCCATCTATTATCTGATAATGTTAAATATATCTTGTAATTTATACCACTCTTTTGCACAAGTTCATCCATAGTTGACAGTAGTTTATGGCAGCTGTACAATTTTGAATCCAGTCTCTTGAGATTGTTACGTCATTTTTATCCCTGCTTAATTGTGTCAGCATTGAATTAGCTATCATTATGGCTTACTAGGGTTCAATGCATAAGCTGCTCAAGAGCTTGCCATTGTAGAGACACTTGTACGAATAGACCGTTCCGTAAGGAGAAGAAGATCAAAATTGTCAAGGTAAGTTTGACAATATATAGATTTTTTTGTTTTTGTTTTTTTTTACAATTAAGCTTATAAACATTACTCCTATTTATGAGTTTCATTATTTATTTTGTTATATATTTTCAAAATTTAAGCCAAGTATTTTTCAAAATTAATTTTAAAAACTTATTATGTTATTGAAATTTGACTACGAATTCAAATGTTGTTAAATGAAAATAGATCGTATTGAAAATATAAAAAAATAAGCATATCTTTTCAAAACAAAAACCATATGGTTATGAAAGGAGACCTTATGATTATTCAATTAAATGGCTATTTATTGATCAACTAATTTCAGACTGAACTGTGTGGCTGGGGTGTAGAGGCAGCAGAGTCTATTAGTAAAGGTGAATTTGTCATCGAGTATATTGGGGAAGGTAGTTCTCATTTTCCTTTGCATACTGATACAAAACTATCAATTTATTGGTGCTATATAAATCTTCATTTGTCTCCGTTTTTGTCAAATTAGGGAATCTTCGCCAAAATATCATGTGCTCCAAATCTTATCCATATCCCATTGTCTTGACATTGTTGAAAGATATTTTACCTCAGGCAAAAAGGGTACTAAATACAAAACTTTGAGAGCAACTAATTTGAGTTAAACTAATGTACAAGCTAACTTAGAGATAAGTTTAGATTAGTGATAATCTACGCCAAAATAAGATATAAAAATGTTCCCATTGAAAATAATAATTAGAATTTGTGGAGGCAGAACTACGCAGAATAAACAGCAGATCAATATAATTCGAAACTTCACCTTCTCCCTCGTCTGGTCTGGAGTACTATTCTCATTCCTCGTAGACACGATAGAAAATGATAACTTGCTCTTTTAGCTCGACTTTGATTCGTATTTTAAATATGAACAGAGAAAACACTCTTTTAGTGTCTTAGGATAGTTAGCATTGGACTTCAATGAGAACACAATTCTTTTTTTTCCTCTTTTTTTTTTTTTATTCTTTTTTGAACATCATGGTTATATGCTACATTGTCTTGTTCCCAGTTATTGATGATGCTCTATGTGAACAAAGGCTTTGGGACATGAAATACAACGGCATGAAGAATTTCTATATGTGTGAAATTCGGAAAGACTTCACAATTGATGCAACTTTCAAGGGAAATGCATCTCGCTTTCTAAACCACAGTTGTGATCCCAATTGTAGTCTTGAGAAGTGGTTAGTTTGTTTACCTTCTTCTTTTGAATTCTTTTACCTTTAGTGCTTGCAGGGATTCTAAACGAGTTTTCATATTTCATTTGTAGGAATTTACCTTAATATTAAAATTACACAAATAATATTTGGCATAATCATTTTGCTGCTAATGTCCACCGTACGATAGTCATTTAAGCCGGTGCCTAATGCCACTGTAACATCATATATAATTTTTGCATAGTCATTGAATTTGTCCCTTTCATGTGACGGGAGGCACAATTGGGAACTCACTCTGCTAGTAATCTTCTAATCGCATCAATTTCATTTCTGCCTTCCGTTAGACATATGGAATCTGCATATCTTGAAACCATCCAAAATTTCGAGTGTTGACTCTTAGACAGGCGGCCCACAAGTTTCGTGGAGTTGGACTTTCATACTTCCAGTGGTAGACATTATTGTTTTTTCAATACTAAAAATTAACTTTGCCGCATTGGAGATTTTGAATGTCCATAAAAAGGCATTTATCATAAAATAAAAGATTATCATGCTGAGCTATGGCATGTATATTTATATTCATGATATCTGTGAAGTATTGATAAATCATATCAAATGTCCTTGTAATTTAAATTCCTAGTCCGCAATCTGGACGAATTAAACAATATCTTGAGGAATTGTCCATACTTAAAAGCATAACTATTGATTAATAATTGAGGGCAGTTAATAGTAGATGGTCACGACTGTTCCAAGCGTTTTTTTTTTATATCTGTGAGTGTTCGAGCCAGTTTACACGCACCTCGACTAATCTCACGGGACAACCCGTCTGACCCTTCAACATTTGAGTGTAAAAAAAACTCGTAGGAAATTAATTCCTAGGTAGGTGGCCCACCACCATGGATTAACCTCTTAGTTAGTTATCAACCTTTTTACCAATACCCAACCCATGATGGTTACTATTTCAAGTGTTTATCAGTCAGTTGGGTAATCGTTTTAATTGTACATCCTTACCTTCCTCTGTTTTGTCTCATTGTTGCATCCATTTAGGCATGAGTTGCAATAGTTTGTTATGGATTTGTTGATTTTTTTGAAAGAAAAAGCTGCGCATATCAGACAAGTACTGCCTCAATGATTGTCTCGTCGTACAATTTTGTATAGGCAAGTCGAAGGGGAAACGCGTGTTGGTGTGTTTGCTGCTCGATCAATTGAGGTTGGAGAGCCTTTAACATATGACTACAGGTACTTAAGAGTATAGTCAAAGTTAATCATTTGCCATTCTATTATGTATGAAGACTCTCTAGTTTGTTTGGTTGAAGCAAATGCATGCATGTGTATGTTGCATTTGATATTGAACAAAGATTTTTCATCTTGAAGATTTGTGCAATTTGGACCTGAGGTAAAATGCCATTGTGGTGCTCCAAACTGTCAACGCTATCTTGGAACCAAAAAAAGGACAAGTGCCATAGATCTCTTCTGGGGTACAAAGCGCAGGAGAACGTCAGCAGCTCGCATAACTGGTATAATTGTATGATTCACATATTAACACGCGTAGTTGGGTCAATATCACTGTACATTATTACTCTTGATATAATGTGGGCCAAAACTCAAGAAGAATAGAAGCAAAATAAGTACTAATGTCATTTATTTGCAATGCTGTTAAATTCTTTGAATTTCAGCAAACCATTATGAAGTTCTCCAGAATTTTCTTGTTGGAGAACGCTGAGATTGAGAAATACGTGTAATTGATTTTACCCGAATTGTCTAAAGACATCAAGGGAATGTTTTGTAGTAGTGAAAGTTCTAATTGTTCTTACTGATTGGAGATGAATTGATGAGTGATGTTCAAGATCATGTATTTCATCAATTGAAAGGGTGCACTTAAATTTTAACCCCACCTGGATCTGTTAAAATAATATGGCATGATCTGTATCTGTATGTTTCCTATATTTGGAGCCAGTTCCTCCTTTTCCTTGTTAAAACTTGTTTATCTTCTGGTTCAACAAATGATTCATTCTAATCTAATCCTACAATTTTATTTTGAGCATTCCACAGGTGATTACAAAGCAGATTCCATTAATCATCCTTTGAGAAAATTCTTGCAGATCGTCTTCCACCACTTTGTATCTGGTTCTGCCGCTTGTATCCATACCTTTGCGTCTTCAGCAAATTCCCTCTTCAAAAGTCCAAAAACTTCAAACAGAAGTTTCAAGGTAAAAAAAAAAAAGTTGAAATTATAAATATTTGCTGATAATTTAAGATTAGTTAAATTAGAATGGTGACCTTTATAGTGTCATTATTGGCGAGGCGATCCACGAGATTGTAAAGAATGTCTTTAGAATACTCAGGAGGCCTTGAATTCCTAAAATATTGTCTCCAATAGAAAATATTTCAACACCTGTCTTGTCTGAGAAACCTACGACTTAAGCCGCAAAAGGTATTTCCCAAACTTCATCCTCATAATACTCAATTATGAACAAACTCCTTGGAATTTCACCCATCTCTTCAACAAATTTCCATTCTGAACTCCCCATGATTTCCACTTTTCTCACCCCAATATCCCACCCTGTCTCAGCCTTCCCAACTTTCCCACCCAATGCCCTACACAATACCTGTCATGACCACACACAACTCGACCTTTCAATACTATATTTAAGTATGTTGTCAACGTGTTGCACTCTACAATTTTAGTGTATTTTTTTTATTCCTAGACCTAGCATGTCGATAAGGAGGCCAAGAATTTTGTTAGGGGAAAAGTTTTACACTCATTAAAAGGGTGGCCAATAAGAAATTTTGCAACCTTGGTTGTGATGGTAATCATTTGGGTTTTTTTGGTTTTTGGTTTCTGATTTTTGTAAGCTCATTCCATTTCTTAGCCATTCTTTTTATAACAAAAAAAAAAAAAACATGTTTTACATACTACTTGTTTAGCTCAATTTGGTTACCATTTTTTTTTTTGTTTTTGAAAATTAGCTTTATTTTTCTTTCATTTCCTCATCGTTGTTGTATCAATAAAGTAGGAGAGTTGAATTCTTAACCAACTTTATTATATGCCCACCGCCATAAACAAATCCCATATATCTCCATCACCTCCAATCCAAATATCCTCCATACATTTTCTTTACATATTCTGAGTCCTTCACTGCCTGCAATAATGCATATCTTTTCCCCCCACCTTCTATCTCTACTTTGAGCTTATTGGGAAATGCTTAAACTTCTCTCTTGTCCCTCTTCATGGGATAATCAGTGACGCTACTTTACATAGAAAAGTTTGAGAGTATGAACTCAAACGACATTATATCTCTTGACCTTCCAGGTGAAGACTTCAACAGTCCTTTTAGCTATAAAAATGTTGTCAATAACGTACCAACTTATTAATGTTATGAGGTGCAGCCTAATCGTTCTAATATTATTACCCTTTTTCATTTTTGGATTTTCAAGTTTTGAATTTTGTGTACTTTCAATTTACTAAGTTTTTAAAGTGTTATTTAATTTGATTTTTTTCTTCAAATATACAGATTTGAAAGCTTAGAGTTTTATTAGAAAACAAAATTGGACTTTTATGTTTAATGGATCTTTTTCATTCTTTTGTTTTTTTTTATCAAGTACGACCTTATCTTATTCCATCATTAACTTTTGTGACGTTTAAAATTATTTTCAAATATATCTTGAATTATTTAAAATACATTGAACCTTTAATTTTATGCTCTCATTTAAAATCGATTAACTTAACTCATTTAAGATTATTCTAAAACACACCCATTTAACGTCAAGGATGTAGGTACTATGTTGCTTTTTTCGGTGGGTTGGTTGATTTTCCAAACTTTGTTTCCCATTTATAGATTAGAAACAACAAAATATAGCCCAAAAAAAACTTAAATGTATAAGGAGAATTGGATGGATTTTGCTATATTTTGTAAATAACTTTGATATTTTGCTATTTTTTAAAAAGGAAATTATCAAAAATATTTACACTTCATGAAAAAATCGAGTGTAATTGATTTTTGTCTTTTAGTAGTATTTTTATACGGAGCGTAAATAGTTCGTTTTCTTTTTTATATTTAAAAAAACTCATTTTTTAAAATGCTCCTTATTTTTACTCTTAAATTATGTATGAAAATTGTTATTAGTCTTATTCTATTAATAGTGAATTAAATAGATGATATTGTTTAAGTTTAACAAAAATGGTATCAATATAAATACTAATAACATTCTATTTCAAGTGCTCTTCATCAACCTTCATGTTTGTAAGCAATAAATGTTGAATTTATATAATAGTGTAATCATATGAACTTACGGCATATAGGATATGGAGCACTAGAAAAAATGAGATGGGCATATAATAAATACCTTAATAAGAATTCAAATGAACATTGACCAACTTACTTCGATTCGATTGGTTGATTCGGTTTTTGGTCGCTCACGTTTATAGTTTACAAACCAATTACCCTTTAGTTGATAGTTAGGTTTAGTACATGCCAAACAAGCTCATTCCCAGAATTAATAATCATCCTCGAAAGATTTATAGAATTAATCTGCTTCATAAGCAATATCTTACAAAAGTCTTAAACTTAATTATGTTCCATAACTAGATTTGTAGGTAAATATGAGACAATTTTAAGCTTTACACATTTTCTCATCCATATTAATTTCTCTATTATTTTATAAACAATATTTTAAACAATTCTAACCATCCCATGTAGGATTTATTTATGGCTTTTCTTTATTCCATACTTTTTAATTTATATTTTATTAAATGAAGAAAAAATCACATCCACTAATTTCTGTAGATTTGGCTATAAGAATCCCTAATAAGATGGGATAATTCAAATATACCATGTAATAATTGTTTGAAAATATCAATATATTCTCACATATGTTTAAGATTCGAGGATGTACAATATTCTATCTAATAAAGATATCAATATATATAATATAAACTTATATATGTATATATATTCGTGTGTGCGTCAATAGAACTTATATATGGCTCTCCACATTGAAGGTAGGGTTGTTATCATTAATGGTGACATAATAATTCAAAAACTAAAGTCAAATTCAAAATTAACTTAAATAAATGCTTTTTATATTTGTGTCATTTAAAAATTTTATATTTTTAAAATAAAAAGGATTAAAAATTAATGGGGTGTTATGAACTTTTTGAACTTGATTTTTATGTGATATTGGGATTCATTAGGCTATTCATGATAGGGGTGTACATAAGCCGGGTTGAGTCGGGTTGGAGATAAATTATGGACCAACCCGAGGTTCTCGGATTGGCAAAAATTGAACCCTATCAGTTCAATGTGGAAGGGTCAACCCAACCCTTAATTTTCGGGTTGGGTTGGGTTGGGTTACCGGGTTGTTTTTTTTTCTTTCACAATTTTGACTAGTTTTTCATTCTTTCATTTTTCATTAAAAGTTAAATTTTTGCAATAAAGAAAATGTAATATTTACGTAAATGCTCTAAATATATTACATTAATTTTTAAAAGTTTTATAATCAAACAAACAACATGAATTTTATGTAAAGTCAAGTGGTTTACTTTTAAATACATTAAACTTAAGTTCATTTAAAATTCAAGTTTACATTCAAACTCATTCAAAATAAAAATAAAGAACATTCAAAAGTTTAAGTGTACATTTAAATTCATTATATAATAATAATAATACAATAAAACTGGGTTGGTCGGGTTGATCGGGTTACTAAATCCATAACCCAACCCAAAATATATTTTTTAAAATTTTTTGCAACCCAACCTAAAATAAAATTTAACCCAACCCAACCTTACGGTTTGGGTTGGGTAATCCGAGTTGATCGGGTTACCGGTTTTTTTGAACACCCCTAATTCATGAAAAAAAAAATGTGGACTTAAAATATTATTGTATTTTGACCTATTTGATTAGACTAATAGATGAAAAAGCTCATCATCCTTTTGTACAATATAAAACTCTAATATTAAACAAATATCACTTCTACTTTACTAAACCCTAAATAAATAAAAATAAGATAATACACAGCTTTTTGTAAAAAAAAAAATCTAATAAAATAAATAAACCTAGTTGGACTAAATAACAAAGAGCAGTGTGCACTAATTTTTTTTTTTCAATTTAGAGTTAATACAAACAAAATTAAAAGTATTTTCAACTGATCATAATTTTTTTTTTGGTATTTAAAATTTGAAATACAATATTCTCTGTAAGTGTTTCAACGTGAGACAACTACTCTTTTAATTTTTCTTGTCAAAATAAATTCTATACGTTAAATTCACATACGAAGTCACATGATCAAATTCCATCTCTACAGTTTGGGAGTAGATGAAATTGAATTATGTATATAAAAGAAAGAAAAATGTGTTATCCACCATTATTACTATTAGTAGCTTCTGCAAACTTCCTTTTCTTCATCAATGGAGTAGAAGAAGAAGAAGAAGAATGTAAAGGTTTGTTGGGCCCATCAAATTCCAACCAACTAATTCCTTTTGCCTATTCATAATAATTAATAATTAAATAAATAAATAAACAAACAAATATAATATATATATATATATATATATATATATACAAATATAATATATATATATATATATATATATAGTTTAATAATAATTAAAAAAAAGGTAAGCAAGAATCTGGCTTTCTGCTCAACTTATTCAACCTAAAAACAGTTCCTCTTTCCAATCCTCTTTTTTTAAAAAAATAAAATAAATAAATAAAAGTTGTATGTTTTTACTTTCTTTTCTTCTTATACTCTTTATTTATTTCTAAAAACCTCTCCTTTATTCTCTTTGTTCTTTTTCTCTTTTCTTCCAAAACTACCCTTCAAAAAATAAAAATAAAAAACAATATAAAATATATTTAAATCTTATTTTGATTTCTAAACTTTTAAAAATAGCTTGCTTTGGTCCATACGTCGAAATGATTATGTGGTTTATATATTTGATGATTAGACTTTAGATTTATGATATGAATTAAATTGATTAATTGTGAAATATTTATCTGCAATTTCATAATGTTTATTTTCTATATGAATTGTTCTTAATTTTATTTTTTAGTTTTATTTCACATTGTCATGGATGTTAACACTAATATGCGAATTCTATTTTATTCTACTCAATGTTCTTATGATTTGTTTTAAAATCTCAATTTTTTAAAATAACAAAATTAATTTTTTGTGTTAGCACAGAAGATTTATAGAATAAATTAGGTTAAAAAATATCAATTTATTAGTTTGTTAATGAGTTAATCGAATCCTATAAACTAATTTTAAAAGTTAAGGAAAAAAAAAAGAATAATATATAAAGTTTAAATATTGAAATAGGATTTAAAGCTATAAAATATTAATAAGATAATGAAAATGGTTAGGCAGCGGTTGGCAAAGAAGAAGAAGAAAACAGTAAAACACAGCTGGGTTAAAAGCAAAGTTTTTTTTTTTTTTTTCTTTTTCTTTTTTTGGGAAATTGAAATAATAATAATAATAATAATAATAATAATAAAGAATGAAAATGGTGGTGGGGTTAAAGTCAAAGAATGGGTTGGTTTGTCATAAAAAGCAGGTAAAATCTTAGTACTTCAATCATTTTTTAAATCATTTTAATTTTATTGTCTGTAGGTCTTAGACTCCACATTCACCCCTAAACCAATTGACACGTCACCACCAACATACCAAAATTTATTATTATTATTATTATTATTATTTATTATCATCTTAATCATTAAAAAAAAAAAAAAAAAGTTGGGTTTCTTTTTTTTATTTTTCTTCTTTTAAAGCTGTTCCGACAATCACGTTTCTTCTCTTTTTCTCTCCTCGATTTCACAATTTCAATTTTTGGGAAATGATATAAATAAATAATTAAATAAATAAGTAATTTCAATTTTGTTTATAAATTATTAATAAAAAAAGAATTTAGATTTGATTGGTTGAAAATTGGAATGGGCAAGTGTTAGTGTGTCAATGAATGGTCTTTCAATTCTCCAATCCAAATTTATTTTCATATTCAAGGACACGTGGACGACTCTGAAGTGGGACACCACTTTGGCAATAATCATCCTTTTTATCCCAACAATAACCACGTTTTTGGCTTCAAATGCTAAATTTCCATCCTTTTTTTAGGCTTAAATTACAAATTTTGCTTGTCTTACTTTAAATTTGGAAGTGTAAGGAGTTTCGAAATATCCCGTTGAGATGAATTTGATCCATAAATCCAATTTTCGAGAAATTTTTACATGGTTTTTCTCGTTCATTGTAGGCATGCATTTGTTCCTAAATAGAATATATAACTTCGTTAACAATAGACTTTTGTAAAAACGATATAAAGGTAATGATTGATAAACGGCACTCGTATTTGAAAATTTTGAACATTTATTTTGGAGAATCTAAATTTGAATTTATATATAATTCACAATTCAATTTTTTTCCACATGAAAAGTCATTATCGGACACATTTTTTGGTTATTCATAAGCTGCCCCATTTTTGTTGTTTTTTTTTCTTTCTTTCTTTCTTAAAGTTGGAGTTGCTAACAGAATCTTTACTTTTATTTTTAAAACAAAACTTTTATTCTTTTCCTTTTAATATTAATAATCTTTTTTCATTTTCATTTTCAATTTCTCCTCTATCAAATAAATGAAAATAAACATATATAAATATATAATTGAAATTACAAAAATAACTATACACTACCAACAAATTAATTGATTAATATCACTAAAAACCAAATTAATTAACCAACCAATTTTTTAACATCTGGTTATTATTTTATATTTAAGTTATATAGTTGGAACTTGCATGTCAACTATTAATATAACCTTTATCTTATGAATAATTAAGTGTTTTTTACACTTTATTTATTTATTAATCAACTTCTTCTCAACTACTTAATTTCGTTAGTTAAGATGTATTTGGTTCGAATTCACACATGTTTTTAATATTTAATTTTTTTTTATGAAACATCTTATGTGTATATTTTTAAAATGTGATGTTGAAATATAAATTAGAGCGGTTACTCACTTTTAAATTTTAGAAAAAGAAATACATTTTTGGTCTCTAGGTTTTGGGTTTAATTTCTACTTAGTATCTAAGTCATATTTGGTCCTTAAGTTTTGATTTTGGTTTCAATTTAGTCTTGTAAGTAACACGATGCTACAATTTGACCATTAAGACTTGAGTTTTGTTCAATTTGGTTTCTAGATTTCAAGATTTTACCTTTTTAATCTCAAATTTTCATTAAATACTGATTTACAGACATTTATATCAATGTTTTTTAATTAATTAAAAGTAATTATTAAAATAATTTAAAAGTTACTTAAGAGTGAAGAAAAAATAAAATTTAATTAATTATAATTCGTTTAATTATTTTAAATTTATAAACATACATTCACACAAAAGACAAAAGATAAGTATTTAGAGAAAAATATAAATATTTGAATATAAGGACTAAATTGAAATAAAACTCAAATGTCAATGGTAAAATTGTAACATTTTAAAACTTGAAGGAGTAAATTGAAATAAAACTCAAAACGTAAGAATCAATTGTGTAACATTTTGAAACCTAGAAACTAAATAAAAATTTGACCCAAAAGTGCATTTTCTTCCTAAATTTTAATTCCTCACAAACGTGGGTTAGACAATGTTTAATTAGTCAATTAAATAAAAATGTCACCGGTTAGAATTTGATTAAATTGTATGTGTAATTCTTGAGTAGGGATAGAAAAATATGAATTATTTTTTTAAAAAATTAATAATAAATGTGCTCCAAATTAAAGATAATACATTTATTTTTATATGATAGCATTTATCTTGTTTGTGCACACATGAAAATATTGACAAGATATAGAACCATATATATGTGCATGAATTTATCTAATTATGACATGTCACTTCAATTTAGCCCCAAAGTGTAAATAATTGAAAAATCAAGAGATTAAATGAGATGATGGAAAATGAAATTGAAATATTAAGGCTAAATGTAGGCATGAAATGGTAGATTAGGCCTATATGATTAAGAGGTTTTGTTAAAAGACATATATAGGAGGGAATAGGAACTCATATACATGGTCATGAGCCCCACAAAAAGGAGAACTATCTTTTTTGCTAAATTAAGAAAAATTAAAACTTAGGATTCTTTCCAAACCTACGATACTTACACCTCACCTTTCACAAACGCTTCAAATCTACTAATACTTTAGAGTAAATATCTATTACGATCTTGAAGGGTGATCAGAATCTGTAACGGATGTATTGGTGATTTGAAATAGAGTGACAATAATGTTCACATCCCAGTTTTTATTTAGGGTTGATATGCATACTGTTTCAGAGTAATTTTAAAAGATATATGAAGGTTTAATAGTAATGTTTTTTTAAACAAAATAAATGACAACATTGAAGTGGTTTAAGTTTTATAATGTATCTTTTGTTAAATTATTAAAAAGAAGGAAAAATTACAAAAATCACTTATAAAATATGAAAGTAGTTTCAATTATACTCTAAAAATTCAATTGAGAAAATTGAGCTCCCAAATTCATACAAATGTTAAAATTGAACATAAAAAACTCATATATTCATAGATATTTCAACAATTATACAAGTTTGATTGTTTGAAGATTCAATTTTTGTATAAAGGGTCAAACTTTTAGAACTAGTGTAAATTTGAAGCTATAATTTTAACAGCCGTATAAAGTTAGGACTCAATTTTAACAATTGAAAATTTGATAATGTGTAATTTTAACTACTACCATACTTGTGTTATTTTTGCAATTTGTCCTATAAAATATCAATTTTTTTTTAAAATTTATTAAAGATTCAATTTTTTTTTTTTTTTTTTCTAAAAAATAAGGTTTTTCCTTGAAGAAGGAAGGTAAATGAAAGAGGGGGGTAGGCAACACAAACTTTATTTTAACAATAAAATACAATTCCTTCACCCAAATGTCCTTTTGTTTTGGTGGTAGGGTATTGGTGTCGGTCTCGATGTGTTTCTTTTGGGGTTCCCAATTTAATGGTTGTGTTGGGTCCAAACGTAATTTCACCCCATTCAATAAGGCTAAACATGGAAATCCAAATATAAACATATAACCTACTTGCGAAAATCTAGCTATCCATTTCTTCTGAACCCTAAATCAAAGCCAGAACAGAAAATATGGAAAAAAAAAACCATTTTTCTTTTTCTTTTTTATCATAATAAATACAATTGTTATTATTACTCATTACCACTCACTCGCTAACATCCTATTGTTCAAACCGTACAATTTTTATTTTATTTTTTTAAAATTTTAACACAGACAAAACACTTTCCCTTGTGTTCAGACAGATAGTTACTTGGCTTCCTTATGTTTGGACAGACAGACAAAATAATAATAATAATAATAATAAATAAATAAATAAAACACTCTCATCCATTATAATCTTACCCAATCCTTTACCTTTTCTTCTCTTCTTCTTTTTAAGCTTTATTTTCTTTCTTCACAATGGTGGAAACTCACAGACCTTCCCTCATTAAAACAGGGTAACTAGAAGAAAACTACAAATCTGGCCAACACCCATGTTCCCATTTTCCTCATTTTTGCTCTTGTTAGGTTTAGATTCTTTCCTCTTTTTGTTCTTTTCTTCAATATGAACTCACAAACCCATAAAGTTTCCTCCTTTTTTCCTTTTCATCAACACCACCACCACTACTACTACTACTACTCTGTTTCTCCTCTGTTTCAAATGTGGGTTACGGCGGAGCTTACGGCGCCGGAGGAGGTAAATGGGTTTGAAGAAGAAGAAGAAGATGATGATGATGATGATGATGAAGAAGAAGAAGAAGAAGAAGGTAATGGTGTTTTGTGAAGGTAGAAAGCTCAGATTCAGATTCAGATTCAGATCATATGGCGGTGGTGATATTGGCGGAGACGGCTCAATCTCTGGTTTTTATTTATGATATTATTATTATTATTATTTTACTCTCTCTTTTAAATACATTTTGAAATAATTTCTGTAAAAAAAAAAAAAAAATCCCAAGAAAATATGTTCAAGGGCTAATTTGGGATTTTCTCTTGTTAATTAGACAAATAGGTTGTTTTTTATTTGTTTATAATTTATTTGGTGGATTATGAGTAAGTCTCAAAATCCCAATTGAATTAGTGAATTAGGCAGCCATTTCAATGCGTTGTCTTCTCTTACTGTTATATTACCATTTCTTTGAAAGAAAATGTCAGAATTTTGCCTTCTCTCTCTGTCTTTGTCTGCTGCTCCATAGATTAAATGATTTTTTATGTCTCGAGAAGTGTGAGATTTGACTATTCAGAACCAAATTTAAATCTATAATATATATATAAGAATGTTTTTTTAGGAGAATTAAATTTATGGTAATGTATGTTTAATATTTTGATTATTTTTGGGTTTAGGGTAATGTGAAATTGTCAGTATGTGAAAATTTTGAAAAAAAAAAGAAAAAAGAAAAGGAAGCATTAATTATTAAGGAAGGCTAAAAAAGAGTGAATGATGAGGTAGTGAGTGTGTCCATGGAAGAGTCTTATCAATTGTGTGTCACCTGCGACGCTCTTTGAGGGCTTTTTTGGAATTTTCTTCTTCTCTTTCTTTTTTGGGTTTTTCATTGCTGGCCGCTGGGGTTGTCATATTTGAAGAACTTCACCATTTTGCTTTTGGGTGTATATTTTTTTAATATTTGAATGTTTTTGTTTTCTAAGTTTAGTTTTATCCATCTTAATTGGGTGTCTATTTTACTCCTTTTGTTCTTTATTAGGTTCTCCTCGTCAACTCCACTTAACTCTTCCTAAGCTCATCATGAGCCTCCAAGCTATATCAGGCCCTTTCCTTTAGTCCTCTAAGATCTCCTGAGCTCTTTGCATGAGCAGCCTTTTAAGTTCTACTAGGTTCTTTCCATGACTTTTCCGTACTCTCTTAAGCCCCTTTAAGCTCGTTTAGATTTTTCATGGGTCCTCTAAACTCTACTACACTCTCACATTTTAAGTTCTCCTAGGCGCTCTCCCTACCGGTCCTCTGAGACTCTCTTAAGCCTCCCACATGTGTCCTATATGGGTCATCTAACTTCTCCTAGCCACTCTCTTATTGGTCATTTGAGCTCCCTTCGGGCTCTCCCCAAGTGTGCTCTGAGTTCTCATAAGCATTCCCATCCGTTCTCTGATATCTCGTAGGCTCCTCTTTGATACCGCTCTTTAGGCAATTCTTCACATGGGTCCTCTGAAACTCTAATGAGTTTCTCTCATACACTCATGTGACCGTTTTTGGGCTCTCCCTTATGAAACCTATCCACTCGCTGCCCTCTTTTAGTGGCATCCAATTTTTCTAGACTTCGGCCTATGTTGGTAAATCTTCCCATACCAAATTCTAACACTTTTTCTAACAATTATCAAACTATAATTGCCATACACCAGGAGAAAATATGTTTCTTTTTCAAATATCAAATGGTTTCCAAGCAAGACTTTAGTTTTAGTTTTTGTAATTTGTGTATATTTTCTTACCCCTTCTTTACTCTATTTTAATATTTCCTAACATTTGAATTCTTCATTAATTTTTAAAAATATTAACACTTTTATAATAATTAGTTAATTAGTTCAGATAAATTAAACCAGAAACAAACTAAGAACAAAAAAATGTCCATGGATAAAACAAAGGATTGTTCTGTTCATGAACCAATCACCCCAAACAATTCTTCAAATGGGCATGAACAACGCTATTAAGAAAAGAACAAAGAAAAAAGTGTGAGACAAGGAGAATAATATATAGCGCATATTGATATATATATGTTTATATATATATATGTGTGTTTATATATATATGTGTGTGTGTGATATATGTATATATAATCACTGGATTGAAGTTGTCTATAAGCTTCATTTTCAAAACTAAAAATTAAATAGTTATTGAATAAAATCTTAATCGTTGAAATTTTTAATTTTGTATTTAGTAAGTTTTTTAACTTTCAAATAAAAGATTAGTTTGTTTTTTAAAGTTTTGAGCACGCAAGACTTTGTTAGACATAAAAGTGGCATTCATTTGTCTAGATTTACTACATAAAAATATGAATATTTAATTTTAAACTCAAAAGCTTAAGATAGGTGAAGGTGAATTTAATTGTATATCATTTTTTCTCTCTCACTTGTGAGTTTGGAATATGAATGAGACTCAATAAGTGGAAATAAATTTTAAATAAAGAAGAAACAACAATACCAAGATTTGGATACATGACATGTTGAACCACATGCTCTGATATCATCTAAATCACTAATTGTCCCAACAATTGTATATCATTTAAGAGTTGAAGACTATATTAGTAATTTAACTATTTCTTATCATTTGAATTTTTTTTAAATGTACTTTTAACAGAATTTTTAATTCATTTAGAAAACCATAAAAAGTTTCATGTGGATTTATTGCCGAGAGGGAAAAACCTATCCATAATTTTTAGTTTCTCTCTCGTATCCGACGGTTCAAAATCGTCGGCCTTAGGGGAGGAAAAAATTCAAATTGGGTTTGATGGGCTTGACCCACATTCTAAACTTACAAATAATGGGCCTGATAATGGCCCAATAAGTCGCTCTATTTGGTCTTCAGTTGGGCCGCACATTTCGGCCTCGTTTGCTGAATCATTGGCACGACCACTATTTAAAATACCGTATTTATGGCATAATTATCATATAGTATTTATTGGTAATAATTTTTCAAAATTGGTTTTTTTAGGAGATTCAAAATTGATTTTAATTAATCAATCAATTTTTTATTTTATTTTATTTGGAAATTAAAATTTATATGTTAAGATTTTAGAGAAAAGAAAGATCAGTCGGGCAAATAGTGTAAAAGTTTGTTAATTTTTAAGGAGAGTAGAATAAAATTGAGTTTCAAGAAGGTAAAGGCAAAGGGATTTTTGCTACTCATTTTTTTTCCATCTACAAGTAAAAGTTACATTTTTTTTTTCCCATAACAATGTAAGTGAAAATTATGTATCTTTTATTACGCTCGATAACTTTTGGTTTTTAGTTTTTGAAAACCAAATTTACGACACACATATAAAGTTTCTTTATTTTGCAATATAATTTTTAAGAACATCTTTCAAAGTTCAAGTCAACTTTTGAAGTAATAGAATAGTTTTTTTAAAAAAATGTTTGTTTTTTAGATGCAATCATTACAATGAAATGTAATGCAAATAAGCATAAGCAATATGTTTAAGCCTATTTATTCTTTGATCACGAATTTAGTCATGTTATTTGTGAAATATGCTCTTATGAGAGAGGGTATGGTGTTCCTATAAGATCTCTCATCGAGACATTGAACTTATTGTTGGACAATCAAGTACTACACAATATTTGAAGAGTTGTTTGGTGCGTTATTTATTATTTATCATATTTGGATATACACAATATTTGACTAAATGATTCAAATAAAATAAAAATAAAAGCTAAATAATTATGAAATAATTAAGGTTATAAGGTAATGATTGAAAGTGTATTTAGACATTATATGTAGGAATAAATGGTGGAGCATAGAAGCCCAAAATGAAGTGGATTTGTTAGGAGGACCCCCAAGCAGTATTGGGCTTCCGTTGAACAACAACAACAACAACAATAATAATACCATAATTAATAATAATAAGGAAAATTAGGAAATAAAAAGTAAAATAGGGAAATACATATATTGAGGGACCCAAAAGCTGAACAAGGCCAAGGCACGGGTGCCCTCACTTTAACTTTATCTCTATCTTTGTGTACACCGAAATTAAATAAATAAATAAATAATAAGAAGAAAAGAAAAAGGTGGAAAAGGGATAAAAACCCAAAATAATAATAATAATAATAATAATAAATAAATAAATAAATAAATAAATAAATATTGGAATTGTGATGTAACGGTAATGGTGGGTTTTGTGTTGGGTAACTTTAGAAAAAGTAACCAAACGTGGAAGCATCAATTCCAAACACAATCCAACTAAGATTATGGATACTCTTTCCAATTCCCCTCCTTTTTCATTATTTATTATTATTTTGATATTAAATTATGTATATTAATTACATAGTCAAACATTCAACAATTATATACTTTTCTCCCCATTTAAAAAAAAAAAAAAATGTTTTGTTAACGTTACATTGACCCATATGAGCTATATGGTCTTATTGGAAAAAGAGTGTATTAATAAATATTAATGTTGAAGATTAAAATGAGTATTTTTTTTTTCTTTTTAAGAAATTATTTTCACCATCACAACGAGCATGGAAACTTAAGTGGACGTAGTGGTTGGAGTTTTATTTTGAATCACTGTGAAAGTATGTACGGGAAGAGGCAACTTTTATGTTAGAGATTTTAGGGTTTTGTATTTACACTTTTTTCTTTTGGGGAAAGTTAATCATCAAAAATACTATTTCTCATACAATCCATTTTTTTTCTCATTCGTATTTTAAGAAGAAAGGTTAAAAGTATTATTATATTTTTAATAAATCTTAAATTTAGTTCAAAACGAGCAAATAATAAGAATGCATTCTATATAATATGCGATTTATCAAACTTAATTTTCTCGTTTTGGGAATATTTTTAATTGTAATAATAATAAAAAAAGAAATGATATGGAACAACATCTTTATTATTGGATTGATTTAGATATTCACATGCATAATTGCATAGGCGAATTTCAGAAAGGTAATATTTAGTTACCTGTATATGTTTATTATGATAAATGGAGTGGAAATTAATTAAGTTGAAAAGAGGATTATAAATGCTATGGTTTTAGAATTTAGAAAGGTGACAGGTGATGCACTTAGGATTATGCAATATTTGAGGTTTATTATTATTAGATTCTTAATTGCTGTGTGTGTTTGGTTTATGAGAAAACAGGAATTTTATGTAAAACAAAGTTCCCAACTTGTACTTCCAAACTACTCCTTTTCTTCAAATAAAATAAAATAAAATAATTAATCAACAGTATAGTTTTAAATCCTATATTTAAATAATTTATTTTTATTCTAGACTAGAAGCTTTATTTAAACAAATAAAATGAGTAATAAAACAATTTGAATTGTGTTCGAAATCCAAGTCAAGTTTTGAACGACCATTAAACAAACATGAAAGTAGAATGAAAGTGGGTTTTGCAGGAAGCGTTTCCAAGTTTGGTTAGAGTACAACCAAAGTTGAATGAAACCCATTTTGATTGTGAAGTAAAGTGGGTGGTGTTAGAATAATGAAATTGGGACAGGAAATAGTTTGTAATATATAAGAGAAAAGAGTTTGAAATGATGAAGTTAGAAGAAGCAGAGAGCAGAGAGGGGGGTGTGTTATTTGACATAGACATGTTGTTGGGTTTGCCAGTTGGATTAGGAGAAGAGTCTAAGATGGGAGAAATGACTTGATGTGACTAATTTCAAATTCATTATTCATCTCTCGTTAAGATTGGATAATGAATGGAAGACCATTGGAATGAGAATTAATTCAAAAAACAAACATATAATGCCATTGGAACACCACATGCATCCTTCTTTGTTCTTTGTTCTTTGTTCTTTGTTCTTCCATGTTGTTTCACCAAAATCCCATTAATTCTCAAATCTCAATCTTTAAACGTAGTGTGTTGTCAATTCTCCACCATTAATTATCTTAACCTATAACCCTATAAAATATATTCTTCACTGTTTAAATATCAATACAAATCTATAACACTATAATACAATTAATGTTGTCTGTACTCTAATATATAACCTAATCCTAACATTATAATAAAATGTTATGTTTGTACATCCGTTGAGGTTACTAGAACTTACAGTTTATAAAGAGGCCTACATATAGTGGTTTTTTGTCCCAAAAGAAAAAGTTAAAACTCTCAAATTTTAGGTCGATCAATCAATTGAGTTCATGGAGTTGAAATAATAGTTTTATGAAAACATGAAAAACTTAGATTGAAAAACATAATAAGACAAATGTAACGTTCAAAAGTAAAGAATTAATAATAAAAAAATGCTCCTTAAACCGTAATTATCTTATGCACATGATCATTACTCTTACGAGAATACATGAATATCTCTTTCGATGAATAAATGATTTAAAACCATCAGTAAAATTTTAACAATAATTACAGTGATGGTAAATGGGAGATATGTAGTTGTCCCATCACAGTTTTTACCCCCACAATTTTTATCTTCATTGCCACAACACTGTCTCTAAAATTCACCTGGCATTTAATAATTACTATTTACCATCCAGATTCCATGGTATATAAAATAACTAATTAATAGAGTTTCAAAAAAGAAAACTAATTTATTCCTTTTTTTTCTTCCCTTAAATGAGTGTATAAAAATTCAATTTGGAATTAAAATACACCTACTTTTAGAAACAAATTACTGCCATCAATACACAAAGTTCCTAATGTCTGTTTACTAGCTTAGGATTTAGCCCCCTTTTAGAAAAATTGCCTAATATGTCTCTTTTAAAGTTCCTTAAAAAAAAGCTTTTTACGATTTTATTGTTGATAAAAATGTTAAGATATCGACGTTGATCGAGAGACCAACAAAATGAATATCTTTAAGAAGACAACAAAACGACTCATGTTATTATGGTTTTGGTATCCTCTTTTGGTCTTTATCTAATATGAAAATATGTTCTCTCCTCATTCTCAATGAAACTTTTAGGTAGTAGTTTGACTTTTCCTATCAATATCAAATAAAGGTATGAGATATTTGAAGTTCCAAAATTAGAAGAATATATTTTTGAACTATATGAGTAACGATTAAGTACAATCTAAACTAAATCGAATCTTTTATCATGTGAGACATTATATACAAAAGATGGATACAACCAAATGTCGTGCAAGCTATGCTCATCTCCGAACCTTGATCATAGCAATAATTAATAATATATGATTATTGTAGCATTTGACTAGTTGGTGTTGGAAATATGAGATTGAGAGTAACATACTCTGTAAAGCTAATAATTATATATATATTATTTATTTAAAAAGATAAAAAAAAAAAGTGGAAATAAAAAAAAAGGGGTAAGGAAGGGTAATTGGTCAAGGCATGAAATGATTAAAGCTGAAAAAAGGGAAGTTGATTCTAAAGCAGTGTGTGGTGGAGAAGAAGAGGGTATCACATAAAATTTAATTTTTAAAATTTTTAAAATTAAAGAATTTTCCTTGGGAAAGTGAGAGAGAGTGGGAAACTGTGGGGAATTTTCCTGATTGCAACCCTTTATTTATTTATTTATTTATTATTTATTATTTTTTATTCTTTTGGTGTTAGTAAAATAAATTTGAAAAGTGTTTCTAAATCCTTCTTCTTCTTTGTTTTTTAATAAATAAAATCATTATATATTCTCTTTTTTAGCCTCCTGCTTTTTTGCATTCTAATTATTGCTTTATTTTTACTTTTCTTTTGCAAAAGTGAAGACTCACCTCTTTTATATCATATAACTAATTCTTCGCTTGTAGGTTTGGTACTAAACGAGTTCAAACACGAGTCCTCTTCAATTGATTTATTTAGATGTCATTTTAAATCATTAATTAACCTAAAAACTTAAGATTATGAGATAAGATAAATTTAGTTAAACCAAGATGCATTCTTTCAAGTTTGAATCAATAAACCAATGGACTGATTGTGAGAAGTTGAAATGTAGTCAGAATTACTGAAAATCTAAGAGGTGTTGTAATACGTACAAAATCAAGAATGAGTCAAAATTGAGATCGTGAAACATGAAAACAATAAAAAATAGAATTTAGTTGAAAATAGTTGGAACATAATGAGTTTGAAATAAAAAACTAGGTCAAAAGTACTCGATCAAACCCATAGATTTTGGATTATGTTATATTACAAATTTATTTCGTTACGAGCATCCAAACACTCTCTAAAATGCTTTCTTTCATGTTTCGAGTGAATAATATTTAGATTTGAAAAGAAAAAAAAAAGGTGTTGAATTGCAACTTTAATTTTTCTTTAGGAACAACACTTTAGGAATGTTGGAAGTGGAGGGATGGAGTTTTAATTAAGGTGTAAACACAAATTAATTTAAAATTGCAAATCATTGTGTTTTTACAATGATTACAGATTTTGATTCTAAATTTAGAGTATTAAGTGAAAGAAGTTAATGATAATTAATAATTAAGCTCTCACAATCCTCTTTTATAACCTTTTTCTTTCAATTAAAATAAATAAGTGATATGTAGATAACACTACACTAATCCAAGATGATATTATATTGTATGTTAATGAAAATTATGGAAGATGATTAGTTGCTTATTTTAGTCAATTAGGGTAGGAAGTCTGAAAGTCAACTACTAATCAAATCTCCTAATAATGTTGTTTTTTGTAGATTAATACAAAAAGCCCCCTATTGTGCCACATTGGCATTTTTTTTAATAAAGTGAGACTTTTTTTTTTTTATATATAATACTTTTGTAGTACTATAAATTTTCTCAAGACCGAGCTGGCTCAAATGCATATAATCACTATTGTAAATAGATTTGTGTGAAGCCGCTATTAGGTATGTAAACTTAAGTATGTAAACTTCATTGATTTTTATGCCTAGATGAATTAGTCACTCCTAGTACTAACTTAAGCATTAGAGTGTAGCAGTCTTGACAGCCAACCAGTGTATGAATCTCTTACACTGGTTAGTCGGAAGTCAATGTCATACACACTACAATGATTTTAAATATTTGCAAACGATTTGAATTAAAAAACTTACCCTGCACTTTATAAATAATTGAAAATAGTTCATGTTTTTATTCTTTCAAATACAACATTATAAAGATGAAAGATCATAAGTTTGACCGAAACTTATGTTCTATATTAAATCATAACGCCAACCATTTGAGAAATAGGTAAATTCACGAGTAATATATATCTAAATCGAGCAACCATAAGCATCATAGCAAAACAATGAAGGAAGTTCTACCTTACTTTTAAGATCTTAGGTTTGCAATCTCATTCCATATATTGATGAGATATTCTAGAAACAGCAATGATAAAAAGCAAGTGTGGAGTTGACCATTATCCCCCTTCATTTATGGACTGCATGCTAAAGCAAACAAAAACATGACCCAACTAAAAAATCCCATACAATTTTAGCTACCGAACACAAACTATAATCTTCATTCGTGTCTAAGAGTCTGTCCGAATTAATAAAAAAAAATTGTTTTTCAAAACTCTTTTAATAGAATTTTAAAAGCTATTTTAAATAACTACTAATCAGAATAAAACTCTTGAAAAGTTCAATCAAACATATTTTAAGAAAGATTAAATACGTTCTTGCTAATATTACTTTCAAAACTATTTGTTCTAATTTCAACAAAAATATTATTATTACAAGGAAGAAATATTCAACCTGCCTTTTTATAAATGGAGTTTGAGATTAGACGCATTCAAAGGATTTTTTTTGTAAAATACTTTCACTAAAAGTACTTCTTTTTGTGTGTCTAATTTAGAATTTTTAAAATCACTTTTGATTAGAGAAAATTTGAAATGACACTTTTAAATTGTCAAAAAGTATTTATTTTTACACCTCTATAATCTTAAAAAATACAACCCACTTAAAAAGGAACTCTTTTAGAGAGTGTCAAATACACACTATTGGTTGGTAGTATTATAATTTATATCAATTAATTTTTTACACAAAAATAGTTTTCTATGGACAAGACAAGACTTCCCCCTTTCCATTCAATTCCTATAAGATGTTTGGTATCATTTTTAATGGTTCATATACCCTCAAATATTTAATAATATTTTAAATATTAATAAAATGAATTTTGATCGGAAGCTTATCGTGGTGTATTAATTTCAATCACGAACGTTCAACTTCATCGAATTGAATTTCAAAATGGAATAAATGTTGTAATCATAATCTTAATTATTTTTTAAAAAAGAAATTGACTTAAATATGGATTAAATTATAAAACATATGCAAGAAAAGAAACCAATAAAAATTTAGATAAAAGGACATTAGATATCAACTTTTTTGGGTTGAAATTTTATGAATTTTGAAAAATGATCTAATTATTAACTATCCATTGGTGGTTTTTTTTTTTTTTGAATCGACAGAAAAATTGCATACATTTTTTAGTTTTAGTCTAAATTTTACAAATCCCATAAATCTATGGATAATTATTTTAAATCACAAAACTAATAAAAATATTTTTAAATATAATAAAAAATTATACTTATCCGTATCTATCAATAATAGATGACTGTAATCTATCAATGTCTATTACTAATCGACAATAATATTTTGTACTATTTATAAATATTTTGATATATTTGAAAAAATGACCATTTTTTAATTTCTAAAAGAAAAGCTACTAAAAAGACAAAAAGATAGTGTATTAATTTCAATCATGAATGTCAAAGTCTATAAATTATAAAAGTCTATGTTGCGAATATTGGTCTACAACTAATAGATTTTACTATATTTATAATTTTTTTTAAAAATGTAGGTAAATGGTTAATTATTATTTCTAAATCGCTGGTTATTATAATTAGAGAAAAAAACATAATAATGTAGGAATAAATTAGTTAGAGGCAAATAAGAATTGCAATATGTTAAAAGGGGGATCAACAAGATTGTACTAAAAAGTAAAAGACTGTGGAGAGAAGAAGTGCATAAAAGCAGTATGTTGAAACAGTGGAGTGTTTTGAAATTGGAGAAGATGAAGTAGCAAAAGGAGTACCATTTTTGGGGGGTGTTGATTCTGAAATTATAGATAAAAATGGAGATTCATTCATCATCTTCACCATGCAAATCCATTTCCCTGAAACCAAACAACCCATATTAAAAAAAAAAAAAAAGAAAAAGAAAAATTGAATCTTGTTCGTCTGGCTCAGCCCACACTCGCACCACCACCAGTACAGTACAATCTCTCACTCACTCAACGTCCCTCTCAAATTTCTCCTGCACTGACAACTCGTATCACCCAGCTGATACGCATCCCTTTCTCTCTCTTAGCTTCAAAAAAGTAAAATAAAAAGCAGAGTCTTTCTCTCTCATCTATGTAACTCTGTTTTTCTCACTCCGTATTGTATTCTTTTGAACTTTTGGTAATGTTAGTGAGTGAGTATTATGGGTGGTGGGGCGTGCAGTGGGTTACTGAAAAGGGTGAACTGTGAAAGAAATACCTCAGAGGCTATGGAAAAAGAGCTAATGAGAGAGACACACAAAAAACAGAGTGCTTACGTTGATATGGCTTTTGCATTTTCTTCACGCTCTTGAAGGCAATATGGTCTTCCCCTTTTGCTTTTTTCTGCATTTCTTCTTCCCAGCCATGCTTCTTCCGAAACTCTTCTGTTTCATCATTCTCTCTTCGGCCTTCCTTTGTCTTTCTTATGAACCTCGCAACCCTGAAGGTAATAAACCTTCATCTTGTAGTTTAGTTACTAATTTCCATCCGGATACCTTCCTAATGTATGTTTCTGTTTACTGGGGTTGTTCCTTTTTCTGCAGTGGAAGCTCTGATTAATGTGAAGACGGCATTGAATGATCCGCACGGTGTGCTCAGCAATTGGGATGAGGACTCTGTGGACCCTTGTAGTTGGGCAATGATCACCTG
This sequence comes from Cucumis cinereus, assembly GCA_037974625.1. Taxonomy (NCBI): domain Eukaryota; kingdom Viridiplantae; phylum Streptophyta; class Magnoliopsida; order Cucurbitales; family Cucurbitaceae; genus Cucumis; species Cucumis cinereus. The sequence goes on along the minus strand of JBBPDJ010000008.1, from coordinate 8,326,756 downwards.
CTCCCCTGAGAATCTTGTTATAGGATTGTGAGTCATTTCTTGGGTTTTCATCTTTTTAGTTTTGAGAAATGTTCAGGTGGCTTCAACTTCTGGGTTTTGTTTTCACAGAGGAGCTCCGAGTCAGTCTCTTTCCGGGAGCTTGGTTGGGGCGATTGGAAACCTTACAAATCTTCGCCAAGTGTAAGAGATCGGACTGTTTTAATTAGTTTAAATCCACTCTAGTCTTGTTTTTCTGCTGTTCTTGAAGCAAGTGATATGAAATCTTTTTGGAGTTTCGAATTTGTTTTGGTTGGATGTGTGGTTTTCTTTGCTCTGTTTAGTCGAAGATTGTAACTAAGAGTTATGCCTTCTTCCCATCTACTTTGTTTTCACAACAACCAAATTCTGGTATATGATAATTCCTTAAACAATATAGCGCACCATGGATTTACTAAGCTTCGTTTTGTTTTTCTCACTGTTTTATTTCTTATCCAAAATTGAAGGTTGCTGCAGAATAACAATATCTCTGGTCCAATTCCCACTGAACTTGGAACTCTCCCATTGCTTCAAACGTTAGATCTCTCAAACAACCGGTTCTCTGGTCCAATACCAGCATCTTTTGCTCAGCTAAACGGTCTACGCTATCTGTAAGTATTTGAAAATTTTCTCCCCTGTATTTTCTGTTTGGTTTCCTGGAATATGGAGGAGGTAACAAAACATCTTAAAATTTTCACTCTTTCTGCAGAGATTTCATCATTTTACATGTACGACTCCAATGAAATTTCAATTTCTGAAGTTGGACTTTTTGATGTTATTCGATGCTCTTTATTCTCAATTTTTCATAGAAACCATATAGTTGATGCATAAGTTGCTGCTTGTCTGCTTGCTCCTTTTCTGTTATTTATGAAAATAACTTTCTCTTTGTTATTTTGTCTTGTAATGAGTAGGAGGCTGAACAATAATAGCTTGTCCGGGCCTTTTCCCTTGTCTTTGGCCAAAATCCCCCAGCTTGCTTTCTTGTGAGTATTCATTATTTTGTTTGTTTTCTTTCGCCTGTCTTTCCTTGTCTTGACTATTAGAAATTTGCCTTCTCCCCACGACTTTTCTGAAGTTCTAACAATTGTTTTCAAATATTTAAATCTGGGGTTCTGTTTAAGTTATCACTTGAATCTTGCAGGGACTTGTCTTTTAACAATCTCAGTGGACCAGTGCCCGTGTTTTCAGCCAGAACATTCAAGTATGACTCACAACCATGCCTCTATGTCTCTATCTCTCTCCCCCTCTACACTTCGTTGAATGATTTGTTTTAATTTCTGTTTTGGTTTCTGTTAACACTCCAGTGTGGTGGGGAATCCTATGATATGTGGAAGTAGTCCTAATGAAGGTTGCTCTGGCTCAGCCAATGCCGTTCCTCTTACTTTCTCTCTAGAATCATCCACTGGTAAATGGTGTTACTTAATATCCCCTTCAAAACTAAAGTCTATTTGTTTATTGGCTGTAACGTGTGATGTGACTTTTATGCTCTTAATTCGTGAATATTAGGAAGGATAAGATCGAAAAGAATAGCAGTGGCACTTGGGGTCAGCCTCAGTTGTGCTTTTCTGATTCTCTTAGCACTCGGAATTCTTTGGCGCAGAAGAAATCAGAAGACCAAAACCATCTTAGACATCAATGGTCAGTATTATCAAGCCTCCATTTATTAGACTCTATAAGTACTTTCTATAAACAGACACTTGAATTAAAACTTGAATTTTGTAGTACACAATCATGAAGTTGGGCTTGTGCGCTTAGGCAACTTGAGAAACTTTACTTTCAAAGAGCTCCAATTAGCAACAGACCATTTTAGTTCCAAGAATATACTTGGGGCTGGAGGTTTTGGTAATGTGTACAAAGGAAAGCTAGGAGATGGGACTATGGTGGCAGTCAAACGGCTAAAAGACGTAACAGGTACTACTGGAGAGTCCCAGTTTCGCACAGAGTTGGAGATGATTAGCCTTGCTGTTCATCGTAATTTGCTTCGATTAATTGGTTATTGTGCCACTTCTCACGAGAGGCTCTTGGTGTATCCATACATGTCAAATGGCAGTGTAGCTTCCAGGCTCAGAGGTTTGTCTCTGTTTACTTTCCTGCGTTACTTTCATTGTCAATATATAGTTTAAGGGAAAAAGAAAAGAAAAAAAAAACTTAATTTCTCTTGTGAATATACTGCTTTTTTCTGGCATAGTTTGGTCTTGATGGGCCCCACAAGTTATGAGTGGGTTACTAAATAATCTGAATCTTTGCAGGTTGAAATTGAAACCATCCTTAGAACAAGGTTGACTGTGTATTTACCTTTTTCTTGAACCAAAGTAGTTTCTCATTGGACATTACCAAACAACATTTTCTCCAACTCAAACATCCCTATCAAGAAAATTTCAGGACCACTTTCTGGGTTTATTTTTCTTTCCCACCTGCATATATACAAAGAACTATCAAGATGGGGAACAAGATATCACCAAACAAAAGATACCATTTTCTTGATGAGCCTGGAAAAGACTTTTAAATTGAAGACATGTTATGTTTTTGTTAGAAAATGCCCAAACAAATCTTTCAACTGTCATAACACTGATAGATAAACAGTAACATGCACATTTGTTTAAAACAGGTAAACCAGCCTTGGACTGGAACACGAGGAAGAGAATAGCAATTGGAGCTGCAAGAGGTCTGCTGTACCTCCATGAGCAATGTGATCCTAAGATAATCCATAGAGATGTCAAGGCAGCTAATGTGCTTCTAGACGACTACTGCGAAGCTGTAGTTGGTGATTTTGGACTTGCAAAGCTTCTTGACCATGCTGATTCTCATGTGACCACTGCTGTTCGTGGCACCGTTGGGCACATCGCTCCAGAGTATCTTTCAACTGGCCAATCTTCTGAGAAAACTGATGTGTTTGGGTTTGGCATTCTGTTGATAGAGCTGATTACTGGTATGAGAGCTCTTGAATTTGGGAAAACAATTAACCAAAAAGGCGCCATGCTTGAGTGGGTAAGTCTTACTCTTTAACTATAATCTAAAAGCTATGATAGCTAGTTTGACTTTATCAATGATTGAAGCTAACATCGTCAGTTGCTTCTTTTGATGCTATAATGATTTCTATCGGTAATAGAGCATGGAAATTTTTTATTGTGATATTTAATTTGGCTATTGATATGATGCCCATACGGATGGTGCTGAAAGGGGAAACTGCTGTCGCAGGTGAAAAAGATACAACAGGAAAAGAAGGTGGAATTGCTTGTGGACCGAGAGCTAGGCAACAACTATGATCAGATTGAAGTTGGGGAAATGCTGCAAGTGGCTCTTCTTTGCACTCAGTATTTACCCGCCCATCGTCCCAAGATGTCGGAGGTGGTCCGAATGCTCGAAGGTGATGGCCTTGTTGAGAAATGGGCTGCTGCCCACACTCATAATGACTTACATGTCAACCTTTTTCATTCACGAAACAGCTGCAAAAGTACATACAACCCCACAAATGCATTGAAGAATAATGGTAATGAGCGAGAACATTCAAGCATGTTAAGTTTAACAATGGACGACGACGACGACGAGCGATCTCTAGACTCCTATGCCATGGAACTCTCCGGGCCAAGATAGTAACGAAAATCCGAGAAAAGGGAATCTTATAATTCATTGCTTTAATTCTTTACATATCCAAAATCAAGGAGAAAAAGATGGGGCTTCAATGTTTGTTTCATAAACTCTGTACCTTTTCTCTTTCTTTTTGTTTTTTCTCTGTCAATATTCTGGGTTGGAGTTGGACATGTAAATATATGATATCCACTGGGTCTTCTTGAAATGGTGTCATTCTATAACAGTAGAAAGGAAGGAAAAGGAAAGGCAAAGCTTGTATAGGGGGAGAGACTTAGATAAACAAAACAGAGTGAGACACTATTCAAAGGAATGGTTTTGACGATCTTCTCTTAATTTTAAGAAATGGGTTTTGATTTCATTGCGCTGTGAATTTGTGGGGTCTATGTTTTTGAGTTGTGAGCTCTGAGAGGTCAATTCGTTCTCAGTATCACGCGGTTCTCTTTTCAGTTTCTTCTTTTAGCATTTCCAATACCTTTACTGGCTGTAGTGAGTAATGAGAATCTGTGACTATAAAATTACAAAACAAAAAAAAGGGGTGTCCTATTCCACTTTGACCGAAGAAGGTTTCTTTCTTGAAAGCGAACTGTCGGCAAAGTCTTCGTCATCTTGAACCCTCAAATCAATGAATGTCCTTTTCTTTCTCTTTACTCGGTCTTAATCTCTCTATATTGTCTATGTCTATGGATACGGAAACCTACGTTTTTCTTACTTGTTAGTAACTTAGATAAGCCAGTTTTTGATCTGTCACTGCCATGGATGAAGGTTGGAGCCCCCAGGGCCACCCTCTTCGGTGCCTCCAAAGAGCCATGTGGACCAATGATCTCATTGCAGGCGAGCTAAGAAGGGAACCAAGCACATACAATGACCCGACTCATCAAGTTCGGTACTAACTAACAATGTAACGATGAGGAAACGTATAAATAGAAGGAATTCAGCTTATTATTGAGATATACACCATTTTGTAGCTTGGTGTAACACTACTACAATCTAAGCATTGACTTGCATGAATTGCACATGCGTTTTAGACCTAGCACTATATTGACATGAGTTTTCAAGTTGCAAGTTTGATACGTTTCTCAGTCGTTTACTTCCGTGTAGTTGACATATACTTATGTTGAAAATCGCACCATGACTGAAGTTTTGTGTTTGAAGATTTCTTTTGAAGATCATTCAAAAAGTTAAAAATAAAATGAGATTAATTAGGTCATATTTGATAACCATTACATTTAATATTTTTGATAATCAATCTTGTAATACTACTTCCACTAGTTGATGTCTTTGTTTTGTTGTCTACCTTTTGACTTATAAAATTTGACGAATTTCAAATGTCGACGGTGAAGAAATATGGCCTAGCACAACTTCGTTTTCCCTTCATGTTCCATTTGCAGTTAATTTATATGGGTGTCTTATAAGTTACAATGAGAGTATAAATTTTACAATGCATTCTGTTTTGTGTTGCATCACAGCAGCGAGATCTATCTTCAATTTGAATATGAGGATACGACGACTTCAATTCACTGCATGCCTTACTCACACGACAAGGCTATGGACACCATATAAGTTCATCTACTCCATAACTTCCTGATTTTGATCTAGAAAACTTCTCCTTTGAAATACTGCCATCCTCTAGATCAACTTAACCTTGAGAAAAAAAGTTTATGGAGTACTGTTAAAGTGTCGGCCTCTCTATCGAAAGACGAAAATCCCTGATTGAAATCAATTTTCAATTTTCAATTTTCATGTATAATACTTGAACTAGATGAAACTAATACATATTCCCAAAAAGAAGGGGAAAAAACCATTGCACTTTCTATGCTCAACAGATATTTGTGTCTTATTACTCAGTCAGAACTTCGAGTACTTTAGAACATGTAAGCAAAATAAAAAGAAGGCACTGCAATTACTCCCCCATATCGCAGTATAGATTTAGAGAAGAAATGATTGGCTCTATGTTAAACATGTTTAACTTGGGAGTTTCTATTATTGACTTATAGAAAAAAAATTTGAACTTTATTAAGATATGTAGTAACTATAAATTCTTTTACGTCTTTTTTAACAATACTTACACATCCTTATGATTCCTCTTATTCAAATATAGTATCGGTTCCTTTGTGTATCCACAACTCATAGAAGTCTAGGTCATATGTCTAATCTAATATAGCTTAAAATCGAACTCAAGAATACGCAATGTAGAGGAATGATTCCCGTGAACACAGCGTTGTACCCTCTACTCAAATGCATCAGAGAAGTCTAAGATCACGTGTCTTTAATATAGATGAAAATCAAACTCAACAATAAGCAATTTAGAGAATGGATGAAAGTGGCATGTATGTATTTGAAATAAACAAAGCGTAATAAAATATCAAAAGATATAAACAGTATTTATAGCAAAATATGTGTACCAGAACTTGCACAAGCTTGTGATGGTATGAGCTTTCAAATATGAGCAGGAATCCACCGTGCTTGACATGAAAAAGCATTAACAATTGGGCAAGTTGAAGACAGGAAATCAATGAAATATCACCACTGATCTTTACTAATAAAGTAGCCTGTGAAAGATCAAGATTAGTAAATTATTATCAAAGTACATAAGAGTCACTGTTTCACCACAGCATTTTGATAGTTTCGATGAACATTTGGATGAGACAAATTTGCTGCAACACTAAACTGTATAAGTACATATAGAAGAGGAAGAACAAGAAGAAAAGGACGAGTTGAGCTGTTCCAGATTTCAGCTCTGTCACTGTGGATTTTACTTTCTAAATCGCTACACATTTTGATTAATGCTTTCACAGACATGGAACTTGATTCTTATTAGCGAAAAATTTGAAGCCAGATGTCTAAGTCAAAAAATTGCAGGAGAGAAAAGGATATGACAATTGGTTGATGAATGCTGATTCAGAAACGCATTATTAGCGTCATTAAACTTAAATTATCCCCAAATTTTGGCAAATACAGATCAATGTCTTCGGTGCCGTCCGGATCTATTTGTTTCAAAAATGTTTTCACAAGATCTTACCGTGATTCATTTTTTTTTTTCTTAAGCAACAAAATGGTGATATGAATGTCAAACTGAGTATGATTCGCCACCTTCACCGCCGGTCTGAATTTCTTGCATAAGATCGGAGAGGTGAGGGACGATGAAGTTAGCCGTCTAAACGGGTCATTTTCATATGCCCGATGTAAACGCTGTCCTAAACTACGGCCCATTTTTATGAATAAATTGATGGGTTGGCTCAATGGGCTCAACTCCAGTGAAATTGATTTGTAAGCCCAATATGTAAATATTAGGACCCGTGCGGGCTATTTTTTAGAGGCAACCAGATAAATAGCAAGGTAATTGGAAAATATAGGACAGTTTTAGGTATTGTTTGGATAAATAGCAAAAAAGATAAATAATTATACAAATGAAAACAAAAACTAAAAATTAATTAAAAATGGATAACATAAATTGACAAAAAAATAACCTCATTTAATTAAAAGCTTTGGGTTGTCCGTTGGAGAGCTTTAGGTTCGTTCTTTGTCACAAAACAACAGTCGTCAGAATCGTTCTTTTCCTGTAAAGCTTTCCAGTCGAACCCGTCTAGTAGAAGCTCTCCATTGTGACAACCACAGTCGCTAAAATCGTTCTCCATCCTGAAGCTTTGTGTTCGTTCTTCGCCGCGAACCAACAGCCGTTGAAATCGTTTTTGCCCCTGTTCTCCATCCATTATTCAGTTGATTTCACGTCTCTATCTGTCAGAATCGTATAGGTCGATCCTCTTTGTCCGTTTTGTACTCGTTCTCAACTACAAAAACATTAATTTTGCGTTTAGCTGTAGTTTGCGATTGAAGGTAACAAAATCAAACTATAGTTTTTTTATTTTCGAAAGCAATGTCCCCAATTTTTAAAAAACATTAAAATAACATATAGATTACCAAAAGATAAGGTTGGATGTTAGATCATTGAACAAAAAATTATCATATAATGAATATTAGATCAACTATGTTGGAAAGAAAATCACATTAAAATTAAGATATTTCACCTTTGTGATAATTATCGATTCACATCATTCATTGCTTAGTCTAAAGGGTTTCAGAGCCTCACAACTAAACACATTAATTACTCTATGGTCTTTACCCAAGGGCTCTTCAAAATTTAGGGTTTAGTAATTCATGCATGTAAACTATTAAAAGAAAGAAATATTTTTTTTGGAAAAGCCAACGATCACTTAGCTGAACCAATACTATTCGTTACAAAGTTTGAAAAAAATACAACTTTCCATGAATAATTATTTAGCATCACACATTATTATTGTTGATGTAAAATATGAGCATGAAAATGGAAAAAACGTTTGACCTTTTACATGTCCCCAATGCTTAGGTCAGATAGTGAAAAGCATGGAAGCTAAGGAGTTTGAGAGTAGGAATCAAATTCTTTTATATAAAGCTATGATGATATATTTATAGAGCTCATTGACCGAAGTTTTCTCAATAGAATTTCAGAGTTGCTGGAGGACAATCATACAACTTATCAAGTAGAGGGAATGCCCTAATTTCACACTTGACTAAGATTAGGTCGAGGCCCAACATTTTTTCTAACACTCATTTTTTGTTCTAAGGTGATACTTTGGGTTGAGAAATGCATAAAACATGCCACATTAGTTGTTTTGCTAAGCTCGGCCTTATCCTTCAGTCTTGGCCAAGGCTAAGCACTAATTATTTGGGCTTTTACACGAGCTAACTTTCTTCTCTAGGTCTATTTTGGATCTAAGGTACTACATATGGTCTAAATCTTATTATTTTATCAAACTATTATTTCTATCTTTATATTATGTGAATTATTTATTATATCATTCGGTCTAAAATCACTTATAATATTCTTAAACGATGTGACATGAGAATTAATTATGAGAGTAATTTTCTAAAAAAAATCCCAGTATATTGTTGATACAATTTGAAGGAGGTTAATTGCGAAATAAAAGGGAAATAGTAATAATAATAATAATAAAAAAGTGGGGTTATCAATGCTTTCGACTTTCTATATTTTTATTTGTTTATTAACATTTAAAAAAATAAAAGCACTTTGGAAATTAGAAGATCCATGTTACTGGGAGATTTGGAATTGTAATTAATCTTATGATTACTTAATATAATGTCTTGTCACTCTCCATATGCTTTTTGTAATATTATATTTTAAGGTCATGAGGAACATATTTATTATTAATTAAATAATAACTAATAATTATAGTCTTCAATCTTCACCATTCCTCCTCTAAATATTTCCATTCTTCTACTTCAATAATATAGTTCTAAAACATCTTAATCATTTTTTTCCTGCTTCTTTATTCGTTCGTTATTTTAAATAAACTTCACCAAACATATTGCGTAAAAGATTTGAGTTTTAAATTTTTTGGTTAATAACATGCCTTATATGTATATTGATTTTGAAATTTTAGAATTCGGTTCTTTCACACATAATATAGATGTTACACATCACGTTTTAGCAATCACAGAGACCAGAGCAAATCAACAGAAGGAGAAACAAACAATAGCACATAGAAGTTGATAACTCAGTTTTGATGATACAACACCTACGTATAGGGACACTGTGGCTAGAAAAAGAATCCATTAATATAATCAAGTTAAGTGATTACAACGTTGTACTTATTTGTAAAAACCGAAGATTACAGTGAAAATCGTAGAACCTAACTCATCTAAACAACTAGGTTCCCTCTAGATGCAAGGCTCACTCTCTCTTGAACTTAGGCTACTCCTAAGCGTATGAGACTCTCTCTTACTTTAAGTTATCTTTTCTTCTTCTTCTTCTTGTGAACTCCTTTTACTTAAGAACTTAGGCTCCCCTAATTAAGTATATGGGAACTTCCTTCTCATGAGATCGTGTCTTAAGATCCCCTAAGGTCGAGAAATCATTCTAGAATGATTCGACTTTAGGCAGGCTCCCCTTAAAGCTTTATATTGCCTCACAAAATCAATGTAATCTCACTAGAAACAATGCTTTAAGTTTGTCACTACACTCACAGAAAAACTCATGTCTTCAAATACAACACTAAGTAAATCTAACAAAGCTATGTTATCAAACTCATAAAACAATACATGCGACAATCCTAGCGAAGGAGGCTTGTCGAGCAAAAATGGAACAACGAAACAATGGAAATATTCCTTCGGTAAATCAACAGAGCATCGAAAAAGGAACATCTCAATGAATAAAATCTGCAAAATAAAATAATTATAAAAAAATATTATGCAGAAACAACATCTTTTATAACAAATGCTAAGACAAGACAAGATCTCACTGAAATACATTCTAGGACAGCCACACATTGGTTCAAGAACCAAGCGCTTAAAATGTTAAACATGTTTAGCCAAATATAGAAAAAACTAACATAAATATTTGAGAACAATCTATTAAAAATTTTCCTAAAATTTAATGTGCGGAGAAAATTATTGTGACTCAACTATCCTCCAAAATTGGAAAACGAAAATAAGAATTAATGAAGACGACATTTCATGTTGGAACACAATAGAGACAAAGGGGGCATCTCTTGGGGTCCAAATATTATCTTAAAATAATCTCAACTCTCGTACATTCGCATGAATCAATAAAATATCTCTTATATTTATAAGAAGAAGAAAAAGAAAAAGAAAAAGGCAAAAAGAAAGAATAGAATAAAGTACACTTTTCAAATGACGTGAGTTTAATGTCTGTACCATCTTTAAAATTTCAAAACAAACATTTTAATCTTTAAATTTTGAATAATAGTTTTAATTCATTGATTTCAAGATATTACACTTTTAAGTTTAAAGATTTGTTTTAATTTTATCAACAAATTCTAAGATTCACACTTTTAATCACAATATCCACCCTTCAATTAGAACGTTAATATTTATTAATTAAATTTAAATAATTATGAAGTAAAAAATTAAAAGTTAATTTAATAGTGGTAAAAAAATAGTGAAGCTTGAACTAATTAAAATTCATTTAAATTAATTAATCAACATTATAAATTTATAATTGAAAATTAAATGTGTGTATCCAGTGAAAAATCAAAGTTAATATAAATCTTGAAATTTAATCACCAAATTAAAACAAAATACAAACTTGTATCCTTTTAAAATGTAGAAATTAAAATTAAAATCCATCTCAAACTCAATTTTTTTACTATTAAAAAAATATTTTTTTTGGATAATAATAAGAATTGACAAATTAGTCCACCCAAAAAAAGGGAAAAAAAAAAAAAAAAACTCAAACGCATTGCCCATTCCTTGAATTTAAAGTATGGTTTTACTTTTTATAGGCATTATATATATATATATATGGATAGATGGATAGATGGATAGATGGATAGATGGACCACCGGAATGACGTTATGCACAAATGTCTTGCATTCAAATGGAACAATATTTAGTCCCTTTTTTTGTTTTTTCCCTACCACTAACCAACAACACGTGTCTTCACTTTTTCTAATTTCACAAATAAACACTCTTTTTTTTTTTTTTTTTTTTTAAATTCTTTAAATAAAATTTAAGAAAAAATAATTTAGATATTGTAATAAATTTGGTGGAAGGTGATGAGGAATACGCCGCCCAAACGGAATGGGAAAATGAAACTGAGGGACATAAACGGGATTTCTATTGGACACCCACGTCGGTCTATGTCTGCTTCTTCCCTTTCTTGTTATTTATTTTTTTATTTACTTACCTTTCTCCAACAATTAACTGCTCTTAATAATTAAATTAATTTTATAAGAATAATAAACAAAATCAAACGCAAGATCACGCTACGACTTCATAAAAACTTGGAGTTCTTCTTTCTTTCTATCTCTTTTTCTCTGAATCCTTTGAAAAGCTTCGATTCTTCTTCTTCATCCACCCTGGATTACACATCACTACGAATTCGCGTTTAAAGCCCGCCCCAACTCTTGCATTTCTCTGCTTCTCAGCCTTTTTTCACGCAACATAAGATTACCGTTCTTGTGCTGGACCATCGGTTTCTGTCTCGCAATAAGCTCAGAGATTTCTGGGTTCTTTTTTCCGAATCCGGGTTGGTCTTAGTATGCCCACGCAATCTGTTGTCTTATCACCTGATGTTTTGAAGATTCGATTTTAGTTTCTTGTGCTCTGGATAAGTGATTTTTTTAAATTTTTTTTGAAGGGTTTTCCTTTTCTATCAATTGAGATCCACCCACATAAGCACTATCTCTGTATTTGATTCCCTGCACATATGTACTCTTGGGTTTTTTTGCTTCTTTTTTTAGTTAAAATGGGAATTCTGTTTCTGTTCCTTTTACTGTTTGGTCTACTTTTGACAAAGTGATTCCCATATTTTGGTTTGCTGCCTCTTGATTTATCACAATTTATCGATTTCTGTTTTCTCCACGAATTGGCAGCATACGCTTCTTCGATTAATCACACCTTTTGGTTAAAAGGGTTTGATTTTTGAACCACTTTGCGCCTCTCTCTTTTAATTGTGTGGGTGTTTATTGGGTTGTTGTCTTTCAGGGTCCTGTCAGAAAATGAGAGGCGTTAATCGGTATGCTCGTCACCTCCGATCAGCTTTTTCTAAAAAAACGCGCTATCATACGGATGTTCTTCCACGAGGGCAAAGGCAACTGATTCATACCAATTCCGAGTCTCTTTTTATTCTCAAACCAGATAGATACAGAACCCCCAGATTTTTAAACTTAAGAGCTCTGTCAGTTGACGCAGCAAAACTTTCTAATGGAGGTATGTTTCTCTCTCTCCCCCCATGAACATAGCCTAGCATTTTAAGTTTCATGTGCGAAAACGGATAGTTTTGTTTTTAATTTGGACTCTGGGGGTTCAATTGCAGATTATAACGTGGCAGGGCCACTTGTTGAGTATGAACGTAGAATTGCTGCTGGTGAGCTTGTGGATGGTGATAGCTGTCAGGTAAGGCCACTAGTTTCCCCTGCAGCTTCATGGTTTATATTTAGAGATGAAAGTGAGTTATATATGGAATAGTTCATGATAATTTACTTTTGGAAGCTTTATTTTCAGATTTTTACCTTCTGCATCTGCCTGCTTTAACAACCAAAATGACTGATCAACCCAAACTGGAACAAATAAAAATATGTAGAATTTTAGCTGTAAACCTACTGTTGGATTAATCTTAATGTTATTTGATTTTAATTTGAAAGTATGTTTTTTGTTGATCAGTTACATGTCTGCCCATTTGCTTTAAACCTGTTGAAATTAATTTTCATAGTCACCTTGCAGGTAGGCACCCTGAGGGAACTTCAGAGACTCTATGACGAACTTGTTAATTCAGCTGAAGCATGCCGGTTGGATAGATATACAGTGTCTGAAAAATCAGGAAGGTAGTTCTTCCATCATGTAGTTGTACTGCTTGTGTACGGATTATTCGAACTTATTTAATCTTTTAGCTTCTTATTTGCTAGATTGTTCTTATTATTAATCTTCTTTTTGTGGTCTATGGCAGGAGTAGGTGGTTGTGGTCTCGCTTCATTCCTCAGCCATCGTACTCTCCAGTTAAGGGCCTATATCTCTATGGAGGAGTAGGCACTGGAAAAACTATGTTGATGGACTTATTTTTTGATCAGTTGTAAGCTTGTTGAACTCATGAGTTGACTAGCGTGTTCTCCAACCTCTTTGTTTATTTTCCTGCCTTTATAATGATAACCAACTATTTTAAGTTCTTTTTGGGATTAAGTCTAGTCAATTTATGCTATCCATTGTCTGTTTTCTCTTACTGGCTCCTTATCTTAGAATTATTCTCTTCTCATAGACCCAGCAATTGGAGGAAAAAGAGGATTCATTTTCATGACTTCATGTTGAACGTTCATAGTCGTTTGCAGGTGAGATTTACTATTTTCTTCATTAGTGGTGAAGGTTTTTAAATAAAAGCTTCAGTACTAAAACTAAGATTATGACGTCTAGTTGAAGTGGAATGTCTTATTTTCTCTGAATTCTCCTGGTTAAGAATGCCCTGTTTTTTTTTTTTTTTGGGATCCCCCAATGGGGACCTATTGATTAGTTTATCTTATAAAAGAAAATATTGCTAAGTTTTTGTAACTTATATCTGAAAAACCATTTAAGTTAGAATTATTAAGTCATCTGAGTTTACAATTTGGAAACCAAAAATATTTCTGTTTACCCTACTTTTCTGCTCACTCTGTATCCTGGTTGAAGGTAATCACATCAATTTTTTAACATGTTGCGTATTATCTTTTGATAAACTAATAATTCGCCTGATCATGTGGAATGTGGATATACTAAGTATCTGTCTTGAATGCATATTTTGACAGCGTCACAAGGGTGTTGCTGATCCACTTGAAGTCGTTGCAGGAGAGATTTCAGATGAGGCAATTTTATTATGCCTGGATGAATTTATGGTACTCTTTCAATTCTACCGTCTTTCTTTTGTTTGTATATCACATCTCTTGGCTTTTACTTTGGCAACCTTAGTAAATTTTCCTAGTATTCTGTCTTTCATAGGTGACAGATGTGGCTGATGCATTGATACTGAATCGTCTATTTGGACATCTCTTTAGCAATGGCGTTGTAAGTACTTACTTTTACAGTTTGTTTTTATGTTCCATCCATCATAAGATATCGCGTTTGGTTTCAGACATAACTTAAAGGTTGTTTGTATATGATCGAGGGAAGTGTAGATCCTGGTTGCAACATCAAATCGTGCTCCAGATAAACTCTATGAAGGGGGATTGCAGAGAGATCTTTTCCTGCCCTTCATTTCTACATTGAAGGTACGTTTATAGACAGTAAAATCTCAGTCAGTTTTACGTTCAACAATATAAACGTTAGGGACACTCTTGAATTAAACCGCCCATTCTAACTTTTGTTATCTGAATCTAGTGCCAATCTCGTTGATGTAAGCTCGGTCATTTATGATTTTTCCACTCATTAATTTGGAAGGTCTCATGATGTAGGAAAGGTGTGTGACTCATGAAATCGGTTCAGCAACTGACTATCGGAAATTGACTTCGGTAATGATTCTAATTCCATACAGAAGAAGCTATTTGAGTAAAAAGTTCTGAATGATTATATATTTTTTATACCTACTCTTGATTGCAGGCAGAGCAAGGGTTCTACTTTGTTGGAAAGGACTCATCTATCTTTCTTAAGCAGAAGTTTCAACAATTGATCGGTAAAAGTATAGCTGGCCCACAAGAGGTGGAGGTAGTGATGGGCAGGGTTCTGCAAGTAAGCACCCAGTTGCATTGTAGGATGATTTTAGTAACTTATTCCTTCAATATTGTTATTTAGCAATTTTCACCACTTTTAGGTTCCACTGGGAGCAAATGGATGTGCGTATTTCCCTTTTGAGGAACTCTGTGACAAGCCTCTAGGAGCTGCAGATTACTTCGGGTTGTTTAGTAAGTGATCATTCAAGATGACATTTGCGTTTGTATTGGATAGTAATATTAGGAATGTGAATAATAGTTTAATACAAACCTCCAGATTTTTAGGTGTGAAAATGAAGTATAATTTAAGATCCGATTGTTATGAGCGATAGCTAGTTTGATGAGACGGGTCATCTTATCCTTAGCAGGAACAGCTTACAGTGAATGCATGTTAGGTATTCAGAAATCATTTACTTCTAATAACCTGATATTTTGGATTGGAACTCCTTTAGTTATTCAAATTTCTAGCATCATTCCAATTGGTCATTTACTTTTATTGTGCTAAATTTTAGTCTAACTTGCTTATTGGATTTATTTTTAAGAATTTGCTGTCTTCCCTGTGCAGAAAAATTTCATACCCTGGCATTGGAAGGTATCCCAATATTTGGACTCCACAACAGAACAGCAGCATATCGATTTGTCACTTTGGTTGATGTAAGTCTGACTTCATATTTGGATGCTTTTAACTTTTATAACCTCAATTTACGTGGAAGTTTGTTACTTTTGGGACTTCAACCAATACGTATTCATTTGTTTGATGACCTACAATGCCACTCCTTCCTTGTGTTATATTTGTTTATTTAGGATTTAGGTCATATACCCCTACTTCGTCAAATATATTCGAAAACGACAGTCTGATACCAAATAAGAACTTATTCTCACGATTGGTTGACCTCACAAAGATATGTTCTTCAACGATAGAGGTTGGGAGTTGACATAATAGTTTCAGAAAATAACGCAATGAGGAAAAAGGTCGTCGTGTTTTGCTATCAGAAAGATAAACTCGACTTGGCCCCTTGGTTGGAAAGAATTCAAACTGGTTTATAGAATTTTAGAAATTAGGTTCTCTCTCATGCTTTCTGTTTGTGATGACAGGTGATGTATGAAAATAAAGCAAGACTATTGTGTACAGCTGAAGGAAGTCCTCACGAACTTTTCGAAAAGATTGTAACCATCTCTGATGCTCAACAAATTGCACCTAGAACGTCGACACGATCGAGGAAGAATGACGTTTCCGATCTCTGTGTGGACAACGAATTGGGTTTCGCCAAAGACCGTACAATTAGTAGGTAAGGCACTAATTCCTTTTAGGATCCACATGTATATTCATTTTCAGCTGCTAATGTTGATATCATTTTTGATGTAGATTAACAGAGATAAACAGCAAAGAATACCTGGAACAACACGCCGAACTCGTAGCAGAGAAGCGAAACTGGCAAGACGGTGATGATCAGGATGCTAACCAACCATAATTTCTGCATCCACGTCTTCCAGATTAAGCAGATACCATTTTTGTTACTGCATTTCACTATTTTAACGTACTAAAATTATATATTTTAGTGATGAGAAATAATGATTTGTAAATTGAAACTTTTCTTTTTATACAAACTAACAATTGTTACCTACACATTAGGATGCAGATTCAAGAGTTGGGACATTTTTTTATTATTATTATGAGAGTTGTGTAAATATGAAGGTTGAAATAACCACTCAAATTCTTGACTCAAAACATTATAGTTTGTTATGTGGATGAAGATTAATATAACATATTAATAAAAGGATAATTATAAACTAAACTTGATGAAACATTAAGAGATGAACATTTTTTAATGTCAGCAATGTTGTGTCAGATTTTGAAACTTTCTATTTTAAAATTAAATCTTAATTACTAAGCTCAACATACTAATATTTCATTATTTTATTTTATGCAATACGCACAAAATGTTAATTTATTGAAGAAAACTAATGGATCTGCAGCCAAGGAAGACGAATATGGACCATTTTGCAGAAAATAAATAAACAAATAACCAAACCTGACGATTAAAAAATATGCCATATATTTTTTCAGTTAAATACAGTGTATTATATTTTTTTTCTTTCTTTTTCTTTTTGTCCAGAAGCGCTTTTGCATGGTTGGCCTACCTTTCAAATACAACGCAGATGCTTTAACATAGAATATCTGACGACTTGAGCTTAGATGGATAGATGAAAGTAAATTTAATATAATATTTAAAATGATTTAAGATGATATAAAAGCAGTTGGTCTAGAAAGGTCTAATGTTTTAAATTAGTGTATTGTTGTTTCCTTCCCTAATTAATATTTATAATTTCAAACCCAACAAATATAGCAACATGGATATTTAATTTTTTTTTTGTGTAAAAACTGTCGTCTAAGTGGGGATATGGAAATCGGAAAATATCTTGGCCACCCACCCACCCATACATACATACATATATATATATATATGGGGATATAGGGATGGGGCCGATGAGGGTGGAGGAAATTTTTGCTGGTGAGACGGTGACATAATCATATCCTTACTAATCCTTCAATTATATTTGTAAAATTAATTTAATCTGTTTCTATTATAATGTCTTAGAAACATACTTTCATATTTTAAGTAAGCAGTGCACAATTTCTTATCCCTCCCCATTTGCTTCCTTCTTTATATTATTTATATCTGTGAGTTTTAACTTTTTGTGTCTCAGAGGTTGTGGTCGTAAGTTTTAACTTCGTGATTATACCGTTAGTTAGAATAACATATTTTGATTCATGATAATGATCTTCTAAAGAATTGTGTTGCTCGCTCTTTTCACCTTCCTTTACAAGCTCATTAGGTTTCTTGATGTAGAGAAAAGACCAATTTGTATGGTTTATCTTTATATGTATAAAGACCTTCACCATGGTGTTCAATTACGAAATTATCTTTAACTTAATTTAGGGATTATCTTTTACTTAATTGATCCAAAAGATAAAATAGCAGAAAATGCTCATGGGCCACATTAATGTATAATTTAAAATTTAAAATAAAATCTAGTGGTGGTGGCTATCGTTACACAAGTTGTGTGTTCGTGTTTTTAAGTTACAATATTGTATTCATATTTAGGTTCAGTATGGAGGGGATTCTCGATCTTAGGGAAAACCTAAGCATTCTTGTTTCGAAACACATTTCAAACAAGCAAATGAAAAGAGTAATTAAGCAATTTGAGAAGGAGTCTCAAGTTTGGGGAAGCCTAAACTCTTCGTTTTGAGTGAGTTGTTTGAGAGCCTCTATTGATGTTGTCTATTAGATTAAAAAAAAAAAAGACTTATTATTGAAGTTCTTTACATCAAGAACTTGCCCCCTCTTGGAAATGCAACAAAAGTCTGACATCGTTTGATAAGGGGATGATCATTGATATATAAGTGAGGATAACTATTTTTATTGGTATGAGGTCTTTTGGAGTGACATCAAAAGCAAAGTCATGAAGGTGCATCCTAAAGTGGACAAGTAGAGATATTTGGAAAGTTTGTTGTCCCCAACGCTCCCCAAAACGTAAGTGTTCTTGCATAGAATTGTGTTTATCTATGTGTTGTTCTCATAGTTTGATTTATTGTCTTTTTTAATGGTTATAACATTGTGTTTGGTTTCCGTAGACATATATTAGATTAGGTAGCTATTATAAATAATAATAATAATTGGTTAAAGTTTTTATCATAAAATTCTTGTTTTCTAGCCATCTTAAAAACCCATTAATTTGTGTAATTCAATTAGTTAAAAGCTATACTATATTGACTTAGATATAGAGGTCATGACAAGAATGATGCTGTATAGAAAATTGGTTTTGATTAATGTACAAGATCGATGATTAAATGACTCTTTCTAAGCTCAAAATTGTACAAAAATCCAATTTAAATATCAATTTTTAAGACAACAACGAAGACGAACAATGAATGATAAAACATCTTACCTTAAGAGGAAACTACATGTCAATTAATGCTAAGCTATACTCACAAATTATCGCCAAAATTCTTTAAACATTAGTCAATCTCGTACAGTCGTACCACATATATCTTCTTTGAATTAAACATGCATCGTAATATTTTCATATTATAAGATAAATATGTAAATTGAATGATCCAAAAATGGGTAGTATGATTATGATGTGTCATTTGCGTACACGCTAAATAGTAGTTTTTTCCATTATATTAAGTGCTAACAAAGATACATACCAAAAGGAGAAGAAGAAAAATGGAAAAAAAAAGACAAATTTTTGTTTTTTCCTAAAATTATGAAATTTAGTATTAAGCTGTGCCTTCGATGAGTTTGTGCAATTTCCTAGTTCTGAGTCTCTCAGCAAAAGCTTCCCTTCCTTGAACTTCGTACCTACTCATCAACCAATACACTTCAAGTGTCAATTAACAAGTAAACAATATGAACATGCAAATGCCAAAACAAAAAGGCTGTGTTTTTGTTGTGTTCTTTTACCTTTGTGGAAGAGATATCAATGGCCTCAATATATTTGCAAGTTTGACAGTTTCTTCCTCACTGTTCACTATTTGATCGAAGCAGAAATATCGACCACCCGTCGACGAATCTTCCATTGCTCGAATATGAACATCCACCAAAAACTTCACATCAACCACAGCCAGAACCCCATTTTCATACATCTGAGCAGCTCCTGTTTCCCCTCAAATTTTCTTAGCCAAAACAAAAAAGAAAATCCCATAATTGTACAATTCTTTGCTAAAACACTTTCTCCTACCTTTAAGATATGAGATTGTTGACCCTGAATTCTCTTCTGCAACAGCAGGTCCAAGAACAAGCCCTGCGTTAATTGACACCATTTTTAGCCTTCGGTCCATTGCTAGAGCCCACGCTGTTTGTTCAGAAAGTGTTTTTGCTAAAGGATACCACAACTGGGAGATGATATAATATAAAAAGGGTCATTAGAGTTGTGAAGAAAAAGCTTGATGTTATAAATCAGCAAATAAAAATAAGCATAAAAGTGTGAAAAGCAAAGTATTAGATAGAATAATTCAGATTTCAAAAGCTCAAAGAGTTCATACGGTGCATTTCTCTGAATTCTATGATTAAAATAATAAATAACGTAAATATAACAAATATGAAAATAGCTTTAAGTTTTGGGTTGCACCGAATGCCACTAGGACTTGGATCTTGATACTTAATAGTTCGAAACAAGATAACAGATTGAAAGCATTTCATCACATGAATGGTAATCAAATTGATTGAGAAGGCATCTGATATTTGAGGAACTTCATGAAGAAATCCAAAATGACTAAGAGGAAAAGATGAGAAGATGGAGTTGAAATTCCCAACCTTCATTTTCCTGCAAAATTCTTTATCACTCCAACATCTTTCATCCACATCTTTCTCAGAGAGGATGTTCTCTCTCCACACAGCTGCAGTTAAGGAGGATGTGAAGACAATCTTTTCAACACCATCTGTCTGAGCACAAGCCTCCACGACATTAATTGTTCCTCTAACCTCCAAATCCACCATTTTTTCCTGCACAAAAAACACAAAACAACAATAACCCACAAATCCCAGATAATCTTTTTATTCATTTTTTCTCGGGGGACTTACATCATACACATGGTGGGTATCCATACAACAGAACAAACCACAACACCCTTTCAAAGCTACAAGAATACTCTGATAATCCATGATATCTACAGAAAAAACCACCAGCCCATTCTCTACTTTACCCATCTCTCTAATAGTCTTTTCAATCTCAGGCTTTCCTGGAAAAGATCAAGCCCACAAACTTGAAATACAAACAGAGAATTAAGAAGTGGAAAAGAACAGAGGATAAAAGGAATGACTTGCCAGTGTTCTGGACGGCTGCATGAACTGTGTATCCTTTGTTTAGCAATCCTTTAGTGACCCAAAATCCGACGTAAGAGGAAGCGTCAAGAACGCAAAGAATTGGGTTTGAATGATCCATTTTTGAGTGTCTCTGTTTCGTGTATTTCTGTGTTTGTGTGATCTGTGAAATGGGGATGATTTTATAGAGATGAGGAGATGGTGTGGTGAAGTAATTGGCATGGAATGATGGTGAAAAATGGGGAAAGTGGAAAGAAATGCAATTTGGTCGATTGCTGTGACATGGTTTCAAGTGGGGAAGTTTGTTATGCCCCTAAAACGAATATGCAATTTATTAAATCATGCTTATGGTGCAAAAGTGGGTTTTAATTGACATTTTTATTTATTGATTTGGGTGTAACACTCTAACCACTATTTTAATCCATCCAACCTTTTCTTTAGGTTATTCTTTTTTACTTTAAAAATTGTTCCTTTTAATTTCTAGATTATGATAAAAGTGTTACATTTTGGTGATTGTTGTTAATTTGTGTTAATTATGAGGAGGATAAGAGCACAAGCGATAAAAAGAGAAAGCTAGGACGAGAGAGAAAAGAGAATGAAAATTATAAATGGCCATAAGAATGAAAATTTAATTCTTATGGCCATTCTTGTATTAGGAACTATTTGATTTTTGGAATATGGATAGTCACTCTTTTGATTCTGAAAATTATAAATGTCCAAGAGCTACATACATTGACAGATTTAATGTAGGCTCGAGTCTACCTCAACTTTGTGTTAGTTATATATATATATATATATATATATATATAAAAGCCCTCACTTGACAAAATATATGAATTTGTCACTAATTACATATGTCAGGTACTTTTAGATAAACTAATTTGAATTTGTATTTGAATATCTTTCTTTAAAAAGAAAACCAATTACGATATATAACCAAGAATGCTTCAACATGAGAAATAGAATCTCGAAGGCTCATGTTTGGAGCATTCAAAACTCTTGAAATGTAGATGACCCTTATAAAAATATCTTAGTTATTACAAAATAATTGTGGTTATTTAAATGCGTTCATTATATTAAACTTTTAGATTTTCACGAAACAAACTAAGAAGAGAGAAAAGGTGATAAAAGGAGAGGAGAGAAATGGGATAGAGAGAAAAAGTAGATATTTAAAAAAGAACTATTTTTCTAATTTAAAATGTCTTATCATTATTACATAATTATTCATTTCTTCAAGATGAAAAGATCATTTTCCCTTAAGACTATTTATTTATTATTTATACTATAGTTAATGGATACTACATTAAAAAGAGAAAAAGTAAGAAAATTTTTTACATTCTTTTTTTACTCTTACATTTTTTATTTTTAAATGATTACTTTACCCTTCCGTCTTTAGGACACGATTTTTCAATGGGTGTCTCTTGAGAAATGTTAGAATAGTACATGTCCAAACATTATTTCAACGGGACATAATTTATTGGGTGCAACCAGTTACTCATTAGATCTTTTAATCTTTGAGACACGACTATTTGCATTTAAGTGACCATTGATTGTTTTTGTGTAGATGGTTACACATTGAATGAATGTATTCATTCATATATGGATATAATTCATATAAAAGGCGACTTATTGAATTTAGGTGTTCGTTGCAAAATGTTAGAACGATAAAAGTTGTCCTTCATATCCTCACGTTACAAAATAAATTTATTATATATGGAAGTTAATTTAAAGTCTAATAAGTAAATTTGACGTTAACATAACACACTAATTTGAAGTCTAATTGGTATACATTTGGACAGTTTTTTTTATTAACTGTGAATCATCACTAATTGAATTAAAATAGTGTTAAAAGAAGTGTCAATTTTGAACCAATCAAGACACATGCTCTTAATGATGAATAAAAAGACAAAATAATAATAATAATAATAATAATAATAATAATAATAATAATAATAAAATTAAGAAGTATCATGGATAATTGGAATTCATTAGAATTGGTACTTCTTGACGTGAAAAATTAGTGGTTTGTTCATTGAATTGAAAAAGAAGAAATTTAGGGAATGAAGAAATGGCACGTGTGAAAGAGTGTGTTTGCATTGAGAGGAAGCTGGTAGGGTTTAGGGTGAAAAACAAAGAAGATGATGATCACAAACAAATGTACAGAATAAAACAAAGATGGTATCCTCTCCTCTCCTCTCCTCTCCTCTCCTCAGTTTTAGGCATTTAGGTAAAAGTCACCAAAAGCGTTTGACTTTTTCTTTTATTTTATCCATCCAACAATCTCACCCTTTTCTTCTCAAATATTATTGTAGTTTGCAACAAATTATGAGCCTACTTAACTAGTTTTAACACAAAAGTAATACAGCAAGTGGAGAGGGTATTTCAAAGTAGGGTTGGATTTGGAGGAGAAATTGGGGGCAGATGTGACTACCATTTTATAAAATTCAATTACAAGATAAGATCAACAAGTCAAATTTAAGATTTTTTGTCTCTAACATTGTTAAAGAGAATCTAGAGAGGAAAGGTATTCAAACCAATCTCTGGTGTGGTTTTCGTAGGATGCATACGGAAACTTTAACCCATATGTTGTGAAAGTGCCCAGTTATTATGTATATAAATATTCTTTGTGATGCAGAATGATGTGGAGTAACTAAGGCCATTGGTGCTCGATTCTAGGGAAGTGTTCGGTGCAGGGAATGGGCAAAATCATTATCATTGACTGGGAGGCGCAAAACAAGTCTCTATTTCAAAGGCTCGGGGCTGATTTTGAGTCCACTGATCTCCTTATAAAGAAGCATATGCATGATCATCTATATACTTATTTGGACAATGATGGAAACGAAGTTGTGGTGATCTTCGCTCCTAAACCTTTACCTGACCTAGCAGGTTGGATTCACAATTGATAACCTAACTCCATTTTCCTTCAATTGTGAGGTTTAGGCTATGACGTAGGTTTTGGAAGTTGCTTCCTTTTTGTTCTCATAATGTTTTGATGCACACCTTTGCAGGAAAGGCCTTAGAAGAGAGTTTCATCTACACCTCTCTCAAGTTTACTTTCTATTATCTTATGAAATAATTTATTAACTTCAATAAAAAAAAATTCACTCTATACAAGGTAATTGCATTAAATAACACTTTTAAGAATAATAATAAATTTCATAATAAATATAGAAAAGTGTATGAATGATAGACCGTGTTATTGATAGACACCTAACTAGTCATATAGTCTATGAGTGAGGGATATATTGTTACTATAACTACAATCTATTTTGCATTGTGCATATCTGCATTTTTTTTTTTTTTTGCATTGTGCTATATCTATTAACAGTTCGGATCTAATAGTTATAGCAATGTGTCAATGATAAACTCCCACCAATAATATATTCTATCGTTAATAGACTAACTGATCATCATTTTTTTTCTTCAATATTTCATCTCTACATGATTCAATACTTTGTCCGGAAAAAAAAAAAAAGCAGTTTATTTTTTTGATAAGAGATGCTACAAAGAATGGAGATGACGACCAAAGAAAATTCGTCAAGAATCAAATGATTGTAATATATGTATATAGCAGTGTCCAGCTCCGTCCTTTGGTGGGAGAGGCCTGAAAGTGCCAATAAAAGAATGAATTTAAATGAACATTGATAAAGCTCAGTACTTGGGCATCTACTGTGGCTACTCATATTGAGTCTTAACTCCGGGAACCCTTTTTTTTTTTTTTTTTTTTTTTTATTGCGCTTCCGCATGTTCTTTTTTAGGACTGCCTAACCAGCTATTGGTTTCTGAAAAGACTTGAGGGGACCTGCATCAAGCCATTTGTTTCCACAATTATGTAATGTTTGAAATTTGAAAGCCAAGTTCTCATAAATGTAGATGAAGTCAGTTGACTATCTCCAATACCAACACGAATATATATCAATGCAGAACAGTAGATAGAATCGCAATGAATGAAATCAATCTTGTGTCCCTCCAAAAAGAAAAAAACTATTATAATTTGGCACGTGTATGTCATTATGATTATGGCCAATTTTGCAGCTTAAATGTTTCATGATCAGTTAGACTTAAGAAGTGAAAAGTGCACAGTTCTCAAGGATTAAAGGTGTAATTACCTTCACATGATGTGGCATGATCTTGATATCAAAGGGGACGTGAAGCCATGCCTCAGGTGGATGGTATAAAAAATTATCTGCCTTGCTGGTATAAACATCTGCATATTGATGGATGTGATACGCGAAGGCGGATTCTTGACCAGTATCCGTGAGAAAGGTTGCACCAAATGAGCTATTAAACATTTTCTTCATTGTATCTCGTGCATTCTGCCTCTCCTGGCTCAGTTCTTGCAAAAGAGATTTATACACCTCACTTCTCCGACTATTGCCCACGATGGCATGCAATTTACCGAGAAGTTCTTGGACTATATGGAATTTTGCCTGGCGAATGAAAGAATCAAGAAAGTTTTTAGCGAGAAAAAGAAAGGGATTAAAACGTCAATAACATAAATTCATGGTTGGGATGTAAACTTCCAAGAATAAAATTCAGAACAAAGCTTAAAATGGTCATCAACATGAGAGAACTTAGAAGCTTGTAGATTTAAGACACGACAAGAATTCTTGACGTGAACTGCTGACATTGTGAAGACAAATCTTTCAATAATGATGTACAAGTACCACAGCCAAGAAACGATGTAACTGAAGTGCCTCAATTGCAGAATATACCTGTTCGAAACGGTAGGAATCCTCATTTTGTATGCGTATTTCATTCTGCAATACAAACAAAAGATCAGAGAAAGGTTCATATTAAATGAATCAGAACAATACTTCATGGGTGGAAGAAAAAAAATTGTAGATAACCAAGTTCAGTAAGCTAACTGGTTATATATGGGCATCAAGTTTAGTCCCAAAACCTTCGAGGTAGTGAATAATAAATAGTCTATGAGATTCAAAATGTATGTAATAATTGTATAATTTTTAAAGTTTTGATTTTGTGTCTAAAAGGTACTTGAATTTCAAGAAGCGTTCTAATAAGTATCTGAATTTTAAAAAGTTTTAATTAGTGAACTTTTAACGTTGTGTTTAAGAAATCCCTCCACTTTAAAAATGAAAAAATGTGTGACAAGCTTGCAAATCCCTAAACTCAAATTGCCACCCACTACAATTTCCCATAAAAATATCTAATATATTGAATTTTCAAGATTCATTAAATTTAAAAAATGAGTAACAAGTCGTTAACGTTAAGCATAACTTAGCAGTTAAAAAAAACATCCTTCTTACTTTGAGATCAATCAAATATTCAAATTTCTACCCTCACATTTTCACAAAAAATAAAAAGAATAAAAAATAATTAAAAAATAGTAGGTCAAACAAGACAAAAACTTAGAGATCCAATAAGATTTAACACAAAGTTAGAAATTTAGTTAAATATCTTTTGAGGTTGTTTGGGAGGTTGGAATTTCATCAGGAATACTAGGAATTTGAGGGATGTTGGAATGAGTAAGGAATTGAGGGCGAAACAAAAATGGAATCATGAAGCATGAAAATGGTGGAAAAGAGAGTAGAGTTGAAAATGGTGGGAATGGAATGAGTTTGGTATAACAATTTGAGTCCAAAACACTCATTCCAAACATGGACACAAACAGCTCCCGGAGCTTATGGATGTATTAGACACAATTTGAAAGTTTAGTGACTTAACTTATACTTAAAAGTTTAACCAATAGAGTCAATCATAGAAATTAGAAGAAAATGTCTTCTAAGACCAAAAGGTCAAATCTTGAAACCACACCCTTTGTTGCACCTAAAGAGGATACATACCTCCAATTCATAGATGATAGCAGCAGTGCGCCAACCAGCTTTTGAAGGGCCTCTCAGATCGCTAAAAAGGTGATCCCCAAAGTATATAACCTAGTCGGAAGAAACAAATAAAAAATGCTCAGGCTACGGCATGTGAGAGCAATGCATCCAGATAACAATAAAACATTGGTCTTGCTTTTTATCAAACTACCTCAGGACCATTCCACTTGGTAATCTGAAGGAAAGACTTCAGGCATCCATGGTAATAAATTTTATTTGGAAGGAACGCATCCACCTTTGTAAAAGTCAATGTGTCCTTTTCTGTGTCATAACAACTAATATAGATGTTGTAGAGAATAAGTAGAAAGAAAACAGTCAGTACCATATCTTCCATTCTCTCTGGAAATATATGAAAGTAAAACTCTGTATGCAATCGACAGAAGAAAATATAGTAATAATAGTTGTCTAGTTATCGCATAGAGAAAATACACTAATAGTACGGAAGTGCAATCATACTATCAATATAGCTTAAAGTATTACCATTTGATGCATTTTTATATTAGGTTTATACCATTAATATGTTTAAAAAATAACATCCATAAGCAAACAAACGTGGCAGGAGATATTCATTCAGTCTTGAAAACATTTCATTCAAGATTATATAGAATGTTTATTAAAATGACATATTTCTGACTGTCACTTTACACGTGCAAAAGCTTAAGAAAAGAATGACTATACTAACCGAAATGGATGCTCAGATGTGTAAAATTCTGGCTTATTAGCCTTAGCTATCACAACATCAAAGATTTCTCTCCAAGAATCCTTGAAACCCATAGAAGCCTGATAACAAGCCAAAACATTTTATGCGCAAGATGATGATTATTGTACTAAATTAATAAAAACTATCATTATATTTTAAAGTTTGAAACTTCATTGAAATAGTATACGCGCAATGAAGATTCTCCAGACTAGACCCATTGAAAATAGATTCTCCTCCCAAATCCTATATGTAGACCAACATGCAATAATCAGACTCATTAGTAGCAATTAAGCCAATTATCCAGACTATTTCAGAAAATTCTTTCCAAGCCTGTTTCCCTCCTGAAAAATCCTATTACTCCAGCCTAATCAAATTTCCAAATTGTTCTTTTTTGAAAAGAAAATCAAATTCTTAACCGACCATTCCATTTTCCTATGAGTATATTTCTTGTTAGATACTGAACTAATTACTGGCACCATTGAATCAAATACCCAACACATACTGAATAATCTGAATACATTAACACAAGCTTGTCCATTGGAGGACAACGTGGGTTCAGAGGTTCTAGCGGTGGTACATAAATAAGAGGATATTTTTTTAGAGTAATGTTGAGAGAGAACTAAAGCTCCTGAATGCATAGTAAGGTTTTGCTTTCTTCCAATATTCAAGCCAAAAACAAATTTCATGATTCCCAGACAATATCAAATTATCATCATATAATTTAGGCTGTTTGGAAGTTGAAGGTCCATACACTACAGCGCATGGTAAAAAATTAGTTTACCTCCAACATATAACGCATTCCACCATCCACAAAGTAATATGGAGAGTTGGTCAATAAAAACAGTTTCTTCCCCTTCTCCTTCAGCATTGTGAGTAAACGCAATAATCGCCCCTGTAATGTTCAGTCATCACACTTAAGAAATAAGAACATAGAAACAAGATTGGAGTATGCAATCGAAATAGATCATGCTTGAAAATATTTTCTATTCAACTAGAATCGATCGAGAAGTGAAAATTTACAATGGGAGTAAAAACAAGATCCATAACCAATCAGACTAACATTGTTGACCAGGTAGGCATGTGGGTCAGCTATTATTTCTTTATGGGCTAGGCCACTTCGATGAACATACTGAATTGCACGGTTTACATCTTGATAGATGTAGCAAGCATCAAATTCCAGCTTTGCGTCAACAAAATGTTGCACAACATCCGCAATAAGGCATGCCTATTAACCATAAGGAAAAAAATAATATAAAATATGACTACATAGGAGAAAAAAAGCATTGCCGAAAAACTAGACAACTAAGCAAGACTACAAATTAGTGTACAATCGCCAAAAAATAACTCTTCTTTGAGTGTAGACCAATAATATAGACTTTTAATGTGAAACAAGACCTTTAACTAAAGTAAATAAAAAGCAACAGAATGTTCAAGAGATACAAGCTCCCGAACGAAATGGAAATAAAGGACAAAGAAAATAAACTAAAGTGGGAGTATGAAGCTTACCAATAAAAATAAATAACATGCACAGAGAAACCTACAAATATGTAGATGAGGAACACCATTTTAATCTGGCTAACTACAGAGCAGAGAAGATCAATTATAGAGGAAGTAAGAAGAAATAACTATCGAGCCAATTAAAAGAAACAGTAAGAAAGAATCCAGGAACAAAGTACTAGAAAACGAGACTCCAAATCACCTCAGCTTAAGAGGATTGACGCCATCCACTAAATTTGATAATAAGTTCTACAAGAAAAGGTTTCAAATGGAATTTACTCGAGTATGCAATCTTTAGCCCATTCAGAACTTAAATGTCTAACAACTAAAGTTATCTGATCATTCAAGATAATTTATGTTATATTTTTTCTATGGCAAACTAAGAGATAACATTCATTTCTCTTGATTTCTTCACCAGTATACTTCTTACTGGTTCAGTTCATAAATGACATAACATAGAACTGAAATGGGGCACAAACCTCACTGAAGCAAAAGAAATCCATCAGGCCAACAAGCCCACGAGCTTGATCACGCCCAATATGCCGTGTGCCATATATCTCTTTGATTTCATTCAGGCTCAGCTGCATTATGCGATTGAAAAGTAAAAAACAAAATAATATAGAGCAACTATCATCTCTAGAACCTTTTGGGTTAAGACCAACTTTCAATGAGAAAAATACAAGGGTATCCATAAAAATAAATAAAGCCCATAAAAGGGAGCAACCCTACATTAAGGGGCCCCTAGTATTGTCTCTAGAACCTTATTATTTGATGTCCAGTTAGTGTGATGCCAATCTCAGTTTATATAGTTATAAACTAAATAATTACGCATGCAAGAGGCAGTTCCTGTTCTATGAAATATTTTGATTTACAAGACAATTGCAATGAAAAAGGTATAACATATTAAAAACGAATACATAAATTAATGAAACAGGAAATGGATTGTTGCAACAATAATTTGAATCATATACTGGATGGATCAGAAATCTCTTTTACTGAAAGAATGGGCATGGTTCAGCCTAAATCATACTAATACAATGGGAAAGTTCTTTTTGATCTATTCTTCCTATTACTCTGTACTTTTCATTTCATTCGTGTGGCATGATTCTTGAAATAGCTCCCTTCCACCCACCCATCCCCATTTGCAATATTTAAAGTTTTATATTCAGCCAAGGAAATCTTCTCCCTTCAAATCATTGGTATTTAAATATTCTCCTTGTTAACAAATCTTCTTCAAATGAATCTACACCTCTGTTTACGAACAGCTAAGGTGGCAAGTAATGACATGCATCTGGTTTAACCTAATCCGCAGAACTTAAGGGTATTACACAGATCCAGCAAGATCAATAATATCCACAAGGTATATATTGGAATAATTTCTGTTAGAGGGATCGACAACTTTAGATTAATATATTGGCAGTACCAAGACTTACCTTCCGACGGCCAAAGTAGCAACCATCCGGCTCAATAGAACCAAAAAAATCTAACTTCAAGAGGCAACCTTTAAGTTTATCATAGTAAAGGCCTCTAATGGGAAAGGTAGGATCATACTTGAACTTCATGCAAGATTCAGGATATCTTAACTGAAAGAATCAAATAAACTATAAGCAATGAGGAAAAAAAAAACCGATGTTACAACATATACAAGAAATGCAAATGGAGACATAGACTAACCTCATTAACCAAATGTTCTTTGGCAAGATCATAAATCAAGCTCTGTAAATTGGCCGAGTAGTGCGCGAGAGTGTAATCGTAGTCAAAACCATACACCTGAATGTTGTCTAAGCTCAAATTTTTATTCACATAGATGCCTAGAAAATAATGAAATTAAGAAGAGAAAATTAATCAAGCATCATAAGGATACAAAATTCAAACATCAGAAGCATAGAGAAAAACAAGTAAAAAGAACCTTCAGGATTCATCTTCGGCATTGCCCTGAGCGCCTCAGGAATCTTGAGGAAGCTAAGTTTAGCAGCGTTAAATTCCTGACGGATCTTTTGAACTTCCTCACAATCAGGCTCCACCTCAGCTTCCGTGGTGTAGTCCTCGAATTTCAAGGATTCTTGTTCGATAGATGAAAGTATGCTATGGGTTCTAAAACCTCCGCTAAACCCTAAAGAACAGATAATCCTCAAAACGAAATGAAAAATTGATCTCTCTCTCCACTACATTTGGCGAAAACAGATATAGATTAAGGGAGAAATGGATGGAAATCAAAAGGAAGAAAGAAGACATACCTTGTGGAGCTCCAGAACGAAAGTTGGTTGAATACAGCCGGGAAAATGTGTTGATGGAAAAACGAAGTGTACGAAACTTGTGAAAAGAGGCCATGAGAGTAAGTTGGTTGGCCTCACCACTGCATAAGAAATCCAAAGAATCGAATATGCTTCGTGTTGCTTGAATGGAGGCCTCCGCTGATGAAAGCAGACGAGCAGAGAATGGAGAAAGCAGAAAAAAACTCGGAGAAACAAAATCTAGTAATAGGGCCAAGGCCAATTGTTGTAAATAGCCGCCAAATTGAACTGTCAAGTGCCGCCGTTTGCAACCGATCTCCCACTTTTTTTTTTTTTTTTAATTAAAGAAACGAAAAGAAAAGTAAAATGTTTGTTTACTAACCATATATTTTTTTTAATTAATTTTTAAAAGATAAACACGTCCAATACTAATTCACTTTGTTTTTTCTGTGTTTTAGACCAAAAAAAAATTGTTTATAAAATTATTACAAAAATGAAAATTAAAAATAAAAAATATATACATTTTAAAAAAAAAACATCTATTACCTAACATACATGATTTTTATTTTTAATTAGCAAAAATTTTAAAACATAATTTAAAAAACAAAAACGAAAATTGAAATAGTTAGCCAAAGTTTTTTTTTCAAAGAAAAAAAAATTAACGTTTTCAAATATAACTAATGAACCAAAATATTTACAACATATATCAAAAATCCATATTTTATCAATGATAGATACGAATAAACATTGATAAACATAATCTTGTAAATTGGAGCATTTTCAAGTATAGTATAATGAACCAAAACATTTAGCAAAATTTCATATTATATCAACAATAGACAAAAATAAACATTGAATTCATTGATAGAATCTGAAATTTTTGTTATATTTTATAAATATTTTCAGCAATTTTGTCTTTTACAAAAGAAAAATTATTAAACAAAATATCCTAAATATATAGGTTGTTTTTTTATATAGGAAAAAACTTGGGTGCATCCCGGATGCATCAATTTAAGTATTTCTTATCTGTCCACCACATAAAATTGAAATAAAAAATTATTTTTTTAAAAAATAACTTTAGGTAAAATGAAGCACGACGGGAACACAGATATCGAAAAAATAATATTAAAATAGTAACAAATAAAGAAATAAAAGAAAATTAGAAAATATTTCTCAAAATCTCCACTCAAGTTCTTCCACTTTCTCCCATTTATTTGAAATTCTCTCCAATGTTTATTGTCCTTCACAAATCCACCACAACTCACTATTTATAGGAAAAATGGCAAGTATGAGGTGGTCCTAATGGACACTAAGATGGTGTAGAATTTTGACACATGGATAATACATGGAGTTGTAGAAGGATGACACATGAAAAAAGTCACTAATCTTTACCATCTAATGGACATCTATATCTTAATATTTATAGTACTTTAAATATTGTTTTTGTGTGGTGCACCTAATCATTGTTCTTTTTTATATAAATACAAATAATAATTATTTTAAAATACATGTTAACTCAACTATAGTTGTATTTTTGTAAACATATACATTAAAGAATTGACATATATATGTAACACATACATAGTCAACTCCCATGGTGGATGGCCAAAAGGACCACTGATTGGTTTTGAATATATGCATATTATAGATATATTTTGGTCACATTTTTATATTACACATCCTTGTTTATTGGTAAGAATGACACTCATGGCTTAACCTAAGATTTTGAGTTTAATTTTATTCGAGGGTATTATTATAATTTTGTAATTAATATACTTATTTTAGATATTATATGTTAATATATTTCAAAGGTTTTATTGATTTGAATGTTAAATTACTAAACCGATCCATAAATTCTTAAATTGTTGTATTTACAAGCCATTAAATTTTTAATCGTGTCTCTAACAAGTTTTTTAAAAGGTATAAAACATCTACTAACTTTTAATTTTGAAAAAAAAGTTACTTTTAGGATGATTCAAATTTTTTAGAAAGAATTATTTATTGATGATGTTAAAACTTAGACCGAAAAAATGTAATTAATTTTGACGTGATAACTAATTTACAAAAGAGAGAACTACAAAATAAAGATATAGGGTTTGACTCATTTTTATGTATTGAGTGTATATCGAATATATTATGTGTATATCGGATATATCAAGTGCATCATTTGGATTGAACTCGTTTTTATGTCCTATTTTACAAAATAAAAATAAAAATAAAAATATATGACAGGATTACAAATGTCTAAACTAAATTCTCACTACCTATAGTTTTTTAAATACAAATGTTTTAATTTTATGAAAATTATCAATAAAAATAACAAATTGAAGCAATTTTTTTTTTAAAGAAAAGTTATATTAGGTCATTAAATAACCTTGAAATATTTTAAAAATAAGTAAAATCAAACTCACATTAAAGGGGTTTTTTTAATGGATTATTTAAAAAATCATCAAACTTTTTAATGATATAAATAAAACGTTAGATTATCTAGCTATAATGTTAGGTTGATATCAAGTTAAGAAATAAAGAAAAAAAATCATAAATATGAAATATATTTCCACATTTCAATTTCGATGTATATTAAAATTTCAATTTGATAAAAATATTAACTAGTAAGTATCATATCAACGAGAATGGACATTTTTAGCAGAATTGATTTATTTTTAAGAAAAATATTTAAATCAACAAGTAAGTATGACATCTTTTAAAATAAATAAAATTGGCAATACACTATAATGTTTTGTTGACCTTTTTTAGTTTATTTTTTAAAGTCATTTATTTTTATTAATATAAATAGAATATTCCACATACATTCTTTAATAAAATAAATAATTTAGGATAAGTAAAAAACCACAAAATTTAGGACAAAACAGTAAAACCACAAAATAATTAAGGAAAATAAAAAAGATTCCCAAAAAATTGAATTTAGAATTTAGTTTGTACAAAATGATTATCATACAACAAATAATACATCTCCTCCACTTCACGGATTGCTTTCATTATTTTCCGTGTTTGACTTTTACATTTATCTCCCTGGGTTAAGAGCGGTAATAAAACAGCCCTAAATATAAATAATATATATATTATAAAAATAAAAAAAAAACAACAAACAACAAAAAATTATACAATTTTTTTAATGAAACGACGTCGATTAATTTACAGGCGTCCCGTGTTCGTAGCCGTAGTAAGATAAATACCATCGAACGAACTTCTTCAACCCGGTTTGCAAATCGGTCGTCGGTTTATACCCGAATTCAATCCGGGCCGAACTTATATTCGCATGGGTGAACGGAACGTCGCCGTTTCCGGGCATATCCACAATGTTCTTCTTCGCCTGCGTCTTCAAATGCTCCTCCAGAATACTCACCAGCGCCGGCACTGTCACCGGCGACGTATTCCCTAAATTGAAGATCCGATACGGTGCCGGCCCTCTCTTTTTCCCACCCGATCCGGTACTTTTTCCCGACGTATCAAGCGATCCCAAACACCCTTTCACAATATCATCAATGAAAGTAAAATCCCTAGCCAAATCCACCTCATTCTTCCCCCGATAAACTGTAATCGGCTTCCCCTGAAGAATATTTCGCGTAAACGAAAAATACGCCATGTCTGGTCTTCCCCATGGGCCATAAACAGTAAAGAATCTCAACCCAGTAATAGACAATCCATAGATATGATTATAAGTATGAGTAATTTCCTCGCCGGCTTTTTTAGTAGCAGCGTAGAGACTCGCGGGTTGGTCAGTCCGATCCAATTCGGAGAAAGGGACTTTCTCGTTGAGACCATAAACAGAGCTTGAAGAAGCCCAAACAACAGAGGGTTGAGGATTCGCCGATTTACAAGCCTCGAGAAGAGTAACGAGACCTGCAATGTTGCTATGAACATAAGAATGAGGATTCTCCATTGCGTACCTGACACCAGCTTGGGCCGCTAAATGCATCACATGAGTAAAAGCGACAATGTCGAAAAGCTTATCGAGTAATCGGGCATCGTTGATATCACCTTCAACGACGAACACACCATGCCGGTTAACAAGCGCCTTCCGAGCTTTTTTAAGGGAAGGATCGTAGTAATTATTGAAATTATCAAGTCCAACAACGCCATCTCCACGACGTTTCAGTGCTAAAGAAACGTGGGTCCCAACGAAACCGGAAGCACCGGTGACGAGTACAGACATACCATTGGAACGGCTGATCTCGGCCGATGTACGGACTTGTTTCTCCCATTGGAGACCGCCCCATGAGGCGGAGAGATAGCGGGTACCGGAATCGACGAAGCTTTGGAAGCTGAGATAGGAGACGGTGAGAGCGATTAAGAAGAGAGCCCATAAAAACATGGTGCTGGTTGAAGCGAAGAAACGGTAGAATTGACGGTTGAATCCATAGCTTCTTTGTTCGATTTTGAATTTACCGGGGGTTGAAGGGAAGAGTTCTTCATCCAATGTTGGCATTTTGACGATTTATTTTATTTTTTATTTTTAGAAAAAAAAAACAACTTTTAGGGAAATTCGAAAGAAAAGAAAAGAAAAGAAAAAGAAAGGGGTCAACAAACAAACAAATTGGAAGAGAAAAAAAAATGGAATAATAAGAAATGGGGAAAAGGAAAATGGATGGAAATGCTAATTAAAGGGAATGGTAAAGAAATGGGTTATATTTATAGGGATGGAATGATGTGGATCATTCCGCGTGAAAGCGTTAAGGCCTCTCACGATTAGTGTGGGCACTGGAGGACAAGATTAAGAACTCTTTTTTAATTTTAATTAATTTATTATGGATTGAGAAAATGGTCCGCCATTCAAATTTAAGAACAAAAAACACATTACCAAAATTATATTCATAAATAATTTATAAGATTTAAATTTGAAACAAGTTTATTGCCGGTCTTGGACTGCACAAGAGATGCAACATCAGATGAGATGAGTGATTCTAGGAACTACCAAATGGATTTCATCAATTTAAAAATAGAAATACTACACATAGTAATAGTATCCATTATTGTAATTAAAATATAAGCAAATTTTATAATTAGTGGCGATACAAGTAAGAGGGTGTCGTGTGACATCAATTCATTTCTTTCTTTATGTGTTCGTAACACATATAGTTTTTTTTTTTTTTTTTTTAATGTAAATGTGGAATCTACAAAAATAGATTTAAGATGGAGAGGGAGAGGGAGAGGGAGTGGAGGTGGTGGGGGTATTAATTAGTGGAAAAAGCATTGAATTCCTAGGGTTGCTCCATTATTGATGTGTGTTTTTGCTAAATAATAAGTTGAGTTGAATAATAATGAATAAGAAAGCAGAGTTATAATACTCAATCTCAAAACCCAATCAATGATAAGAAAAGTTAATCATATATGTTAGGAGTGAGGGCAGAGCATTTGATTCTTTCAAGGTGTGAATATTCCATCAACTTGTACATGATCTGATCATATGTTAATATTATTTATAGAGAATAGAAAGGATAGAAAAGGATGATGTCAGGCATAGATAATATTAAGAAATGGAATAATATAATTACAGAGCACATGTGAAAGAGTGGGGTAGTGAATAGTGGGTGGTTGGAGGGATGGGGATCCTTCTGCTTTACGTAATATCATCTATTTTTGTGTATTCTATTAAATTATTTTATCGATGACATATTTTTACTTTTTATTTTTTTTTATAAATATTATAATATTGTTTTTATGTGAATAATAAAAAAGAATGTACATAGATAATACTCAAGATGTATTCAAATATTACTCATTATTGTTACTGGACACTAGAGATGTAAATATGTCAAATTATGAACCAACCTCACATTTTTTGATTTACAAAAATTGAACCTTATCGATTGAATGTGCAAGGGTCAATTTAACCCAATTCAATCGATAATTTTCTGATTGAATTGAGTTGGTCATTGGGTTGTTCTTTTCTTTTATAATTTAGACTATTTTTTTTTTTTTTTTATTAAAGTTGAAACTCTTGCAGTGAACGAAATGTTATATTTACGTAAATATGTTACATCAATTTAAAAAAGTTTATAATCAAACAAACAACAAACATTTTATGAAAAGCCTAAATATTTATCTTTAAAAACATGAAACTAAGTTCATGTAAAATCCAAATTACATTCAACTTATGAATGAAAAGCAAGCATTTTATGCCTTCATTTAAACTCATTCACTACATATAATAATAAAAATAGAACTAATTGAGTTGACCCGATTAATAAATTCTATAACCTAACCTAATTCGAAATATATTTTTTATAAATTTGTAATTTAATCCAACTCTTGTAATTTGGTCAGATTATCGAGTTTTTCGAATAACGCTGATTTGGAGAGTGGAGTCAGATTCGTTCAAAATGGTCGATACTGCCGCCGCATTCTTCATTATTTCTAGTTTTAGTGGAGTGGGTGATGACGTGTCTGTCTTAAATTATTTAAATTATTTTTTCTAATTCTTCTCCAAATTCCTCTGCTACACGTGTATTATTAATTTGCGTACCAAAGTACTGGAGGGAGGTGCATGTCTGTCTTCTTTTATTTATAAGGATCCATATGTTATTTTGTAACTTAAAAATTATGGAATCTAATATATTTTAAAATTGTCTGAATATCTGAAATGTAATCAAAATTATAAAAAGTAAAAAAATATTAAAATATGTGAAGATGATAGAACAAAAAGAGGATCATGAAGTGCATCAAAATGATACATATATATATATAATATAATAATTTTAAAATCCTTCACCACTCATATATATATAGAACTATATATTACAAATATGCTTCTATTAATTTGTGGAATGTAAATATAATACATGGGAGAAAATTCCATTGATCATTCTATATCATATAGGTACTAATTCATTATATAGCGGTCATAATTACCACAATTATTTATTTTTTAATAATCAACTTGTCAATTGAAAATACTAACATCTCATTTTCCATGCCCTCCTCCATAACCCGATCCATATCCTCCCCCATATCCCGACCCTCCACCTCCACGACCACCTGATCCAGAACCCGCTCGAGACCCTGCATACGACCCTGCTTCAGATCCATAGTCGGAACCTGACCCAGAAGAAGAAGAGCTAGAACTAGAACTAGAACTCGAACTCGAACTTGATCCAGAGCCAGAGCCAGAGCCCGACCCCGAACCACTCCCACCAAGTCCAATGCCAATTCCAGCTCCAACTCCTATGCCCACCCCACCTAGGTCAAGACCCAAATCTTTCCTAGCCACTCGGCTTTGGGACACAACAAACAAAGAGGAAACAAGAAGAGCAGCAAAAAACAAGGATTTCAAACTAGCCATTATAGTTGATTAAAGAGGTTTAAGAGAATGAGGAAAAAGAGTAGATTGTGTTAAGTGAGGTTAAAGTGAGAAGAAGTATGGAGTATTTATAGGGTCGTATGAAGGAAGGGGCAGGGCTGTGCATGCGCCATGTGGCATGCGCACATAGATTGCGGCATGGACTAGTGGAGTAGCACGCGCAAGCCGATCTCTCGAGTGTTTTTCTTTGGCCACTATCTTTTGTTTTTGGTTTGGATTATTTTTAGAGGAATATTACGTTTAAGTCTTAATTTGAAATTGTGTGGTGGGTAGGACTAGGAGAGGCTACATATGCTCACATCTCTTATCATAAAGTTGGATGGAAATTTCGAGAAGGTGGTGACTGAGATTTGCATTAAAAAAAAAAAAGCACTAATAATACACGTTTAGGTATCATGCCAATATATCCTTAACTTTGGTCGGTCTACCCACTAATTATTGACAAACTTTTTAATACGATACAAATGAGTAGCAGTGATTAGAAGGCACAACTCAATAACTCAATTAAGTCAATTATCGACATATTTCGATCTTAATTATTAGTTATAAATTTGTAATAAACTTTTAAGATGCACGTCAAATTGAGTTTAACTCTCTATTAATATGAATTATGTTTTTAGAAGTCAAATTGAATTGCTCATTCATTATTGATATGAAATACGGGAAAAAAAATAAATTTTTATGACCAACCTCAACCTATGTGTTGTAAGAAAGCATTTATAATATGAATTTAAAAACAGTAATTATCACCATATTTATAATATATATAACACTAAAAAAATATTAATATGTATGGTTGACCTCTCTCGAGTTTTTTTTTTTTTTTATAAAAGAAGACACTGCTGAAATGTGGAAAGAAAGAGAGAAGTTGTTTCGTTCAAATAACGGTCATTGCAACCAAAAATGTAGTAATTCAACAAATTTCTTGTCAATTTAGTATCAGTCAAGGACAAGGAGATGATACATCCAAAATTTAAGTTGATGAAAAGATGAATTTGCAATAGAAAAAGGTTCTTATTTCTCAAGATTCTTCTATAGTAAAGTTTTGTTTTCATCAAATATGAAGTAAGTATTGATAGCATCGAAAATGTGCTATCTAGTTTCGTTTAATTCGAGATCGTTCTATGATTTTACTTTCTTATTTGACTATTTTATAAGTTTCAAGCAATTCAAGGGTAGGATTAGGTGTCAATATTGATTTGGAGTTAAAATGAGTAATACGAAAACAAATGGCACCAACCGAGGCAAATGCATGAAGAAAAAAGACAATTTTAGCCTCTGCCTTGCAGTGTCGCGCTGCCTTACGGTGTTGTGCATGCGTGGTACTGTAAGATAAGAGTATTACTATCTAGTTTTCGCGCACGGCTCTGCGACGCTACCTTAGAGCTCTGCGACTCTACGACCCTAACGCACACATTTCTTCCGTTAGCGCCACAATGCCCATCACGTTTCTTTAAATTAAGTTTTCGCCACCTATGTCAGGGGACACTCGTTTCCAACCGTTCTTTGAATGTTTTTTCTGTATTTTTCTCTCATTTTCAGTTCTGTTTATTCACTCGAATATAGCCCCATTGCTCGACATGTCTAGAATGGGCTAAGGTAACACTTTTCTAGCTTGAGTAGTTAGGATACTTTCCCTATTTTATTGTTTGTGAGTCATGAAACTATGATCTTGATGTATTGTTGATTTGATTCTGTTTAATCTTGATTGGGACATATTATTGGACGCTTGGTAATGTATTTTTACCGCTTGAATTAATGTACAATATCGTGACACTGATTGTATAGATTTTCTAGAAGCAAAGAGTCGAGTTAGCTTACAAATTAATTAGATGAGTATTAATCTAACAGACTTAGAATCAAATCAATAGAATAATTAGCTAGGCACTTGAAAGTTAATTATCACCCAACTTGTCCTAGATCTTAATGTGATTAAGGTAGTTCAAACATGTATGCTTTTCTTATTAATTTTATTAATTTGTAGTTCAAGACAATTTGGTTAGCTTTTCTAATTAAATTGGTTGAGATGTAACATTAAGGTCTAGTAATGCTAATGCCATGGTCGAACAAATTGAAATAGGAAGTTCCGTTCAGACCCAAACTAGGATCTTTAAGTCATTGAACATCTTCTAAATTTTATTCTTTGTGTTATTTTCCGTTATTTAAAATCAAAACCATCAAACACCCCTCCCCCCTTCAGTTACCTCGGGATGGAAGCAAATTGGCTAGAGAAACTCACGTGCCTCCTGAGTTCGACCCGGACTTGATAATAAAACTAGTTCTTGTTGTGTGATTAGGTCATTTATTTGATCCAAATTTGTGTGACGAAATCGGCTCGATTAATATTTATTATTATACAATCATAAACTTAAACTCACATATAGCTTGGCCAACTTTAACCCTATATTGTTTTTCCAGATTCATATTTGACATCCAATTTCTTGGAAAATTATCATTTTCAAGAATTCATTATTTTGGTCGGTATAATTTATTTTACTTCAATTACCTATTGCTTTGTGCTTTTACAATTATACGTCAAATCATACTTCTAATTCTACTTCTACTTCTACTCTTCACCATATATATATCCCTCATTTTATCTTTGCTTTGCATTTTTGGTATTATTAGTATTTATATATTCATATTTTAAAATAATTCTCAAAACTCTAGATAATCTTTTTTCTACATGATTCTCATATAATATATTTATATTAATATTAATAAACAATTTTGTCAATCATTTTACATTTTTAATGAATAAAAGATTACTATTTATCTTGTACACAAATTTGATTACAAAAAGTTATTCGATGAAAAAATAGATATTTTGTTTTGTAAATACCTACGTTTCATTTCAGCATAACCACAATTTTTTCTTTTTAATTCAACAATATATGAAATGGGAAATTTGAACTCCAAACTTTTTAATTTAAGGTTAGATTATTTAAGGTTAGATTGAATGATGTCACTCATATGACAATTTTATTACGTAGCAACTTTAGTCCAACTCAAAAACAAAATATTAGTAAAGTATATAAAAAATAAACAACCTTCAAAACTTAAAAATAAATAAAATCATAAGTTCACATACATAGTGGCACAAAGTACTATGCTAATTATAATTATTAGCTATTTTTATTCATCCCATCCAATTGTCTAATGTTACTTTTCCATGGAATTTATAAATATTTTAATGCATTTAAGTATTACTATAATCACTGATATCACCGTTAGCGGTGGTTTTTATTCAATATCCTAAATTTTGATCTTTTCCACTCTCTTTACTTTCTTTTAGTTGTTACCGCCTTCACCATAACCATGTCCTTCGCCGTAGCCATGACCCTCTCCGCCACCGCCGCCGTTTCTTCTGCCGGAACCTGACCCTGCGTAAGACCCAGCGTACGAACCAGCCTCAGAGCCTGCACCGGACCCTCCATAGCTAGAGCTTGATGAATGTGAGGAGGACGAGGAATAGGACCCAGAGCCGGATCCGGATCCAGAGCCGGCTCCAGCACCGGAGCCACTTCCACCGCCTAGGCCCAAGCCCAAGCCAAGGCCAAGACCAACTCCCAAGCCACCAAGATCAAGGCCCAGGTCCTTCCTGGCCACACGCCCTGCTTGTGATTCAATCACTGACATACAGAGTACTAAACAGAGAACACCAATAGCTTTGATAGAGGCCATTTTAATGTCGAAAATCTAATAATATTGAGACTTTGAAATTTAGGAAAATGGGTTTGTGAATTTGGTAATGTATTTTGGCAAAATTGGTGGAGGTATTTATAGAATTTCGAAAGCATTTTTTCTTTTTAAATTTAGGAAACTGTTTGGGAATTTCATGTGTGTGGGAATTGGGAATTAAATAATTCATAATGGAGAGGTGAGTGTAAATCCTTGTTGTACCAAATTTTGTGGCTGAATGTGGTCGAGGTTTCTGTTAACTTTTAAAATATTTCAACTATAGCTTGCAACTCCACTTATCAATGTATAGAAGCGGCAGAATTCGTTCAATAAATAAGTACCACGTTGTAATCGTTTAACTTTATATTAGTAAAGTCTTTTTCGTTGTCTTTAAAGTACACAATTCTTAGATGTAAGTGATATTGTATCAACTAAGTTATCGATATCTTTGTATTCTTTATATCTCCTAACTTTATTATTTATCTTGTTACAATACTACGTGTGACTTGTGACGTCTTGTGTTAGACATACATAATTTTAATATGAATAAAAATTATTTGAATTAGTAGAGAAAACTTTAGTTGTGGTTTAATTAATTAGAAAATAATTGACTATTTACAAATATTTATCAATTATGACTAAACAATAGTCTCTAAGCCTTTCAATTTTAATATGGGCTGTTATTGACAATAGGGGTTGAAATGTTATTTGAGCTAATTTCCTATTCATTTTTTAAATGAAATTTGTTATTGCTTATCTTGACCTAATTAATGCGTTGGGATATTTGATTTATATATAATTAAGAATTGTGTTTATTTGGTTCAATTAACCTCGTGTATAATATATATATATATATATATATATATATATATATATTTATATGGGGTTCATCTAATAGAGAAATGATAATTTAGATTGATTGTGGAATCCAATGGTGGCAGCACCAAATTGTGGCTATGAATTCACAATCTGTTGATAATGGTTATTGATTGCTAATTTAATAATTAATTATGGGATAGGCCTCCATTGACTTACACTCAGTGGACTCACGACTCACATTGTATGGATTGATGTTAAAATTCCATCAACAAAAATCTCAGCTAACCTTCACGTACTACC
Source organism: Cucumis cinereus (assembly GCA_037974625.1). Taxonomy (NCBI): domain Eukaryota; kingdom Viridiplantae; phylum Streptophyta; class Magnoliopsida; order Cucurbitales; family Cucurbitaceae; genus Cucumis; species Cucumis cinereus. The sequence goes on along the minus strand of JBBPDJ010000008.1, from coordinate 8,283,738 downwards.
CACAATATACATTAATATTTTTATGAGGAGGTTATTCGATAAATATGAGTAATTTTAGGAGGCTAAACTATGGTTAAAAGTGGATGAACTTGCTTTTACTAGCAATGTTTTTAAAGGAGTAAGCCAAGAGTTTCTTTTATCTTTGTTCAAATTGGAATTCAGAAAAGTAGAGTTGGACTAATTGAAGAGTGATCCGTTCGAGTACGAAAAAGTAGGCCCGCAATAGTATATGCAAACAACCAAGTTCGAGTTTGACTTAATATCCATACAATTTTTCGTAGAGTTAAACGAGTATGTAACTCACAAATTTTTTTTAATTTTCTATTGTATAAAAAAAGTCTTAAATAGTACTTATATATATCTATATGTATTTTGAAAGGTACAATAAATTAAAGATTTCCTTCTAAGTAAGCAACCCATATTCTCACATGTTTTCAACAATGTCTATAAATGACATATAAAATTAACCCTAAACCCTAATTTTTATTATGGCATACTAAAAAATCTACATATATACATTTATGCATTTGCAATGGCAATTGTTGTTATGTCCACTTAATTATATATATTCCTATTAGCACTTAAATATTTTCATTAATTAACAAAACACAACCTTCTTATTTCCTATAAGAATATGACCAATTGCTCTGAAATGGCTATATTAATCAATCGAAGTGGTAAATGTTTTCGTGTATAGATGTGATGAAGACCATAAATATGAAAAAAAAATGTGATCTAACAGTAGATCAGATTATATGTTTCAACAGACAATCATGACCTTACCTTATTACAACTATTCAGGTTGAAGTGGTTATACAATGAAGTTGTGTATCTTATTCTATACGAGTGTGTCATATTTAGACCACAGATATGAAATATCCTGATCTGATGAAGGAATATGTTTGAACTGAAAATTACATTCTTTGCCTTTTAGATTTAATAAATTTATACTTGTACGTTGTTCGCTTCGAATAGGTTAAACAATTCATTTTTTTTTTTTTTGTATGTATCAAAATAAAACTATAAATTTGATGTGATCACATGTGTTACAAGCTTAGTATATATAAACGAAAATCTTAATAAACATATTGTTTTTTCTTTCTGTAAGAGATATGGGTTTTTCCACTGACAACTACAAGATATAGGGTGAAAACAACTTAGGGGAGTTTTAAAAAGAAAACTATATTTAGCATATAAATTCTACTAACTCTGCATTAATATATAGTAAAACATTAACATACACATGAAATTGCCTAAAAAGCAAGAAACAACATGAAAATCCATCACACACATGATCTACAACAACAATTTCATCACTGCTAAAACACAAACAAGCCTCCATCTTCTCTTATCTTTATTTAAATACATAAAGTTAAGATCATGATCTAAATCTACTACGTAAACTAATACTTTTGTTATACGTTCTCTTATGACTTTAGTTTCCTCCCCCATATCCATGACCCTCGCCGTAGCCATGACCTTCACCATATCCTTCACCATTGTCATTGCTGCCTCCTCTGCCCGAACCTCCACCATATCCCGAACCATACCCTGACCCTCCATTCCTATTTCCACCTGAACCTGAGCCTGCTCGAGACCCTGCGTATGACCCAGCGTAAGAACCAGCTTCGGACCCAGCTCCGGACCCTGAACTTGAGCTCGAAGAGTGTGATGATGAAGATGAACTCGACCCAGATCCTGATCCAGAGCCAGAACCAGAACCAGAACCAGAGCCAGAGCCACTTCCACCTATGCCTAAGCCAATTCCAGCTCCAAGTCCAACTCCGACTCCTCCAAGGTCAATACCGAGATCTTTTCTCGCCACTCGACCTTCAGAAAGAATGGCTGAAAAAGAGAGTAGAAGGCAAACAACAAGAGCAAGGGACTTGATTGAAGCCATTATTGTCAAGACAAATTAAGCAAGTGTGGGATTGTATAAAAGCTTCTGTAAGGTTTAGGGTTTAAAAGGTTTGTGATGTGGGGATTATTAGGGAGACTTGAGGGAGGTATTTATAGTAAAATTTGTTGAAGGTGATAGGGCCATTTGTAAAATGGTACGATGAAGTGGCCACTACAAAAGGATTTGGGGAGGGCAAATTATGTGGCCAAGGATGCCCAAAATTGATTGAAGATTATGGCGTTTGGACAAGTGTTAATATTATTTTGAAGTGGAGGGTTGGTACCAAAGTTTTTAATGTTTAATTATTGAAGTTCATCATATAAATATGTAGAAATGAAGTGGTGAATTATTGAAGAAGCTGGTGTTGAGAGAGTTTGACAATGGAAAGTGGATTCCATAATTGACTTTTTGTTGCCGACTCCCTAGTCGGTTTCTCCACTAATTTTAGTGCTCTCCAATTCTACGTGACCTTATATTTAGATGCATGAAAAACACTTCTCAACAAAACATTTTTGAAAACTTGAAAACGGAAGGAGCATTCGGGGGAGTTGAATTGGTTACAATAGTTCATGAGTTATAATAGTCCGTGTTTAGAATATAAACTATTTTAATCTAAATTAAACTAGTTTGTGTTTTGGTAGAAAATAGTAAACATCTTTGACAAATAAGAGAAGAGAGAATGTGAAATAGTAAATACAACGTCAAAATGATTTTGTGAAATAGTATTTATCATACTAACTGTAAATTGTAAGTAGTTTTACACACGCCACTATTATTTTTGGTGCCTAAACATGGGTGTTTGGGGCACTAGATAAGTTATTATAATTGTAGTTTTTGTTTGAGATGTAGAATATTTTAGTTTAGGTTATAATAATATGTGTTTTGTGTGTAAACTATTTTAGTTTGATAAAAAAAAATAGTAAACACGGTAGTAAATCATAAAAAAATGATGAAGGTAAAATATGAAAAACCGTGGAAAATAGTAAATAGGGAAAGAGAGAGTTTAGTCTTTTGGTCCCTAAGTTTTGATCTATAGGTGCATTCAGTCTCTGAGTTTTCAAATTAGTCATTTTAGTCTCTGAGTTTTCAAGAATAGGTTTAATAGGTCTCTCCTAACATTTTTTTTAAAATTAATATATATATAAAAAGGAAATGATCAAAAATAGAAAAAAATTACAAAATATTTACAATTCATAGAAAAATCAAGTGTAATTGATTTTTGTTTTTAGTGGTTTTTTTCAATGGAATGTAAATAATTTGTTTTTTTTTTCAAAAAACCTCTATAAGAAAATTAATTTAAGATTTTTTGTAGTCTTTATCTTTTCTCTCTCCTCTTTCTAGTTCTCTCTCCTCATTCTTCATCCTTTCTCTCTTCTTTTCTCTTCCATCTCTTCCATCTTCTATCTCCATTACATATATGTAGGCTTTGGGGTTTATATGTAATGAAAATGGAAGTGAGAAGGAGAGAGAAAGGATGAAGAAGAAGAAAAGAGAACTAGGAAGAGGAGAGAAACAAGATAAAGATTAAAAAAACTTAAATTTAATATTTGTATTAAGTTTAATGATTCTTTTGTTGGAAGTGACCGTTTAAACCTATTCTTTAAAACTCATAGCCTAAAATGACTAAAAAAAAGGTATTTTTTCCTAGTAAATATTATAATAAATGAGAGTTTTGAAATAATGATTACGGTAGCTAATTAAAAAAAATTAAATAGTATTTACTTTAACAAATAGAAATAGTTATTATAATCTTAGATAGTTCTCACTCCAAGCAGCTTCAAAATGAAGTTAACAATTCACTCCATCAACTTTTAGTTGCTGTCCCAAACGGCTGAAGAAGTTAAATACGGGCAGAATTAGGATTGTAATGAAATTTTAATATATGATAGTCAAGTTTCATTTTGCTTAATAGATTTGTGTATTTAGATATACTTTTTCATTATGCTTATTTAAAAAAAAAATTAAAAAAATCTAGGACCTTCATCTCGTCCCTAGACTAAAAGAGAATTATGAGATATATTTGTTCATGTGTGTTAAGTTAAACAAATATTATCCAAATTCAATATTCATTATCTTAAATTTCTACACATAAATTAGTCGGAAACATTTCAAATATTTGTCGATGCGTTAATATATCTTTAAATTTGAAGTATTCAATCTCGTTATTAAAAGACAAACCAATATTTTTTTTTATATATTCTTAAAACAAAAAAATTTATTATCTAGTAATGTCAATAGGAATATAAATACATATAAGACAATAAGAAAAAAAATTAAGTATCCATTTAAATAATTTTTATTTTATTTACAAACATTTCAATTCATATCTTTGTTTTATCCACATATATACGTATATATATTTTGAAAATAAACTTCATGAAGAAAAATTAACCAAGAACACTAGCCTCACCAACAAAGTAGAAGAAATCCAGTCCGAAATAATACATAAATTCGCACCCACCTCTTTGGAGTGAGAAGAAGAGGAGGGAACAAAACAACCCCCTAGCCACCATTCACCAGTCCACCTGAGCCAACCAATGGACAAGCCTATTTCCCGAGCGCAGACACCACACAATGGAACATACTTGGGCAGACAGAGCCAAAGTCGCAATATCTTCAACAAATCCCGCAAGCTTAGGTAGATCCTGACTCTTATGTGATAAGCATTAATACGTTCAATACAATTAGACTTAACCAAAATTGGGGGATGAAAGGCAAACGCAAAACGGTCAATGAAAGCAGTCAGGCCTTTCACAACCACCAGAGTCTCAAGGGGCTTAATGGGTCATCAGAACTGCACCCTATCGCAACCACCGTATGAACCGTCTTCAGATCCACCAACTTTGTGGTGTGACCAAGAGGAGGCTGACAAGATTAATTGAGTGTTATGTTTTATCGATATATCTTTTCATATATCCTTATAATTGAAATTTCATATGATATTAATATTAATATTTTAATTTTGAATTGATTGAAGTTTCAGACACCCACGTATCGGTCAAGAACCCACTTAATTGAACCACCAAATCAAGATATAGCGATAACTAAAAGAATACGATGGTCGGTGAAGAATTCAAGACGTAATTACAAATATAGCAATTAGATTCAAATTATTAGCATATTTTTCTAAAAAAATGCAAATATAGCAAATTCAGAGTCTATCCGTGATAGAAATCTATAGGCCATATTGCAGTTTTGGTCTGTTATTGATAAACTTCTAGTCTATCAACTTTATGTTATCTATTATAGTAATCCATAATTTAATTAACTAAATAGGAATAATATTTTTATTCAAACTTCATATATATATGTATAAACTAGACTAGAAGAACAAAGCAGGAATACAATTAAGGATTCACCATCTATAGCTTTTATTAATCTATTTGCAAAAGGAAAAGACGATGATAATCCTTAATTAATTTCATATTATCATTAATTATAGTTTAAGTTTGATCTCAGTTTTCGCCGCCATTGCCATAACCATGCCCCTCGCCGTATCCATGCCCCTCTCCGTATCCTTCACCGTTTCCCCTCCCTGAACCCGCACCATATCCTGCACCCGACCCAGAACCGGAACCGGATCCATCGTTCCTGTTTCTGCCTGAACCAGATCCGGCCCGAGACCCGGCATAAGAGCCAGCGTATGAACCGGCTTCAGACCCAGCGTCGGAGCCAGAGCTGGAGGTTGAGGAGTGTGAAGAGGACGCGGAACTGGAGCCGGAGGCAGATCCCGAGCCACTTCCACCTAAGCCCAAGCCCACTCCCGTGCCAACACCAAGGCCCACTCCGCCAAGGTCGAGGCCCAAGTCTTTTCTAGCCACTCGGCTTTCTGATACAATAACGGACACGCCAAGTAGGAAAGCGACAATGGGAACAGCCCTAATGGAAGCCATATTTGTGTGATGGGTAATTGGAAAAGAGAAAGTGAAGAAGTTTTTAACGATAACTAGAATTTGAGAGTAGTGAAATGCTTTGTTTTTTGTTTTGTGTTTTTGGGGGAAAGGAAGGGGAGATTGGGGTATTTATAGAAGTTGAAGAATAGGTTAAATTGGATCAAAATCATGAAATATTGCACTAGTTTTTCGCGTTTTCTAGAAGATGGATAGGATTTGGACAAGTGTTCATACACTCCAGTTTAGAGTTTAGTGGAGTTCAAGTGATGTTGCATTTCCAATCCAAAAAAGAAAACGGTCATGTCACAGATTTTGATGCACCCAAAAAAAGTATTAGGTCAAGTTTATGGTCAAACAAGGTAAATTCATCTAATTGAGAAAGTCCTCTTTAAAACTAATGTTCTATTTCAAACGATTGAACATAAAGCTTTCTAATACAACTTTAAATTGTCTACTTATAGACTTACAAGAAAATAATATAATTAACTAATGAATTCTAATTAAACACTGATCAATTTAAATCAAGAATTAAACAATTATTAAACTAAAATATACCCATTATTTCTAATTTTCTTTCCATCATATTTTATTTCTAATTTTTTAGGTTGAAATATCATTTTGACCTATGTATTTTAAGATTTGTTTAATTTTAGTTATTATAATTTCAAAATGTCTAAAATTTTAGTTCAAGTACATCTTAAATTTTGGTCACTTGAAGTTAGTTTTTTCTTTTTATCAAAATTGATTAAACAATGGTAATAATTTTCATTCAAAAAACAGAATATGTAAATCATATGAATATCGAGAATGGTTTGAAAATTTGATATTTGAACCAAAATGAAACAAAGTTATAAAAGAAATTAAAAAAAAAAAAAGGTGAAAATAATATATGTACAAGTTGAGAAAGAAGAAAGAACTAATAAAAGAAGAGTGGTCAAGAAATGGTTGTTGTTGTTGAATTGAAGGGGTGGTGTATATTTGGGAGTGTTCGAGTCATCTTGTTCGTACTTCGACTAATCTCAACGAAACTGTTTGACGACGGAGGAGAGGAACAAAATGAGGTGAGAGATGAAAAGTAAAAGAGATGCAACGATGAGGAACACGCCGAGCTTCTTCCATTTAGCTTGAAGAGTTTTGAGAAACCCTGTTTTGCAAGAAATGCAATTATAGCACAAATTTCCTCTGTCGTTGTCCCATAAATTACAATCACTGTCATATGGGTTTGATGGATGAATTGGTCCTCCTTCATGTTTCCTCCAAAATGTTGCGTTTACATATTCCATGTCGCAAATCGTTGCTGGCATGCAACATCCAGACTAACAAACACCAATAACATACACATTATCTCTTCAATTCAATTACAAACTTATAATAATTCAAAACTATATATATATATATATATATATATATATATATATATATAACATGTTAGAAAATTACCGAATGATTTACCTCAATGAAGGAGAGTTTTTTTAGGCTAAAATCATACGATTTAAGCATCACAGTTCTTGAGACCAAATCATCACAAGCCCCTGAATCATAAATACAAGACTTAATATCTTGGGAATGGGCTTCATCAAACACTTTCAACCGTAACCATTTGGGTGATGCAGCCACGGATCGACTCTCCATTTTATAGGCCCCAACAAGCGCAAGCCCAATTATGAACATAAGCAACAACGGCACCATCACAATTAGAAGCCCCAAAACAGGGTACCTAGACCTTAGAAAAACCACTGCATTGCTTATGAGAAACAACAAAATTAAACCAACCCCAATCCCTATTTGGAAACTGGGCAGCTTCAAAATGCTCTCGCACTCCGAATCTCTAACGTAAAATATCCACACAATAAAACCCAATACTGGGATTGACAGTATTAGAGTCAATGTAGCTAATGCCTTCTCCAAGTTGTTGATTTCCAGAAATGCGTTCTTGTTTTTACTTGCTTTCGGAATATCATCTCCTCCGCCTCCGCCTCCGCCACACACGCCTAATTCTTTGTCTTTGCAAGGAGCTTTCTCTTCTACTACTGCCACTATTGCCCGGGCTTCCTCTGCAACTGCGTTGCCATTGTTGTTGTTGTTGTTCTCGTCGTTCTCTGCCATAGTACTGAATTAGTGATCAATGTATAGGATAATCCACAATTGGAATGTGATTAATTACACACACACATATATATATATAAGTTATAAATTAATGTGTTTAATCGATAACCATCACGTGTCGTGTTATAACAAGTCAAAGTGAAGGAGGACAAGACACATATTGTTGGGGATTCAGTTGATTAATGGAAAGTGTCATGGTTTTGAGGAGAATATTGAGGGTGAGTTTGTTGCAGATGATGAGAAATAGTAGGAGTGAACTTGTTTGATGAGGACTTCAAATAAAAATAATTTAAATTTTTTTATTTTTTTTGCTTATTCATTGACATAGTCCACTGTCTTAACCAAATCTACTTCACTATCCATAAATTTGGGATCTATCAAAGGATTTAATTTTTGTTTTTGTAATTATTATTCATAGACAACCATGTGATATTAATTAAGACATTTGGATATTTTCAAATGCAATTAAGGTTTAAATTATGACTGTAAATAATCAATTTCTTTTTTTCGATTCTATTTATCAAATATAAGGTAAAGATTTCTAGTTACTAAGTTATGTGTTAATTTAAATATATAAAGTCGTTACAATGCTATTTTTATAATTTATCGTCTTTGATTTTTTATAATTTAGGAATAATAAAAACACGGGAACCGTTGAGGTTTGTATTAAGTTTTATTTTTTAGCAAAAGTGTGTCATACAAATGCCATATTTTAAAAATATTCTTGTTTGGTCCCTACATTTGTTTTAATTTAGTGTAATTCCGAATACCAGTCAAATGTATGAATGAAGTAGTCGAATTATTGAAATACAATGTACTTTTATTTGTTTTTGAGATTGCAATCTAACGGATTCAAGAGAGAAATGAGCCAATTTATATTAATATATTATGATTCGCTATCACCTTTTATCTCAAAAACATATTATTATTTTATCTTAGTAAAAGTGTCATTGAAATAGGAAGTTATGAAATTGTTTATGTTACAAACAAAAGATTACTGGTAATTTAAATTGGAGATTCCTTTTGATTTTTTTTACCATTGTCTATTCCAATATATATTTTATAGTTTTCACATACAGTATATATGCATTTTGTGTTAGAACAATCTATGTTGTTTGGACACTATTTACTTATACAGTGTAATTGTGTTAGCAGTATTATATCTAGCATGTCCACTTTCTTTATTGTATTTGTAACTATTAATATCATATTTAAACGAGTTCATGATTTCTTTTGTTTTCTTTTCAATTACTATTTTTTCTTTATATTTAAATTTAAAGTTATGTTTCATTTTTTCTCTAATTTTTTTCTCAGATTTTCATATATTTTCAATTTTAAATTCTAGTAAATTAGATTTACAGTATATTAAATTAAATTATTTAGTTTTCAATTTATTTTATAAAAACATATGCAAAAGATAGTTTAATTAAAGTTAAGGAAATATATATTTACCGTTTATTATATATATTTTGTGAGTTAAAATTAACATAAAATAATAATAAAAGCAAAACAGAACAAAAGTTAACCTGTCTCTTACACTAGAGTGCCGCCCACCCCCTCCCCACCTCCTTCTCATTCGCATGAAAAAACATTTCTACTACACGGACGATGACGTAGAATTCCTCCGATCTTTGCGACACAGACGCCGTCACATGTCATGGATCTTTCTTCCTTTCTCATTCACCATCTCCTCCTCATTTTCTCTCTCTCTCTCTCTCTCTCCTCAAATCCTTTTACCGTCAAGTCTCACCCAAGAACGAAGTTGCGGACCACAAGCTTTGCTACCATGTGGTTGTCGGAGGAATCGACCAACAGTGTTTAGGTGAGAAACCTTCAGAAGAGCTGTGATTTGGTTTGATGTTTTGGGAGGCATTGATTACATGGAGAAAGAGTGTTTTAATTATGGCTATTTTGAAGTTTTAAAATTATCTAATGACTTTTTTAATTTTGGGAATGATTTATTTGAGGTACGGACATTCTTGATAATTTGATACTTTTATTTATTTATTACTTTTTAATTTTGCCAATTTTATAATCAGAGATTTTCATTTTGTTATACTTGTGTAGAGTGAACATTAAATTTTGTCATTTATCTAGTCAGCCATTAAAAAAATTATTGTTTGGTTGTTTTTCAAGTCTTGTATTTAGATATAGATAATCCTCTTTCTAAACCCAAATCAAAATTTTATGACTTTATAAACATAAATCAATTAAGTTTGATACAATAAACATTAAGAAAAGTATATGGAGTTTGAAAAGATAAGGAGATGTTATGAATGAAGAGTAGATAAATAACTTCAATATTTTTGTATAACTTGCGTTGATCTATATAATCAGATTCATCTATTTTTTTTTTTATATATTTATATACATTCATACAGTCAAAAGGTTAGAGGTTTAAACTATTTATCTTATATATAATTTTTCTAATAAATAGGGTAAAAATTTGAATATCTAATCTAACCATTGATATTATATGTTATATATATACTCAATTTGGCATTTCATATATAATGTCTAAAGTCAAAAGAAACAAAAGAAAAATTAAATTATAAACAATTTAATCAAACATTGAGTGAAAGTGAAAGATAGAGCTTTGTATAAACAGTCACTTTCCAACTATAAATGACATCAAAACTGTTTCAAAATTAGCAATAACAAACCAATTCAATTTCAAAAGCATAACAAATATATATATATATATATATATATATATATATATATATAAAGCTTCAATCAAAATAATTTATTAATATGGAAAGACTTATTTAAAAGACTTCTCCATCATCTTTTCAAAGACTTGGAGGACCGCAACTCCTTACCCCCAAAAAAACCAAGTCAAAACCATCATTTGCTCAAAATATAATATAATATAATATAATAAATTAATAAGAAAAACATCTATATTCAAAAATGCATTTTTTATATATTAAAAAAAACCTATATTGAACCATGTTTAATTGTAGTCTAGGGTTACATCTAATCCATGTACCGTCTCATTTTTTTTTTTTTATAAAATGAAAAGAAATAAAAAAAAATAATCAAAATTTTATTGGTATGCAATGTGGGCTGCATAAGGATGAATGCAACCATATTAATCCCTAACTCATATATCTAACGAGGAGTCCAACAAAAAATCAAAATATCGAAAACCAAATTGATCCATATCAATCTACTGTTTTGGTTTGATCTTTTTAGTATAAAATTGGACATCTTAATTTGTATTTGGAGAAAACAAGAAAGTATTGGTTCAAAGCGATTATTTTATTGAAGAAATTAATCAAAATCGGATCAAAGAGTATATATATATATACCCTTAAAATTAAACTCTAACATTAGGTATATTTTAGTATTTTAACAATTATGGTGCATACATATATGTTGTTAAGAAAAAGACCAAAGATTAAGTATCGTTATGTTTTTTTATTTAGAAAAGTGTCAAGAAAAAAACAAAAAAACTAATATATTAGTTTTGTTTTGCTTTGCTTTAAATCTTATTTTGGTTCATAAACTTTGTATATTGTTCTATTTTAGTTCTTAAATTTTTAAAAACGTTTGTTTTAGTCCCTGTGAACTTTTAAAAAGAGTTTACTTTAGTTATTGTCATTAGGTTTTCGCTAACTCTTTAACGGAATAATGGTGTGACTCTCAATATTTGGATGACTAGACTAAATATTCATCGTATTAATTCAATTGGTAAATAACCAAGACATCTTGCTAATTTATCCCATAAATCTTTTATGTCAACACAAAAGTATAATCAATAGACTTGGATAAAATAAACCGAAAAAATTAATTTTGTTCTTTTTTTTCACCAAAACTCAACTCTCTTAAGTCCCCTCCCAACTCCCACACCCTTTATTTATTTATTTATTGAAATTGGAATCTTGAAGCTAATTATAGGAACATTTAGTAAAATAAAAAAAATAAAATAAAACTCACATATTGGTGTTAACATTCATGAAAAGGTGAAACAAAACTAAAAAACAAAATTAAGAACAATCAATATAGAAAATAAACTTTACGAAATTGCAAATAAATATTCTCATAATCAATCAATTTATTTAATATGATGAATCTAGAGCGTAGTTATCTAAATATATAAGTCACATCATCATTCCAATAAAAGTTAAAAAGAATCTTAACGACAAAGACCAAAATAATTTTTTTTAAGGGACTAAAACAAACACATAATAGAATTTAATGGAGTATTTGAGAGTGATTTTGAGATGACAAAATCACTTTTCCTTCAAATGATGGTATTTGACATGAACTAAAACTAAATTTAGAAAAATATAAAATTATTTCAAATTGATTTTGGAGAAATTGGCTGATCACTTCCAAAATAGTTATCTAATTCAGTTTTTGTGTAAAATATTGTTGGTTAGCCATTTAGAGATTTTTTTAAAAAAAAAATCTAAACATTAAAACAAAATGTTTGTCTTTTGTAAATAAAACAAACAATTATATAGGTTTGAATTTAAAAATAAAATAAATAAAAATAGATTTTTGAGATAATTATTTAGTTAAATAACTATTTCTCAAATAAAAATACAATTACTAACTTTAAATTAACTTTTGAACCCAAATATAATAATTTAAAATCAATTTAAAATATAATGAAAATTAAGTTTGGTACCAAACATAAATTTGATTGTTTAAAAATCAATTTAACGTACCTAAATCTCCTTTTTATAAAATCAATTAACTTAGTTTAATTTTTAATTCACTCCAAAATTGACAAAATCGAACCGACAATCACCTCATATCTAATCTAACCATGTTACACTTGTCAATCTCTCAATTCACATCATTTCTCTTTTTCCATTTTTGTCGAATTGAGACTTTTATTGGAGTGGTTTGTGTTTGTTTGCCAAAAGTTCTTTCTTTGTTCTCTTTTTCTTTTTTCTTTTTTTGAAAAATGACCTTTCTTTTTGTATATTTGATTTTTGAACCACACATTTATCCCATTTTCCATCCCTTTCTATTTCAGATTATTCCACTTCCTTTCCAATTCCCCTTTTCTTTATCTCAAAAAATCCCCCCCACACACTTTACTTTTCAAAATATCTATTTCCACTTTTCCTTTCAATCATTTTTCCTAAGTACTTTTTTACTGTTTTTTAAGGTTTTATATCCACTTTTAACTACAAATACCCAACTTTTTAATGTCCATACTAATTTTCTCACGGTGTCGTGTTGAGTTAAGTACACTCCAAGTCTCCAATGCTTAAGTTAGCATATTCACATTAGATCACGATGTTTCATACTCATGGTTTAGATCATGCCCGCCCATACACGAAAATAAAAATGATATGCAATTTTATGGTGTAAACACTTCGACTTGACTGATTATAGCAAGATTTTTTTAAAAAAAAAATCATCAAAATTAAATGATAATTTTTATTATTTTATGATAACTTTGCATTTGGTAAAAATAATGTTATATTGAATTTCTAATTAGTATATTGATTTATTTATGCAACAAATCCCATTAAATATTCACCCTAATTTCTACAATAAACACTCAATCTCAATAAATTTTAAAATATAGATACATAAAATACTAAATTGTTACAAATTCGAGAATAACAAATTGTTACTTCTATTAAAAAAATTAGATACTAAAAGTGCTTTTTAAGCTTAATATTAAATGACAAATGTGTGCATGTGTAATTAAGCTCCTGTTTCCCATGGTTAGCAAACCTAAAAACCACTTCCCCAAATCAATAATAATAATAATAATAATAATAATAATAATAAAAAATTAATCTCTCTTTTTAAACGTGTGGAACAAGTGACAAAAATAAATAATTAAATCATAATAAACAAGAATTGTTTATTTTTACTTCTTTTTTGTATTTACCATTCATTAAAATACAACAAAATGAGCAACCTCAGTTTAAAAAATGGAAATGCACATCTCCCAAAAATCCCAACGAACATACCAAAAACCAAAAACCAAAAACCAAAAAACACTCTCAAACAGTTTCTTATTTAAAACAAAAACCAAAAACCAAAAAACACTCTCAAACAGTTTCTTATTTAAAACAAAAACCAAAAACCTACGCGTCGCGTTGTTTTAAGTTTTAATTCAGAACCTTCGTTCAAATCACAGCCGTCGCTTTTGAACTTTCAACTCCATTCAATCATCTTCTTCCTTCTCCCATGAAATATCCACGAAACCCTTGACCTCATTTTCAACCAAACGCGCCTTCCCCAATTCTCTATTTAACTAACCCATATCCCACAATTCACTTCCATTCTTCCTTCTTCACTCATTTTCCCTACCTGCCTTCTGCTCTCTCTCCATAATCATGGTGAAACTCAGCAATAATCTTGTTGGTATTCTCAATTTCATTACCTTTTTGCTTTCTATCCCCATCATCGCCGGTGGGATATGGCTCAGCCGACAGGGTACATCCGATTGTGAGAAATTCCTCGACACCCCGGTAATCGTCATCGGTGTTTTTCTTCTACTTGTCTCACTCGCGGGTTTCATCGGCGCGTGTTGTCGCGTCAGATGGCTTCTCTGGATTTATCTTTTCGTTATGTTCCTTCTCATCCTTCTTCTCTTCGTCTTCACCATCTTTGCCTTCGCCGTCACCAACAAAGGCGCCGGAAAAGTTCTCTCCAACAGAGGGTATAAAGAGTACAGACTCGGTGATTACTCCAACTGGCTACAGAATCGCGTCAGGAACAACAAGGATTGGAACAGAATCAGAAGCTGTTTGGTCGACGGCAAGGTTTGTGCCGAATTCAACCAGAAATTCGCTCGTGATACAGTTGAACAATTTTACCAAGAACACTTATCTTCAATTCAGGTACGAATTAATTGGGTTAAAAGGGGGATTCCAATTCCAATTCCATTTTAAATTGAACTAAACCACCCCCCATCAATAATTTCATAACTAACGAGAGTTTTTGTGTGAATGTTGTGTAGTCTGGGTGTTGCAAACCGGCAGACGAGTGTAAGTTCAGCTACACGGCACCGACTCAGTGGGCAAAACCAACGAATACTTCAAGTTTTTCGAATCCGGATTGTGGTTTATGGGACAATAATCCTGAAAAGCTGTGCTTCGATTGTGAATCCTGCAAAGGTGGAGTGTTGGATAATTTGAAGAGGAACTGGAAGAAAGTTGCGATTATTAATATCGTTGTACTCGTGTTTCTCATCATTGTTTACTCCATAGGATGCTGCGCTTTCAGGAACAGCAAGGAGGAGAATCATTATCCTAGATGGAAATGAAGTTATTAAAATTTGATTTTTGTTCTTAAGTTCTTTCATCGATGCTCTGTTTTTTTTTTGTTTTTTGTTTTTTGTTTTGTTTTGTGTTCTAGTTTGTTCAGCTATTTAGGGATGTATTGACTATTATTTGCTGTGACATATGAATAAAATATAGGGACCTTTTTGCTCCTTTCTAATTTAATATTGAATTTTTGAATAATTAGATTTTTCTTTTTAATAATAATATAGAGAAAAGGGATAGTGGCGTGTATGGAATTCTTCTTTAATTACACTTTTTGACTAATACAGGTAATTAATTTTTCTAATCTAAAGAAATAAGTTTGTGTAAGGACAACATGTGACCTGGATAAGCATCAAAAGCTTGATGTTGATGGGTTGGACAATTATCCTTTTTATTTATTTTTTGAAGAGTCAATGTCTTAATTAAATAATTTATTGCCAACATGTCATTGTGTTCGGTACATCTTGGTTCTATACAGTATTCACCCAAATCGAAACCAGTATTTGTATTTGTTGGTGCATCAGATCTGGATTGGGTTAATTCAACTAAACGTAGAAAAAGGAGGTTAGATCCTCTTCTTTAGAGATTAATTACTTAATTTTCTTATTTAAGATGGTCAAATTAGATTATTTATAAACGTGACCCTCTAACACATAACTATGATTACATGTGATGATTGGAGTTTTAGGTGCTAGTTCTGACTTTAGATTGTTTTACTTTTCGATCCATATATAAGTATTGGTTATTGTATATAAAATTACATATAAATATGAAGTAAGTATATGATTAAATGAATTTAATTAGTTTTAATTTGAAAGCGAAGTATGATGTACATCCTAATTGGTTTAATTTTTATTTTCTATGGATTCATATTTGAGGTATAAGATTTGAAAGAAAATTAATTATTTGATTTAATATTTTGAAAATTATGTCAACAAGAAGACGTATGTTGTCAATACATATGAAAATGAATGACTGCTGCTTCGGTATTAGAAAAGGTGTAATTAAAAATCATATTAAAGAAGAGAGTTGTATTATATATTTTTTTAATTATAATTAAATTAATAAAGGATGTCTTCTTTTTATTATTATTATTATTTATTTATAGAGTTTAGGATATTTTATTATTTTGTATTGTAAATGAAGGTGATAGACAAAAATTGATTTGGAGTGGAAAGAGCTTTAAGCGCTGGGAATTAAGTAATGCACGCCAGTTGTCCATGGGGCCCACAATACACTTGTCCGTTGCGATAATATCTCAATTGACCGAGTCTTTTGTCCAAGCCATCACGTCTTGTCGGCCGACAAGATTTTCATTTGATTACACGTGTCAATATCTCGGCGTTTACTTATAATGCTTTTACGCCACCATGGCGTTTCCAATTTTCCACTTGGCAATTGTAGAAATGATTTAAAACTTATCCGTTTCGTTTGTAAAAAAGTAAAATAATAAATATTTTTTTTAATAAAAAAGTTCTAAAATTTAAATATATGTGTTCACTCTATCAGTTTTCTTTATGGAAATCAAAATTAAGTAATTACTTAATTAAATGCAAGAGACCAATTATTACAGACATTGATTAACTTTAGTATTTTCTAAATTTATAGATCCATTAAAATAAAAATAAAACCAATACTTTTATTTTTAAAAAATTAAAAATATTGAAAATTAATGATAGTAATAATCTATATTAAATAATTAAGATTAAAATATTAACCATAAAGATATTAGTTTTAAGCTATTAAGTCTATGTATTACATTTATACTTAATAATTGATTAAAATTAATAATATTATAAAGAAACTAATTGTTATTACTAATTTTTTTTTAGAGTTTGACGATGAATTTTATAGTTTGATAGAAATTTATTGTCGTAATGTCACGTCCTTCGTTTGGTAGGTTAACTTGGGACAAGGTGTGATATAATGTGGAGAATAAGTCATATGATTCGTATAATTTAGTAAATCGGATTTTCTACCATTATCATAATGTATCACAATAATATTTTTTATAAAACGTATTAGAGTAGGATAATGTAGATGTAGCTATTGATTTGTAAATGATATTGAGTTGCATTTTTTAATGAGGTTTGGAAAACTCACTCGAATTTATGTTTTTAACAACTTGGAGTCTGAAGCTTCACAACAGAACAACAGAACAAGAGAGTTGTCAATGGGCCTACAAATGAACAAGGACAGAATATGGACCAACCCAGATTAAGCCTACATGTATAGGCCCAAAATCCACCATATTTTATGTTAAGGGTAGGGACGATGGACTTCAATTTTATACAAATGTTCGGCCCAAATGACCAAATAACCCATCCTTATTATTATTATAAAAAAATGGAAAACGAAAAGGCACATATCGCAATTGCAAAAGAAGTGGAGTATCCGTTTTTTTTCAAACATATTGGTTTGGGAAGTCAGAGGAACTACGAAATCACCTTCAATCAAAATCTCCTTGAAGATTCCAGAGTAGAAACTTACTAGGATTCGACGAAGGAAGACGACGACAGTCCATATTAATCTTATGTGGTTGATTGTGGTTTTTTGTCTTTTTGGAGGCGATGACAGTCCATATTCGAAATTTGATTTTTCAAATGTAATGAGAATGTTAAAAGGGATGTGTGTGAGTGTTGGAAACCCAAAAAATGAAGGTTGAGACGTAAAAGCCATTTTAAGGTTATCCAAGAAATTATTTTTTGCAACAAACAAGAAAATGTGAAATTTAATGTTGGTATGTATGAGATCTGATTTAATTACAGAAAATGTGGAAATGCATTTGGGAAATCTACATCTGAAATCTAAAATAGAAGATGGTTTATTTAAATTATAATATAGTTTATGTAGTGCCTAGTTTAGTGTTTTTCTTAAGATATACTTGATACATAATCATATATGTTCAAAGATATATAACATATTTGGATGTCAATGTTTGGTTAGTTTGCAGTAAGAAATATGGTTCGTGTGAAGCTTCCTGGAGAGAATATTGAAGGACGTAAAAGCCAAAGAGTTCTGGGTTCCAGTTCTCGAGTTAAACTGTCAAACATAGATAACCCAATACTAATTGATGATGTATAGGTAATTAGTTATTTCCTTTTGACGGTTTTCAAATATGTTCAAGGTTTTATAGTAAATAATTTTATATACTAATCATATATAGTGTTGTAGGATGTCGATGTACCAAAGCAAGAATATGAATAGTGCATTACGATGAACGATAGTTATCATATGATACAAAAGACTTAAGTTATTATATATATAATTAATTTAAATATTGTGGGAGAAAGACTATCACATGATCCTACTGTACTGGATATTGTAATGGAAACCCCAGAATCTAAAATTGCAGAAGAGAAGGTGAATAATTGTAAATTAGAATTTAGTTCTAATACTGAACTTCGTCTATATGTTAATGTTATTTGTACAAGAACTTCGTTTGCAAAATAATGAAGGTTTGAGACAATTTGAGATTGATAAACTTCTTGTATTTTAATAACAAGAATGTCTTATTTCCTTGCAAGATAATGTACCATTGGCAAGGAGACAATCTAACACAAGATCTGATAGAGGGAAACAAACACGTACTCCAATTCAATGATAATATGATTGTGTATTTTACTATTTATGATTATTTCCTAACAATATATTCATGATGTGCGCCTGTAAACTAAACAGTGTTCGATAATTGTTTTCTTCGGAAGAACTCCTAACTCTAACAATAACAACTTCAAGATAAGACGAGTTTTCAGACACATTCATTTAACAACGTCAAGAATGATTATAGCTAAAAAAATTTCCAAAAAATCTCTCAATGCCAACCATAATGTCGTCGGGAAAGGATCGCTTCTCCCAACGACGGTAGGTTAGACTTGTCGATGCATTTAAAGAGGTGTCACCATATCCAGTACGTCCCCTGTGCTAAGTTCATAACCGCCACACTCTCGTCCACCCACCCTCCCTCTTATTTATTCTTCTTCATTGGATGCCATTGCCCAGTACACCATCCATCTTCTTCTCTGTTAGAGTTGGAATTGGCTATATTTGTTCAAGGGTGTTTGACACTTGATGGTTTGCTGGTTGTCTCAGGAAATGTGTGTCTTTCAGGATGTGTCATGCGTTGTTGATACAGCATAATTTTTTTTCTTTATATGGATTTTCCTACGCTTTTATTTTATTGTGAGTTCTTTCCTTATTTAAGATATGTAAATCTTTAATGGGTGTAATTACCTTATTTTCGTTGTGCCTATTTAAGGGCATGTTGTTGACTTTCTAGGGTGGCCACTCCGAAATTTGATTTGAAGCGCTTTTGTTTTCATGGTGATCGAAAGCAGTAACTGTGATTTAGAACCACTATTGATCATGAAGTTGTGCTTATTATAGCGTTGTTGAAGTGTACTTCGTGAGAAGTTGTTTAAAGTTTTAGGGAAGGTCTAACACATCATTACTTAAAAGGGGATTTTTTAATTTAGGGGAGCCTAAGTTCATCAAACGAATGTGTATTTATAAGAATGTGGAAAGATTTAATTTGAGACAGTTTCACACACTTAGGGCCCTCAGCCCTATGTGATTGCTTACTATGTATGCATAGTAGAGGGAACCTATTACTACATTGGTTGGTCAATTTTATTAAAAACAATATTTGAGCAACATGCTGGACAACATGTCAAAGACATTGGCAATAAATAGTATTGGGACCATCGACAACAACTTCAATAAAAGATTCTTTCCATATATAATTGCGTGTGATTTGCAAATTTAGTGAATCTTGTTCTTCAACCGTTTTTGCCTTTCTTTTTCTCATGCAAAAAATATTTATTCTCCTAAATAATATTCTCTAGGCTAGTCATATTTATTTGTTGCTCTTTCTTTTTTCGGGTTAACCACCTTATTAGAAAATTTTGTGTATTGAAAGTTTTGAGCTTAGGGTTTTGCTAAACCTCAACCTTCATGTATTGATATTGAAAATACTTGTACTTGTCATTGAGACTTTTGATTTGGTAGCCATTGTAGAACTTGGGAGGAGTTCGATATTGATATTGTATTTAGGGAAGCCTTAAATATAGTGAATGTGAGGGGATCTCACTCTTAGAAGACGCCTAAGGATATTGTATTGAGAGGATCTCATACAAAACTTGAAGAAACATTATTGTGGAAGTGAGGGAAGCTCAAACTTAGGGGAGCCTAAGTTGAAACGTTGAAGAGCAAATTATATGAGAGTCACTAAAGAGGGATAAGTACTTTCGTTGTAATTGGTAAACTATTTATATGGTGAAGTTTAATTCTACCAGACACATTGCCTCCAAACGTAGGTGATTTTGTACCGAACTGAGTTATCAATCTTTGTGTCTTTATTTTTTCTGCTTGCTTACGTAAAAGGCCTATTGTTGGATATATTATTTGTGACATCGTCCTTGACATTGCGTCCTTTGTTACATCTACCTACTGTTTTTTCAGAGCCTAAGTTTTCTCTAGAGAAGATTTCACACTTAGGGGAGCTTAAATGTTCATTCATTAAGTCGAATGTTTAGTGTGTCACAGTTATACCATGCATTTACAAATAAGTACAATGTGATAATTACTTGAATTTATAATAGTAAAAGTTTCTTTCTTGGACACACTACATCCAAGATGAACATGATATATTTTTTAACTTGGTTACCAAATTTTGTGTCTTGTCTTTTGAAAGTCTTATCCCGATTTTCTGATTGTTCTTACCACTATTGACGCATCCTATGTGTGGCACTGTTATACTGTAAAGTTGATAACCTTTATTTCATTCTTTTTTTTCCTTTCTCGGACGATGCCTAGCTAGCTCTCAAATGCATTCCGCCGCCTCCCACAATCCTTGCCCGTTCGCCTCCTCCCAGCCCTTTACCGTCATTACCGAGCTCTCCCTCACCACCTTCCATTTTCATGATTTTCTTTTAGGTTAATTGATTTTGAATAGTTAAGTTTTAGTTTGGCTTTAACTTTCGTTGCTTTGATCTCTATGTATTTTCTTTTAGTTTTACTTTTAGACTATATGGATGTTGATTTTTTTTCTTTTTGTGGTAATTTAATTTAAAATTGATTTGCATGTTGATTTTAGTGTGAGCCGAATGACGTTGATTTGTTATTATATTGTACATTTGAATTGATTTTGTGGTTATCTTTTAGGGATTTGAAGTAATTTTGATGCGATTGTTTGTTGTTATTGTGTACATAAAGTGACTTTAGTGGTTACCTATAGGGAATAGAGTGATTTGGATGAGGTTGGATGTTGTTTTTGTGTATGTGAAGTGATTTTGGGGTTACTTTTACATGTTGTTTGTGGTAATTGTGTCTGTGAAGTGATTTGGATGAGATTAATTGGGGTTTGTTATCGAGTATTATAAAGTGATGTTGTGGTAAATTTTACGAGATGCACGTTTTAATAGTTGAGTTTAAGATAGGTAGGCATTCTAAGTTCAATCATTGTTTCGAGACAATTATTATTATTATTATTATTTGGCTTTTTAAGCCGTTCCCAATAATACTTAACAGTAATAGTAACGATTAAATTAATTTACATTAGGTTGGTAACTATAAACAAATACTTCTTTTTTTTTTTTTTTCTTTTAGTAAAATGAATACCCCTATTTTTAACTTAGTTATCTAAAGACAAAATAAATAATAAAATTCATTATTTGTTTTGTTGGTGAAATTAAAATATCAAACAATTAAAAATATAATTTTAGTCAAATCTTGGTTTAAAAATTTGACAAAAAAGAATATTGTTTTAAATAATTAAACTAATATATTAAATTAGTGATATAAATGCAGGCTTAATATTTTATAGATGCTTTAAGAATATAAATGGTTTAAATGAGATAATTGTTTGTTTAGTTATAAATTAGAGTGAATTGATGATGGTTAGATTTAGAGATTTAAAAGTGGATTTGGAGAAAGTAATTGGATGTTGTTATTGTAGTGTATGAAAAGTGAATTGGTATTTTCAAATAAGTTTGAATTGTTACCACTTTTCCTTGGCATTGGAAGACATTAAATTATTAGTTTTAAATAATAAAGTTTGAGGCAAAGAAATAAAATGTAGAGAAAGTAAAGTTAAATAAAAGAGAGATTTTATATGGGAAAGAGTTATGAAGGGATAAAAAAAAAAGGGAGAGAGAAATAAAAATTATAGAGAAAAAATAGGAAATAACCAAAAATATTGGAGAGAGAAAGTATTAAAAGTATTAAAAATAGATATTAGATGTCCAATGTATAATGTAATTGAGAAGCAAAATGGCTTTTACACACTTACTCAATGTGTTCTATCATTGTCATGTGTCAACATACTATCTTATTTGTTCTATCATTGTCAAATTTCTTTAAACCACACATAACCGTATTTTTCGATTTCATTAACTTTCGATTTCATTAACCCTAATATATATTTATATGGATTCTTTAAATCCCTAATTACTTTTTTTAAACTTATTATTATTATTCTTTTTTCTTTTTTCCAAAAAGCATTAAATAAATAAATAAATATAATATATATATATATATATATTTTAAAATCTACTCTTCCCAATAATTAAAATATCCACAAAATCAAATATTCTCTCACATTAAATGTCGTATTTTTTTCCGTTTAATTATATATATAAATATACAATTAATCATTATCTTTCCTCAATTGAATTCCCGCATATCCTTCAAATAAATATATATTTAATTACTTAACTTAAATTCCACAAAATTACTTTTGTTTTTCCTTCAAAACTTCCAAATTCAATTAATTAACATCTATAACAAATTAATATTATATAAACCAACTTATACACTTAATTAATTCAAGATACTTAAAATAAAATTACCTATAATGTTACACATATTCATATTCATGCATAACGTGAAAAATATTCATACAGATCATGATATCTTCTTTTTTAAGGACGAAGGATGCATTATTGGGATGTCCATTTTTATTGTAATTCTCACAGATTTGTTTCTTGTATATCTAGGATCCGATTTTGAAATGAGAAAAATTTTCTTTAACAAATTTGACTTTTCGAAATCATTTCCAATAATTTTAAATATGAAAATTTATTTATATTTATAGTTTAGAAAGGGGTGGGACAAACTTCATTTACAAGATGTAGTGTGTTTAATAAATGGAAGGTGATGAAGGGGTGGGTATATGGAAAATTTCGTGTGTGATATGAAAAGTAGCAATTAAGAAGGGTTGGACTAAGGTGCCATGTGCCTCAACGGAATTAATGGATATGGGAGATGACAATGGACAAATTTTAAGGTCTACCAATGATTTAATGGCATTAAATTTAATTATTATTATTATTATCTTTAATTTTTCGTATTAGATCTGGCATTTGTATGTATGGTCATTTGGGCACCAACCCCAACTACACTATTGACTTCGGGAGACAATTCAGCAACCAAACTCTCTTTCCAATAATACAACCAACATCAACGCAAGCCTAAGCAACAATAATATGAATGTACTTTATATTCTCCGATAGAATCTATCGATGTCTATTAGTGTTTATAATTAATAAAATCTAAAATTTTACTATATTTTATAACTATTTTAATTTATTACTCTATATTTAAAAATGTTCTCGTTTAAAATGCTTGTTGGTAGTCCTTTGTTTTCTTTTTCTTCATAATTTTTGAAATTAAGTTTATAAATTGCAACCTCTTTCCATCCTAAAATTTCTTATTTTTTTATCTACTATTTATCATTGTTTTAATGAAAAATCGAATCAAAATTTGAAAATTAAAAAGCAACTTTTCAAAAAGTCGTTTGTATTTTTGAAATTTAACTAAGAATATAATTTTGAAACTAAGATGTAAATCATTCTTTGTTAACGACAAAAGAGAACTAGGTGGCTAGGATTTAGATGTTAAAGATAAATAATGGATGAAGAGATGAGGTGGAAGTTGAGGATTTCGACGAGTTCAGCGATGGCAACTGTGACAGAATACTAGCTGGAGAATTTGATTGAATGGGAGGCGACGTAGATGGAATGGGAGGAGCAACTGGTGACGAAGAAGATTTAGGCGCTGCTGATATTTGTATCGATCATTAGTTGGTCATGTTGTTCATCCACCTTTGTATTTAGAGCATGCTTTGATGCTTGAGAAATAAAGTAATTTGTTTAAAAAAAGAAATATGTAAATAATTGTAAAAAAATGGAAGGAAATATGCTTAAATTTTAAAAATAAAAACCAAAATGATCATCAAGACTTGAATAAACTAAATTTAGATAATTGAAAAAACAATAT
Source organism: Cucumis cinereus (assembly GCA_037974625.1). Classification (NCBI taxonomy): domain Eukaryota; kingdom Viridiplantae; phylum Streptophyta; class Magnoliopsida; order Cucurbitales; family Cucurbitaceae; genus Cucumis; species Cucumis cinereus. Next base: position 8,259,313 of record JBBPDJ010000008.1, on the reverse strand, counting down.
GAGAAATAAAATGGAATGAATCTTTTAGTTCTCATATCACAATCTTCACATTATGGCTAGTGAGTGGTTTGCCTTTTCATTAATTCACATTGTGACCTGTGAGTGGTTGTCTTCTCATTAATTAGAAAGCATTAATCTCGCATCAAACACCTATTGTGTTGAAGAATTATGTTCCCTACATGTTAGTATATTGTAATTCAACAATGACATTTAATATATATACATATATATATAATTGGCTATCGAGACTTTAGAAAAGTCATGAATTTGTCTTACATTGAAAAGATTTAGTAAAATTATGGATTTGTCCAACATTAAAAAGGTTTATAAAAGTTATAGGCTATAAAAGGAGCTCATGCCTTTGATTTTTAATTGTTTCCGTTCGAGCACTTTAAGCTTTAGTGTTTTAGGGTGCTAGCTCTAATAAAATTCATTTTGTCTCTAGTTGAAGAGTGAAAAAAAGATGTAAGTGGCCGAAAGGTTTGAGAGATTGTTCTTGTAATTGAAATCGGGAGAGAGAAAATTATTTTGTGTGATTGTAGCAATTTTTCACATAGTAGATTTCTTTATTGTCCGTGGTTTTTCTCCAAGTTTGGAAGTTTTCCACATAAATTTTTGTGTTTCCAACTTATTTCCCACGGGTAGAACTAAGAGGTCTTTTCCCAATAGTAATCTTTCATGCATATAGTATGTGTCTTTTCCCAATAGTAATCTTTCATGCATTTAGTGTGTGTGTGTCTTTTTCCAATTGTAATCTTTCATGCATTCAGTGTGTGTCTTTTCCCAATAATAATCTTTCATGCGTATAGTGTCGTGTGGGCGTGCGTGTGCTGTGCGGGTGCGGGTGCGCGTGCGTGTTCGGTGCATATAGTATATTATACACTTGTAATTGTCTAGTAGGACTAAACTCACGTGTAAATAATTAAATGGTCACTATAAAGTTTGTAAATTTGATAGATCTAAAGTGGAAATCAATATTAATTAAGAAGAAAATAATAGCAATAAAATCCTCTAAAAATCACATACTTTAATACCATCTTAATTCATTAATTGATAAAAAAACTTAAATCGGATAAAACTAAATTTAATATATATAGATATATATACACACATGAGATTTGTAGTTTTTTTTTTTTCTTATTCGAAGATAAGATGGTCAGAATTGTGCAATGATTATATAATAATGAAAGAAATCTAAAATAGTGTCAAAGTATGGATACTCTCCTAATTATTATGAGTATGGGACTCAAAATTTTGGATCATTAAGTTTAGCAGATTACACGTAGAAAAGAGTTGGATTTGAGTTGTCCATATGTGTATCACGTTCTTTAATTTACTATCACATGTCAGAAACGGTACGTTTAGATTTGAAATGCATATATATATATATATATATATATATATATATATATACACTTCCAAACCCATGCCCCCAACTTGTAAACACCAAAACAAAAACAAATCAATTCTAATGTCAATGGACTCTAACCAAGAAAAATGCAAGCACCAATAATTTATCTCCCTCCCATTTCCTGAACTTTTGTACCATTTGAAAAGAAAAAGAAGTTTGTACCTTGTAGTTGTATGTTATCCCTCAATAATTATCCTAAAAATGATTCATGGTCTTTTACATAATTTTCTAAAATAAAATATACGTAAGTGCTCAAATCTAACCTTCTCTCGTACTAAGCTACAATCGCTCCAAATATTTACACAACTACGATGATGTTCAATCTCATCTAATTCACTTTAATTATCTAAAAAAAACCATAAAATTACTTTATATATACAATAACATTCAACATTTTAGAAATTTGAAGTGATTTGGAGGAGGTTGAACGTTATCGTGTATTCGAAGTGATTTATGGAATCACTTCAAATATGTGCAAAAACCCCAAATCACACTTCACATGCACGATAACTAACATCCAACAATCTCATCTAATCACTTTATATATACTCAATAACAACAAACAACCTCGTCAAAATCACTCCACTAATTTTTTAAAGTAACCACAAAATCACTTTAAATATATAATAATTATAGCATTCAACTTTATTCACATCACTGAATGCAAACATTTTTTTTTTGTTACGAGAGAAGATAAAGTTGAAAAATAGATTTTCTTGTAGTGATATTTGTTAAGTGCATGAACAAAGACAATTTGTATAATTTATCGTCTTGTACATCAGACAATATATGCAGTAATGTATATTTACATTTTTTAATATATTATTAGTACATTTACACATACTTCAGATCTCAATGAAGAGATGTTTGATTTCAAATAACCAATGTGGAAGAAATAAATAAAACCTCATAAAACAAAGGAAACATTAAATATGAAATATTATGCATTAAATGAATATAAGCTAAAATTAATCAATAATAAATAAAGTTAAAATTAAATATTTCAAGGTGTAACTGTTAAACTAATTTAAAATTAAACCTAAAAGCTCCTAACGAAATATTTCAAAAATTGGACATATTTCAAAATTGGACAATATAACGTTCTCGTTTCCTATTCTTTGTTTCTCGTTTCTTTCTTTTGAGAACAAGAAACAAGACTATGTTTGATAACTATTCTTGTTTCTTGTTTCTTGAAAAAAAGAAACACAAACATAAATGTGTTTGATAATTATTTCTTGTTTCTTGTTTTTTTTAAAAAAAGAAACAGAAACATAAATGTATTTGATAATTATTTCTTGTTTCTTGTTTTTTTTTTTTGCAACAATATATACATATATACATCTACGTGCGTGTGTCGTACATTAAACATAAAAAAGTATTTTATCGAAATATTATGTCATCTAATACAAGAAAGTCTTAATGACAACTAAAATATAATAATAAAGTTGTACCACATCTTTTATATGTTGTCCAAATTGGATCGTCATTGTCATCTCTAACTCTAGTCATTTGTCTTAAATGATATCGAGTCGAATCCAACTTAATTATATAATTATGTAAATATCGTGGTTGTAAAATATTAAAGTTAAGCAAAATGAATGTCTCAGTAAAAAATATTTATATATTGTAAAATTCTACTCGATTTTCTCTAAAAAAAATCAGCTAGATTTCAGATCATATAATTAAAATAATATATAAACACGCATATTGCAAACATTAATACTAAAAATAAAAAAAATTAATATGCATATTGAAAATTAAAATAAGATATAAATCTAAATATTAGATAAATTTAAAATTTAAAATACAAATAAAATATAAATGTAACATAATTATTTTGTAAATAAAAAAGTTAATAAAAAAAATTATAAAACGTGGACACAAGTATAAAAAGAAAAAAGAAATAAATGTCGATCTCGAAAGTTGAAATTTGAAATATAAAAGAATTAATGTAAATATTAAAAATTTAAATATTATATAAATTTACATATTATACAAATTTAAATATAAAAAAATTTAAATTTAAAAAATAAAATAAAATATAAATATTCGAGAATTTTGTAATTAAAAAATTAATGAAGAAAAGAAAAAATAAAGAAATGTTGAAGCAAATTCTTAAAAAAAAGTTAAAAAAAATATTAAAAAACTGCGTAAAATAGAATTCGAATACATAACTTGTAAGAGAAATAATATTATTATGGATTTTTAAAAGTAATAGGAAGATTTGAATGAAAAAAATTACTTGTGTACTCTAGCTTAAGAGGAAGAAATATTTGGAGAGTAAGAAAGATTTTGAGAGAGATTGTAGAGGAAGAAGAGGAAGGAAAAAGAGAAACGGAACATGAGAAACCTTTTTTTTTTTTTTGTTTCCACAAATTTCTAACAATTATAGAAACATTTCTCAAATTTTAGAACAAGAAACATGGAACGTTATCAAACACATCAGTTTCTTAAAAAATTAGAAACAGAAATAGAAAACAAGAAACGAAAACGTTACCGAACGAGCCCTAAAATTTTGGTTGACAAGATATTTTTCCAAGTAAAAATCTCTAACAATAAAGTTAGGTAATTGTAAATTGGGTTTGATATTATTTTAATTCATGTATTTTAAATGTCTATTTTTGTTAGAAGTCCAAATGTTTAAATTATCTATATATTTGTAGTATATTTTAAAATTAATATATCATTTCAGTATATTATAGTTTTTTTTATGAAGTCTACTTTATTAACCTATAAACTATTATAATCAAATGACTGCAATTTAGCATTCCAAATGCGAGGAATAATTTTGAAACAAATTACATTCAAGGATTAATTTAAAGATTTAGGAAATTTAGGGAGAAACTAATTTATGATGTTATTAATTTAGAATAATGCATAATAGTGAATGGATCACATTGTGAGCTGTGAGTGGTTTGCCTTCTCATTGATTAGAAAGCAAAGCATTAGGCTCATATCAACACAAAAGTGTCTGAAGAATTATGTTTTTGTCGATAAAAAATTGTTTGTAAAATTAAATATTATTATTTATTTGAAGAGACATTTTCATATTGTTCAGAAAGCAAAGTGGAAGTCCCTTTAAATATTTACTGTGCGCCGTCGCCGTCCAATTGAACGAACGTGGCAAGGTGAGGAATAATAATATTTTTTATTAACCATTTATTTAAGATCAACGTCATGAACATCTTCTCTCACAGTTTTCTCTAAAAATTTGTTTCTCCATTTCTTTTAATTTTCGGGCAGGTCTGTTAGTAGTATATATTTTAGATAAATCTCTCTAGGGATTAAAACAAGCTCCTAAACAATGACATGAGAAATTTGATAATCTTATCATTTCCAAGTATTTAAAGTTAATGAAAGTGACAAATGCATCTACTATAAATCTGAAAAATAGCCTTATAGACTATTATATGCTTATACTAGATGATATGTTAATCTTTGGATCAAACTTGCACATCGTAAATGATGTAAATCAATGTTAAGTGCAAATTTTGACATGTAAGATTTATGAGAAACTAATGTAATCTTTGGTATAAAAATCACTAGGTTTAAAAATAAAAGTTCTTTGGATCAATCTCACTACAGAAAAAAAATTCTAAGGAAATGTAATGACTTTGACAGTAAATCAACATATACTCCTTACGATTATAGCGTAAAGTTGTTCAAGAACACTGTCAACGGTGTTAACCAATCTCAATATGCAAGCATCATCGACAGTCTTTGTAGAGAAAAAGGACAAGCAGTGACAGATGCATAAATCTAGTAAATGGAAGACTTTATAGTTCATTAAAAATAATCTGAAATTTTGTAAACAAGTCTAGAATGTACTAAAAGACTAATGTGTCACTACGCCAATTTATTGTTACAAAGTTAGTTTTACTATATATATATTATTATAAAGAACACAAAGTCGAAACTCAAGTCCTCTGCACCTACACAAAACTCGAGTCCCCTAGATCTACACTAATTCATGACACAAAAATGGTCAATATGAATAGAAGAATTATTGTAATGTTTTTTATTTTATTTTATTTAAATTTGAAAGAAATGCAATCATTATATATAAAACAAACAAAAAGATTCAAACACTAGAAAGAGTACGGATATACTCTCCTCATTATAAAGAGCATGGGACGCAAAATTTTGGATGATTAAGTTAGGTAAAATACACGTGGAAAAAATTTGGATTTGGAGGTTATGTTCATATGTATAAATAATGGTTGATGTTAACTAGATTTTTACATATAATTCCAAACCCCCCTGCCCCCTTGTGACACCCAAAATCAAACACAAACTAATTATATCCATGGATCTAATTTAACCATATGACACATATCCAAATACCAAAAAATAGTTCTCTCCATCCCATTTCTAGTATATATTAAAAGAATTATAATAGCAACATCAAATGGTCACGCTTTATCACATTTGATAATCATGTCATGTTCAGATTGTTGCTCATCATCACGTAGAAGAGGCTGTTCTAGATCCTTCTCAGAATCATCAATAATACAGCTTCCATGTTGTTCATCAGTGACACGTTGTGGTTTCATGTCTTGCACGTCTTTAGCTTTACCCCATAACACAATATATAAGCCAATTATGACTGAAATTGCACCCATTAAACTGCCAACGTATAGGTCTTCGTGTAGAAATAGAGAAGAAACGAATGTTGTGATGACAGTGCAAACGGGGTTGAATAAGGCAGTGAAAAGAGGGCCTCTTCGTGAAACACACCAAGATTGAACACAAAAGGAGAATGCGGAGGTTGTACCCTGAAGGATATATATATATATTATGAAAATGAATACTTAATTTATAAGTTTTGAAGTTAATGATGCAATGAAATAATAAACTCACGGCGTATACACAGGTGGCAAATTGTAATGGAGTAGGAAGAGTCCAGACTTTTGTGTTGTCATCTACTAGAACGGTAAAGATGCCATTTAGTATTGTGGCGATGAATAGCATCCATGTGCCGGAAATTACTGGGTCTGGACAGTGCTTTGAAACTGGTACCTGTCCAATTTCCAATTCATTAGGTTAAACAACATGCATTGGACTATTTTTTTTCCAAGTGTATTTTGGACTATTTACTATTTTCAAATATAGTAAAATATCAAACAAATTACAAATTAAGCTTCAACACAAAGGGGGTGTAATATTAAAGTGAGAGGATTTAGACGAACCAGCATGATGATCCAAAATGCCCAAAAGCAACTGCTAACAAAGAGAAGAACACAGCCAAGAAACCATGTGTCGTGTTCGGGTTGGACGACTCCGAGCATATTGAGAATGGTAATATTTTTAGGCAAAATTTGTGAGTTCAGTAATTTAGGGCCTTTTATTAAGGCCATAGAAGCAGCTCCAGCCACACATACAACTGTTCCTGCTATTTTTGCTACAGTTCTCCAGCTTCTTGCTCTTATTTTCTCCAATCTGAAACGTTATATTTAAATTCAAAAGCGTGCATAGCCAATTCTACTTTTTTTTCTTTTATAACGTCTAAACTTTTTGAAACAAAGACTAAAAAATAATAATAAAAAAAAAAAGTCCGTACGTACCCAACAGTGGCTGCCATAACAAAGGTGATAGCCGGTATCAAATTAACGATGGCACTCGCCGCCGATGAGGAGGATAAGTATAGGCCTTCAAAATAGGCATTTTGGTTGGCCGTCACTCTGTCAAAATTCATTGCCACAAATAAGGTAAAAAAAAAAAAAAAATCTGAAATATAAATTAATTTAATTAGGCTTCCAACTGAAGTTCACTCCATGATAATTCACCAGATTTTCTGTTGGAGAGGTGACACAATTGTTATACTAAAAAGAATTCGAATCTTTATTTTACATAACTGAGTCTATTTTCTTCCAATTTTTTACTGTGGGTAGAAAAGTTAAATTCTTACCAAATTTCGAAAAGCCATTTGTGTTCTTGAAGTCTGTAAAAATTTTGTTTATAAACTTAATTTTTAAAATTAAAATAAAAAACTCAAGGCCTGATGCAACATTTTAATGTTTGAAAATTGAGTCTACAAAATTTTTTATTCCAAGTCTAAATTTTTTTTGCTTTTCATCATGTTTGGAAACTAAAAAGAAAATAAAAATGAACTTAGCTAGAAGTTAAACTTTTATAATTTAGAAAGATGTAAATAATGGTAAGACCAAATAATTACTGAACAAAGCCAAAATTGTTAGAAATCAGATGATTCATTCATACCCAACAAGAGCAGTGACAGATATGACGAAAAAGCCTTTGAATCCAATGGAAACCCTGTTGCCACTTTTCCTGTAGAACAAATTAAAAGAAGTTTGAGATTTAGAAAAAGAAAAAAAAAAAAAAAAAGTTTGTCGTGTGAACTATATGAATAAGTGTTATATATAGGTAGTAATGATAGAGGAACCCATACTTTGAGGACAAGAAAATTGCAGGAGCCATGGCTAGAGTGGCAATGGCATTTCTATAGAAAACAAAGACTCTGGGGCTCATCCCTTGAAGCAAAGCGGCTCTACTGAAGATAGCAAGAGCAGCAAAAATGCACTGCAAACCCACCATAGCTAGAGCTGGCTTGTAATCATCAAAAGAAAAACGCCACGCCATATCTGATCTGCGAGACAAAGAACCACACAACACACCACACCCTCTGAAATAATAATACAGCTTCAATATAATTTGTGTGAAGAATGGGAAACATATGTACATATATAGAAGAAAGAGGAAAGTAAGACAAAAGGGTATAGAAGGTAATAAATAATGTGTGAAATGAAATGTATAGTCTGTATTTTGTTGACTGTGTGTAAAGCCAACCCAACAAACGCAGAGTTAGGAGAGCCTTATTTTATAATAGTATATTATATGCTGTGTTCACGTGTATTTTATTTATGATCATTTTTTTAAAATTTCTTTCCTTGTAATGGACAACTTATGGGCATTTTTGTATGTGGCATATCGTAGTCGGAACATGATTTCAAGTCAGCGCGGATCCCACACGGTTATTTTCCCCACCACCCTCATCTTTTCTATACTCATAAAGTGGATTCAATGTGAATCTCTCTCTTTAAAATTAAGTTAGGATGATAGGCTAGCTCGGTTTGATTCTCGTCAAACTGTTTTGTATATAATTATAAATGTTGATTAATAAATACTAATAATTATGAAAATTTTAAAAGATTAATTTAACAACCAACTCGTTTTCATCTACAGTACATGAGGATTAAATAAGATGGGTGTGAGTTGAAAATTGAAAACCATTAAAGAATCACTCTATAATGTAGAATTATTGTTGGGCATTGAAATATTAAAAAAGGAAGATTGCATGCTCTTTCAATGAATAGACTATTTTCAATTTTAAAAAGAAATTAATAACATATTAGAAATGTGAATACGAAACCCAATTCAATTCAATTCAATTCAATTTGGGGCTATATGTTCAAAAGGTTGGAATAGCTCAAGTTCGAACATTCAATCAGTGTTTGAGGCTTAGATCGAAGATCAATAGTACAAACACTAAACACTATACTAATTGTAGAAAATCAGCCAAAATTTTATTTTTGTGTGAAAACAAGTATCCAATCTTCTTCCATGGATATTTTATAGTGTTATTATTATTAAGTTGAATGATTTTGGATACACGATTCATGGATCTCTCCCCCTCTTATAAATTTGATTATTATGTGGATTGGTCGTCCATGATCTTTTGCTTCATAATTTAATAATATTAGGTATACAATAATTCATTGTTCTAGATCACTAGTTGGTATTTTTTTAATCTATAAAATAATAATAATTTAAAGTATACGAATGATTCAACTAATTTTTTTATTTGATTATTTAGACTTTTAGTTGATCCATGATTCTCGTTTTCCTTATCTTTTTATTTTTTTTAATTGTATGTTTGGGTTTAAGGAGGAACACGTATTTAATGACGAACATTTTTCCAATGTATGAGGAGTCTATTTTACCATAACTAAGTCTCATTCTATACAGCAACAAAATGTTTTAAATCTATACATATTTTTAATTTTGAATTTTAATATGCAAAACTATACTAAAACACAGGAAGTAACACTTTTTAATAAATAGTGTAGTTCATGTTTGTAGGCTCAATTCATTTCACTTTTAAATTTAAATATGCGTAATGTAATATGTGATTAAAAGTGGTCATTTAAACTATAAAAACCCAACTAAATCAAATAAAAAACTGTATAAAATCAAAAAAATGTGGATTGGTCCAGTTTTAAAAAATTTTAAAAACGAATTAATTCGATTCAGTTTGAATTTAAAAAACCTAATTTGAAACCCAACTGAATTTGAAAATTATTAGAACTCTAGTTTGTTGATGGAGAATGAATGACAAATGTGATTTTAGAGAGCATACAATAAGTTTTTAGACTTTTTATCTTCATGACTTCCTTTATTTTCTTCTCTATTTCGAATTTTATTTCCTTTTCCCACTTAATAAAGGTTTTAATATTAAATTATAATAGATTTCGAATCTCTCACTTTGAATTGTCATAAGTCAATTGTCACTTCAAGTATTTAACACTACTAACCTAATTGTTATAAGAAAGTAAATGCCATTACAATCTTCTCGTACCTCGATTCCATGAATTTAATAATGTCATTGTAGAAAAGGAAATTTTAATTATTAGATAATTAATGGAATTTTTTTCTTAAAATATATAATATAATTTTGATAATAATATAATGATTGAGATTTATTACTACTTCTAATTCATAGTACTTAAAAAAAATTAATGGCCAAATTTTTTGTATATTTATTTGAATGTATATAAATTCTGAAATTTCCATTTCACATGGATTTGAGCTTTCATTTTAAAATTTATTTTGATATTTTAATTAACTAATTTACAAAACAAACCAATTGTTTAACACACTTACGCAACTTCCTTTTAAGTTTGAAGTATAGGAAAAAAAAAGAACTATATATATATATATATATATATATATATATATATATATATATATATATTGCA